>JALGPY010000005.1:95852804-97052804 GCA_023055425.1 Linanthus parryae | reverse complement strand
GAAAATGATTTCAATATAGGATTAGTAGAAAAAATCCTTTTCATAAAGACTCGTGAGAAAGATATGCTTGTAGTTAAAATATATGTTGATGATATTCTATTTGGAGCTACTAATGACCTTCTTTGCAAGGAATTCTCAAGTCTTATGAGCAGGGAATTTGAAATGAGTTTAATGGGACAGTTGAACTTCCTTCTGGGACTTAAAATACATCTGATGAAGAAGGGCATATTTCTACATCAAAGCAAGTACACAAGAGACTGGCTGAGCAAATATAATATGTCTCAATCCAAAGAAATCAAGACCCCAATGAGCTCTACACTGTCATTAGACAAAGATGAATCTGGTAAGAGTGTGAATGTGAAAGCGTATAGAGGTATGATTGGATCATTACTATATCTCATAGCTTGCAGACTAGATATCATGTTCTGTGTTTATGTGTGTGCTAGATTTCAAGATAATCCCAAAGAATCACACTTGACTGCATTCAAAAAAATCTTTAGATATCTCAATTGTACCAAAGACTTAGGGCTTTGGTATCCTAAGAAATATAATTTCTCTCTATGTGGCTATTAAGATGCTGACTTTGCAAGATTTAAAGTTGATAGAAAGAGTACATCAAGATGCTTTCAATTCTTTGGATCATCATTAATAAGCTGGCATTCAAAGGAGCAAAATTCAGTTGCACTATCAACAGCAGTAGCTGAATACATAGCAGCTGGAGCTTGCTGTTCACAAGTGTTATGGATAGCACAACAAATGAGAGACCTTGGTTTGATTTCAGAGATATACCTATTAAGTATGACAATACAAGTGCAATATCAATCACAAAGAATCATAATCAGCATTCAAGAACTAAACACATTGATGTTAGACATCACTTCATCAGAGATCATGCTGAGAAAGGTGATATTGTTCTTGAATTTGTTTCTACTAACATGCAATTTGCAGATATCTTCACTAAACCACTTCCAGATGAAAGATTCTTTGCCTTGAGATTAGAATTGGGTATGCTAAATAAAGAAGCATTGGTTTAGGGGTAGCATCATGTAAGTATAAGGTAAGTATTATGTGCTTCAAAGGTTTGAACTAATTTTCAAAGCCTTGAAAATCCTTTCAGAATTTTGATTTTATGTGCCTCTGCAATGCAGCTTTTCAAGGTCTTGAAATAATTTTCAAAGCCTTGAAAATAAGACTGTATGCTAGTTAGTCAATAATATGGATCTTACAATGATGTGTGTTATCTTCCTAGATAATTGCTTTATATTTCCCCTTACTTTTCAAAAACCCCTTTTCAGCCAAAATAGTATTATATTAGTGACTTCCAAAGGGACACACAAATTTTGAATTTAATTGATTCTGCAAATCTTCAAAAGATTAGGAAAATACTTTATTTCCTTTTCAAACTAAAACTATTAAGTATTTATCTTCTTCTCTCTTTCTCTCCTTCGTATATGTCCTACCTTTCTCTTCTACTCCCCAAACCCTAATGAGCACTAGAAGAGCCTCTGACAGAATCAAGATGGTTGGTGGTTCAATGGTTGATATAGAGAAGAAGAGAAAGACTACGGAGGAAGAAATTGCCCCCCTCCTCCCAAGAAGTAGGCAAATAAAGATCAGACACCCACTTTAAGCAAGAAGAGGAAGATGAAGGAAGGTGAATCTGCTCCAGAAACACAGATTACTAGCCCTAAGACGTTAAGAAGAAGCATACTAAAGCAGACAAGGGAAAAGGAAAAGTAACAGAGGATAAGTCAGAAGAGAACATTGAGAAGGCACTGTAGGTCTATTCAGACAAGAATAAATCCACTGGTAAGAAATCTTCCCTTGATAACAAGTGGTTTATTACTAGTGTTGCTAGAGGACAGTGGCTAGATGGATTTTCTTCTAGATCAGTTGCCTACTGCAGTATGGTCAGTGTTTCTATGTTGAATAGTATGAATATAGACTGCATTGAGATGTTGAAGAAAATCTCTCTTTGGTTTGTTCTAAACCCTCTAGAGATATCCTACCCAAGAATCACTAGATTCTTCTACCTAAACACGAGACAACTCAAGAATACTGTGAAACTTGTGATCCAAACCAAAGTTTCTGGCACTAATATGGAATTAGATAGCTCTGAGTTTGCCAATGTTCTAGGTTGTCCCAAAACGTTTGACACTAGAAATCATTCTCCTAAGAGTGAAGCCCTGAAACTGGCCAAAGAAGAATTATTTCTCCCCAAAACCACTACCACATCCATGCAGTTAACACACTCTGTGCTAACTGTTGAAACTAAATTCTTGTTTACAATCTTGATGAGATGTGTGGTACTAAGGGAGAACTCAAATGAGTTGATAACTGAAAGACTGATGTACTTAATGTACTTGGTTATGCATGGATATGAGGTTGATCTTCCAAAAATTGTGATGGAACACATGCTTTATTGCCAGACCAATCAGAGAAAGCATCACTTGCCATATGCTAATCTGCTCACCTCATTCTTTCAACACCTTGAAATTCCAACTGACAGGGAAGAAACTATTACTACTGGTTTGATATGCTTGATGAGAAAGCATTTGAGAAATTTGGTGTAGTAACAACCAGTGCTAAGACTTGGAAGTTGTACTCATATTTGACTGAAGAAAAACTCGTCTCCAAGAAGTTTTTTAAACCCAAGGCCTTGACCCCTACTTCAAGCGTAACCCCTTAGCCTCAAGATCTCTCCTTAGTTCTTCAGAAACTTAATAGACTTGAGAAGGACATGGATGAACTGAAGGAGAATCAACATGAGTTTGGAACTGAGTTTAAGAAAATGAAATACATGGAAAACATATTCAAGAGCATGACTGTGTTTGATGTGCCTGAAGAAGTTTCTCAAGCTACAGAGGGAACTAAAAAGGCTGAATCAACCAAAGAACTCCTCAGTGACCATACAACTCAGGATGAGAATGCTGGATTGAAGGATAAGGGTAAGCAAGTGGATAAGGAAGAGGGTGATGAAGATCAAGATCAAGATGAAGCTGACAGTCCAGATTCTGGAATACTACTTAAAGATCTCAAAAAGAAGTCAAAGAAGAAAACCATTCCAGAAACAGTGACTGGAGATGATTTGCTTGAGGAAGAAGGTGAAGGTGGTGATAAAGTGGGTCAAGAGGAAGAACAGAATGATGATAATGATGAGAAGATAGTGAGGAAGAAGAAGCAGAGCAGAAAGGAGATGGAGATCCAACCCCTTAACTCTTGCCTATTATTTCTATCTTTTCAAGGCCTTGAATCTATTTCAAAGTCTTGAAAAACTTCTATCTTTTCAAACAGTTTTAATTATTATCAAAACTTAGATCCAACATGTTCTCCGTCTTTTTTGATGAAAGTCAGAAAGGGGGAGAAATTAAGGTGTTTATTCAGTTTATTTTGCTGGTTTAGAGACCTCGTTTTGGTCAATAGGATTATTTGAACTTTGATGCTACTTAGCTTATTAATAAGTTGGATTATTTTGGATATCATGTAGCTCAGATTATTGTTATGACTACTTTGCTATATTCTAATGAGTATTTTTTTTTTGCAGAAACCTAGCTCTTAACAGACTATGGTTTTGTCTTTCATCAAGGGGAGATTGTAAGTTCAGCATGGCTTCAAAGGCTTGAAATAGCTAGTCTATTACAAGGCCTTGAAACAGCTTTCAAAGCTTTGAACAAAACAGTGCAGATCAAGCATGAACTTAGGGGGCATTTTCTGATTCTATTCCAACTCCTAAACTCCTATAATTGATTATATATTTATTAGTGATGAAATAAAAATTATTTTGACACTCTAAATTGTGACTAATTCATTTTTTGACTCAGTTTATGCAGAGATATTGTATCTCCTATTTTGAAGGAACTGTTTCCTAACTTATGTTTTGCAGGAAAGGAAACTGCTCGATGATTTGATTCTGTGATCAATCTACTTTGTTTGAAAGCTTCCCAACATGTTTCTAAACAAGATCAAATAAGTATCTCTAAAGATACTAAGAAAATATATGTCGAGAGAATCAGTTAAAGAAGTCAAACAATGCAGCTACGAAATAGGAAAGTTGGTTATGAAAAGATCTTGAAGATCTTCAATTCAAACTAGCTGCAGAAGAAGGACTTTGAATGAAGAATTTCGTAGACACGACAGAGCACAAGATACAGAGACATCAAAACAACATTCAGGATTGACAAGCAACAAAGAAGCAGATCAAACATCATCCAATCCATCAGAAGAACACTGCACATTCACTGAAGAACTTTTTCTCAGTGTTTCTTCTTTATGAGCTTTACATTTGTATATCATTTGTATACTTATTCTCATTTATTTCTCGTAGGTTCTTCAAGGTGAACAATAGATAATTCTTAATTAATCAGTTAGCTAGAGCAGGTACTAGATAGGTTAGTGAGAACCACAAGCTGTAACAGAGTAAGGCATATCTCTGTGCTTGAGATCTAGGGCTTAGCTTTTGATTAATAAGAATTGAGTTGAAAATCCCGCAGGGATCAAGTCCCTGAGGTAGAGAGAGACGTAGGTCCAAGTGGACTGAACTCTATATATATTGTGCCTCTTGCATTTACTTTTCAATTCTATACTTAGCTTATTTGCAGAAAAAAAAAAAAAAAAAAAAAAAAAAAAAAAACGGGTTTTATTTCAAGGGTTTGAAACTCATTTCAAGGCCTTGAAATAGACTTAGCTTTACTACATCAACTATTTTTATTCCAAGGTCTTGAAACTCATTTCAAGGCCTTGAAACACTCTTTACTCATTACAAATATTTTGGAACCACTCTTCTTGCAAGTTTAGCAAAAGTTCTCATAATGTATTCCACCCCCCACCTCTAGAGTATTGATCCTGTATTTTGCCTACTGTGCACTCCTTCAAAAAATATCTAATTTGATTTATTTAGAAAATTCATTAAATAGTAAAAGAGTATTAATCGGAAAGTACTTTTGAAAATATATGTGATCATAATAACTAAATATTCACAATAAAAAGAAGTATTTTTCCTAAATAAACTCCCTCTCTCTCGTAAGATAGGGAATAAGATCTTAAAATATGTAGCGAGAAGAATTTTTGACTGACTGAACTTCCAAAACAGCTAGAGATGAAGTCCAAAGAGTCAAGCAGCATAACCATAGTTTTCTACTTCAGTTCAAGAACCATATAGGGTACGTCTGATACCCTCGTAATCGGTGTGATATTTGATATTGAATATGTATCAATAATGTATTTTCTGAGACGTTTCGATAAGTAAATTGCCATTATATTGAAATACTTGTGAAGAATGAGGTTGTTATGCTTTATTGATTGTCCGGGCATTTTTATGCATTTTTAGATGTTATTTATCAAATATAATTGCTTGGTATGGTTGCTCATGATCTATTGATTGAAAAGGATGCTAAAATATTGCTAGGAGGCATGAAACGAATTTCGAAAACAAAGAAAGCTCAAGAGGAATAAAGAAAAGAAATATTGGAGGATCAAAAGTGACCAGACTTTACAAGTTTGATGATATCTTGACTTCTAGAACTAATTTGAGAGTGTTCTTGATGAGAAATAAAAGTAGACTGAAATTGTTTTTTAGCAATAGGTCACAGAGCTAAAACGGATGTCGGACGTGGAATATTTGGTTCGTCGAGGATGGAGTCAAAAGATGAGCAGCCGTACCAAGCATTATGCTTTTAGTACGACCAGGGAAGGCCTTTCATACCATTGGACGGGACTGGGCACCCAAAAATGGGGAAAAACATGTTTGTATAGTTATCGAAGGGGATATAAAAACCCTATGGAATAAATCTACAAAGGTTGGCACATTGGGGAAGGCACGGGACACGCATTTCAAGGATTGGATCTAGGAAAATTCGTTTTAATTCTCCAAAATAGTTATACCCCTCTCATATGATGAATTATATGATTTGTCTCATTATCTTTGTTAGTATGAGTAACTAAATTAGATCATGACCAAGTTCAGGGGTTAGAGTTTTTCTATTGATTCATGGATTATATGTTCTCTTAATTCATGTTCATTACTTAATTGATGATTTTGATGTGTTATGATTTTTTTTTTGCGTTCTTCATCTCTTCTAGTTGATATGAGACGTCTTGTTGACTAGTATTAAATTATAGGTTGCTTGTTAACTTGGTACGTGTTAGTCGGAAAGGTAGTACAATCACTTGATCATTTTGTATGCTTGGTCACTCGGCTACATTAATTGAGGAATTAAGTGTTGAACTTGAATTGTAAGGCAAGTCTAGGGAAATTAGAACTTGGTAACTTGGTTTGGCTAGCTTTAGGCGTAGTATAACTACTTGGTATCCTGGTAGTTGAATATTGCTTGTTTGAAACTGAAAAATTCATCAATGTTTCATGAAATTTATAATTCTATTAATAGTAAACCATATCAATCTCCCAAGAAAGGAGTCATGGTCACTTCTCCCTATTTGAGTCTTAAGAATTCAAACTCTCTTACGTTTACAATTCTCTCAATTTCACTACTTTTCATTAGTAATTTAGAAATCACAAATAAAATTTATATCCACATTGAGGAAATAAATATTAACTAACCGTGAAGTCTATTGGGTACGATAAACCCGAGCTTTCCCAATTATTACTGCACCGACAACCGTGCACTTGTAGTTGAAACGATTCTAGATGTCTGCAGTCGGCATTCCAGGGAGGTTCAACTACCTCTTTGGTCATCTTATCTTGTGTATTTTTGAGAGTTAAATCCCTAGGCTCTTGGTTTGGCCTAAGAATCAAATTCTAGGAAGAACTTATGAAAAACCTAGAACGACATATGATCTTTAACTTTATGCACTAGATTTAAAGCAGCGTGAATTACCTACTAGGAAAGGGTTAGCATCACAGAGAATCTAATGAAGAGCTCTTAGATAATTCATAATAAACTTATACAATGAACTGCATGATCTGAGACTTTTTGTACCAGAAATAACAAGTATCTAGAAACATTTTTGGAATCTAAATTGACGCTATCCGTATCATCAAGTTTCAATCACCCCCTTTAACAATTCTGGAACAAAAGCTCATTCTGAATTTCTAAAGAGATAAAATAATAAAAGCCTTCATCTTTTTAAATCATCGTTCTCTTCCATGAATGCTTAAATTTTATCAAATTTGACTAACTTACATGTGTCTTCAGAGTTTGCTTCATTCACTCATGTTCTTATGACCTGCAAAAGCAACACTCATACCGAAGATCAAGTGCAACTACAATAAACAATCAAACAATCACTAAGAACATTTTAGAGCAAGAGGGATCAATTAAATGGTTTCTCATACCCAAATAGAATACATTGATTCAAGATTTAAGCTAGAAATTCTTTAGATCTCCAATCCAATAGACTGTAATATTTAGAGTAGCACGGAGCATATGGAATAAGCAGTAATCATATAAATTAAATCATCATTGTGAATACACCACCACATGATTCATATTCAATCTGTAAAGCATGTGAGAATATGAAGATCTACAGGAATATTATAATCCCATGAAACAAAACTTAAACATTTCTTCTATAGAACTAAAATAATGCTCCAATGACTTATCTAAATTCAAAGTAGTTATCAGATTCAAAACTACTTCCCCTTTTGTCACACGAATGTAATAAAAGGTTCTTTTATTTAATTGAACAAACTAAAAAACGAGATAAATCCAACTAAAACAACAGTACTAAATGAAAAGATCATGCAGAACATGCAATGCCACATATGCCAACCAACCACCATTGAGAGGAGCTGAGTTAACACTATCACCAACTTCTTCTTCCTCTAATGATGTTGATTAATGAAAAGCTCTCTCTGCCTCATCTTCTCGTGGAAAGGGAGGATGTAAACCGAATTTGTCCACATAATCTAAACTTTCTCCTAAAAGGTATAACATAATTATGAAGTGAACCTTCTTCGGTGTAGTAAACATGAGGTGGAATTGTTGCGTCATCAGTGGACCGAAAAGAAACTCCATCTAACAATCCGAGCATGATGCATGGTACCAAGGAACCTTATTCAAGCTATATTTTTCAAACTACAACTTGGTATAAATTTGCATGAACTAAGGGTATCTATATTCGTGATATTCATAATCTTCCTGAAAGAATTATCAACAATAAATCCCTTACCTCTGTATATGTGTGTGTGATTAACTTGTACCCATTCAAAAGGAGTTCCAAAACTTGTTCGGGCGATAGGTAGAAGGTAAGGAAAATATCAAAGGAGAAGGCAGATGAAGACAACACTCGAGAACATGTATGAAGTAGGTTACGTGTTGCAATGGCTGAGAGGTAACATGAACTTATGCTAGGGTAGGCCGACGGGTTACTATGGCTCTCTGGAAGGTCCAAGACATTGAGTTGTTGGAAAATTTTACAAGCCTAGATCTTTAAATTGGTTACTATGACCTCTTCGGTCAGGTTTGGAAGCTTCAATCCTAACAAAACTAAGATTTTAGGTTAGGAAATAATTCGTAAACACTATATCATGAGATTTAGTTCTTAACCAATAGGGAGAGTAGATCTAGGAAGAAATCTTAAATTTTGGTATCTAAAGGAAACCGAATATTCAAAGTGATCCACTCTAAAAAGTAAAAACCGGACTCACCATAGAGGAGGCCGAATTTCTCAAGTAAATAGCCCAAAAACATTTTTATTGAGAGAAACCTTAAAAATTGTGAAAATTGTTAAAGTCTAACAATTTTCTTTAAAAAGCATCCCCCACCTTAAATTATTTAATATAGCATGTTATGGAGTGACGAAAATAAAAATATAAGATTACACATAATATATAAAAGACTCACTTTGAAAATTATATTTTCTTCAATAAAATTTCTCCGAGAACAAGAAATATTAAACAGGGGAAAATTCTTTTGTGAAAAATATGGAAAAACCAAAAGAGTACTTACTTCAATTTTCATAAAGAATACCGAGGGAGTATGAGAAAAAGCCTTTATCTATAAAAATGTCCGTGCAAAGAATTCACACGAATACGGAAGTTGTGTTTGGTAATTCTTGATCATATGCAGGACAAACTAAGGCTTCCATACTAAAAAACATTCTATCCTTCAAAATAAAACAAATATGATATTGATTTTCATCATAAGGCTCCTATGGGCACGTTTACACTTGAGAGAGTCTAACAGGAAGCTAGGAGACACTTATTTCGAGCTTTTCAACTCTTTAAGTGTCCTTTATGATGGAACATTTGAGAACCCATCTGCTGAGCATTTGGGACTCTGCATATTCCTAGGGAAATTGAGACCATGTAAATATAGAGCAATTGGCACTTTATTTGTAAAGAACATTTCGAATTCTCTATGATTATATTAAATCCAAATTCTCCTGGTGATGGGAGGAACAATATGGTCACTTGATCGAGCATTAAAGCTAAGAAGTGTGGGCTTTTTATGATTTTCTCTTAAGACCAACACACTTCTACTAGAGGATAATATGGCAATGCCCCACGAATTTAGTTAAGTCACAGCAACCGCGGTAGCATTATGGAATCTCAACACGAAATCCTACCATGGATCTCAAGAGTCCACAAGTTTCCACAAAATCATATATAAACGACGACACTCGGTGAACTCCTTCTAGTATGCGCATTAGATGAAGTGCAGATATACCCTTCAGACACACTTATGGCCAAATAGGAATGTAAAAAAAAATCAGGACGATACTTCGACCTTAGTATAACTCAACATAGGATGCGGCGGGAGTAATGGATGGTAGAAAGGCACATTCTAACAATTGAAATTCCTAAGGTTAAATGTTATACCCCGTAAAATTGACAAGGGCAAAATAGTAATTTAAAGAGATGAATATATAATTTAATTGCGGAAAAATAAAGTCGCTTAAATTATAGTATTTTACTGACAAGAAATACTCGTAAGATTTTAGAAGATATTAAGTTAGTGTTCGTATGTGAATACGCGATGTTTTATCTTTATTATTTTATCTTTCACGCGTATACGACCACCGCGAAGTTAGTGTGTGAAACACACCCAATCACCCTAAAACTTGGTGTGTCAGCCACACCTTATAACTCCTCCTAACTTCATCTTCTACTTCTTCTTATCTCCTTCAGAGATTTTTCTCACCGCCACCAACAATCACTATCACCGCCTCCATCATCATCATCCACCCTACCTTTTTGTCCCCCTATATAATGAGTCACCACTAGCTTCATCACCACCTTCATATTTATCATCTCTTCACCTTCATCTTCTTCTTATCCTTCTTCCCGCGGCCACACCCGCATCACCACCGTCCACCTCCATCTCCTCTCTAACTCTCTGTTTTCTCTCTCTCTCTCTCTCTCTCTCTCTGTCTCACTCTCTGTTCAGTCCAGAACAGAGCACACAAATAGAGCCACAACAGCAGCAGCGACAAGCTGCCACCACCACCGCCGCCGAAGCTCCGACGGCAAGAGACGAGAGCAACCTACAAATCTCTCTTACTCCCTTCCTTTTCCCACCCTTTACTCTCTGTCTCATCATCCTCTATGTCCCAAAATAGAGACAAAAGCAGCTACAAAAGCCACCAAAAATAGAGCGGAGAAGCGTCACCACCGTTGGCCACCATTGTTGCCGACGGGAAGCTTGGCCCAAGCAACCCAACAACACCCGCCTCTCCAAATCGCCACCAAACGACTCCTAGAGCTCCCAAGAGACGAGACCAGGTCCTAACCGAAGCTAGGAGGTCCTCGATCGTCGGCGACGAAGAGCACCGTAGAGACTCACCGTCGGCGAACCCGTAAAGCTTCGTTTCTTGACCGATTCCGGCCATTCTTGGCCTACGTATGCTCTAAATCTTGCCGTGATTTCATTTAAAAAATCAAAATCGTATCTTGAATGCTCGAATCCACGTTTAGCTTGATGAATTTTGTGTTCTTGTTAAAGGGGGTTAAAGTGTCTTTTCCCCAAACTGTTTATAGCATGATAATTATATTAGGGGGTTAGCTGTTTGTATATGTGAGAACTTAGTGGGTAGTATTTCATGTTAAATAAACTGACGTGTGAGTAGGATGGGGGATCCTGTTGTCTTTTGACATAACTTGTGGGGATTTAAGTGTAGTTTATATAAACTTTATATTATTCGCGAAGAATAAAAATGATATTTTTGGATTAAAAATATTTTCTAAAAATAATAGTTTTCGTCCCGGTTACGAAAAAGTGATTCGGGCATTGAAATAGTACACGGATCGCTCGTTAAAAATTAAAAGAGTAATATTTTATTAAAAACTAACCAAACGTTGCGTTTAACTGTTTAACTTTAAATTCGGTTGTTTAAAGACTTATAAAAATGAATTTTTCGAGCTTATAAATATCGTTGCATCATTGAAAGTATTTAGAAGTGATTTTTTCTAAAAATCCAACATCGTTTAGTTGTTAATATTAATATTTCTTTACGTAAAAATATAAACAACTATTAATTTTTACTAGTATTTTATAAAAATAATTCCTACAAATAAATAAGATTTTCGTAACATAAAAGTTTAATAACTCTTCAAATAAACACTCGTTGTTCATTAATTTTTCTAATAAGAATATATAACGAAATAAAGAAACGTTAAGAAACTGATACGCAAGCTCAGGCTAGTTTAAGATTTGTTAAATAGGATTCTTAATAAGACTCGTAGAAATATACAGAGTTGTGACGATTTAGAAGCTCCGATTTGTAGGTAACGAATTCGTAAACAACGACGACAAGTAGGGCGTTTTGACGCTACGAAATCGAGGTAAGTAAATATGCCTAGCCTAGCGTGCTTAGCTCCTGTTCGTGTCTGAATGTGATTTCTAGTATTTGTCTCAAAGTATATTTTCAAATTGAATGTTTTACTTGTGATTTCTTCGCAAGTTAAAGAAGTTGATTTGCTCTGTCACAGGAATAATATTAATCCACTAATAACGTAAAGTGGAAAGAGTTGTGCGGGGATCCTTATATTCGCTTTTCTATAAGATTGGTCGTGGCTGGCTACGTCCACCCGACCCGTTTATTTTAACTTGGTCGCAACCTGTCGGGTCGCTCCATGTACTCACCTCTCTGGCCGCGAGTAGTCTTAGAGGGGTGCCGGCGCATAAGGTCTTGGATGCGTAGTGATAGTATATCTTCCCCGTATCAACAAAGTTAAAATGTGGTTTCCTTCAAGGACAAGAATGTCTATGAATATAAGGGAAGACAATTGGGATATTACTCCCCGTTTCAAGATCAAGAAGGAAGGAATTGAAAGGTTGAGAAGTTTAAAGTTGGATTTGTGTTTTTTTTACTCTTTTAAAGATTTATTTCCTCTTATTACTGTTTTGAGAATAAATTATGCATCATCATCTGTTTACGAGCTAGGGTATTTATTTACTCAGCATTTCCCAGCTGAATTTAGAAACTGCGGTTCCGTTTTCTTTCCCACCGCAGGAATAGAGGATGAAGATTATGGCATAGTCGGGGTACGAGACTCACTTAGGAGGCGCTGTCATAAGTGTTAAGATAGAATGAATAATATTAGATATAATGTGTAATAGTAACGTATGAAGGACTTGAGAAGTAATGTAATGTTTAATAATATGTAACATAAGTGTTGAGATGTTGTGCTTTCGATTTTCCGCCGTTACTTTTAGCTTCGGCTTCCCGTCTCGTCTGAGACGGATAAGGGGGTCGTTGCAGGTGGTATCAGAGCCAGCAGTCCATCAAATGAGAATTAAAACCTGTAGGGAAACTTAAAATGAACATAGGGCAATATAATTAAAATTGGAAAAGTCGTTCGAGGTACGGGTAGTTTAGGCATGGGTCTTGATATTTCCCGCCCACCCGCAACCTGTTTCAGAAAGCGTTATGTGTTATGTGAATCCATTTGATTTAAAGATACAGTTTATTGGTTGTGAATAATCTTCACTTCCATGATCAGAAGAAGGATAAGAACATAATTTGATTCGTGTTAGATGCTCTATTTGATTATGGACACTTTACATGTGCTTTACTGTGATAATTTCTATGTGATACATGTTTATCTGTTTTACGCAATTGTTATGCTAGATAATTGTAGAATAATTGTTGAATTATCTGCGACCATAACCGAGGATACCATAGGGGGTGACTGATACACCATTACCATATCGCTTTAGGTTAGTTTGACTGAGACAAATGGCTGAAAACGTCAGCATGGAGCAGTTCTTAACATAAATGAGTCAGATGATGAACAACGGAGGTCAGACAGGGACTAATTGGGCCAAAAAGGTGGCAGAAATGAAGCCAATGGAATTCACAGGAAAATAGGATCCTGTTGAATTGGAGGATTGGATCTTGGAAATGGATAAGATCCTCGAGGTGGTAGAATTCCCTGATGAACGGAAAGTGAATTGTGCGGCCTTTTATTTGAAGAGTGAAGCAAACCTATGGTGGAGGAATGCTCGAGAGACCCTATTGGCCAAACCCAATTTCAACTGGGAAGCCCTTCAAGCTGCTCTCCGATCGCGTTTCTACCCTCATCATGTGAAAAGGAGCAAGGAAATGGAATTCCAGAACCTGCAGCAGGGAAATGACTCTGTCACTGAGTATTTCCGGAAATTTACGGAATTGACGCGATTTGTTGGAAACATAGTGCCTGATGAAGACTCCAAGATTTCTCGATTTATCGGAGGACTTCATGAAAGGCTACAAGAGTCTCTTCTGAGCCGAACTTATTCCACTCTCCACGAAGCCTACGACAGAGCTGCTGACATCTGGCGAGTCCGTGTCTCCCAGGATGAAAAACGCAAGAAACGCAAGCTCGAGGAGGCAGGCAGGAATAACAACAACTTTGCTAAGTCCAATCAGAGGTTCAAGCCTAACAATGGAGGAGGCAACCAGGGGCAGCATCGTGGCAATCAGCAGAATGCTGGAGCTCAGCAAATTCGCCGTCATCATTGCAAGAAGTGCCCACGAAATCACCCAGGCGAGGATTGCGATGGCAACATAGTTACTTGCAACAACTGCGGTAAGAGGGGCCATCGGGCTTACGAGTGTCGTTCACAGCCAGCCAGGAACCAGCAAACAACCCAAGGTGGAAATTTTGGAAGGCCACAGCAAAACAACTACCAGGGTAACCTCCAGCAGAACGGGGGCAACTTTGGGCGCAACCAGCAGTTTGGGAATCAGCAGAATGGGAATCGTAACAACCAAAACAATGGAGGCAATGGTTACGGGAGGCAGCATAACTACAATGGGGGAAATGCAGGACAGAATGAAGGCCAACCCAGGACTGGAAACAATAATCCTGGATATGGGAATAACAACAACAATGGAGCAGGAGGTCAGAATGGAAATGTGGGAAGGATAGCTGTACTGACAAGGACTGAAGGAGAAGCTGCTCATGGATTTGTGACAGGTACTTTCATTGTCCTTGAGCAACCAGCTTTCGTATTGTTTGATTCGGGTGCATCTTATTCCTTTATATCGTCTTCATTTGTGTAGAAACTGGGTTTGCATAAGTCATCTAGCATATTCGTTCCTGTAGCAACACCTAATGGCCACGTAACTGTCTGTGACACCGTATTCAAAGGATTAGAATTGAATATCCTAACCAGTACCTTACCAGCCAACCTAATAAAGTTTGACCTAGGGGGCATAGATGTAATCCTAGGAATGGATTGGCTTGGAAAGTATCGGGCAATTATAGACTGCTATGGTCAAAAGGTTCGCCTAAAAGGACCAAAGGGAGAAAGGATAACCTATCGAGGTATCCCCACGGAACGTCGAATTAAACTGGTGTCAACCCTTACCATAGTAAACCAAGTGAAGAAGGGAAACTCTGCCTTCTTGTGTTATGTCCAAGATGTAACTAAGAAGGAGACTGGTCTAGAAGAGATACCAGTCGTGAGGGAATTTCCAGATGTATTACCATAAGAGATTTTGGGAATGCCACCTCAGAGAGAAGTGGAATTTACGATAGACTTGGCAGCTGGAACTGCACCTATTTCCAAGGTGCCGTATAGGATGGCACATGCTGAATTAAAGGAGCTGAAAAGCCAGATACAAGAACTTCTGGATAAAGGGTACATACGACCCAGTGTGTCACCCTGGGGAGCCCCGGTGTTGTTTGTGAAGAAGAAAGACGGGAGTTTACGGTTATGCATTGATTACCGGGAACTAAACAATGCTACCATCAAGAACAAATATCCGCTACCCCAGATCGATGACTTGTTCGATCAATTACAAGGGGCTAGCATTTTCTCTAAGATTGACTTGAGGTCCGGATATCATCAACTTCGTGTAGCCGAGGAGGATATCCCAAAGACTTCCTTTAGTACAAGGTATGGTCAGTACGAGTTCACGGTGATGCCGTTTGGTTTAACCAACGCTCCCGCAGTATTCAAGGACTTGATGAACCGGGTGATGAAGCCATTCCTGGACTAGTTTGTAGTCGTCTTTATTGATGACATTCTGGTGTACTCGAAGAACGAGAAGGATCATGAGAAACACCTCCGAGAAGTATTGCAGACGTTGAGGCAGGAGCGATTGTATGCCAAGCGGTCGAAGTGTGAATTTTGGTTGGATCGTGTTCCATTTTTGGGCCATATCATTTCCAAGGAAGGAATAGCTGTGGACCCACCAAAGATCTCAGCATTCATGGATTGGCCTACACCGAAGAATGTATCGGAAATCTGAAGTTTCCTTGACTTAGCGGGCTACTACCATCGTTTCGTAAAGGATTTCTCCAAGATTGCTAGGCCACTGACCACGCTGACGAAGAAGGCAGTGAAGTATCACTGGGACAATAGCTGTGAAGAAGCGTTCCAAACTCTGAAGGAAAAGCTAACTACAGCACCAGTATTAGCTTTACCGAACGAGTCTGGTGAATTCGAAGTATACAGTGATGCGTTGAAGAAGGGTCTGGGATGCGTACTTATGCAAGATAGAAGGGTGATTGCCTACGCGTCAAGGAAATTGAAACCCCACGAAGAGAACTATGCCACTCATGACCTGGAATTGGCAGCAGTAGTCTTCGCGCTGAAAATATGGAGACATCATCTTTACAGATCCGTGTGCAAGCTTTACACGGATCATCGAAGCCTGAAATACATCTTCACCCAGAAGGATCTTAATAAAAGGCAACAAAGATGGCTGGAAATTATCAAGGATTATGATTTACACATTCAGTACCACGAAGGGAAAGCAATTGTGGTTGCTGACGCGCTAAGTCGTAAGTCAAGCCATGCAGTGAACGATATGGTAATCCTGGCGGATCGGTTATGCCACGAGTTCAGAAAACTCGACATCGAAGTGGTCGAACAAGGTCAGTGCAGAAACTGCTTGGAAGCATGACAGCTGTACCGGATTTCTTTGAGGAGATAAGGATCAATCAAACTGGAGACGTGAAGCTTGAAAGAATCAAGAAGAAGATTGCAACAGGAGAAGCCAAATAATTCCAGATTCACGAGGATGGAAGCATTCGCTACAAAGGAAGGTGATGTGTACCACAGAAGTGTGCAGAAACCAAGCAGAAGTTGATGCAAGAAGCGCACAACACACCGTATTCAGTCCATCCTGGAGGCGATAAGCGTTACAAGGACTTGAAGAAGACGTTCTGGTGGCCCAACATGAAAAAGGAAGTAGCGGAATTCGTGTCTAGATGCTTAACATGCCAGAAGGTGAAGTTAGAGCATAAGAGAATGGGAGGTCTACTCCAACCACTAGATATCCCAGTTTGGAAATGGGACTCCATCTCGATGGATTTTGTCACAGCCTTACCGACCTCAAAGAGCGGGTTGAATCAGATATGGGTAGTCCTGGAAAGACTAACCAAGACTGCGAGATTCATCCCGATGAAAGATACATGGGGTATGGAGCAGAGAGCGGATGCTTACATCAGAAACATCGTAAGGTATCATGGGGTTCCAAGTTCGATAATCTCGGACAGGGATCCTAACTTCCTCTCTCAGGAGTGGCACAGGGTTCCAAGTTCGATAATCTCGCACGGAAAACCGCGTTCATCACGCCAGTGGGAGTCTTCAATTATACGGTTATGCCTTTCGGACTCAAGAATGAAGGTGCGACTTACCAGCGAGCTATGATGGCCCTGTTCCACGACATGATGCATAAAGAGGTAGAATTCTATGTTGATGACTTGGTTTTCAAGTCCAAGGAAGAAAGCGACCACTTGGAAGATCTGCGGAAAGTCTTCGAAAGATGTAGACGTTTCCAGCTAAAGATGAACCCTATGAAATGCGCATTCGGAGTAACCTCGGGGAAATTCTTGGGATCTGTAATACATCGCCAAGGCATCGCACCTGATCCCGCAAAAGTATCAGCCGTCACCAGCATGACGGCGCCGCATAACCAGAGTGCCTTGAAGACATTCTTGGGGAAGTTATCTTATCTGCGAAGGTTCATCCCTGCGATCGCAGAAATCATCTTCTGTTTCAGCGATCTTCTCAAGAAAGATGATGTGTACGATTGGACCGCAGAGCACGAAACCTCATTCGAAAAACTAAAGGAATTGTTGACATCGTCAAGGGTTATGATCGCACCACAACTCGGATCGTCACTTTTGCTATACCTTACATCGACAAAGAGGTCTATAGGGGCGCTTTTGGCTCAGGAATATGAGGGGCAAGAAAGGCCTATCTACTACATTTCTCGCATTGTGCAACCAGCAGAATCAAGGTACACGGACATCGAGCTTCATTGCCTTGCTTTGTTCTTTGTAATAGAAAAGTTGAAGCACTATTTCGCTTCGCACAAAGTGATCGTGGTTACAAAGAGTGACCCCATACGGTATCTCTTGACTCACACTTCTCCTGGTGGAAGACTAGAAAATGGTATATGACCATCTCTCAGTACGACATCACATGCGTTCGGCCGCGGGCAATCAAGTCGCAGGCCGTGGCGGATTTGCTAGCACAGTTCCCTGATAATAGTCATGAGCCTGTGATTGAGGAAGAACTGGAGGGACCTGAAATCTATGCAGTTGAGTTGCCTTACTGGACGCTCCATTTCGACGGGTCGTCGACGAGTAAGGGTGGAGGAATTGGCATAGTCCTGACCTAACCCGATGGAGAGGTCATACAGATGTCTACAAAACTTGACTTCGCAGTCACCAACAACGAGGGAGAATATGAAGCTCTGATAACTCCGTTTTCGGAGTTATTTTATGCCTTTTATTTCTACGTTTTGCGTGCTTATAATGGAGAATTTGTCGTCTTTTGAGTAAATTGAGCGTAAATGTGAAAATATGAGTTCATGTGCAAAACTTGTTAAATCCGGGCGTTTCTTTAGATTTGTGAGCTTTTTATTGTGATATGATCGCGGGTTGTGTTTTCGTGTTGTGATTCGCAGGAAAACAGGGCTTGGATGATCGTGCGGGATTTGGAAGCGAACTTCGGAAACGAGGAACTCAAAGACAAGTCAAGAGGAGAGTCAAAAGTCAAAGGAAGTCAATGGAAAGTCAAAGGAAAGTCAAACAGAAGAGGAAGGTCAAAGAAAGTCAACGGAAGATCAAGGAAAGAAAGAATGGAAGAAGAAAGTCAAAGAAGAGAAGAGAAAAGTCAAAGGAGGCAAAAAGGGGGCTGGAACACAGTGTCTTCGTGCGAAGACATTTGTCTTCGTGCGAAGACAAATACTTAGCCAAAATTTCAGTCTGCAGCATTCTCTTCTTAAAACCACTCTCAGTATCTAAATGAGAAGATCTTCGCACGAAGAGGCAGAAGTCTTCGTACGAAGACTCTTCGTGCGAAGACAACTGTCTTCGTGCGAAGAGGTCGGGGGTCAGCAGCAGATTTTTGGGGCTTTTCCGTATTATTTCCAAACTTTGTAATATTATTATGGGGACGTATTTAAGACTTTTAGGTCGTCTTTTTCAGTAGTTTTGGAGGATTAGAGACATCTTTGGAGATCAAGAAGCTTTGGAGAGAGCTTAGGAGCTTTTGGATCATTCGTTTGAATTCTAAACTCTCGTTTTTCTTGATTTTCATGTTTAAACTCATTATAATCGTCGTTTTGATTATGAATATGAGTAGCTAAACACCTTTTGCTGGGAATTCTCGTTTGGTGTAGCTAGGGTTTGATCTAAAGTCGATGTTTTGATGATTGTGATGCATGCTTTAGCTTAATCTCTCGTGTTTATGCATTATTATGGATTATTTGCGTTCTTAATCTTATTATCTTTGCGAGTAGCTAACGTAGAGATAGAATCAATTAGTTTCACGCGGTAACTCCGTGATAATTAGTCGGTAAATCGAATAATCCACCTGGTCGTATCAATGTTTGGTAACTCGGCATCGTCAACTAGGATCGTTAAAGTAGAATTATAATCTTAATGCGTACTTAAACCTAAATTAGGCTTGGTAACTCGGTTTAGTTTAGTTTAAGTATAGTGGATTTGCTTGGTAACTCAGTAAGTTCAACATTGCTTGATTAATAGTGAATAACACGTGGTTGTTTTACAAATCAAAACATAAATTTAGATCGACCTAGTGAACCTAGAGAATTCCCGGTGCTTTTCCCTTATTGATAAAAACCTCCAATTATTCATTCTTTATTAATCGTGAATTATTTCACTTGGTTAATTGAGAATTTTGCGTTTAATTTCTTAGAATTAGATAAAAACACAACTTGCGACTTGCCCACATAAGGTATAGAATAATAATTAATTTAAACAAAGTCCCTTGGGTTCGACAACCCGGATTTCCGGTTTATTACTACACACGACGGCTGTGCACTTGCAGTTGGAACGTGTCAAGTTTTTGGCGCCGTTGCCGGGGACTTCGGCTAAATTAGTTATAATTCCTAGCCTTAGGGATTTTAATTTATTGTTTATATCAGTTACTCACCTACGTTTTGCGTGTTTCGTGATTTCAGGTTGATTTACTCAGTGCATGACCCGTTCTCGAGACGAGCCTTTGTATCCAACGTTTGAAGACCCGGAATCCTTATTAAAAGCACAGCGTAGAGACAAGAGGAATTCAAGCTCAGTAGGTATGGATGAAGAAACGAGAGCTGAGTTTGAGAGGATCCGCAAAGGTTTGCAGGATGCGGAGGCAGCTAGAGTTGCAGCTGTAGAGGAGGCTGCACAAAGAGCCGCAGAAGCTGAGGAGGTGAGAGCTCAAATGGCTGAGATGCAGGCAAGGATGGATCGCATGGTCCCCCCAAATCCACAACCACGTCATGGTGTGGGGGCACAAGTGGCGAACATCGGTGGGAACAACAATGGTAATAATGGGGAAAACAACAGGCAGAACAATGCTGAGAATGAAGAACGCCCGATGGTGGATTATTTCAGGACTACTCCAGCATGTTATCAGCCTACCATTGTTAGGCCACAGATCAATGCCCAACACTTCGAGTTGCGCCAACATATGATCAACATGGTTCGTGATGAGTGCGCTTTCAACGGAGCTCCAGGAGATGACCCCAATCACCATCTGCTGGTATTTGAGCAAATCACATCAACCCTGCACGATCAGCGAGTTCCAGATGAAACAGTTAAGCTTTTACTATTTCCATTCTCCTTATCTGGAAAAGCCAAGAAGTGGCTTATGGAGCTGCCAGCTGGTAGCATAGTGACATGGGCAGATTGTTGTCATGAGTTTCTGAGGAAGTATTTGCCACCATCCAGAGTCGCGCAGCAGATGGTAGAGATTGCAAAGTTCACTCAGGATGAAGACAGCTCTTTGGGAGATGCATGGAGAAAGTTCAGCCAAATTCTCCGTAGATGTCCGAATCATGGAGAGCCATGGCACAAGCTCTTCCATTATTTCTACACTGCATTAGACAAGGAGACAGCTGACCAGTTGGATATGCTAGCTGGAGGTAATTTTATGGGACTTGGAGCACAGCGAGCTCAAGATTTGCTGAACAACGCGTCAAAGAGAGAGACTACACGATCTGAAACGCGTAGGTACTCCAAACCGGGGGATACATCCTTAGTCAACAAGATTGAATCGATGGAAAAAAAGTTGGAATCCATGACTTCAGCATTTCACGGTATGCACCCTCCAACTCAGAAGCCCATGGGTGAATTACTAGCAGATGAAAGCCAGGGATATGATAACAGTGTTGAAGATGTGAATTTTATGCGACAGCAGCAATGGCCTAACACCTATCATCCCAACAATCGTAATCATCCCAACTTCAGCTATGCCAATCCAAACAGTGGATTATATGCACCCGGACAGAGACCCAATGTTCCATATCAAGCGAGGCAAGCTCCACAGCAGCAGGCTCCACAAAAAGAAGAGCAAGAGACAAATGCTCTATTGAGAAAGCTCCTAGCCAATCACGACAGGATGGAGAGTGCGATTGTCTCAATACAAGCAACAATAAAAAGCCATGAGACTCAGATTGGGCAAATCGCCAATCAAAATGTCAAGCTTCCACCAGGCATGCTTCCAGCAAATACCATCACTCCTAACGAGCAGCTAAATGCCATCACAACTCGCAGTGGCATCACTACTGAGGATTCCCCATATCCTAGCCACGCGCGAGCTGAGGCGACTAAGGCCACTGAGAAAGCTTTGGATGAAGAGATTCCCGTGCCTACCGTGAGTCCCCAATCAAAGGACACGGTGAGGAAGTCGGATGAAAAACAGAAGCCTAGGGAGGAATACAGTGTGCGAGTGCCATACCCGCAAAGATTGAAGAGCCAAGAGGATGCCAAGCATTTCAAGAAGTTTGTGGATATCTTCAGGAAACTGCACATTAATATACCTTTTGCGGAGGCCATCTCACAAATGCCGAAATATGCAAAATTTCTCAAGGACCTCCTTTCTAATAGGAGGCGCATGGATGATTTTGAAACTGTGACTCTAAATGAGGAGTGTAGCGCCGTTGTGCAAAAAGCGCTACCAAAGAAGATGAAAGATCCAGGCGGTTTCATCATCCCTGTTACATTGGGAGACGCATTTCATGGGAGGGCATTATGTGACCTCGGTGCAAGTATTAATTTGATGCCTACATCGGTTTTCGAGCAACTTGGTGTGGGAGATCCTAAGCCTACCAGGATGTGCTTGCAGATGGCTGATCGCACAATAAAACGCCCCAGGGGTGTTTTAGAGGATGTATTAGTGAGAGTTGAAGGACTCATCTTCCCAGCTGATTTTGTGATCTTAGACATGGAGGCCGACGATGATGTTCCTCTTATTTTGGGCCGTCCATTCCTAGCCACTGGGAGAACTATCATTGATGTGGCCAATGGAGAGCTGACTATGCAGATCAACGATGAGAAGGTGGCCTTCAATGTATTTGAGGCTATGAAGTTTCCCGCATACGCGGTGAGCGAGCAGTGCTTTGGGGTGGATGCATACACGCTGGACGAGGAGGACGATAGTTTGTTGGAGCAACTATATGAGGAGCTTGCTCTATTTGATTCCAGCGAGAAAGAGCAAGCCTTGGATGTTCATTGGCGCCCACCATTACCCCTCTTTAATGAGGGAATCAGGAAGATTCTTACTCCTTCTCTTGTTACTGCTCCTGTTTTAGAATTAAAGCCTTTACCTGTTCATTTGAAATATTTATATTTGGGATCTAATGATACTTTACCTGTGATTGTATCTGCATGTTTGGACAGGGAACAGGAGGAGCAGCTTCTCGAGGTACTACAGAAGAGGAAAGCAGCTATGGGATGGACAATAGCAGATATTAAGGGGATCAGCCCCACAGTTTGCCAGCATAAGATCAGGCTCATGGAAGACAAGAAGCCGGTAGTTCAATTTCAGCGCCGCCTCAACCCTCACATGCAGGAGGTGGTGAAGAAAGAGGTGCTTAAATGGTTGGAAGCAGGTATCATTTATCCGATTTCCGACAGCACATGGACTAGCCCGGTACAATGTGTTCCCAAGAAGGGAGGTATAACTGTGGTGGAAGGGGACAAAGGTGATCAAATTGCCACACGTACCGTTACTGGGTGGAGAGTTTGCATGGATTACCGCAAACTCAATGATGCCACTTTGAAGGATCACTTTCCCCTCCCATTCGTGGACCAGATGCTTGATAGGCTAGCTCACCATTCACACTACTGCTTTTTGGATGGATATTCTGGGTATAATCAGATAGCGATTGAGCCGGCTGACCAGGAGAAGACGACATTTACTTGTCCATATGGGACGTTTGCATTCAGACGCATGCCCTTTGGGCTATGCAATGCCCCAGCTACGTTTCAGAGGTGCATGATGTCTATCTTCTCAGATATGATGGAGCAAAATTTTGAAGTCTTCATGGATGATTTTTCGCTTTATGGTGATGGGTTCGAAGACTGTCTCCAGCAGCTAGCTCGGGTACTGGACAGATGTATTGACACCAACCTAGTGCTTAACTGGGAGAAGTGCCATTTCATGGTGACCGAGGGAATAGTGTTGGGGCACAAGATCTCCAGTAAAGGTTTAGAGGTAGACCGGGCGAAGATTGAGGTGATCGAGAAACTTCCTTACCCTACGTCTGTCAAAGGGGTACGGAGTTTCTTGGGACATGCAGGTTTCTATCGACGCTTCATTAAGGACTTTTCGAAAATCACAAAGCCTTTATCTGGTTTGCTTGAGAAAGATGCCGTGTTTGATTTCAATGAAGACTGCAAGACAGCTTTTGATTTGCTCAAGAAAAAGCTGATTACTTCTCCCATTATAGCCACTCCAGACTGGACTCTACCGTTCGAACTTATGTGTGATGCCAGCGATTACGCGGTGGGAGCAGTGCTGGGACAGCGGAAAGACAAGGTAGCTCATGTTATTTACTATGCTAGTCGTACTCTTAACACTGCACAGGTTAATTATGCCACCACGGAGAAAGAGATGTTGGCCATTATCTTCGCATTGGACAAGTTTCGTCCATATCTTGTGGGTTCTCAGGTGACTATTTTCACGGACCATGCAGCCCTCAAATATCTTCTTGCTAAGAAGGATGCGAAGCCTAGATTGATCCGATGGGTATTGTTAATGCAAGAGTTCGACATAGTGATAAAGGACAAAAAGGGTGTAGAGAACGTTGTTGCAGACCATTTGTCACGACTGGATAACGAAAAACAAGAAGATGTGCCGATTAGAGAAGATTTTCCAGACGAACAACTTATGGTAGTGGTAGCAGCTGTACCTTGGTTTGCGGATTTGGCGAATTTCAAGGCGCTCAAAATTGTCCCGAAAGGCATGACGTTCCATCAGAAGAAGAAATTTTTCGCAGATGCACGACACTATTTCTGGGATGACCCTTATTTGTTTAGGTTGGGAGCTGACAATGTGTTGAGAAGATGCGTAGCTGAACCAGACACTTTGGACATTCTTAGACACTGCCACGAATTGAATTGCGGAGGACATTTTGGCAAAGCGCGTACTGTGGCAAAGGTATTGCAAAGTGGATTTTACTGGCCTACTTTACATAAAGATGCTCATTTATTTGTGCAGCAATGTGATCGATGTCAGAGAACCGGCAATATCTCCAGCCGAAACGAGATGCCTCAAAATTTCGTGTTGGAAGTAGAGCCCTTTGATGTCTGGGGCATCGATTTCATGGGACCATTCCCGTCTTCACTTGGCAATCTTTATATACTGTTAGCTGTGGATTATGTGACCAAGTGGGTGGAGGCAATGGCTTGCCCGAAGAACGATGGAGCTACTGTAGAGAGATTCGTGCGGAAGAGCATTTTTACACGGTTTGGAACTCCCAGAGCCATAATCAGTGATGAAGGATCGCATTTCGTGAATAAAGTCTTTGCCAATGTCTTGAGCAAATATGGGGTAAAGACGCATAAGATATCACTGGCCTATCATCCGCAGTCGAATGGGCAAGCAGAAGTTTCTAACCGAGAGATAAAAGGAATTCTGGAGAAGACAGTCAACCCGGGACGCAAGGATTGGTCTCTGCATTTAGACGATAGCTTATGGGCGTATAGGACTGCTTACAAGACTCCTTTGGGCATGTCTCCCTACCAATTAGTGTTTGGGAAGTCGTGTCATCTTCCGGTGGAACTTGAGCACAAGGCATTCTGGGCTTTGAAGAAGATCAATTTGGACGCTAAGCTCTCCGGTGAGCTACGAAAGCAAGCGCTACTTGAACTTGAAGAATTTCGATTGATGGCGTATGAAAGTGCGAAAATCTATAAGGAGAGGACAAAACTGTGGCACGACAGGCACATCATCCCGAGATACTTCAAGGTAGGACAGAAAGTATTGATCTTCAATGCAAGACTAAAGCTGTTTCCAGGGAAATTGAAATCTAGGTGGAGTGGTCCCTACACGATTACTGAAGTTTATCCATGGGGATCTCTTGAGGTAGAGGACGCAAATGGGAAGAGGTTTAAGGTGAATGGTCAGAGAGCGAAACCGTATGTGGACGGGAATTTCATTGGAGTCATTGAATGGCTTCATGCAACTCCCGCAACTTGAGAAGTCTCTGAGGTAACTGGGTCGGGCCGTCGACCTTAAATTACAAAGCGCTTGTTGGGAGGCAACCCAACCTATTTATTGCTTTAGGATAGATTTTAATACTGTTTTGTAATTTTTATTCGGTTTGACTTTATTGAGAGGTGCGAGAGAGTGGATTTAATATTTCCAATGAGTATGTGCAGGAATACGAGGTGAAAGGCCTATTTCGGATCCCCCTTCTTGATGCGCGCGTGCGAAACAGAGTAAAAAGTCCGGATTTGCAGCTAAATACGCGTATCGGGATCCGAAGTGAAGAAATTGAAGATAGAAGCCATTCCTGCACCTATTCAACACACGCACCTGGGGAAGATCATGTTCCCGGACTCCCCGTCTTGATTTGCGCAAGAATTTGATTAGTGAACGGAGAAAGCTAGCACGCCGGCACGGATTACGAGGTGAAATTTTGAAGGACAGACTGAAATGAGAATTGAACAATGCCAACGTGTGGGGGTGGTCGAGAGCTTTCTGTAGACGGGTGGATCGCGCAAATCGGAGTCCGGATGAGGAAGTTACGCCAAAAAGGATGTTTTCGCAAGTAAAACGAGGCCAAAAGCATCCGGAAATGCAAAACGTGCCTTGGAATGCGTGAAATTGACAAATAAAATATTCCCCGGATTTTGGGAGTGTTTTAAGGTGAAAAGGGAGTCTCGAGGTCGAGGAGATCCTTCGGAAAGCAAAGGCACGATCGAAGACGCGAAAAATCGACAAAAAGGATGTTTTTGGCACAATTCAGCATTGTCTTCGTACTAAGACAATTGTCTTCGTACGAAGACTTTGTACTTGGAAAAAATTTTGAAGCTCTGAATTGTCTTCTCAAAACAGCTTGCAGTATCTGTTTGAGAAGACCTTCGTGCGAAGACAGCGCGCAGAATGACAGAATTGGCCACGCACGGACAGAAGCTGGAGGCTAATTACTGAGGGCAAAATTTACTTTTTGCCCACGTTTGAAGCTTCATCAGCTGGTCTTCGTTCTCTTCTCTTCATTCTTCATCTTCACATCAGTTCTTCTCTCCACAGCCGCGCACGAGCTCAAATCAAAACACCATTGTTTCTTCACCAAATTCAGCAACCCACCTAGGGTTTTGCTCGCGATTCCAAGGAGAACAAGAGTCCATAGGTGGTTTTGAGAAAGAGTGCAAGAAAAGAGAGAAATCAGAGGAGAAGAAAGCTAGGGTTTGGAAGGAGAAGTGAGAAATTGGACGAGTTGGGGCTTGATTCACCTTTCGGACGAGAAGGAAACATTGACGGGGACTACGCAAGGAGTACGGAGCAGCAAGAAATTCGAGATTTCGACAAAATTTTCCGGCACCATCAAAATCAGTCCGGGTTCGTCAAATTGGGAAATTTTTGCGTCCGTAAGACTTGCTCCGGACGCGTAGGTACTATCTAAACCTCGTAATTTCATATTCGAGTCTTAGGCACATTGAGTAAAAGCCCGGTTATATTTTGTTGCGCTTAGAAGCGTATTTGGGGGCGATTGCGTAAAGTCCTAGGAACTATTTGTTTACTTGCCTACGTGTTTCGTTTAGTGTTCACTTCTTGTTCACTTGCACAATTGTTGAGTTGCTTGTTTTACTTGAAATTGAATTATACAAGGCGGGTGGTAAGAAACGAAAGACGGGAGAGGGTTCGTCACAAGAAGCATCGGGATCGGGCGATCCTCAATTAGAGATTCCGCCTACTCCCCAATATGCCATCTTGACGGCCCCTTTCCCGGCTAAACCGGGTATTGTCGGCCGACGAAAGGCCAAGGCTAATTTGAAAGAGAGAAGTATTGGGCCCGGATACTACGATAGTTTCCGATTCGTCACTCATGAGGCCCATCTTGACTCGCGAAGAGATACGTATTTGACTAAGAACGGGCAGCCCGAGAAAGCCTTTCCTTTGCACGAGGACATGCCTCAAGCAATTAAGGAAATTTATGAGCGCGAGAAGCTTACCAATTGGTTTAAGCTCGTAGGGCAGTCTAGTTCACACATTACGAGAGAGTTTTTGTTCAATTTGCGTTATGCAAAGGATGGTGAGAGTCAAGATCCTCGTCTCGTTTACTGTCGGAACGAGTGGATAGTCTTCACGCCAGAGACTATCGCTCTCGCCATGGGTTTCCCCGCTTTGAAAGACGGTTGTGGGTTAGAGACGGTTCTTCGTAGTGAGAACCTTTGGTCTCGTTTGAATGCTTTTTGCTTTGCGAAGGGGGTTGATCCATGGGACAGGAAGGGAGAGGTCATTCATTGGAAGGCCGAGAAGAGGTTTTATAGGCCGGAGGCTAGGTGGTGCTGTGAAGTGTTGGAAAACTGGGTTTTGGGAATCACACGAAACCCTAGTTATACATTCCGCCTCTCTGTCTGGGCCCTTTGTCTTTACACCGGGGTTAGAATTAATATCCCCAAACTGATTTGGGAGAACTGTCTTGAGAGGGTGTCGAGGACGAACAAATTGGGCCCCGGTCATACCTGCTTGATCACTCACCTGGCCAAAACTGCTGAAGTAGTCATAGGGAGAGATATGGACTTGAAACCGTTTACTGCTAGGAAGTGGCATAGGTTTGATGAGACAGCGAGGAAGAAGGGGAAGGGCAGGAGGATGAACACCTCTAGGTTTGACAACCAGGTTGCCTACGACCACTTGAGAGAGGAGATGGCCCGGGATAGACTCGAGAGGAGACGCCAGTTTGCCCACACTCGGGACAATCAGGCGAAGCTGGGGGGTTTAATCCAGATGGTTGGCCAGTGGGTTATACAGTCTAGTGGTCAGGCGGCGGGGGAGTTTGTTCCACCGGTCCCGACGGCGGATCCATGGTTTCAGGAGGATGACTTTGAATATGAGGTTCCGCCGAGTGAGGATGAGGAAGAAGAAGATGATGAGGAGCAAGAGGAAGATGAGGAGGAAGATGATGAGTAGTGGAGTGTGCCCTCGTGCTAGAATTGTTGAGTCCTCGTGTTATCGTTGAGGACAACGATGCATTCTAGTGTGGGGGTGGTTGAATCCTTTTTACTAGTCAGTGTCGTGTCTTTGCATCGCCAGTATCTGCATGTAGTTAGAGGTTTTTGGTTATGTCCTTGTTTTTCTTTTTATTATTCATTTTTTTTGCACGTTTTGGTATTTTTGAGTCAACCCACCATTGTTGAGTCGTTAATCGAGTTGGCCTTGCATATAGTGTAGGTATAAAAAAAAAAAAAAATCTAAAATGTGAAAAATCCAAAAAAAAATTAAAAATTTGAGAAAGGGCAATTGAAAAAAAGCTGAAAATTCGGTAAAATCGTGAAGTGTGAGACTTTTAGGCGTAGGGCGTGAATTGCGATCGAGAGTGACAATGTGAGAGTCCTTTAGTAAGTATAGAGAAACTTTCTTTACGGGAATGCGTGCCTATTTTACACACGAATTTAATTCTTTCAAATTTAAAGTGTGTGCCTAATTTTCTTACAAGAGTTGAGCTAGGTGTGAGCTAAACAAGCCGAACGTTCTTGTGTACGTCTTAGGTAGTCGCCAACCCGCCTCGTAGTGGCACACAGAACAGCTGTGCGAGGTGTGTATTAGAGCACTCACTGCTTCTAGAACTTACCTTGTAGGACCACTAGCAAACCCGTATTTGAACCATGGATTCTTTGACAACCTTTGGACTTAGGGTGACGATTCTTGGCCTTCAGCATTGATTGGTTAGAATCACCGCTTTAGTGCGTCACGAGGGTGTTGTAGTTGAGGGGGTTCGATGAGGGAGTACTTCATGCTATATTTGTGTGAGTCTTACATATCGCATGCACTTCATTTGTGATCTTCGAGGGGAATGCGAGGGTGAGTGAGAGTAGGCTTGCGCACTTCGGTGTGGCGGTGTTCCATGGCATTACAACATGGACACAAGTGAGGAGAGCCGTGAGTGTGTACATCTAATGCACACAAAACTTGGGTTGGGGGAATTTAATAGGTGGATCGTGCTAGGTACCGGATCTTACTCATCATGGTGTAGGAGGTTTGGTTGGATTAGGCACGAGACAGACATTTGATCGACTACTTGAGAGGGGACAGGATTACATTCGAGTGTGGGGGTGTCGACATTTGACTTCGGACATCGAGATTGCGTTTGCGACGACTCCATCCCCACACATGCTCTTTTATGTTAGCGGCTTTGTTGATTTGCACCGAGGATTTCATTGAAGATAGGGAGAGACATTGATTTGTGATTTATACGTGATTTGGATATTGTCTCTCCTTACGATTACATGATTAGCTTGATTCATTGGAAGACCACTCGTGAAAGATATTGAAGGAATTATGCAGGATTTTGAGAGATAAAAAAAAAAAAAAAAAAAAAAGAGAAAAAAAAAAAATCAAAAATCAGAAAATCAGAAAAAAAAAAAAAAGAAAAGAGAGAAAAAAAGGAGAGATGAATAAAGGTAGAATGAGAAGCTTTGTGGAAGAACGAGTGGAGAAGCGACTAGTTCACGAACGGGAAATTTTGGCTTATACATCATCCATGACAATAGCCGCGGAGATCGTAATTGTACCGGGGTTTGAGGGGATCGAGGGCCGGAGATGGTGAGTTTCGGGCTTGGTTTCCATCATTGTTGTGAGGGTGTGTGAGCTATGGTATTTGTGAGAATGTGACGCTTTAGGACTTGTATTTGATTCTTATCCTATTTGTCCCTAAAGCCTCATCATTTTAAACCCGTTAGCGGATTAGGAGCTCGGACCTTGAACGTGGCTTAGCCTAGCGTCGCCTTTTATTTTGTGGCACACATGAAAAGGTATTGCATTCTTGTACTTAGTAAAGTTAGGTTCTCTATACTAGCTAGGGGGAGTTCATGTTGACGAATTTGATTTCGAATCATTCCTTGTGTCTAGATTTCTCATCGCTTCGTGTGAATCGGTTTAAGCTAATGGAGATTGCCCAATCTCGCAAAAGAAAAGAAAAATTTGTATTTCAATACTTGCATTGTGAATATTGCATTTGCATATAGGTGCATTGTGTATAATCGAGTCGGGTCGACTAGTAGGAAGGATGGTTGGTGAACGGTTCTACTCGGATAAGTATGCAAGAGTTCTTGGTATTGTATGCAATGTGAGGTGATAGTATGCAATTGGCGTAGGGAAGTATGCAATGAGTAATTGGTAGTATGCAAAGTTGGATGAATTGCGGAAAAGCGAAAGAAGCTTTGACTTGAGAGAGATGGAATTGACTTGGGAGATTTGCTCGGGACGAGCAAAAGATGAACCCTATGAAATGCGAAAAGTCTTCGAAAGATGAACCCTATGAAACCACTTGGAAGATCTGCGGAAAGTCTTCGAAAGATGTAGACGTTTCCAGCTAAAGATGAACCCTATGAAATGCGCATTCGGAGTAACCTCGGGGAAATTCTTGGGATCTGTAATACATCGCCAAGGCATCGCACCTGATCCCGCAAAAGTATCAGCCGTCACCAGCATGACGGCGCCGCATAACCAGAGTGCCTTGAAGACATTCTTGGGGAAGTTATCTTATCTGCGAAGGTTCATCCCTGCGATCGCAGAAATCATCTTCTGTTTCAGCGATCTTCTCAAGAAAGATGATGTGTACGATTGGACCGCAGAGCACGAAACCTCATTCGAAAAACTAAAGGAATTGTTGACATCGTCAAGGGTTATGATCGCACCACAACTCGGATCGTCACTTTTGCTATACCTTACATCGACAAAGAGGTCTATAGGGGCGCTTTTGGCTCAGGAATATGAGGGGCAAGAAAGGCCTATCTACTACATTTCTCGCATTGTGCAACCAGCAGAATCAAGGTACACGGACATCGAGCTTCATTGCCTTGCTTTGTTCTTTGTAATAGAAAAGTTGAAGCACTATTTCGCTTCGCACAAAGTGATCGTGGTTACAAAGAGTGACCCCATACGGTATCTCTTGACTCACACTTCTCCTGGTGGAAGACTAGAAAATGGTATATGACCATCTCTCAGTACGACATCACATGCGTTCGGCCGCGGGCAATCAAGTCGCAGGCCGTGGCGGATTTGCTAGCACAGTTCCCTGATAATAGTCATGAGCCTGTGATTGAGGAAGAACTGGAGGGACCTGAAATCTATGCAGTTGAGTTGCCTTACTGGACGCTCCATTTCGACGGGTCGTCGACGAGTAAGGGTGGAGGAATTGGCATAGTCCTGACCTAACCCGATGGAGAGGTCATACAGATGTCTACAAAACTTGACTTCGCAGTCACCAACAACGAGGGAGAATATGAAGCTCTGATAACTCCGTTTTCGGAGTTATTTTATGCCTTTTATTTCTACGTTTTGCGTGCTTATAATGGAGAATTTGTCGTCTTTTGAGTAAATTGAGCGTAAATGTGAAAATATGAGTTCATGTGCAAAACTTGTTAAATCCGGGCGTTTCTTTAGATTTGTGAGCTTTTTATTGTGATATGATCGCGGGTTGTGTTTTCGTGTTGTGATTCGCAGGAAAACAGGGCTTGGATGATCGTGCGGGATTTGGAAGCGAACTTCGGAAACGAGGAACTCAAAGACAAGTCAAGAGGAGAGTCAAAAGTCAAAGGAAGTCAATGGAAAGTCAAAGGAAAGTCAAACAGAAGAGGAAGGTCAAAGAAAGTCAACGGAAGATCAAGGAAAGAAAGAATGGAAGAAGAAAGTCAAAGAAGAGAAGAGAAAAGTCAAAGGAGGCAAAAAGGGGGCTGGAACACAGTGTCTTCGTGCGAAGACATTTGTCTTCGTGCGAAGACAAATACTTAGCCAAAATTTCAGTCTGCAGCATTCTCTTCTTAAAACCACTCTCAGTATCTAAATGAGAAGATCTTCGCACGAAGAGGCAGAAGTCTTCGTACGAAGACTCTTCGTGCGAAGACAACTGTCTTCGTGCGAAGAGGTCGGGGGTCAGCAGCAGATTTTTGGGGCTTTTCCGTATTATTTCCAAACTTTGTAATATTATTATGGGGACGTATTTAAGACTTTTAGGTCGTCTTTTTCAGTAGTTTTGGAGGATTAGAGACATCTTTGGAGATCAAGAAGCTTTGGAGAGAGCTTAGGAGCTTTTGGATCATTCGTTTGAATTCTAAACTCTCGTTTTTCTTGATTTTCATGTTTAAACTCATTATAATCGTCGTTTTGATTATGAATATGAGTAGCTAAACACCTTTTGCTGGGAATTCTCGTTTGGTGTAGCTAGGGTTTGATCTAAAGTCGATGTTTTGATGATTGTGATGCATGCTTTAGCTTAATCTCTCGTGTTTATGCATTATTATGGATTATTTGCGTTCTTAATCTTATTATCTTTGCGAGTAGCTAACGTAGAGATAGAATCAATTAGTTTCACGCGGTAACTCCGTGATAATTAGTCGGTAAATCGAATAATCCACCTGGTCGTATCAATGTTTGGTAACTCGGCATCGTCAACTAGGATCGTTAAAGTAGAATTATAATCTTAATGCGTACTTAAACCTAAATTAGGCTTGGTAACTCGGTTTAGTTTAGTTTAAGTATAGTGGATTTGCTTGGTAACTCAGTAAGTTCAACATTGCTTGATTAATAGTGAATAACACGTGGTTGTTTTACAAATCAAAACATAAATTTAGATCGACCTAGTGAACCTAGAGAATTCCCGGTGCTTTTCCCTTATTGATAAAAACCTCCAATTATTCATTCTTTATTAATCGTGAATTATTTCACTTGGTTAATTGAGAATTTTGCGTTTAATTTCTTAGAATTAGATAAAAACACAACTTGCGACTTGCCCACATAAGGTATAGAATAATAATTAATTTAAACAAAGTCCCTTGGGTTCGACAACCCGGATTTCCGGTTTATTACTACACACGACGGCTGTGCACTTGCAGTTGGAACGTGTCAAGCTCTCATCGCAGGTCTTCGCGCAGCAAGGGCGCTAGAAGTAAGCAATTTGACGGTTATGGGAGATTCCAAACTAATCGTCAAACAAGCCTCAGGCGAGTACGGTTTAAAGGAGGTGAACCTATTGCCCTACCGGACTTTGGTACAGAAGCTGGTGCAACAATTCTGCGATGTCAGGTATGAGCACAATCCCAGAGCAGATAATAGGCATGATGATGCCTTGGCCACCCTGGGATCCAAGGTTAGTGCGGATAAATGTCCCGCGAGAATCTCGATTGAAGTGCGAACGTCCTCGGCATTGACAGAGGACGCGTGTGAGGATGAATGCATAGATGATGCAGATTGGAGGAAGCCAATATTGTGCGCCATCGCAGAAGGAACGAGCAAAGAAAACTGGGCATCCACCAGGGGGTACTGCATACATGACAACGCTCTCTATTACAGAGGCCCAGGTGGGATACTCATGCGATGTGTCTCGCATCAGGAGGGACAAGCGATGTTACAAAAGATTCACCATTATACTTGTGGGGAAAGTGAGGTGTCAATCTATCGAAAAGCCCAAAGGTCTGGGATTCATTGGCCGGACATGTCAAGGGCTGCTGCGTCAATTCAAGGGAACTGCGAGAGTTGTGCACTGATCAAAGACTCCTTAGCAATCGCTCTGGTCGATGATGACATGGATTGGAGGAAGCCACTCCTCGACTTTCTTACGCAAGGTGTCGAGCCTGAGTCAAGAAAAGAAGCTGAAAAGCTAAAACGAAAGGCAGCCTGGTACGTGGTGCAAGAAGACATACTCTGGCGAAGGGGCCACGAGGGTAACCTGCTGCGATGCCTAGACAGCAAAGAAGCACAAGAGGTGATGGACCTCTCTCATCAAGTGGAACATCAGGGAGGTGCGAAGTTATGCAGACAGCTCCTCACAGTCGGTTACTTCTGGCCCACCATGGAAGCATATTGCCACGCTAAAGTAAGAAGGTGCCAGGAGTGTCAATTCAAAGGCAACCTAGTACATGCTCCTGTCGTAGATCTACATGTGTTGGGAACACCATGGCCATTCCATACTTGGGCTCTAGATTTTGTTGGCCCTTTCCGACTAGTCTCGCATGGGAACCAGTTTATCCTCACTGCGACCAAGTTATTCACTAAGTGGGTAGAAGCAATACCACTGAAGACAGCAAATGTGCTCGCTGTAGTCCATTTCATCCAAGAGAACATCATATGCAGGTTTGGAATTCCTAACACAATTCTCTCGGATAATGGTACCCCCTTCGTCAATCGCCAGGTAGTTGCGAAGCTAGAGGAGTACAACATAACGCAGATATGTTCTACCCCCTATTATCCGAAAGGGAATGGTCAGGCGGAGGCAACCAACAAGACGTTGTTGAGAATCTTGAGCAAGATGGTTGCGGATGACCACAAGAAATGGGTTGATTCTCTGAACATAGCCTTGTGGGCGTATCGAACTTCTCCAAGGACGCCCACATGAGTCTCTCCATTCCTTTTATGTTATGGAGCTGAAGCTGTAGTACCTGCGGAGGTGAAGATCAACTCTGCAAGGTTGGCCTTCCACGCGCTATACGAGAATCAACGCGATCATGACTTGGTCCTGTTAGAAGAAAAGCGGGAGCAGGCTAAGCGGACTAACAAGCGATACCGGGAAAGGATCGCTCGCGCATACAACAAAACAGTCCAGCGTCGAGATTTCGCAGTTGGGGACCTGGTCTTGCGCGCATCGGACCATTGCATGCGGGAGGCGGCTCACCCAAAATTCGCAGCCAACTGGGAAGGACCCTTCGAAGTCAAAGAAGTCTTTGACAGTGGCTACTGCAATATCCAAAGGCTACATGGGACGGCCTCGACCCCAAGCTCAGTCAACATGCGCTGGATTAAGAAGTATTATCCTTAACTCCTCTCATTACATGCGTTAGAGTACAATGCCTACTTTATGCTCTGTATTGTTAATGATTCATGCATCTTCTCTCCCATATGAGGGAATTGTAATCTCACCTCTCCCATACGAGAGTGTTCTATAATAAAAGACTTCTCCCAAATGGGAAGAACTTTATGATTTCAGCTGTCTTTATCGCTTCATCTACTTCTCCTTTGTTCAATAATGAAAGTTTATCTGCTAAGATAGCAGCTTTAATCAAACATGATCTTAAGTGATCTTCAAGCCTATCTGCCATGATAGCAACATTATGCGAATATGATCTTAAGTGATCTTCAAAGCCTATCTGCCATGATAGCAGCACTATGCGAATATGATCTTAAGTGATCTTCAAGCCTATCTGCCATGATAGCAGCACTATGCGAATATGATCTTCAGTGATCTTCAAAGCCTATCTGCCATGATAGCAGCACTATGCGAATATGATCTTAAGTGATCTTCAAGCCTATCTGCCATGATAGCAGCACTATGCGAATATGATCTTAAGTGATCTCCAAGCCTATCTACTAAGATAGCAGCGCTATGGGAATACGATCTAAGTTGATCCAAAGCCTATCTGCCGAGATAGCAGCAGTACTTAAAACTGATCTTGAGTGATTCTCAAGCTTGTCTGCCAAGACAACAAAACTGCGCAATTGCGATCTCAAACGATCTAAAAAAAACTCATCTGCTAAGATAGTAGTTCTCATGAATGATTTTTAATCTACGAATCTATCTATTGGGTAGCAAATCAGAGCAACAACGCAAAGTGCGAATACAATACTGCAAAAGGCGGAGTTTGCCAATACGAATGCGAAAAATGCAATTTGTTGTAACAAGAACAGCAAATGATGCAAAACGCTTTATTATGAGTCAAAATAACTTACAATTTATCTGTCTAGATAGCAGCTTACAAGAGAAAGCTCAAACTGATATAATTACACAGCCAACATGGCTTACAATTCATCTAATGGTATCTTACAGGCGAAAGTTACACAGAAGGGAAATCCTTACTGTAAAAGGATTGGCCTACTGGTCCTAACAAAGGTTATGCGACATAATAGTCTGCGACCAAAGATCTGTAGCAAGTAGGGTCTTTCTATAGACCGAACGGCTTACAAATGCTACAAGAGCTATGCGACGCTATCTTCAAGATCCTAGGATCTGAAAAGGCCTCTGTCTGGTCTTCACCCCGAGAGATGTGCCCGAGGAACCACCTGTTCCGGCGTATGCGGCGGTGAAGAACAGGCAAGCAGCAGCTCCTAGGGCAAGAAGCTCCTTGTCCACGGAGGCGAGCACAATGGCTCGCCACCCCGAGTTCAAGAACGTGGGGCAAGAAATTCTCCTCCGGGAAAGCAAGAGGAGAAATCCGCCGTTCATTACGAATCGGTAAGAAGGTCAGTACGGCACTGCACCTCGCCGGGAGGCGGCCGGAAACATGACCTGCAAGCATAATAGACAAAGAAAATTCTTCGAGCAAGCATAAGGTATTACGTGCATCTTATTTATGATGGTTATGAAGATCAATAAGCCTCGTAAAGAAGATCTTGGAAGCTATTTCTATGGCACAAATCACAAACTCAGGTTTCACAACTTGAAGTTGCCATGAATCAATGAAAAACAAGCGTTGAAGCCAGCAGTCGTAGGGACTCATGGCAAGCCACATTGTGGGATGAGGAACCCAAGCAGCAAGAGGCAGGGTTTATATAGACCCAGTAGAGACCCTTCAGTTGTCGGGCTGAGTCAGCAAATCTTGGAAAAGGGGCAAGAATCAATCACTTATGCCTTGATAAAGGAAACATTCAATTACCCTACTAAAGGCTACGACGATTCAGTTGCGTGTTCTAATTAATGACGGAAGGTCATGATACGGATGGACTTCCCAAGGAAGGCGTGCTTATCTGATAAGCAATTAGCGCAAAAATCAAGGCATAATATCGCTAGCTGATGTCATGATTGATACGCACAAAGATATTCGAGCAAATCCCAGGAAGGGCAAAACGGGCATTCAAGCTTTGAATAAAAAAGGGGGGGAGAAACCCTAGCAACATTAACAATAATGTTGTAACATTTTTTTCAAAACAAATTTGCTATTGTTCAAAATAAGCCTTTGACCAGGGAGTCATCGGGAGTAAACTGAAGTGACAAATTTATCACTTGCTCCACTTCTCGCTTCAACTGCTCGTAGTTGGCGCTCATTTCATGGAAGAGCTTCACAACCTCTTCAGCTTTCTGCCTTTGCTTCTCCACCTTTTTCCCCTCAGCCGCGAGGTTATGGAAGCCGCGCTTCAAGTTCACAGCCGCGCAAATCTGGGTGACTCTGTTGACAAGATACCCGAAGCCCAGCTTGCCCAGAACTTTGGCTTGAAGGTTTTGACACATGCTGAAAAGCAACTGCGCACTCTGAGGAGAGATGGTCGCAGGTGTGGCCGCAGACAGCTGCTCCAAAATCCAGATGGCCTCGGTCAAAAACAGCCTCCTGTTGAAAGGCTCTATCTCCAAGGATCTCGCAAATGACCGAGGATAGGAGAGACGCATTTGAACCAGCCAGTCCACATCAGCTTGCTTCAAACCTAACAATTTTGATTCATGTTAGAACATGAAGCTCATAAATGAAGAATGCAAGATGCGAACGACAATAATGGTAACATACCAGTTCCTTCAAGGATCTCGCGCAAGGAAGGGATGCGCATTACTGGGGCAACTGAAGACTGTCCTCGCTCCATTGCTCTCCTATCAGATGCGAGCTCTAGCTCCTCATAGTTGGCAGGAAGGGTATAAGCCACACCAAGTGTGGTTGCAGCTCCTACTTGTGAACTCCAAAAGTTCCATGCTTGAGGAGTCTCTGGAGGCTCAATCCCTGCTGAAGGAATGGCAACAGTAGAACTGATGCTCGGTTAGGAACGCCTTTAGGTGCGAAAGGCTCATGAGACTCAGGAGCACTCCTTTGAACATTCACATTCGCATGTGATCCAACATCTCCCGTGATCTGCTCGTGAATCCCAGCTTCAGCAGTGTCTGCTCCCATTTCCTCAGTAGCAGCATTGGTATCTTCTCCCATCAGCACGGTGTCAGCCTCGGCATCATCGGAAACTTCGATGACATCCTCCAACGGCTCTCCTGCATACTCAGCAGCTGCGAAAGGCTTCTCGACATGAGAACTTCGCACTGGGACGTAGGATGCAGAAGGTTGACTCCTCTGTTCCAGCACGGCTTCGCCAGCATTACCTGCGATACAAGGCAGGACAATGTAAGGTAACTTGGTTTATTTTTGATAAACCAAGAGCGAGCACCTCCACGCATAGGTGGGATTGCAGCATCTTCGTCATATGCTAACGACGCAATACAATGCCCTATTAATGTGTCTTCGTTAAGCGTATCCTTAAGGTGAGCGTGACCTGGGATGCGAAGAACCCGGTCATGATGATGATTGAGTTACTAAGCCTAGTTCACAAGCGCTATTCAAATAATTACCTGAAGGTTCACCGCACTTGCTTACAAACCAGCGGCGAATGTCGACTTTCGATAAGCCATGCTTTAACGCACCAACAATCACGTCTCGGTAAGTAACCGCAAGATTAAAAATCTCACCTTCGTTGCCACATGCGATATCTTCAAAGTCTGCCTGAGCCTGCTCCAGAGCAGCCGCATCCTCTTCTTGAGCCGCATCTTCCTCATCAACTTGAGGAACCGCATCTTCTGGAACCGCATCTTCCTCATCGGTTTGACGCACCAAGTCGTCGACATGTTGCTCTTCCACGCTCCTTTGCTTTTTGCGTTCAATCTCCTCTTCTTCTCGCTTCCTTCTTCTTTCAGCAGCCTCCGCAGCTGTTCTTCTAGACTCAGCAACGATGTCCTCGTCTATGGTTTCGTTGGAAACACCAGAGTGAGAACCCCTCTTCTGCCTCTTGGCCAAAAGGCCGCTGATGGTCTCATCATCATCATCTGCAAAAGAACAAACTGTTCAGTAAGGATTGCGAGAGTTAAGATAATGAGAAGAGAAGTATGCTTGAGATACCTCCCGACTCTTCCTCTTGTATCTCATCTCTCTCTCTTTCTCTGACATCTTCGACTCTTTCTTCTTCATCATCATTCCTGTCTCTCGCCTCCCTTCTATCCTCCTCCTCTTCTTCCTGACCAAACGGAACAAAGGACTCCACTGCGAGCTCTTTTCGCGCCTTGCTTGGCATGCGACCTTTACCTTTGTCCTTGGAAGTAAGGGACCTCGCAGGAGGGGAAGTCGGAGCGCTTCTAGGGGAAGAGATTGTGATTCCTTTCTGCCTTGGTCTCTTTGCCCTTGGAGCAGCAGTTGCTGGAGGAGACAGATCGTTCCTGGGTGGAGACAAGGCTGGAGTATTGTCTATCAGCGAGTCAGCAAAAACATCCATGACCTCGTGGATTCGGGCCTCAACTGCGGGAGCCATTCTCATTGCTAGCCGAACCGGTTCACCCTGCCTTCTCGCGGCAACAATGGTGGTGATCAGCGACTTGGAGCGCTCACCAGATGCGAACCTCCTCACATAGCACTACAACAGAAAATGGGGCATAAGTTTCGACACATCGGAAGAAAGAAACTTAACGTGTGCAAAGGAGATTGTTTACCTTGGCAAAATCCTCGCTGTATTTGATGACGTGCGAATCACCTTTCTTAACTGCGGCCATCTTTTCTTCAAGGATGGTAGAGGGGCACAAGTGATTCTCATGATCCAGCAATGAGTAGCAGCCATATTGAGAGTCATCCAAGTTGCAGTTAGGACGGAAAGGGAAGGAATTCCTCTTGATCACAGGAGCTCTGCTTGGCCGGGGAGCCGACTGTGTCTCAAACCTTGCCTGCTGGGTATTCCAATAGGCAACCCAATTCTTGGAGTAGCCACATGCGCGGTTACCTGGGGGTTGCTCGAAGGGAAGGTTGCTCCTTAAGATTGTTTTGCACTCGCCAGACAGTAGTCGTTTGTAGCAGCCCCTTATGATGGACTTCGGCCAGATCGAGGGTGCCACCGCATCAAACCCAAACAGGGGAGAAACGCGAGTAGGATCGACATCCACCGTGATCCTCTCGTACCTAGGAGTAAGCTCGCGAACATACTCCGCAAGAGCAGGAAGAGAACCTCTTAGACACCAGCAAAAGAATTCGCGATAGCGCTCGTGGAAACGCTTCTCGCCCTCGAAAAGAAGATCTTCCGAGAAAGCAACAGCCTTGGAAGGATACAATTTTGGGAACCATCGCACATTCTCAACGCGCGTGGCATAAGGCCTAGCTATAAACTCGCTGCGATCGTCGCATATCAGGCTCCAGGTACACTTAGGAAAGTGAGTTCCAAACCATCTCGCAGCCCTGCCACTGTTACGCTCTTCCTCCGCACCCGGGACACACCACTTACTGGGCTTAGAAGGAAGAGGAGCATAAGTGGGCCACCGCTCGAAGACCCACATAGTCAGGAATGCAATATTGACATAGGTCAGCACATCGAGGCGGCCGCGCGAGTCCTTGGTTGCTACAACCAGTTGGTCCAATCTATGGTACAGGGTGCCCAAGACTAGAGGCCCAAGAGCGACCCTTTGACCAAGGATCAGTTTCACAGCAAGAGGAAGGACATGGTAGAAAACCCCATCATGGGGATGGCCATCAATTAAATACCTCGATAACCAGGCGCAGAGGAAGGCACACAAAGTCAGATGATAGCCTTTTCCGTTCACATAATTTTTAGCCTTCGGGTTCTGGCTCAGGAGTTTCTTGGTGATACTACTACTTGCATAATCGCGGAAGAAGTACTGCACCCACTTGCCCCAAGTGTTCTTCGCAGACGTATCAACCAGTTGCCAGTCAGGAAGAAGCTTCGCAGGTGTCCATCGGGTAGAAATTTTCTTTACCTCTGACAAGCATTCCTCCATCTGCTTGTACAAAGCAAGTTCTGGATCAGTCCTCAAGGGACTCAGAGGATCCACCTCGCCCACGGGAGAAAGATCATACAGCATGTGTACATCTTCGAGAGTGGGAGCAGCCTCGAACTCAGCAAAGTGGAAGGTGTGATTCGCAGGCGAGTAGCACGAGAGAAGGTTTAGAAGCATGGACTGGTCCAGCTTCACGGCAGCACCCTTCATAGCACGGACTACAAAATATATGCCAGCATCGTTCAAAGAAATGGCATGATGGGTCAATACATGGTCAATCCACTCATCCATAAAGTCCAATTTCTGAACAAACGCTTGAGTGGAAATCGCAGTATACGGGAAAAACCCATTTTCAACCCCCAATCGAACCACATCCTTGGAATCGATCAATTCGAGCATGGCCGCATTAACAGGAGGGGTCAGTGTTTGCAACTCTTCAGCAGGAACAGGGGTTGGCAGGTTCTTCACCTTAACCCTAGCATGGTAAAAGTCTTTGCCACCCAGATAGGGGGCTTTTCACCATAAGGTCTGGGGAAGATCAGGTATTTCTTCGACCTCTTTAACGGGTTTGGTTCCTTTTGTCTTTGCCATTCCTGCGGAAAAGCAAGAAAAAGGGGGGGGGGGAGAAAATACACATGCTTTATCAGAAGAAAGATGAACAGTTCAGTGTCAATTTTGGGGTTGGAAAGTTCAGAATCGTTTGCATTATTGGGAATTTCAGAAATCCCACATTAAAAATCTTTACAATCTGGGGATTAGATCAATTATGAGTTTAAAGAACATGGTCTCCTTCGCAGTTTCCAACAGATGGTATGTTTCAGATAGTCATGGGTTTGCAGATCCAATACAGTTCAAGGCATATATCAATATGTTAAATAAAATGGAACAAGGCCAACCTTGTTTTGGTAAAGCTTGCTTGGATGCGGACAGTTGAAGAAGACGATTCACAAGAAAGAATTGATGATAGATTATTTGAATCTGCTCTTGAAGGCTTCCGGGTATCATTCACTTTAAGAGAAAGAAGTGATGCTTTGCAACAATGGAGAGCACAGAGTATGTATCCAAAAACAATGAAGGGTTGCGTCCTTTCAGTAGTCGAATCAAAACCGTCACCGTCGAATCGCGCAATCCCAGGACAAGCTGACGTCATGCCTAAAACCCTAAAAGACCAGGCGGCACGGCTCTAGGGATTTTAGGTCATAATGAAACGCACGGGGGCTGAATTTTCGTATATTTGAATTGGTGCGTGGCGGCGACGCGTACGTTGGTTCCTGCGCATGGAAGCCTATCTGGCTATGAGTCTTCACGCGCAAAAAGGGGGCTAACGTAGATAGTGCTTTCTGGACAGGCAGATCTTAGCCACGTGGCGACCATCTAGCATACCATACTGTGCTCCACACACACTGGATCATCAGCCGTGCTGATCCACGTGGGGGCTGTGAGACAGGGACCTCGCATACCACCTCACGGGACTTGTAGGGACTTAGTGGTTTGGAGGCTAGAGTAAGTCCTGTCGCGCGCGAGCGACAACTAAGCCCGCGCGCGACCCTTAGTAACTGCTTTTGAGAGATTTATGGCACGAGCTTCATAAACCCGGTCAACCCGGTCAAAACCCGGTCAACCTCATAACGGTTCTGGTACACGTGGATAACGTGCTGTAACGGTCCCTATATACGCGGACGAACGTGCCGTTGTGGTTAAGCTAGTTAAGCCGCCATTGATGGGCGCATTAACCACACTGCAACGGTCACATTCTCCGTTATATATAGGATTGTTAACCCTTCCATACAAAAAAGAGATCACACCTGAACTACGCGGAAGCTCTGCCAAAATTCTGTCTCTCTCTCATACAGTGCTATTGCCTTACTCTCTCCCTACACACAGCCTTACACTTCCTGTGTCTTTTCTATCCCCTACTCGTGGTGTATATTGAGTTCTCTCTGCAGGATTCTCTCGTACACAATATGTAACCTGTATATTTCACCAAATAAAAAATTAGTGATAAGATTATGACTAATAACAAGTCAATAACCAATCATATAATCAGATAAAATAATATGCACAAAGAATCAGTTAGCCAAAAATATAACTGACAGAAGCCCAAGGGCAACCTCCAAAGCTTTGGAACTTTGGGTGTCTTTCAAAACTTTGGCCTGCAAACACTGATCCTTGAAGCCAATCAATCTGAACAATCTGTTAGCATTAGAATATTAATATATTTGCTCAAATAGTAAGAGACACTATAAGGACTATTAAACAACATTCAATCCAATGTCTAGTCTGCAACAGAGAAACCTATCAGAAAGCATTTAACAAGTTCATAAGCAAAATTGAACTTCAAAGCTTTGGAGCTTTGATCATGTCTCTTAAGTATTCCTGTCTTTCATCATCTTAAAAGTAAAAACTCCCCCTGAGTTCATACACCTCATTAATTCAAATGGATTGAATTATCAAAATGCATATTTGATCTTTCTTCTATACATAATTCGCATTTAACTCAATTGGATGTGAATAATACCTTCCTCCATGGTGATTTTTCTGAGGAGGTTTAAATGGATCTCCCACACGGATATTATGTTGTTTCAAGAACATTAGATGCCAATGCACATCTAGTTTGCAAGTTAAAGGAATACCTCCATGGTTTAAAACAGGCACATAGGTTGTGGTTTCAAAAATTCTCAAGCACTCTTCTCAGTCAGGTTTCACATAGTGTAAGAGTGACTACACTTTATTAGCTCAACACTCAAATACCTATATGCTCGTTTCCATTATTTTATGTTGATGACATCGTACTGTGAGTAACAATGATGCAGCTCTAGAGAAGTTCAAAAACATTTCAAAATGATGTTTTCAAGCTCAAAGGCCTTGGTGACCTACATTTCTTCTTGGTATTTGAATTATTTAGAAATGGCGATGGGATATTTATTAACCAGCAAAAGTTTATCACTGATTTGTTGGAATCAACTGGATACATTAACATTAAGCTAGCCAGTACTCCATTGACATCGCGAAAAAACTCAGTATGCACAATGGTGAGGTATTGGACAACACAATAGCAAAAATATACAGAAGGATCATTTGAAAGCTTTTGTATTTAAGTAATTCTAAATATGATATTGCATACGTTGTAAACAAGTTGAGACACAAAGGTACGCCAGTTTATGGTATTTTCTTCTCTTCAAATTTCAATTGAAGATTCAAGCTTACTTAGATGCAGACTGGACTGGTTTCTAGACACCAGAAGGTCAACAACTAGTTATATTATCTATCTGAATAAACTTTAATCTCTTGGAGGTCCACGAATCAAAGAGTTGTATGAAGAAGCTCTGTAGAAGCAGAGTATAAAGGTCTTGCAATGACTGCTTCTCAGCTACAATGGCTATCTTCTCTTTTCAAAGATCTTCAGGTACATATACAGTCTCGATCAATCATTCACTATGACAACAACTCAGCAATACACATTGCTAATAATCCATCTTTCATGAGAGGACAAAGCATATTGAGGTGGACTGTCACATTGTGAGAGATTTGGTCCAAGAAAAGTCCATTGTTCTTCATTATGTTCCAAGTGAGCTGTAACTGGGTGATGCACTTACCAAACCTCTCCTAGCTCCACAATTCAAGTTTCAAATAAGCAAGTTGGGAGTAATCTGTTTTCCCTCTCCAACTAGAGGGGGAGTGCTAGAATTCAGGTGAAGTGTTGGCATATATTTACAGCTTTGGGGTGTCTTTTTCAATAAAACAGTAAGTAGTGGTGGAAAGTTATAAGGAGTGAAACATTTTATTTGAATAAGGGTAAAAGACACTTTGCTCCGTTGTTTAAGAAGATGAGTTGCTGCTCATTCTCAGCTAATGAAGTTTTGCTTTCTCTTCATTCACTGTTTGATCATCTTAGCTCTTCTTTCATTTTTCTCCAATTAATCTAATATGTACTTCTCCGTAAAAATCTTAAAACAAAACAACAATCTAAATGCTACTCCTTAATATGGAGTTTTCTTTTCTCCAATGTAATCTTCTATTGCCCTTTCGGTTTTAGTTCCTCAAAACACTGTCTGACCAATATATGATGAATGTCAAAATTCAAACATCCGACTCCATATGTGAACTTGCGTTGCAGAATTTCTTGGTAGTATATAGTAATGAGTGAGTAGTAGTGGAGTTCTGCCATAGTGTATTAGTTTAGTTCTTTGGAGGAGTGGTGGGTTTTTTTTCTTTGTTTCCCAATCTCCATGAACTACTTTTATGTTGCCCCTAAACATACTTTACGGGGTACGAGATATTCTCATTTGGCACCTTGTTAATGGTGTGCTCAAGGTGTTACTTGTCTCTCTAAACTAAAACTAAAACTAAAACTAACATGGTTAACTTTTTTTTCTCTTGTTTAGACTTGTGTGCATGCCGCATTAGTTAATGACAAACAAGTGTGTGACACCAGCAAAATGGTAATTCAATCACTTCTTTCAGAATTCAATTCCTCCAGCATAAGTTAAGGATATTCGGCTTGAGTGTTGGTTTCTTGAACAAAGAAAATGGGTTGTTTTATTTTAGAAATTACTTCATTTTAATATGTAGTATTCTTTAAAGTAACAAACAAGAAGAACAACAAATCATACCTTTTGTGTTTTTTTGCAGTAACAAACATACCAAAAAAAATACACACAAGAAGATGAGCTGGGCACACGTAACAAGGGTTTCTATGGGTATTTCCTTATTCTCTCTATTATGGAAGGAAAAATACCCCATATTATGAGAAGTGCTTTGTGTGTAGCGCCTTACAAGCTGAACTCTTGGCAGTGGAGCACGGAGTTCACTTCACACTAAATTGGGCAATTTCACTTCTATAAGTAGACAAATGTTATAAATGAAAATGTCGCCCACCTCAAATGTTTCCATTATTTATTCGAGTGAGTGACCGACTAGTGAAAAGAAACTTAGATGTCTAAAAGTTATTCAAAGTTTATTAAGAAGAATAATGGATTGGGTGTTAAGAATTCTCCTGTTAGAGTTTGTTTGGTTCCAGCTTAAAATCGCAATAATCTGATGAAAATAATATGGGTGAATAAGTTGGCTGAAATTATAATCTGAAAACTATTTGACATGCGCTGAAAATCTGGAATTAAAATTTAATTGCGTTTAGCACACTTAAAGCTTTTATTACAAAAGTTACAATAAATGTCTTTATTTGAACTTATTATATGTCTAAGATGTTATGCGTTTCTACAAGTTAACAATTCATGCATTAACGTGATGGTAGAGTGTCGTATTTCAGACGTTCTACCTAAAAAATCTCCAAAATTGAAGATCATATAATTTGCATAAATTAACATATGACTAAAAAATCTACAAAACAAACAAGATCCAGTTTTTTTTTTTTTTTTGCAGATTTTAATATGCAACCAAACACGCACTTAGTATAAATTACTGTTCATATTGGGGCTGTTTGGATGAGCTGAAATAAGTGAGTTTTTGAGATCAAAAGCTCATATACTACCTCTGTTTCTTCTCTTTCAAGTGCGGCTGACTTTTTTACCCGTAATTGGGTCACTTTGACTCGGTGATTTGGATAGTAAAACGGTGTAATTCTTTTATAATTTTTTCATAGTATTGTAGAGTAAAATTTATTCTACAAGATCATGCAAAGATTGTCAAATTCGTATATTGTTTTGCTAACCAAATCACTGGGCTAAAGTTTTCCAGTGAATAGTGTCAAAAAGTGAAGTAAGTTGAAACAGAAGAAACAGAGGTAGTATCCGATAGCGTTTGGATACAATAAATCAAATTAGATTATCAATATTTTTAATAGAAAAATATAATTTATTTATTCATTCTTTCAGAATCTTTAAATTAAAATATTACTTTTATCTGCTAAGATAAGTAGAAGACAAATTTGAAACCCCAGAAAAGTACTTAGGGAATTCCAAAAGATGAAGTCCGGATTTCCTTATAGAAAATCGAGATTTTCGGAGTTATAAAGATGCTACTTTTTGCAACAAAACAGCCCTTGACATGTATGTTGGCCACAACTACGCAACAGAGCCCAAAAAAAACGGAATTCGTTAGTGAATCCGGAATTCCTTATTTAAAGCCCCATGCTAATCTCAATTTGGAATTCAGGAAGTTTAAAAGATTATTTGACCAGAAATACAGATTGTTCACTTTAAGCTACCTCTAGCTTAAATATCATCCAAACAATTCCATTATATGATAGATCAAATCATACGAGAGAAAATATGATAGACAAATTATACTAGTGAAAAGTCAAATTAGCAAGAAGTTGGCGAAACGAATGTAGTACATTAAATTCTCACAAATTGAAGATCATCTACATAATAAAACAAGACATTTGACTTTAAAATGACTTTTTGTATATTAGATTAAAAGAAAAAAGTTCAGTAGAACGGTTTTACATAGGTCCTCTATTCAAAATGGAAATGAAAATACATCACCTTCCATTTTGAAAAAATGAGATCCCAATTTGATTCACTAACAAATGAAGGTGATGTATATTCATTTCCATTTTAAATGGAAGACCTATGTAGAACCGTTCTACTGAATTTTTTTCCTAGATTAAATTGATCTTAGTTATTGAATATTACCTATTAAGGAAAGTTATTTCGAAAGTTATGGAAAGAAATGTTGGGATGCCACATTTAAAATATTGAGACCACAAACATCTCCCCAATCATTTTAAAGACATTAGATTTTGAAGAACATTAAATATGTAAGCATTTCCAATGGTTATAAAAATAATTAGTTTAGTTATAATTTACATAACTAGAAGAAATAATGAGCTCCAATAGGCTAGTTAAATGACTCAATCAATATTTTACATATCATGTATCCCACTCAATACAAGTAGCTAGTTAGAATGTAAGTAGTTAAATTTTTTGGGTCTATCTCTCTCCTACTTTAATTTAATAAATATTTTATTTATAATTTAATACCCACAAATTTATGTAAAATACATAACACCATTGGAGCAAACAATAAGAAATCATGTTAACTTGAGTTCATACTAGTTAAAATGTAGCTACTTAGAGCATCTCCAATGCTACTAGTTATAAGATATTTATATTTTAAATAAAATTGTCATTCTTTATTTTAATTATACAAAAAAATTGATACGATCTTCAATGCTACTATGTAAAAGTTGGTTAAAGTAGTTTTTGTAGGTAGGAATTAAATAAAAAAAAATAATTGAAATATAAAAAGATGAGAGAGATAGACACAAAACATTTAGCTATCCATTTTTCTGCTCTTTAAACATAAAGAGCGGGATAACTATCCGTTATAATAAATAACGCAATAGAGAGTCCATTGGAGACAAGTGTTTCACATTCTCTTGTATATTATAAAATAAAGGCCGTTTACATGTCCCATTGGAGATGCTCTTAGTAATTTTACTGTTGGAGATGCTCTAAGGGCCACAATTGGTATTGACTATTGATGGGATTCGTGCGACTTAAGGTATGAGGTTAAATTTTAAGGACCACGTTTAGTATTGTGGAAGTTTTGGAGTTAATACATGAGATTACTATTTTGTGTGCTCTCTCAAATTTTGAATTTTTTACTCTTATTCTAATTAGTGTGATTAAAAAAATCTAATCACAATAGAAACTCGAAACTCTTATAACATAAACAAACTTTTGTAAAAATTATTTTTCGAATTTCATTGAAGTTAATTTGATAGTGCCCCGAGGGCACGAGTTATACTCTAGTATATCTACAAATTAAGAGCTCAAGTGAATTAAAATACGAGTTCAAATAAATGAAGTAAATAAGATAAAAAAATTAGAAGATTTTAAAAATCTCTTAAATGAGATTAAAATCTCAACCAAACATGCACTTTATGTTTTCTAATTAATCAATAAGTTACTGAATTTGAGATTAGAGCTTAGAGCTTGTTTGGTATCCGTTTAAAAAAAAAACAATGGGAAAAAAAGTGATGAAAAACACTTTTAAAAGGGTGTGTCTACTGTACGTCCGGGGGGTGGGATGCAAATAAAATAGTGGTCTCCCCACCCCCACTAAAAGATAAAAAACACGGAATTTGATAGGGTGGTGACCGGTTCTAGCAGGTCATCATCCCCAGTGGATAAAAAAACGCTGGATCGAATAAAAATGCAAAGAAACGGATTCATAAATTGTCAAAAGTTCACAACATCGGATAAACACGCATAGAACCATATAAGACACTAAAACATCAGACAAAAATGACCAAATAACGGATAAAGGAACATTTAATAAACTCCTTGAATAAATCAAACCCGGTCATCCCCAACACCCCCGAAAAGAGTATTGGTCACTCATTCCCTCAGACCAGTAGTATTTGACATTGGAAATCATCGTTATTATGTTGATTGAGATAGGGCTTGCGATTGCAATTGGCCGACATCTTGACCGGAAACACCCACAGGAGTATTCGGGCATGTATTTCGATTGTGTCCATATTCTTGACATCTCCCGCACTTCTTTCGAACACTTTTGAAGCTCCCTTTGGGTTTTGTATCCTCTTTAGATGGAGGCCCTACGTGAGCATACTCTTGCGAGTTGACATTAACCACAAACTCATAATTTTCTTGCTTCAAAAATGTTCTTGAGACTCCCTATCATCAAGTCAACATGTTCTCGCCAATAGTCGCAAGTCTCTTGTGATGTTCCACCCAAGTCACTAATCAACTCCATTCTTACCTTCATGCAACCCCAACTAACTGCGTGAGTTTTCGGATCGTCACACCGTCTTGTTTTTGGGTCCTTCATGGCTAGATCATTCATGTAGAAGTCACTATCCATCTTTTGTCATTGTTTCGATAACAACATTTCCGGAATGAATTGAACTCATTTATGGAAGAGCACAAAAATAATGTAGCCACAAACCATCTGTGATTACTCAAACCTCATGCAGAAACAGTAGAGCATGCTATTATCTCGTTGACAGAGAATGGTGTGATGACAGAGAAAAATTTAAGCCATTCAGATATTTCATTTGACACTTCAGATAGAAACATTAAATATTGAGAAAAATAAACTATTAGAAAGAACAGCTCAGTAAACAAAGGATAACACATATTTCAATTGCAGTTCTGGAAAGAAATCTAAAACAAGAAGATAATATTTTAAAGCGACATTAACATAGTGTATTGTATGAACTTACTAGAGATGCCCTTTCCTTCTCCCCTGTGACATAGATTGCATCCATTTCGTATTCAGGTAGATGTTGAATGTCAACAAATTTGTAGTGTTTTACCTACATTGCTTGCTCCTTGAACTTTGCATACAAGATCCTAGTGTAGATCATGGCTGCATCGAAACTTCTTGACTTTATTTTTCATGGCTCAGGGCCTAATAATGAGCATAAACACGCGAAGTTTAATATTATACCACCAAAAATTAACAAGAGAAACATAGTGAACATTGATTTACTGCAGATAAAGGGAAAGATCGTATATACCGTATCAGTTGACTGTTACTTGGTTAGCCCTTTGTTGGCTTGGATTGCCCTTTGTTGGCACGACTCTTTTCCTTTTTGGCTAGATTCCCGTCTAGTACTCACCCTTCTGGCCTTTTGCTTCTTAAGGGGGTGTTGCAACACTTAAGGTCTAGTATGGATTGGTTAGCCTTTTGTTGGCTTTGCCCTTCGTTGTCACGATTCTACGCCTAGTCGGCTAGAGATATTGATTTTTATCTTTCGGTATCGCATAATGTAATAATAAGGCTCTTCTGTTAATACACTTGGGAACTGGATATTTACAGTGTTTTGATTTACACAATGCTTGTGAATGATCTTTATTTCAAATACATTCCATGTTCGGAAACTTATGACTACCTTAGTAAACGAATTGGCTACTTATGTAATAACAACTCTAATGATCAAACAAATTTTAGAAAACACCGTTGATAAGCAAATTCTATTCCTCGCACTCTGATATTCATACTTGTGATCTTTGACTCGCTCATTTATACTTATACTCTGAAACTATTTAAGCTCTTTTAAACACGTAACCCCGTACCATGTCTAGCTATTCTGTTTTACATGCTAAGTTGTTTATTCACTCAGTTTTTACTGATACTCGAAAAACTGCATCCTTGTGTTTTTTTTTTAAATTCCCCGCAGGTTTATGGTTGCTTGCTTGGGGTAACGCGCTGGGATCACGACTCGTTCTCACTTGCAAGCACTTACGCTTAGTAATTAACCGGAGAGTTCTTTGTTGTAAAATGTATTTTGTTAGGCTTGGTGCCCAGTTTGGAACCAGTCACCAATGTTTTAAACTTTTATCGTAATTAATCAGTAGTTGGATGTTTCTTTTCACTTGCTTATCGTTACTACTCCATGTACGAAAGGGTAAAATCCCCTGTACGGAGGGCACCATCCCGGTCTCGAGCTCCTCTGGAAATCGGGAGTGTTATAATTGGTATCAGAGCAGTGACATCCAGTTGGACTGTAGGGATAAAACGCTTAAAACCAAGATTTCTGAAAGTAATTAAAGCTAAGCTTGAACTTGAACGTTAAAGCAATAGGGCAAGATACACTGGAAAGTAAAATCTGAATAAGCCAGGGATTATGGGTGATGTCTCTTGTTTATCCTCGCATGCCTAACTAATATGTGTTACTTGTCTTTACCTTCTCTCCATTTTCAAGCCTCACTGGTTATTACATGTTTGAATGACCAGTGATTGACTGGGGTATATCCCACCCACCCTCCTCCTTTGTTTCGAGATGCCTATTTGCTCTTCACTTGTGAGAAATCAATTTCTCGAATTGTGTGAATCTCGATGAGATATTGCATGGCTGTTTATATGATGTTAATATGTGTGACTAGATCCCGTAGAGACTTTTAGATACTCTTTCGAGATTCGAGGACGAAGCTCATCCCCAAGTGGGGGAGGATGTAATGACCCTAGTCAATCCTTGCATTTCATTTGCTTGCTATTTCTCTAGCTCTGACTTCCAATAGAGGCCCGTAAGTCCTAGTACCCCCATTCAAGCTTCGAGGACGAAGCTTCGTCCAAGGAGGGAAGGATGTAATACTCCAAATTTTCATAAGGATACTTCGGTAATTTACTTCTGTTTATAATTTGTTTCGGTTTTTCTTAGGCGTAGCAATTACCTATTTGTTAATAGTCCTTTTGTTAAGATAGTTAGTTTTTTTATAAAATATTTTTTTGACGACACTCTTTGATTTTATATTATAAGTTTTGTTACGAGTTTCAATTAATATTTTAGTTAATTTTAGTAGATAAGATTTCTTTTTAAATTCTCTTCTTATTTAAGTTAAACTACATATTCCCAAATTTATTATTTAAAGTGTTAGTAGTCGCATTACCTTTATTATATCAATTGAAGTCATTTTTACAGTCACAATTCTCCTATAAGTCAAAATGTATTTTATCAGCTAAATTTTATTTTAACAGTAAGATGTCATTTAATCAGTCAAACTTAGTTATGTCTGTCGAATTTAATTTTATTATTCCAATTCATATTTTTATCAGTCAAATTTTACTTATCAGTTTAATTTGAAGTCAAAATTGTTTTACTTATACGTCTCAGTAGTATCTATAATTGTCGCGTGTCAAATGCATCGCCGTGTATTATTATTTTTGTTGCATTTTTAATATTCCATTGCTCGTCGAGCCACCGCTTTAGTCCGCGCTCCAACCACGTCTTATAACTCCATATGTGACATCACATATTCAACTCATTACATCACTCTCTCTATATCTCCCTGTGTGCCTTCTTCATCTTTTATTTATTTTTCATTCTTCTTCCTCTTCATTTTGTTCTCTGGACAAACAAGACCATGACCACCACCTCCTCCATTTCCTCTGTTAGAAACAATGGACCCGTTTTGTTCTTGTTAGAATAAAGCAGTAATTGAAGAAGAAAGAAAAGACGAAGGAGGGAGAATTTACAGATATACAGACGGCTTAGAGACGCAATAATCTGGCGAAGAGCAGTCTCGTGCATCCACGATCTCCTTAAGGCAATATTCGCTGGGTACCTTAGGTGCCTTGGTTCTTGCTGTAGCGAACTGCCTCCCAGGACGAAAGCTCTTCCGATGTTGCAGACGATGCACCTGGCTGCAACACCCAACGAACAAGACTAGCAGATGGAGAATTTGGTAGAGAGAGATTGATAGCAGAGAATGAATGAGTTCAGAATGAGGAATCTGAGGGAGAAAACTTCCTTTTATAGAAACTGAACGGGTTGGTTGAGGAGACACAACCGTTCGGACGGTTGCAACTGTTGGTTTTGACAGTTAATTAACCGCTCGGTTAATTAACGACATTTTAATTATTTAACGACACTTCCAATTACTGAATACAACAATTGTGTCTGTTAATTTTTCAAGGCTAGAAAAAGTTAGTTTCTGGCCCAAAAAGAATTAGTCCATAGTAAAGCCCAACAACCCAAACCCAAGCCCACGCACACACCACGACCCGGCCCGTGCCCGAACCCGAACCCGAGACCGAGCCGAGCCGGCCGGACGGACGGCGGCGGCGGCGCGCGCGCGCGCGTGTGGTGGTTCGAACCGTGTCTAGGTCCTCCCTCCTGCACAAAATGTGCTTCGCCCTAAGGGCGTGGCCTTATAGGTCAATGTTGAAGTATATAAACACTTCAAACTCTCTCTTCCTCAAGATGTGGGTTCATTTATTTTGGGAACATAAACCCAACCTCAAAACCCCAACTTCTATGGCTTATTGTTCATTCATTTCTTAATGGTTTTCGACGAGTGAGTAACCAAAACGATCACCAAGTTGCCCTCTATGTGTTGGTGTGATTGGTGTGGTTAACTCTCGAATGAGCCGGATGAAAACCGGGCTCAAAGTCGGGCAAAAACCGACTTGTCGAAGAACATTTTCCAACAATCCCCCACATGAATGATCAATCAGCGTTAAAGCCGAAAGATCAAGTGGGTATTTTTTTAATTCCCTTTGTGGGTAATTAATTGCCTAAAGAAAAGTAGCCTTGGGCCTTGAAATTTTCCATTAGTGAGATACTATAGGGTATACTGGCTTAGTCAGTGTGCGAAGCGCTTTGAACTGCCTTGCCGCGGTGTATACCTAGTCGATAGTAACCACACAATTAATACCTGAGCATAGCCTGTTCTCATGGTTGTGCTCATTTTGTCCTTGAGACACTATTGCCTGGTTTCATGAGTAGTCTTAGAGGATTATGCCTTATCATCCTCCTAGAACCGGGCCAAGTTCCTACTCACATAGGTGAGATACATTTAAGGGTATCTATCCATACTCATATTAACATGTGATCTCATTAAAAGCATTGCTTACCCTAGTCCTATCACTCGTCGCCCTAGGAATGGGATTGAAACGTAGTTTCTTTCATGAGTGATCTTGATATTTGCACAAATAGTTAGGTTGTCCCTTTTGAACCTAGTTATTGGGATCTCCAATCTCCTAGGTTGGGTTTTCCGCTATCGTGCAACTCTTTACGAGATTGGCATTAGCTCCATTCCCCTTGACGAACTTGCAACTAATTCTCTCGATAGACCTTTGGTCAGCGGATCCGCTAAGTTTTCTTTTGACTTCACATAATCGATCGATATTATCCCTTGTGAGAGAAGTTGCCTAATGGTATTATGCCTTTGACGCATATGTCTAGACTTACCATTATATATACTACTTTGCGCCTTGCCTATTGCAGATTGACTATCGCAATGCATGAAAATAGATGGCACAGGCTTTGGCCATATTGGAATGTCCTCGAGGAAATGGCGAAGCCATTCAGCTTCTTCCCCTGCCTTGCCTAACGCTATGAACTCCGATTCCATAGTAGACCTTGCAATGCACGTCTGCTTTGAGGATTTCCAACATATTGCCGCTCCTCCGAGGGTAAATACATACCCACTCGTTGATTTGGAATCTTTTGTATCAAATATCCAATTAGCATCGCAATATCCTTCCAATACTGCAGGATAGTTGGAATATTGTAATCCTAGATCTTTAGTGTATCGTAGATACCTTAATACTCGGATTATAGCTGTCCAGTGATCCTTTCCAAGGTTACTGGTGAACCGACTAAGTTTTCCAACCGCTTGTGCGATGTCTGGCCGAGTACAATTCATAATGTACATGAGGCTTCCGATTATTTGAGCATACTCTAATTGCTTGATAGCTGTGCCACGATTCTTGGCGAGATGCATGCTCACATCGACTGGTGTCTTTACTGGCTTGCTGTTAGTTTGGTCAAACTTTTCGAGAACTTTCTCAATATAGTGAGATTGAGTTAGCGCATAGCCATTTAGAGTTCTAGAAATTTTTATTCCTAGAATAACATCGGCCTCCTCTTAATCCTTCATATCGAAGGTTGTGGATAACAACTTTTTGGTGGAACGAATTATTGTCTCGTTACTTCCGAGAATTAACATATCGTCTACATAGAGACATATTATTACACATCCATTGTTGACGGTTTTAGAATAGACACATTTGTCACATTCATTTGTTCTAAAACCATTGGTTGTCATAACCCTGTCGAACTTTTCATGCCATTTTTTGGGAGCCTGTTTTAATCCGTATAGGGATTTCTTTAATCGACAATATTTTCCTTCATTTCCTGGGACTCGGAACCCTTCAGGTTGTTCCATGTAGATTTCTTCGTCTAATTCTCCGTTAAGAAATGCAGTCTTGACATCCATTTGATGGATTTCAAGATTAAAGATTGCTGCAATAGCAATTAACATACGGATGGAAGTTATCCTTGTTACAGGAGAATAGGTATCGAAGAAATCTATTCCTTCCTTTTGCTTATAACCCTTGGCGACTAGCCTCGCCTTATATTTGTCGATGGATCCGTCGGGTTTTAATTTCCGCTTGAAAACCCACTTGCAACCTAGAGGTTTGCAACCTTGAGGTAGGTCCACTAATTCCCACGTATTATTGTGCAATATTGATTCTATCTCGCTTTTAACGGCCTCTTTCCAGTAAGGAGCTTCCACACTTGCCATTGCTTCCTATATGAAGTAGGATCATTTTCAAGCACGTAAGTAAGGAAATCAGGTCCGAAAGATTTTTCGGTCCTTTGTCTCTTGCTCCTCCTTGGCTCTTCATATTGATCGTCTCCAAATGTAGAGTCGTATGTCCGTTTTTCTTTTTCGGACGTTTTTTCTTTGTAAGGAAAAATGTCTTCAAAGAAAGATGCGTTTGATGATTCGATAATCGTATTTTCGTGAATATCTGGTATTTCAGATTTATGAACCAGAAATCGATATGCACTACTATTCAAAGCATATCCAATGAAGACGCAATCGACTGTTTTGGGACCGAGTTTCACTTTCTTAGGAAATGGTGTAGCCACTTTAGCGAGACATCCCCAAACTCGTAGATGTTTGTAAGAGGGCGTTCATCCTTTCCATAATTCATATGGAGTTTTATCAGCCTTTTTCTTAGGTATTCTATTGAGAATATAATTGGCACTAAGTAACGCTTCCCCCCACAAATTCTGGGGCAATCCAGAACTTAGAAGTAATGCGTTCAGCATTTCTTTTAAGGTTCTATTTTTCCTTTCGGCTGCACCGTTTTGTTGCGGTGTGTAGGGCGCCGAATATTGGTGGATTATTCCACTTTGCGCACAAATTTCTGCGAAGGGAGAATCATACTCTCCTCCTCGGTCACTACGTATAATTTTAATCCTTTTGCTAAGTTGGTTTTCTACCTCTGCTTTGTATTGTTTAAAAGCGTCCAAAGCCTCATCTCGACTATTTAATAGGTAAACATAGCAGTATTTTGTACAATCGTCGATAAATGTAATAAAATACTTCTTCCCACCTCTTGTTGGTGCAAACTTTCAGTCACATATATCGGTGTGAATTAATTCAAGAGGACTAGTCGTCTTTAAACCAATAGGTTTAAAGGATTGTCTTGTTAATTTTGCCTCAACACAAATTTCACACTTGTGATTAAAGTTAATTTCACTTTTTGGAAGATGTTCCAAAGTCATTAGTTTCCGAATTGATTCATAATTAACATGACCAAGTCTTCCGTGCCACAAACATGAAGAAATAGAAGAAGTAGAAGAAGTAGACGACTCAAGCACGTAGTTAATAGCTGCATTCTTATTCATAGTCGAGACAATCATTACATTGAGTTTGAACATCCCATCATTCAAGTAACCCCTACCCACATACTCTCCTCTCTTGGTTATTACACATTTGTCGGATTCAAAAACTAGTCTGAATCCTTTCTTGCTAAGTACAGAACCAGAGACTAAGTTCTTCCTAATGTCTGGAACATGGAGAACATCATTGAGTACTAATTTCTTTCCGAAGGTCATCTTGAGGATTACCGCTCCTTTGCCTTTGACGGTGGATGTTGCTGAATTCCCCATGTAAATTTGTTCCTCGGTATCAACAGTCTCATAGGAAGCAAACATGCTTTCATCCGAACATATGTGGCGGGTGGCGCCGGTGTCAACCCACCATTCTCGAGGATTTCTTTCGGCAAGGTTCACTTCTGAAACCACGGCTGCGAAGCTGCCTCCTTCATCATCGTTCTTGGCTTCGGCCATGTGAACTTCGGGCTTCTTGCCTTTGGAGGTATTTCGCTTCTTTCGGCAATCCTTGATCATATGGCCCGTCTTGCCACAATTGTGACACTTGCCCGTAAACCTCTTCTTCTTTTCGGTAGGAACGTCGTGCTTCCGTTTGAGATTGTTGGATTCCGAACCTCCCTCCACCATATTTTCTCTAGGTTGGTGGCTAGTCGAGGGTCTTTCCTCGGCAATCCGATTGCCTTCTTCAATCCTGAGACGGACAATCAAGTCTTCCATGCTCATCCCCTCTCTTTTATGCTTTATGTAGTTTTTGTAGTTCTTCCATGCCGGCGGCAACTTGTGGATCATGACTCCAACGAGAAACTCTTCGGGAAGTATCATACTCTCGGATTGGACGTCATGAATTAGGCATTGGAACTCTTGAACCTGCGACATGATACTTTTGTTATCTACCATCCTGAACTCTAGAAAATTTTCCACTACGAACTTTTTGGCTCCCGCATCTTCTGTTTTGTATTTTTTCTCGAGGGATTGCCAAAGTTCTTTAGCGGTCTTTACAGCGGAGTACACATTATACAACTGATTTTCTAGGATATTTAATACATAATTTCTTGCTAAAAAATCAGAATGATGCCAAGCATCAGCCGCTAAGACTGCTTCTTTTGTTGGATTTTCAGAGAGTTTAGGTGCGTCCTCCGTCAGGTACTTTGCAAGACTTTGGGTGGTAAGATGGAAATACATTTTCTGCTGCCACCTTTTGAAGTCTTTTCCGGAGAACTTTTCAGGTTTTTCAACCGGATGAGCATTGACTGGCATAGTCGGCACTGCCGCATTCGTGGGCGCCGTGCTAGTCTCGGTTCGTCCGTCTTCCATTGCTAAACAACAAAAACAGTTTGTTTAGATACAATATAGAAGCGGACTGCCTGCCAACAGATTATAAAATAAATCTGTCCGTAGTAACTAGGAACAGATATAAAAAAAATATGTCTGAAAATAAATTTCAGTTACTGTTTTAAGAACAGAACAGAGTCTGATTATTGCCTTAAGATTGTTAGAAACAATGGACCCGTTTTGTTCTTGTTAGAATAAAGCATTAACTGAAGAAGAAAGAAAATACGAAGGAGGGAGATCTTACAGATACACAGACGGCTTAGAGACGCAATAATCTGGCGAAGAGCAGTCTCGTGCATCCACGATCTCCTTAAGGCAATATTTGCTGGGTACCTTAGGTGCCTTGGTTCTTGCTGTAGCGAACTGCCTCCCAGGATGAAAGCTCTTCCGATGTTGCAGACGATGCACCGGGCTGCAACACCAACCGAACAAGACTAGCAGATGGAGAATTTGGTAGAGAGAGATTGATAGCAGAGAATGAATGAGTTCGGAATGAGGAATCTGAGGGAGAAAACTTCCTTTTATAGAAACTGAACGGGTTGGTTGAGGAGACACAACCATTCGGACGGTTGCAACTGTTGGTTTTGACAGTTAATTAACCGCTCGGTTAATTAACGAAATTTTAATTATTTAATGACACTTTTAATAACTGAAAACAAAAATTGTGTCTGTTAATTTTTCTGGGCTAGAAAAAGTTAGTTTCTGGCCCAAAAAGAATTAGTCCATAGTAAATCCCAACAACCCAAACCCAAGCCCACGCACACGCCACGACCCGGCCCGTGCCCGAACCCGAACCCGAGACCGAGCCGGCCGGACGGACGGCGGCGCTCGCGCGCGCGCGTGTGGTGGTTCGAACCGTGTCTAGGTCCTCCCTCCTGCACAAAATGTGCTTCGCCCTAAGGGCGTGCCCTTATAGGTCAATGTTGAAGTATATAAACATATCAAACTCTCTCTTCCTCAAGATGTGGGTTCATTTATTTTGGGAACATAAACCCAACCTCAAAACCCCAACTTCTATGGCTTATTGCTCATTCATTTCTTAATGGTTTTCGACGAGTGAGTAACCAAAACGATCACCAAGTTACCCTCTATGTGTTGGTGTGATTGGTGTGGTTAACTCTCGAATGAGCCGGATGAAAACCGAGCTCAAAGTCGGGCAAAAACCGACTTGTCGAAGACCATTTTCCAACATCCTCAAGCTCTTCTCTTTTCCCTATCTCTCTGCATTCCCGAACAACCAACAAAAATCACCATCGAACCCAACCCAACCACCGGCGGTAACCTCCATCACCGCCATTTCCCACATTCAGCTTCCACCTCCAGATCCTCCTATCCCACTCTCTGCCTCATCAGGATTACCCAGGACCAGCAAACGAGCAGCAGAACCGGCCGCAGAAGCAGCGACAGCAGCCACGTCGGAGCTGTGCGACGCCACCACCAGTGGCGCTCGTCCCTCTCTCTCTCAGCGAAAGTTGCAAGCCATGTTTCGCGCATACCCAAGCACCGTCCAACAGCTTCTCGCGCGGTGAAACCGCGTCATTCGTCGCCGTCTCCGCCATGCCAAGCCCTTCCTTTGTACTCCCCCTTACCAAACCTGTAAGTTCCTCCATTTTCTTTTTCCTTTTGATTTAGAGCATCTCTCCTGCTCTGTTTCATGTTTTGCTCTGTATATATACATTGCATATATTGGTATTGTTGGTTGAATGGGTTTAGTTTGGTTATGTGTGTGAACAAAAGAAAATTTTAGAAAATGAGAGAAAGTATGACAAGAGAAAAAAAGAAGAAATATTACAATGCTATTAAGAGTAGTAGTAGTAAACTGGTAGTGAATAGGTTAGTGGTATGTGCATGTTGTACTCGGACAGTAAGGGTAGTAAATTTTATTCATATATTTCTTTCTTCAGTTTCACTTCTAATATAATATTTAGAATTATGTAGCAACGTTTTTTTTTCCTTCTTCTCATAAAGATGTTGATAAACAAATTTTCATAAACCTTTTGTGAAAAGAAACTTTCTGGAAATGTAGTGTTAAAAACAGTCTTTTGTTCTAAAATGAAAATTTTTCAAGTACTGTCTAAACGTGATTTTCCCAGAATAGGAAAAAAATAGTATATCTTATAAAAAAAGTAAACAAAAGTGAAATGGGTTTGTTATTTAGAATATTAGAATTTAAGCAAATTACTTATTAAAACAAAGCAATTAGATTTTGGGTTTCTTTGGCTTGCATCAATTTTGTAAATTTGTGACGAATTATTATGACTTCATTATATAAATTGGTTTATTACAACTTTAACTACTTTTATAAACACTATAAAAATGCATCTTTATATATGTATATATAATATGTTCCAAATTTGTTAGTAATCCGTTAATTAAAAAAAGGGAGTGTTTTTAGTGTAGCATCGTGTAGCAAGAACGAGTTAGACGCATATTTTCAAGTCGTATCCCATGACATGCACAAGTTTATCTTACATTTCAAATAAGACATGTGCACTATCAACCTACGACAAGAACTTGGTTGTGATTATGAATTTATGTGTATGATTGTAGAGCCTAATTTCAGTGAGACCGTAGACGATGACGTTGTTTACGAGTAGCGACTTTGATAGCACTCTTTGGGTCTCTCAGTGAGTATTCATGCTTAGCGTTGCGTACCTATCTTCTTTCGTGTCGAAATGTGATTCATGTCTTGTCTCAAAATATACCTGTGAGTTTACATACTTAGCTTTACGTGCCAAGTTCTTTCATGTGATCTATTTGCTTTATTTCAAACTAATTGTCGTACTTTATTCTGAAATTTCTAAACCAGTCATACCACTTTTGAAACAATCACTTTACTGCTCGTCTTTGAAATCAGAAAACTTATAATTTAAATGTCACTAAGTCAGATTTCATTAACAACGTAAAGTGAAAGATCGTATATACCGGATCAGTTGACTGTTACTTGGTTAGCCCTTTGTTGGCTTGGATTGTCCTTTGTTGGCACGACTCTTTGCCTTGTTGGCTAGAGTCCCGTCTAGTACTCACCCTTCTGGCCTTTTTTCTTCTTAAGGGGGTGTTGCAACACTTAAGGTCTAGTATGGATTGGTTAGCCCTTTGTTGGCTTGGTTAGCCCTTTGTTGGCTTTGCCCTTCGTTGGCACGATTCTACGCCTAGTCGGCTAGAGATATTGATTCTGATCTTTCGGTATCGCATAATGTAATAATAAGGCTCTTCTGTTAATACACTTGGGAACTGGATATTTACAGTGTTCTGATTTACACAATGCTTGTGAATGATCTTTATTTCAAATACATTCCATGTTCGGAAACTTATGACTACCTCAATAAACGAATTGGATACTTATGTAATAACAACTCTAATGATCAAACAAATTTTAGAAAACACCGTTGATAAGCAAACTCTATTCCTCGCACTCTGATATTCATACTGGTTATCTTTGACTCGCTCATTTATACTTATACTCTGAAACTATTTAAGCTTTTTTAAACATGTAACCATGTACCATGTCTAGCCATTCTGTTTTACATGCTAAGTTGTTTATTCACTCAGTTTTTACTGATACTCGAAAAACTGCGTCCTTGTGTTTTTTTTAATTACCCGCAGGTTTATGGTTGGTTGCTTGGGGTAACGCGCTGGGATCACGACTCGTTCTCACTTGCAAGCACTAACTCTTAGCAATTAACCGGAGAGTTCTTATGTTGTAAAATGTATTTTGTTAGGCTTGGTGCCCAATTTGGAACCATCCACCAATGTTGTAAAATTTTATCGTAATTAACCAGTAGTTGGATGTTTCTTTTCACTTGCTTATCGTTACTACTCCTTGTACGAAAGGGTAAAATCTCATGTACGGAGGGCACCATCCCGGTCTCCAGCTCTTCTGGAAATCGGGGGTGTTACACCTAAAATCAAATGCTCCTTGTTATTCTTTGCCAAAATATGGGTTTTAGTTTGCAGGTTTTGGGTTGTGATGATGATGAACTGATGGTCATCTAGTTGGTGATCATGCTTAGTTCTCAATTTCGATCTGAATTTGGGGACGATGTAGGGATTGATTAATAGCAAAGTGAGTGATGATGGTCGATTTGTTGCTGAATTTGTGGTCAGTGCAGGGATATCTATGGTGGTGATTGTGGAGCTGCAGCAGAAATTAGGTTGGAGGAGATGGTGGTAGTGGTGGTAGTGGTGGCGGCAGTGGAATAACTTCCCGGAATAGGTCGCCGGATTCTGGACTGCTGGGGTGATAATGGCGGTACGGTGATGATTAAGATGGTGTTGGTAGTGTTCATACATTAAAGGGAATTAACAAAAATGCCCTTACAAAATGGGACATAATTATCAACTAACAGCAATCACCGTTAAGTTTCTCATGGAATTTTTTTATCATCTTTAATAAATATGATTTATTGCAAATGGGGGATTTCATAAGCCTATTCTAGAAGTGGGGGTTGTAATGTGTTAGTTCAGTATATTGGAGGCATGCATTAAGTAATTAAGCCAAATATTAAACAGTCCAGAGAGTACATTTGACATAGTTTTATATCATGTTGTCCTTCTCGTTCAATATAACAAGTAGATTTGTTATGTGAGAAATATTTTGGTCAATAAACATCTTTACGAAGAAGTTCTCATTAACAATCCCACAAAAATGTAAGACTTATTATACATTGTAATGCAAACATGAATATTTCATACATGCAATGCAAGCCATTGTAATGCAAGTATGAATCTTCCATATATATGACAAGTGAATACCATCTGTAATGCACTTATGATAGCTCTTGGTCAATGACTATCTGTATGTGGATGTGCTCACCTAACACTCCAATCACCACTAGAGATGATTGTCCATTATAATACAAGGATGAAACTTACATACATATACTATACAACGCATTGTAATTAAAGCATGGAAGTGTATACAATAACATCTAAGTGTGATGGAATTTGGTAAATGGATCCTTCCCATAATATACAAGTGTGGTAGTACCATAGGCAAGTGGATGCCATAACTATGTATATACTATAGAAATACTACAATATATAGTTAATGTCAATGGGATGATACAACTGGATACTGCAAATTCAAAGTGTGGTAACTTATGTTCAAAGATATTGTATATGAAGTTGTCATCAACTGTAGTCCTGTGAACCACATAAGTATGATTGTCCACTATAATAGTGAAGGTAACCGACAATATTGTGTTACCTATCTCCCAGAACAATATGTTTCAATTTGAATGATTGTGGAATTAATGTGTTTCGTCACATCTTCACGTTTAAAGTATTAAACGACGTATCCAAGTTTTGTACTATGTATTTTATTTTAATATCTTTTATAAAATATTTAGACGTTAAATATGTATAAATATCTATATAATAAATCAGCTAGGTGTTTCCCTCCAAAAAATAGTCAACGGAAAAATCATACCCATTCAATCTTAATGTCTCAAGACATTTTGGTCCGTTGATCTTCAATTCTTTTTTATTAGAGATATTATAAATAAGAAAAATTAGTTAAAACGTATAAATTATAAGATATTGTTATATCTTAAAATATCTCTTTCATCTAACTATCTATTTCAAGATCATATTTTATCTAGGAGAACTTTTTTAAAATGCATCTTAAATCTAAAAAAGCGCGTTTTTATCAAATGAGTTATTAATCGGCTATTAGCATAAATAAAATAAGTTTATATAAATTTGTTATCAAATTTTATCTGAAGAAACTAAATACAAGTCAAATAAAATATATTTTATAATTTCCCTACGGCCACGGGTGAGTCAAGTGATATATTAAAAGTGCCCCACAGGCACGAGTCATTTGCTAGTGTATACATGTATTATACCCCAAATACTCCAAAGTTAAACTATGAGTCAAATTTAAAGGAGGAACAACCATGTTCACATAGGTTAGAGGCAGATATTAGTCTTGAGCCACTGGTTAACCTGCAAGAGAAAACAGATAACTGTGTAAACATTATTGAGAATCTCTAAACTTTATAATTTCAATATAAAATATTATACTTGTTCCCATGTTGGAGAAACTAATTTTTTTCTAAAATTATGATGCAAATTGTACAACTTCAACAATTTAAACTCATGTTAACTACATATTTTACACGATATGGTTGTCGTAAAAAAGTCAAATCATTCAATCCCAACGAAGCTCAATCTTAAACCATAAACATAGCTTGTAACATTGTCTGTTTTCAAACTAAGAAGTGAAACATAAGCACCTGATCTGTAAACCGTAATTGGATAAAATCCTAGAGAACATAAACCATAACCCTATCTGGATAAAAATTTAAAGCACCTAAACCCTTTCTGCATAAAGCACCCAGCTAGGGTTTACAACATTTGCAGTGGTTTGAAACCTGTATTACACATTGTTCTGTCTATTATGTTTATGTTTTTACAATCTGCTTATCTATTCTATCCGTTTGTTTATGTGAGTGTAGGCCGCACCCAACGAGCCTCCACCCAAGTCTCCAGTTCGAGTATCTTAAACTCCAGTCAGGCCTGATCATGCATCACCCAAGGTGGAAGCTTCCCCATCCATCATTCATGCTCATGGATCACCCAAGGTGGTAGCTTCTACCCTAAAAAATAATGCCAGTCCAATGAACAGAGGAGGAGTAGGGAGAGTGAGAGAGATAGACTTTCAAGGGGCCAAAGAGAACCTCCCAAAGAGTAAGGATGCAGGGCCGATTTGATGTTATGCTGCCAAGAATGCTGGAAGTCGATGAATGCTTATTGCATTTCGACATGATCCGTGAGACTATTCTGGGCATGTCAACAAAGTCGGACATGAGGGTACCTTGTAAAAAGTACGCATCCTTTCTACTTTAGAATGTTTCTGACTAATTAAACTATCAATCTTTATTGTTTATAGCTTTTATCTGTGAAACAACATTGCATATCTTGTTCATTTATCTAATGGAGTGGCTACTATAGTCAAGTATTTTTCATGGCAGCTTGAAGCTCCTTGGTTTTTGGGAGAAACGATAAATTATTTTCTTTATGTTCTTAATACACAATCAATGTTATATTGTTGCACTAAAATGTTTACATAAATTTCTATTTGTTTTACATTTTTATCCTATTGGTTTATAAGCTCTCTGCAGATGATTGACTTCATGTCTCAAGTGAAGATTGCCTTATGATCGAGGTTTCCAATTTCATTGGTCGTTCCGTGTACAACGACCTTAGAGAAATCCTTCTTGCGGATATAAATAACTTCAAATCTCAAGAAAACAATGAGTATGAAGTCGCGAAGAAGTACATGAAGATACCTAGGGTCCATGCAGCTTATTTTGGGAGTTACATTTGAGTGAGGTAGTCCATCATTTTCATCACTTTCGTGGTTGTAATGTTGAATGTGGTTTCAAAAACATTAACTTGTATGATTTTTTTCAGAGAGTTGACATGGTTTTCTGATGGTTTATCAATTCTGTTTGTCTGCTTTACTATTTTATATGTTATTTTGTCACATTAGTTTATCACTCATGACCACATTCATTGCTTTGCTTCCCTGCATTACTCATCTCAGACTTGCTTTTTGGGGTCAAGTAGTCAAACTTGTCCAACAACCAACCCTTCACTTCTTTTACTTATACCCACCAACCACTCTTGCACAATCAGGTCTGCCATTTATACCCCCTCCTCCAAATATCCCATTTTCTCATTACCACCATGTAACATACCTCCTTCATCTCCTCCTCCCACCAATTTCGGCGTAACATTAAGTCTCAACCAAGTTATTGTAATTTTGGAAGGATACGAGTGATAAGAACAGCAGGTCCTCGCACAAAGAACCTATGTAGAGATTCCTTCGGGTGCCCACTACCTAGGGGTCTCAATGTGGCTACTTCGTATGGGCCGATGAAGGACCTCCATGCCTTTGCGAGGAAACAATGCAATGATGGTCCATAATTATTGCAACAACGAGGTAAATGAAAATTGAAAACGAGGAAATGCTAAAGAGTCAAAATATAGAACACAAATGTATCACCGTTCTTGCATTTGTGTCACTTTTCACAATGCTTTTTGGTGAAACGACCATCACAACGTGTGCTCTGTCCATTGCTTATGTATCACAAGTTGTTCTGTATATTTTCTTAAGCTTCGGTGCATGCAAATCTGCGGTAATAGCTTAGTTGTTTAGCATTGTTTGCGTTTCTATCTGCTTCATTTCAGTTTCATTATTTCTATTCAGTTTTGTCAATTTTTAATTATTTTAATCTTAAAATTTATCTTAAACTTGACAGTTTTTATCAATTTTTTCACATTTCTGTCCGAAATACTGATGTCGGCGCCTTGGAGCCCATTTTTTTTGTCTTTTTCTTGTAAAACTGTAATTACCGGAAGAAACCGGCTACGCTGGTTTATTAATTGTGGGGCCAGGATGTATTGTAGCATCCCCCCTTTTAAAAACAGAATAAAAAAACTGTTTGGTATCTGTTTAAAAACATTGTTTAAAATCAAAAATACATTTGACAACATTACTAAATTTCAATGTTAATTTGCTTGAATATCATTTTTACGTACAATGCCAACATATATTTGATATTTTTGCATCTAATCATAGTTGAAATGTCTTTAACAACAGTATTATAAAAAAATAACAAGAAAAACACCACATTTGCTGTTATTTTAAACAACTGTTTTTTTTTAAACAGGCAAAAAAAACAGACATACCAAATGAGTTTACAAAAATACTATGTTTTTAATTAAAGTTGATTAAAAACAGCGCTGCCAAACATGCACTTAGAGCTTGTTTGGTATCCGTTTAAAAACAAGAAAAATAGTGGGGGAAAAAACGTGCTGAAAAAACACGTTTAAAATATAATAAAAAAAATGCTTGGTATCCGTTTAAAAGAAGTGTTTAAAATCAAAAATACATTTGGCAACATTGCTAAATTTCAATGTTAATTTGCTTGAATATCATTTTTATGTACAATACCAACATATATTTGATATTTTTTCTATCTAATCATAGTTGAAATGTCTTTCAACACAAATAGAATGAAAAAAATGAAAAAAACACCACATTTGTAGTTTTTTAAACAACTGTTTTCAGTATATTTTTGTTTTTAAACAGGAAAAAAAACAGACATGCCAAATGAGCTTACGAAAAACACAAATTTTTTTAATCAAAGTTGATTAAAAACAGGGATGCCAGTGCATGTTTGGAATCCAAGATTTTATTCCAATTGGATTAAAATCGACATCTTTTCAACAATTATGTTTGTTATGCCTGCAAATTTTAGTGTGATAATCTGAAGATTAAAATAATCTGTGTGCAATTGTAAAATATCTAAAATTGGGGATTATGCAGCTTAAAATCTCTAAAAAATAATTTTGACATTTTTTTTTACATTAGCTTGATCACAATTCGTTTATAAATATGTGTATTCAATTACTTGAATTTGGAGCTCTTTAAATTTTTCTAAATGAATCAAGTTAGTAATCTAGGGTAAAAGACAAAAACCACCCCTGAAATTTGGGTAAATGACAAAAATATCCCTAATCTTTGGAGAATTACAAAAACCACCCCTGCAGAGACAAAAATCACCCCTGTCAGTGGATGGAAGTTAGACGAAAAACACCCTTATGTTAATGTCAGTTGACACAGGGGTGCAATCTGACATTTTTATGAACATTTTGCCCTTATTAGTGTTTTTGTGTTTATTTTGTTTTTGTTCATGGTGTTCTTGGTGTTCTTGACCACCACCACCAACACTAACACCAACACCACCACCAAACCCCCACTACCACCAACACCAACACAACAACATCAACAAAAACAACAAATGTGCTAAATTGACTAGGTTTCAAATACCTGCACTTAGTACACAACCCTGCCAACACAACAACCAATTCTCCTTCATAACCACCAGTAAAATAACACCCAATCCCCCTCTGCTTAAACCTGAAACCACCACATACCTGCACCAAAATCATAACACCACCGGCCACAAACCACCTACACATCAATGTCACAACCTGCTATCATCCAATACCCATTACACCAAATCCTTCCACAACAACCAAAGCCACATGCATAACCATGAAATTCAGACTTATAACCTCCAACCTTTTTAGATTTGAACCAGCACAAATCTTGAAGTGACCTCCAAGTTAAAACCATCAACATAAATCCATCAAATTTCTTAAAAATCACACTTTGAACATAATTATGTTGAATTTGACGTGGGTATCGAACCCAGAATCGCTGGAGTGAAGATTGCTTCAAAGAATTGGTGAGTAATTTAGGGCTGGAGGTAACATAAACAACCACCTCTCCTCAATCGAAACAACAACTTCGCCTCTCATCGGAACTAACATCTAAAACGAAACTAAACATAAGAAATAAATAAAGAGAGCAAACTAGTCCTCTGTAGGAGCCAACCACAGTGCAAAAACTCGAAAATAAGCTAAGTGAAGTGTGGTAATAAGCTCAACATGGCCAGAGTAGCACCAAGAGCAAAAAAAATCTATAAATTCAAAACCAGATTTCTGTACTAGCAATATTTGACTAGGAAGTGCGCCATAAGTTGACAGTTCTGAACCATTATAGCAATTCTAGACCATTTCATGTTTATACTTTCATAAGAAGCTAAATAACTGGTCACAATCTGAATATGATAGCAAAATGCAAGGGGAATTAGTAGCACCAGAGTTGTTTTTAAGTATTGAAATCGAAATTCATATTAGAGTGTTCAAAACCCTAGGTCGACGTATCAGAATTGAACATCACAACATAAGATTTCTTATAAACGAAGCAATCTTGCTTTAATCATCACTCCGAACGCATCAACGAATACAGACGAGAACATCAATCGAGCTCATGCTTCTAGCGCTAACAGGATTTCGGATCGGAGAAATGAAAAACAAAATCACCAATCTCGAATTGGTTTCACGCAAACTGATGGCTACAACGAATCTGACGAAGCATAGTCTACGCTAATCCTCAAGGAAATCAAGCTGAATCATGAAGAACACACGTAGCGAGAGAGAGAGAGATAGCTTACGAGAATAGCTATGGAGATAGTGTCGGGAGAGAAGATGGGACGAAGAGAGATAAAGGAAGGGATAAGGTAGGTTAGGGTTAGGAAATGTGGAGGAGAAGGGGAAGAAGTGGCTTTTATAGTGACGTAATTTCGTAAATTTTGGGGGGTATTTTAGTCTTTCCACCCTTCTGTTAATTCACCGTTAACTCTGTTATTTGACAGGGGTGGTTTTTGTAATTTCTTAAAGACTAGGGATGTTTTTGTCATTTATCCAAATTCCAGGGATAGTTTTTATCTTTACCCAGTAATCTATAATTGCAGCTCATACAAAACTGATTGTGATTCTCAATTAAGTTGAATTTTCTTTTCGAATTATTTTCAGCTGGTTATTGAAATTTTCAGTTGGTACCAAACATGCTCTTAGTGTAATACCCCGTCTTACTTCTAGGGGCAATTTAGTAATTTAGAGAGGTAAATAATAATAATAATAATAATAATAATAATAATAATAATAATAATAAAAAGTAATAGTAATAGTACTAGTAATAATAATTTAGTCGTGAGAAATAAGTTTGGGTTATTTATCGAATTAAAATTTAGAATACGTAATAGTCGTAAAATTAAACGTGAATATTTTCTTTAATTTATTTATTAAAGCGTGTACAACCACCGCGAGTTGTTGTGAGTGTGTTACACCCAAACACACTAGTGTATAGTGCTCCAACCACACCCTAATATCTCTCCTGAATTCATCTTCTACATGAATTCTTCCTCAAAAGATTTTTCCCACGGTTTGATTTTCTTCACCGCCACCGCCACAAGCATCATCATCATCCCCCTTTTAATTTTGTCTCCTATATAAGCCACCTCCTCAATCAATCATCATCCTCACCAGCTCATCATCACCTTCTCATCTTCCTCCTCCTTCTTCTTCTTTCACGGCCACACCACACCGCCAACATCACCGATCACCACCACCACCAACACCCACTGCCATATCTCTCTCTCTTCCTCCCTCCCTCTCCATCTCTCTCTGTCTCACACTCTGTTCTGGACAGAACAGAGCACAGCAGCAACAGCGGCAAAAGCCGCCACCACCATCTCCACCGTTCCCCGACGGGAACAACCCACCAATCAACACCTTTGTTTCTTCACCTTCCTCTGTTTCTCTCTCTCTATCTCTGTCTCTGACCCGCACAGAACCACAGAGAAAGCAGCAGCAGCAGCCGGCGACAAACCCAGCCACCGCCGCTACCGCTGTCGGGAAGAGACCCGAGAGCTCCATCACCAACACCTTGTGCTAGTCTCTCTCTCTCCCTCTCGATTTCTCTTTCCCCTGTTCTGACCCATTAGAAGTACCAGAAGAAGAAGAAAACAGAGGAGGAAGCAGCGTCTGGAACACCGCTGCCGCCGTTCCTCCATTAAAGCCGGCGAAACTCCGGCCAACTATTGGCCGGCTCTAAACAGAGCCACCCACCCTCTGAAATCAGCTCTAATCCACCCCTAAGAGTCCGACCAAGCTATTAGTAGGCTCAATTGAAGCCCAGAACCACCGGAGAAGCTCCGGGGAGCTCCACCTCCGACGCCGCCGTTCGGCAACCCGACCCGGACCGTTTCTTGACGGTTTCTTGCGATTTTTGGTACGGGTACGCTCTACTCTCCGCCCTGAGTTGAATTACATAGCCAAAATCAAGCTTTGCATCCTTCAATTCATGTTTTGATTGATGAACTTGATTATTCATGTTTGGGGGGAGCTAAGTGTATTTTAAAGAAGCTGTTTTCAAAACTTAGGGAGGGTGTGGTTGTCTTTTACTAAAACTGCAGGGGACTGATTGTAGTAAATATATTCTGTTATTATTATTATTTACATAGTTTTAACTATTAAACTAATTATTGATAAATTTATATTTCAATTAAATAAATACAATATATATACTTTGTGGAAATTATATATGTGTATAATTTGTGATAATAAATCAAATTTCATAGAAATAAACTAGGGAGAGTGTTTGTATATATAAATATGTTATTAGTTTAAATTAAATGTGCTTTTACGAAAGTATGTTCCAAATAAGTTAATAATTAAACAATATATTTTAGAAGTTGGTTATAATAAATACTTTTTCTTGAAAAATAAGCTATAAAAATATTATATGTATTTATTTGAAAAGTAATATTTGTTTTGATCATTTGGCACTTTATTTTTAATAAACAATGAGATTCGATAATTATACACTAATATTTTATAAATAAATATAAATGTTTATTTAATATTAAAATAACTCTTTAGTAAGTATTAATATCATTTTCTTGTTAATGCTAGTAGTTGTAATATTAAATAATTTTAAATATTCATCGCTTAATTAAATAAGAACTCGTAAAGAGAGTTGTTTTGATTATTCAAGTTATTTCAAGAATATGTCTATATATATAAGTATATGACTTAAATACGAGCTTAGTAAGGAATCGTAAGAGTTGCAATTAGTATTTGACCAAGCCAAGCATTTGTATATGGCTAGTACATTCGTTTATTCGGGAAGAACACCGTTGTGACTAGAAATCGATAATTGTAGGCGACAGAGTTGCAGACAAAGACGACGAACGGTCGTAGGAGTGTTTACGTGCTAATTGTTGGGGATCGAGGTGAGTTCACATGCTTAGCTTCGAAAGCCTAGCTCCCTTCGTGTCAAGTTGTGTTATTTGTGGTTCTAGTCTCAAAATACTTTTGAGTATAAATGCGTAGCTCACTTCGTGTCAAGAATGTGGTTTCTATTTCCTGTCTCAAGAGATATTTGAGTTATTTGTGATCTGTCTCAAGACATACTTGTGAGATTACATGCTTGGCCTCGTATGCCTGTCTTATTTCGTATCACAGTATGATTTATATCTTGCCTCTAAGTGTGTTATGTGAATCACATGCCTTTACGTGAACTTGATTGAGTTTCGGAAAGATTGCCTTGACACATTGAGGTCGTAAAGTGGATTGCACATACTGGAATCTGTTAATAACAAGGGGGTCCTATGTTGACCATTACTGACAAGGAGGTCCGTTGTTGACCACTAACAAGGAGGTCCTTTGTTGACCACTAATCAAGGAGGTCCTTTGTTGACCACTAACAAGGAGGTCCTTTGTTGACTGGTAATCAAGGAGGTCCTTTGTTGACCATTACTGACAAGGAGGTCCTTTGTTGACCACTAACAAGGAGGTCCTTTGTTGACCATTAACGAGGAGGTCCTTTGTTGACCGCTAACGTTTGGGAGGTCCTTGGTTGACCACTATAAGTTTACTGTGTACGATAAGAGGCTATTTGATTCTATATTTGGAAACTGGCTCTAGTAAAGGATTTAATCGGGAATGTTTGAAGCTTTGAGTGTTGTCATTCAATTATGTGTTTATGATGCTGCAAACTCTGATATTTCTTACTCATACTCCTCCAAAGTTTTATATAACTCTGAGAAATATCAAGCTATATCATCTTTCCTGTTTTACACGCTAAGGTGTATCTCACTCAGCATTTCAAGCTGATTTTGGAAACTGCGGTTCTTGTTTTCCTTCCCACCGCAGGTCTAGGAGCTGGGATTGTAACATAGAAGGGGCGCGAGACTCATCTAAACTATGTACGTCACCAGTAGTGATCTAATAATGTTGGATAAGCGTTGTGTAATAGTATTGAGCGTGTGTAAGAGACTATCCAATGTTGTTTAATAATATAATAAAAGTTTTGGATTGTATTGCTTTTGATCTCCGCCGCTTCTATTAAGCATCGCCCTCCCGGTCTTGTCCCGAGCCGGATAAGGGGGTTGTTGAAGGTGGTATCAGAGCAGTTCTTTCCAAACAGGGAATTAAACCTGTAGGGTAATTTAAAATAAACATAGGGCAAGATAATTTAAAATTGGAAAAGCCGGTCGGGTTTCGGGTAGCCTAAGTATGAGTCTTAGTTGTTCCCGCCCACCCTCATCCTGTCTCAAGAAGTATTGTGTGCTATAGTCTTATGTGATGTGGTTGATTTTAGATGCATATAATTGATTGTGAATGGTCCTTACGAGAAGAAGTATGAAAATAGAATCCGAGTCGTACTTGATATTTTCTGACATGAGTTATACGTGCCTTACAGTGAAAACTGTTATGTGATGCATGTTTAGCTACTATGTAATGTGATAATTGTGTTAGGTAAGCTGAATATAATATCATGGGGTATAGCTGGTTAAGATTGTTTCGCAACCGTAACCAAGGATACCATAGGGTGTGACTAATAGCCACTACGATATCACTTAGGAAAGTTTGACCGAGACCGATGTCTGAGAACGTCAGCATGGAACAATTCTTCGCGCAAATGACTCAGATGATGAACAACGGAGGTCAGACAGGGACTAATTGGGCCAAACAGGTGTCAGAAATGAAACCCAGGGAATTCACAGGAAAAGAGGATCCTGTTGAATTGGAGGATTGGATAGTGGAAATGGATAAGATCCTTGAAGTGGTGGAATGCCCTGATGAGCGGAAAGTCACTTGTGCGGTCTTTTATCTGAAGAGTGAAGCGAACCTTTGGTGGAGGAATGCACGAGAAACCCTGCTAGCCAACCCCAAATTTGATTGGGAAGCTCTTCAAGCTGCTCTAAGAACTCGTTTCTACCCACATCATGTAAAGAGAAGTAAGGAAATGGAATTCCAGAATCTACAACAGGGGAATGAATCCGTGACTGAGTATTTCCGCAAATTTACGGAATTGACACGATTTGTGGGAAACATGGTGCCTGATGAAGACTCTAAGATTTCCAAGTTCATCGCTGGATTGGATGAAAGGCTACAAGAGTCCTTGCTATGCAGAACCTATCCTACTCTCCACGAAGCCTATGACAGAGCTGCTGACATATGGCGTGTGCGCGTAGTTCAAGATGAAAAGCGCAAGAAACGCAAGCTAGAAGAGGTAGGAGGAAGCAACAACAACTCCGCAAAGGGAAATCAGAAGTTCAAACCTAACAATGAAGGAGGTAACCAGGTGACAAAGCAGAGTCGTCACTACTATTGTAAGAAATGCAATAGGGACCACCCAGGAGTTAAGTGTGACGGGACCAAGGTGACATGCGACTATTGTGGAATCAAAGGACACAGGATGTACGAATGCCACAAAAGAAGTGAAGAAGGATATCAACAAGGTAACAACAAGGGATACAATCAGCCTCGCTGGAATGAAGGGAATCAGAATGGGAGTCAGAACAATGGGCGAAATTACCAAGGGATTCGACAGAATCAGAATGGAAATGGCTTCCGACAAAATAACTGGAATGATGGGAATCAGGCTCGTAACCACAACAATGGAAATGGAGATAGGAATGGAGGACAAAACAGAGATGCAGTCAATAATGAAAACAACCAGGCTGGCAATAATAGGAACAGAAATGGAAACAACCAGAGGCCGCATGGACAAGTCTTTGTGATGAGAGAGGCGGAAGAACGAGCAGCAAACAACGAAGAAGGTAAGCGTTATGACCTTAATATTTTTGCATCTAATTTAGGAAATCACTAAGACTCTAGAAACCCGTTCAAGCTTCGAGGACGAAGCTTAGTCTAAGGGGGGGAGAATGTAATACCCCGTCTTACTTCTAGGGGCAATTTAGTAATTTAGAGAGGTAAATAATAATAATAATAATAATAATAATAATAATAATAATAATAATAATAAAAAGTAATAGTAATAGTACTAGTAATAATAATTTAGTCGTGAGAAATAAGTTTGGGTTATTTATCGAATTAAAATTTAGAATACGTAATAGTCGTAAAATTAAACGTGAATATTTTCTTTAATTTATTTATTAAAGCGTGTACAACCACCGCGAGTTGTTGTGAGTGTGTTACACCCAAACACACTAGTGTATAGTGCTCCAACCACACCCTAATATCTCTCCTGAATTCATCTTCTACATGAATTCTTCCTCAAAAGATTTTTCCCACGGTTTGATTTTCTTCACCGCCACCGCCACAAGCATCATCATCATCCCCCTTTTAATTTTGTCTCCTATATAAGCCACCTCCTCAATCAATCATCATCCTCACCAGCTCATCATCACCTTCTCATCTTCCTCCTCCTTCTTCTTCTTTCACGGCCACACCACACCGCCAACATCACCGATCACCACCACCACCAACACCCACTGCCATATCTCTCTCTCTTCCTCCCTCCCTCTCCATCTCTCTCTGTCTCACACTCTGTTCTGGACAGAACAGAGCACAGCAGCAACAGCGGCAAAAGCCGCCACCACCATCTCCACCGTTCCCCGACGGGAACAACCCACCAATCAACACCTTTGTTTCTTCACCTTCCTCTGTTTCTCTCTCTCTATCTCTGTCTCTGACCCGCACAGAACCACAGAGAAAGCAGCAGCAGCAGCCGGCGACAAACCCAGCCACCGCCGCTACCGCTGTCGGGAAGAGACCCGAGAGCTCCATCACCAACACCTTGTGCTAGTCTCTCTCTCTCCCTCTCGATTTCTCTTTCCCCTGTTCTGACCCATTAGAAGTACCAGAAGAAGAAGAAAACAGAGGAGGAAGCAGCGTCTGGAACACCGCTGCCGCCGTTCCTCCATTAAAGCCGGCGAAACTCCGGCCAACTATTGGCCGGCTCTAAACAGAGCCACCCACCCTCTGAAATCAGCTCTAATCCACCCCTAAGAGTCCGACCAAGCTATTAGTAGGCTCAATTGAAGCCCAGAACCACCGGAGAAGCTCCGGGGAGCTCCACCTCCGACGCCGCCGTTCGGCAACCCGACCCGGACCGTTTCTTGACGGTTTCTTGCGATTTTTGGTACGGGTACGCTCTACTCTCCGCCCTGAGTTGAATTACATAGCCAAAATCAAGCTTTGCATCCTTCAATTCATGTTTTGATTGATGAACTTGATTATTCATGTTTGGGGGGAGCTAAGTGTATTTTAAAGAAGCTGTTTTCAAAACTTAGGGAGGGTGTGGTTGTCTTTTACTAAAACTGCAGGGGACTGATTGTAGTAAATATATTCTGTTATTATTATTATTTACATAGTTTTAACTATTAAACTAATTATTGATAAATTTATATTTCAATTAAATAAATACAATATATATACTTTGTGGAAATTATATATGTGTATAATTTGTGATAATAAATCAAATTTCATAGAAATAAACTAGGGAGAGTGTTTGTATATATAAATATGTTATTAGTTTAAATTAAATGTGCTTTTACGAAAGTATGTTCCAAATAAGTTAATAATTAAACAATATATTTTAGAAGTTGGTTATAATAAATACTTTTTCTTGAAAAATAAGCTATAAAAATATTATATGTATTTATTTGAAAAGTAATATTTGTTTTGATCATTTGGCACTTTATTTTTAATAAACAATGAGATTCGATAATTATACACTAATATTTTATAAATAAATATAAATGTTTATTTAATATTAAAATAACTCTTTAGTAAGTATTAATATCATTTTCTTGTTAATGCTAGTAGTTGTAATATTAAATAATTTTAAATATTCATCGCTTAATTAAATAAGAACTCGTAAAGAGAGTTGTTTTGATTATTCAAGTTATTTCAAGAATATGTCTATATATATAAGTATATGACTTAAATACGAGCTTAGTAAGGAATCGTAAGAGTTGCAATTAGTATTTGACCAAGCCAAGCATTTGTATATGGCTAGTACATTCGTTTATTCGGGAAGAACACCGTTGTGACTAGAAATCGATAATTGTAGGCGACAGAGTTGCAGACAAAGACGACGAACGGTCGTAGGAGTGTTTACGTGCTAATTGTTGGGGATCGAGGTGAGTTCACATGCTTAGCTTCGAAAGCCTAGCTCCCTTCGTGTCAAGTTGTGTTATTTGTGGTTCTAGTCTCAAAATACTTTTGAGTATAAATGCGTAGCTCACTTCGTGTCAAGAATGTGGTTTCTATTTCCTGTCTCAAGAGATATTTGAGTTATTTGTGATCTGTCTCAAGACATACTTGTGAGATTACATGCTTGGCCTCGTATGCCTGTCTTATTTCGTATCACAGTATGATTTATATCTTGCCTCTAAGTGTGTTATGTGAATCACATGCCTTTACGTGAACTTGATTGAGTTTCGGAAAGATTGCCTTGACACATTGAGGTCGTAAAGTGGATTGCACATACTGGAATCTGTTAATAACAAGGGGGTCCTATGTTGACCATTACTGACAAGGAGGTCCGTTGTTGACCACTAACAAGGAGGTCCTTTGTTGACCACTAATCAAGGAGGTCCTTTGTTGACCACTAACAAGGAGGTCCTTTGTTGACTGGTAATCAAGGAGGTCCTTTGTTGACCATTACTGACAAGGAGGTCCTTTGTTGACCACTAACAAGGAGGTCCTTTGTTGACCATTAACGAGGAGGTCCTTTGTTGACCGCTAACGTTTGGGAGGTCCTTGGTTGACCACTATAAGTTTACTGTGTACGATAAGAGGCTATTTGATTCTATATTTGGAAACTGGCTCTAGTAAAGGATTTAATCGGGAATGTTTGAAGCTTTGAGTGTTGTCATTCAATTATGTGTTTATGATGCTGCAAACTCTGATATTTCTTACTCATACTCCTCCAAAGTTTTATATAACTCTGAGAAATATCAAGCTATATCATCTTTCCTGTTTTACACGCTAAGGTGTATCTCACTCAGCATTTCAAGCTGATTTTGGAAACTGCGGTTCTTGTTTTCCTTCCCACCGCAGGTCTAGGAGCTGGGATTGTAACATAGAAGGGGCGCGAGACTCATCTAAACTATGTACGTCACCAGTAGTGATCTAATAATGTTGGATAAGCGTTGTGTAATAGTATTGAGCGTGTGTAAGAGACTATCCAATGTTGTTTAATAATATAATAAAAGTTTTGGATTGTATTGCTTTTGATCTCCGCCGCTTCTATTAAGCATCGCCCTCCCGGTCTTGTCCCGAGCCGGATAAGGGGGTTGTTGCACTTAGTGCATGTTTGGTATTGGATTAAAACCAGCCTCTTTTCAACACTCTTTTTTGTTATGCCTGCGGATATTAATATGATAATCTGCTGATTAAAATAATCTCTGCGCAATTGTAGAATCTCCACAATTGGGGATTATTCAGCTTAAAATCTCTAAAAAAATAATTTTGATTTTTTTTACACTACCATAATCACAGTTCAATTATATACATGTGTATTAAATTGCTTTTCAACACTCTTTTCAGATTATTTTCAGCTGATTAGTAGGATTTTCAGCTGGTACCAAATAGGCTCTTAGTATAATGCACGATTACAAGAAAATACTCTCGCCGTCCCGCAAAGATAGTCAATTTTTTAAACTTCAACTTATTTTGGAGATATGCAATTAATAAATCTCACTACAAGTTTTTGACATGCTACTTCCACTATTACCCTTGATTTTGTTTTCTCCAAGCTTATTTACATTGAATATGAATGAGTAATATTGTAACTTCATTGTATTTTTTACCATGAAAATGTAAGTACACAATCATTTTGAAACATACCAAAATAGAAATATGAACTAATTTTGTGAGACGGAGGGAGTAAATATTTTAAGAGGGGATGGATTATTAGAATCGAGAAAGGGTATATCTGTCATTTAGAGGATGGCAATCAAGAAGCTTGGGAATAGGATTAGACCCAGACATCTGTTAAGTGTCAGAGGAACAGCTGGTTGGAAGGAGAGAGGAAGTAAATAGTACTTCTACCAGAGCACTATTTTATTTATTATTATTACTCTACTTGTAACCTGTAGAAGTAGAATCAAAAGGGTAGGGTGGTTCCACGTGGTTTGTTATTGCTAACACTTTTTTCTTTGCTTTTCTTTAATTGACGCGACCCCTTTCCTTCCTTGGAAGTGACCACTCCCTCCCGAATTTCCACCCTACATACTAGCCCTCAAATATCTAGAGCTATCTCCTCAAAAAATATGCGTTTAGTAGGACTACTAAAAAACAAAAATATATAGAGCTGGTATGCGTTTAGTAGTACAAAATTGATTTTTTTTTTTTTTTTTTTAACAAAAGGATATTCACATTATATTACACAAAAGCGGACATACAGTCACTGTTTCGGCTGCTAGTCATGCCGATGTCAAAAGATGAGTACCTAGAGGAAGATCTATTACCGAGGGTAGTACCCTCCAAAAAACAAACAAAAGAAACACAAAATATACATTGATGATTCTGAAGATAGGAAGCCGTGGCCATGTTGATGAAGTTAAGTTTTCCTATCAACTTTGCGAAGGCAGGTGATGTCATTTAGATCCAAAAACAGCTGCAGGTGAATCTCAAGTGGAGGAGACCATAAGAGCTCAAAAGAAACTTTTTGTCTTCTTCCTCTAGTAGCTAGGATGTCTGCAGATTTATTGACTTCCCGAAAAACGTGGTGGATGTTCCAATGAGGGTGGTGCTGGAGGTACCATCTGCAGTCAAAAACAGTGGAAGTTAACCATGGAGACACTGATGAGTTAGAATTAAGAAGAGATATTGCTGTTTGGGAGTCAGTTTGAATGTCAAGCAAAGGAACATTCATCTGATGTGCAATGTGTAGGCCATCACGAATAGCTAGAAGTTCAGTATGTAAAACACTATGAGTAATGATATTTCTAGTATATCCTCCTAGCCATCACGATTCACCGGGTCCTTTTGACCCAGAGATTTGGGTAGCAAAATAATGTAATTTTTTAATATTTTTTATGGTATTGTAGAGTAAATTTTTTTCTATAACAAAAAAAAACATCAAAAAATTATATCGTTTTACGATTCAAATCACCGGTCAAAGTAGTCCAAATACGAGTAAAAAAGGTTAAATGGGGTGAAAGAAGAAACAGTGCGGTACAACACAAATCGGTTAATACAGATGACTCTATCATGAATCTTCTGCACATTCTTACGATTACCATATTTAATTGCGATGAATTGGAAACTTCTACTGTCTGCATTGGATGTATGATTCAACCAAACAAGATTGAATTCTTGCATTGGATTTATGAATTAGTGAGTTTGAGAAATTTTAGGATCTTAAATCCAGGGTTCTTGGGCATCGTATTGGAAAAAAGAGCTTTTTAAAATAAGAAAACAACCAAACTTGGGCAACAAGGCAAGAAGTTGTTTTGGAAACAACTCCTAAGGGGGTTCGCCCCCCCCCCCCCCTACGGGACCGCCCCTCCTTCCTTTCCGCCCAAGCAAGGCTCGGCCAAGGGGCCGGGGCAGCCCTAGCGCACGGCCTAGCCGTGTGGGCTAGTGTCCGGCCGGCCCAAGGCCTTTGGCGGTCCTTTAGGGGTTCGACCAAGTGTTTGGTTGGGCCTCTTGTACCGTTTTGACCCTAGATAATCCTAAAATAAACTAAAATTGACTAAGCACGTTAAAAATTGGTTTTAACTGTTTATGTGCAATTTACATGGTGATTGGATATGACCTTAGATGTGGTTTGTTGTGGATGTTTAATTTTGTGGTTTGTTTACGGCCTGCGATCTGATCAATTTGATGTAATAATTAGTTAAAGTTTACGGCCTCCGAGCCGTATTTTTATTCTCAACTTGTGAGATTTATTTTATTTAGTATAGATGTTAGCTAGTACTAGATAAAATAGATGATAGCCAAGATTGAAGAAAAAGAAGCCCAAAGAATTAAACGAACATGGAGCATGGAGCATTCCACAAAGCTATGAAGGATGGACCAAAAGATGGAGGCACATGGAGACGCGTTTTTCATTCTAGGGTTCATAGATATTCTCATTGGCTTGAGAATATCTTAGTCTAGGAGGCCATATCCATATCACGTTTATTTCTATTTTGTGGATGTTTACTCTATTGTCTTATTATTGTTGTTGGTGTATGGTTGATGCATGCAATTTAACAATAAGATAATTAACAACCCAGATCTTTTATTTGGAGTTGTGCCCAAACTCAAATAAGTAGATTAGTTGATACTGATCAACAAAACAATTTATTATTGAAAGAAAATCCCTCAAAACTGAAATATTACGTTTTGCCTTCTCGTTACTTAAACACTCATCACAAGATCGATTAATCAAGTTCGTTCTTGCCAAAGCAGGGCGACTTGATTCATCAATATGTGGTGCGATGGCACACATAGTGTGCAATTGTTGCAGTAAGAGGTTGGACGTAACTGGGTAATTTAATAAGGATTAAAAAACCTAGAAGCAATCAATTGGAATTATCTATGGGATAGATAAATAAGGAGTTATTTGCCCAATTGAATCAAGAGTTGCATAGGATGCAATTGGAATCGTTCCTACCTAAATAACTAACTTTTGGGTGACTTGCCAAAGCAAGCTAAAAAAGAAGTTCAATATGGTATTGGCCCACTAGAAAATATAATGATATTTTTCGCATTAATATCTTAAGGGTTATTAATCTGTAGAAAAATAGTGGGAGCTGTGTTTAATAATCTAGCCATTATTAATTATTGTTAATTGTTCAGAAAATACTAAAACTTGCATATTTTCCTTTTGTATAATTCCAATGGAAAACAACTCATCGAACTCATCTCATTCCCTATGCTCTGTCCTTGAGAAGGACAAGCTATCCGTGACCAATTTTCTAGACTGGTACAGAAACTTAAGAATCGTTCTCAAGCAAGAAAAGAAACAGTACGCTCCAGATGAGCAAGTTCATGATGGTCCGGAAAACAACACTCCTGTAGCCCAAAAGGCATATCAGAAGAGTGTTGATGACGCTAATGATGCGACCTGCCTAATGCTTTGCACCATGACCTCTGAGCTTCAGAAGCAACATGAGAACATGAATGCAGTCGATATGATCGCACACTTGAAGCAGCTCTTCCAAGAGCAGGCTAGGGTTGAGAGGTATGAAGTTTCCAAGGCATTGTTCAAATGTCATCTGTCAGAAGGAAATCACGTGGGGCCGCACGTGTTGCGCATGATTGGCTATTTGGAGAACCTAGGCCGCCTGGGTCAAGAGTTGGCCACTGATCTCATCTTACAATCGTTGCCTGAAAGTTATGGTCAGTTCATCATAAACTATAACATGAATGATATCGTAAAACCTCTGCCAGATTTACTCAATATGTTGAGGACAGCTGAACAAATCATCAAAAAGGGTAAGGGCAAGTCCATAATGGTGGTGCAAAAAGGAAAGGGCAAAAGGTTTGCTTCTACCTCCAAGGGAAAAGGCAAAGCAGTTGCCAAACCCAAGGAAACTACCCTTAAGCTTGTTGGTGGCATTGCCAAAGGTGTGACTAAAGGTGAGTGTCACTACTGTAGTCAGCCTGGACACTAGAGGAGGAACAACCCAAAATATCTGGAGAACAAGAGGCTTGGAATAGTGATTCCACCACCACCAGATATTTTTGTTATAAATGTAAACTTAACTGTCTCTTCATCATGGGTATTGGATACTGGATGTGGATCTTACTTTTTCAAAATGTGGATCTAAATAGAAGTAGAAGATTGGCTAAAGGAGATACATGCGCGTTGGGAATGGAGCAAGAGTTACTGCATTAGCCGTATGCGTGTACGAGCTGTCTCTCCCTTCAGGATTAATTTTAGAATTAAATAATTGCTACTTTGTGCCTGCTATGAGCATAAACATTATTTATATTTCATGTTTGGACAAGGATGGTTTTACTATTTCAAAAAAGAACAATTGCTGTTCTATTTATTTTGATAGTATACACTATTGTAGTGGGCATTTATTTAATGGATTATATATCCTTAATCTAAGCAATCCTGTCTATAACATTAATACTAAGAGGATTAAAATGAATAATTTAAATCCTGCTTATTTATGGCACTGTTGTTTAGGCCATATAAACGAGAAAAATGTATCTAGACTCCATAAGAATGGATTTCTAGACTCATTTGATTTCGAATCATATGAGACATGTGAGGCTTTTTTATTGGAAAAAATGACAAAGTCCCCTTTCAATAAGAAAGGAGATAGGACTAGTGTGCAATTGGCACTAGTACATACTGATGTATGTGGGTCATTTGCCACGTCTTCCAGGGGTGGTTATGTCTACTTCATCACATTTATTGATGATTTCAGTAGATAGGGATTTGTATACCTTATGAAGGCTAAATCCGAATCCATTGAAAGGTTCAACGAATTCAAGAATGAGGTAGAAAAGCAGCTTGGCAAAAGTATTAAGGCTCTACGATCAGATCGTGGAGGAGAATACTTGAGCCAAGAGTTTGACGACTATCTTAGAGAGTGTGTGATAATATCCCAACTCACTCCACCCAAAACGCCACAATGAAATTGTGTGTTCGAGAGGAGGAATCGAACTCTATTAGATATTGTTCGATCTATGATGTGTCAAACTGATCTTCCATTCTCATTTTTGGGCTATGCGCTATTGAGTGCAGCTTTCACCATTAACCGTGTTCCATCTAAGTCAGTCATGAAGACACCACATGAGATGTGGAGTGGGAGGCGTCCCACTGTGTCGTTCATAAAGATTTAGGGCTGCGATGTCTATGTAAAACGTTTAAAATCAGACAAGCTAGGGCCTAAGTCGGAGAAATGTAAGTTTGTGGGATACCCTAAGGAAATGAAAGGGATATTATTTCTACAATCCAACTGAGAACAAAGTGTTTGTTGCTCTGACCGGCGTGTTTCTAGAAAGAGAATTTGTCTCTAAAGAAGCAAGTAGGGAGGACTGTAGAACTTGAAGAAGTTCAAGAACCAGAAAGCATTGATCCTACTATGAAACATGAGCAGGATCCACAAAAGGTTGTGGAACAGCCTGTTCAAGTAACACAAGATCTTCGTAGATCTAGTAGAGTGCTCCAGGAGCCAGAGAGGTATGAACTTCTCGTGACTGAATCTGGAGACAAGATGCTCATAGATGATGAGACTACTAACTATGAAGAGGCCATAGAAGGTTCGGACTCTCAGAAGTGGCTTAAGGCCATGAGATCCGAGATGGAATCCATGTATACCAACAAAGTATGGACTTTAGTGGAACCACCAGAAGGGGCACGCCCCACAGGGTGCAAATGGGTCTTCAAGAAGAAGATCGACATGGAAGGTAATGTGATTACCTATAAGGGCCGATTGGTGGCTAAAGGATTACAGAGTCATGGTATTGACTATGATGATACCTTTTCACCACTCGCAATGACCAAATCCATCCGAATCTTACTTGCTATTGTTGCATAATACGACTATGAGATTTGACCAATGGATGTCAAAACAACATTCCTGTATGGGAATCTCCTCGAGGATGTGTACATGACACAACCTGAGGGTTTTTAAGATCCAAAGCAAGCCAAAAGTCTGTAAGCTACATCAATCCATTTATGGATTGACGCAAGCTTCTAGAAGTTGGAATTGACGTTTTGATGAAGTAGTCAAAGAGTTTGTCTTCATCAGAAACGAAGATGAGTCTTGTGTTTACAAGAAGGTTAGTGGGAGCTCTATTTCTTTTCTGGTCTTGTATGTAGATGACATACTACTCATTGGAAACGACATTCCCATGCTTCAGTCTGTTAAATATTGGCCAGGAAAGTGTTTCTCAATGGAAGATTTGGGAGAGGCAGCCTATATACTCGGTATAAATATCTATATACTCCGTTAACAAATGTTGCAACGTACACTAAGAGGCTTCTTGGCCTGAAGCTATTGGAGGGAAAATAGTAATTGAGTAAGGATCCTACTCACAGCTAAAAAAACAGCTGGTTTTGAAACAGCAGAAGGGTGCAAAATGTCCACAAAATAAGGGGTGCAAATTTTCCACAAAATTAGGGGTGCAAAGTGTCCACAAAATTAGGGGTGCAAATTGTCCCAAAAATAGAGGTGCAAAGTGTCCATGTGAACAGTAGGGGTGAGCAAAAACCCGCTCAACCTGGTCAAACCGCCCGGTCCGAACCGGATCAATCGTAAAACGAGGAAAACCGTAATTGAATGATTGGGTATGGGTTCGTTTTACCCACACTCGCCAAAAATCGGGTGGGCAACGGGTATGAAAATACGAAATCTGGAATAAACCGCCCCGCCCTGTTACAATGGTTGCCTCTGCAGCTCTGCTCCCATTCCTTGGAGAATTTCAGAAACAGTATGTCCCTTTGTCTTCAAGGCTGTAAATTTACCATGACATTTCTCATGGTTTCTGTCACATAATGCATCTCAATTAGTTTATTCACTTTTCTTCTTATTCCTCCAATTGTCAGTTCGACGTCCCATTACAATTACATAGGAAACTGTATAAAGACTATCTCAATGTTAAGCTTCTTTTCTCTTGAGTTTATGATGATTTTTAGTTTTCCGTTTGTCAGGAAATTTGCCTATGGTTTGCTATTTTGGGATTATCTTTTTAATTACAGTGAAAACATTTAGTACCATCAGGATTTCTTCTTCTTTAACCCGTCTAAACCGAGCCGGTCCGGTCCGAGTCGAAGAGTTCGATTGGGTTTGGGTTTAGTGGTTAGACGATTGGGTTTGGGTTATGATATGACCAACCCGGGGTCATTGGGTTGGGGCATAAACATACATTTTACCCGGCAGACCCGGTCCGTGCTCAGCCCGAGTGAACAGTACTAGCGGTGGTAATTGTCCATGTGAACAATACCAGGGGTATATTGATCATTTCACAATACCAGGTGTGATGTAATCTTATTAATAGGTGATGTTATGTATTTAATTAGTATTTATTTAAATATTAGAGTAAAGGGAAAAGTGGTATTTAAGGGGTTGAGGGTATTAAAGTCATTCCATCCTTACAAGGGTATAATGGTTACAAAAAAACTATTAGGAGTGCAAAAGGTCTTTTTCCATAAATCAGGGTGAAAATGTCTTTTCCCCATAGTCGAATGGTGTAAAATGTCTTTTACCCGTACTCAAATTAATAGAAAATGAAAGAAAAAAAAGGGAAGAACAGAAGATGTTTGAAATGGGGGAAATGTAAACCCTTCCCTCAACTACCCTTTACATTCTACCCTTGGTTGAACTTTGTCTTTGCAATCTACCCTCCAATTGTGAGAGGGGGATAAATTTTGTCTTATTCCCCACCGGGTAGATTGCAAAGACCAAGTTCGTAGCCGGTTTAAACACCAATTTCCTAGAAAGAACAAAAGATGAAAAAGACCCCATACATCTCTGGCCCTTGTTCAATTTAATATGCAATTGTGTGTTTCACTGAAGAAGGAATGGATCGAAATAGCCGGGAGTATCATCCTGATTCACGGATTACTTACTGCCCTGTATATGAACTAGTGCCAAAGAGTCGATTGTCTTCTGCGGGACTTGAAGTTGCCAGTGAGTGGATATGCCATGGGGGTATAGGGTTGGTGATGCATTGAAATCTCTTGTCAAACTTGTGTTATATCTAGTTGGACAAGTATGTTCTACCATGACAAGTATTTTACTCCTACTGGGGATTTATTAAATCTTGTTCAAAACAAAAGAAACAAAACAAAACTAATCTAAAAGACAAAATTCTCTCAAAAGAAAAGACAAACGATGAAGAAGGAACGACAGGAAGGAGGGGAGGGAAAGTTGTCGCCGTCGGGTTTCGTCACCGACAACCTGGTGTAAGATAACTTCTTCATCGATCTGTTCTTGATCTACAAGACCAGATTTGTTATTGATCTACCGAAAGAGGGAAAATGCAGAGAGGAAGGGAGAAGAAGAAAAGGCTGCAGAGAGAGAGGAACTTCGCCGAGTTCCGCCACCGACGACCTGCTAAATGGTCGTCGTCTCCCTCCTCCTTCTTCTTCTTCTTCTTCTTCTTCTTCTTCTTCTTCTTCTTCTTCTTCTTCTTCTTCTTCTTCTTCTTCTTCTTCTTCTTCTTCTTCTTCTTCTTCTTCTTCTTCTTCTTCTTCTATTTGATCCAGATCTGATACTTGTGGTCGCAGAAAGAATAGAAATAAATCAAAACTGGAGAAGGAGAAAGTATTCATTAGGGCCAGCTCCACCACTATGGCATGCCTGCGTGGTGTGGCGCGCCATTAAACTTTTGACAAATATGTATTTGTTAGATGGAACTCACCAAATTTTGCATTTTTGTCAAAAAGTGAATGACGCGTCCCACCACACATGCATGCCACAGTGGTAGGGCTAGCCCAATGAATACTTTCTCAAAGAGGAGAGGAAGAGATGAAAATGAGCAGAAAATGAGAGGATGATGGTATATAAATCAGGGTATTATGGTCTTTTCACCTAGATTTAACAGAAAATCACCCCCTTGCGCACAAAATTGAAACTACGGATAGGCTTTTTGCAACATTTGTAACCACAAGGGGGGGGGTTTGCATATACCCATAACCACAGGGGGTAAAATGCAATTAACCCTAAAAAAATTTCAAGTGCTAAAACATGATTTTTACCCAGCTCTGACCTATCATATATCATTGTGCTAAAATCATGTCAATTTGGTAACTGTTCAAATATCTCTTAGAAGCCTCACATTTCCCTCTTCAAAATTCTGTTTTCATATATCTCAAACTCTTTCTCAATTGATTAGAAATTGGCTATAAAGTTGACTAGTTGAGATTTAACTTTTCTCAACTTTGACTCATTTTGACCATCTAAACAACCTATTTTCTCTTAGTTCTTCATGAAAATTTTCAAAATGTGATTTGGGGTGTGTATATTCAATTCGGGAAATTTTGACTAAAAAATAACTGTTTTAACTAAGCAATGTCACAGGCAAAAATAGCAATTTCACTCAAGCTGAATTTGAGGTCAATTTGGTTACTTGGAGTATGACATGACTTTTATGAAGTTTGATGACATTTGCAGTTAGATTTTGACATTCCGTGTTTTGGTTGACCAAAGTCTGACTGTGTGGGCTTTTTCTTTGCTGAAATTTAAGATTGTCTGTGCAATCAAGGGATATTTTTAATTGTCAATGTCGTGTTCATCTAGATGGGCTGAGAATCAAAATGGCATGTCATTTAGCCTATATGAGTTTGATTTGGGGATGCAAGAATAGTCAGGGATAACGATCTGGACTATCGAGGGGCATTTGTTCATTTGGCATGTATGGTCTTCACAACATTGCATCCATGTATGTTATTACCTCATATAGAGGGATTGATAAGTTTTATATCTAACTTGTGTAGACATAACTGGTGTGGAAGATAGTCTCCGTCTACGAATACTTCGAATCTGTGTCTGCCAAGTGAACATTCTTACTAATCAACGCTTATTGTGATTACTTGTGAAATGGGATTACTGATTCAAACTTATAAACTGTAAATTGAGCTTCAAATATCGAAACTGCCTTGTTTGGAAACTGGTGTTCTGAACTGGAGCTTTTAAATTTAGAACAACTATTCTTAAATGATTTGGATATAATTGCATACTGGATTCGGTACATGGATTTGGTTAGTGTCTTCAAGTTATAGGCCTTGGCATGTGTTTTTTGGGTAGAGATATACAGATCTCCCCAATTCCACTTTGGTAGAGACTCTTGAGTATGACAGTATCTATATCTAAAACTAGCTTGTATCGGTAGTTGTACTTAGCAGTAGGCACTAGTACAACGTCTATTTAGAAGTTAGTCTCTTTTGAGGGGGATTAGACGCTTATGGTCTAATTTTCAAATATTTGATCATCCTTTATCAGATGTGATTCTGCTCTTTACAACACGACAATGTTGTGGGATTTCGAATTCGTTGTATACGGCTGAATTGGTCGTTGGAACATTCAGCGCTGGAAACTAATTAAGTAACATTCTCTTGAAACTTGTTCTTACTTAATAGCCGTTGTCTTTTTTGTTTAAAAACGGATTACAAAATACACAAGTTTCTTAAACTCAGGTTTATGTCAAACAACTAATTCAACTGCTTTACTTATAATTTATTCTTATCACTCAGATTCTCCTGATGGATTTCTTTCTTGCGGTTTCTTATTTTCTAAATCTCCCTGGTGAGCACTTAGAAACTTGGGAAGCTGGTACAAAATGTGTAATTAGTAAACACATGAACATATCATGTTATGTTATTTTGAATATTAAGTGTTCATTTATAATAGCTGGTTGTTCCTACTTTTGTTATTTCATGGATGATCTTGGATTAACACCTTGCTGAGTACTGCAATGATTTGTTGCAAACATGTACAATCCGTTAAACATTTCATCGATAAACTATTTATAATTTTGTAAAAATAGATTTTTTCTCTTACGAAAACTTTCAATTGAAGCATTATGGTATCCTACTTTTATTTCTATTGCAATATGTACCCTTCATTATCTTTTCTTCTTTCATATATTGGATGAAAATTCGTGAAACGATAATTTTGCCTTTCATTCTCACCCTTAAAGCTTTATAAAATCACAACTTTTACCAACATAACCTCTTTCTCTCTCTCACACACGCTCCCTCCCTCTGTGAAAATTATATCAAGAGATTTTATTATTAAATTTATGAAAATGTTGTACCTTTTTAGAATAAAAATTGTCTAATTTAATGGGCCTCAAAAAAGCATGAAGTGAAACATGATTTTTGTGTTGTATTTTTTGAAACTTTAAATGTCAGAATAAAGGGCAACATAGTCTTTTTCTTTTAAATTCATGTTTAATATTATCTCTGTTTCTTATCTTTCCATGGCGGTTGACTTTTTTACCCGTAACTGGGTCACTTTGACTCGGTGATCTGGATAGCAAAACGATGTAATTTTTTGACAATTTTTTCATAGTATTGTAGAGTCAAGTTTATTCTACAAGATCATGCAAAGATTATCAAATTCGTATATCGTTTTGCTAACCAAATCACCGGGTCAAAATGAAGCAGTGAATATGGTCAAAAAGTGAAGTAATCTGAAATAGAAGAAACAGATGTAACATATGCAAGGAGAGCTGAGGAAGGGCCGAAGGGTACATTTTTACAATAAAAAACAAAGTTTGATTACATAGTTGCTTCATTTGAAAGTGTGGGTAGAGGTAAACCTTTTCCAAAAAATTCATTTAAGAGAATGGAAAGTTAACGGAGTACTAGTATCTAATTGCAAAAAAATGTAAAGCTTGGGTTCTTGATTGTTTCAATGGAAAACATAACTACTAAATTCATACCACTCCGTCTCAACTTTTTTGCACCATTAGGACTTTTACCACTATTCACTGGGTTACTTTGACCCGGTGATTTGGATAGCAAAACTTTGCAATTTTTAGATAATTTTTTCGTAGTGTTGTAGAGTAACTCTTATTCTATACGACCATAAAAAAATAACAAAAAATTACATCGTTTTGCCATCCAAATCACCGGGTCAAAGTCACCCAGTTACGAGTGAAAAAGTCCAAATGGTGCAAAGCACCTGGGACGGAGTGGTACAAAGTTTAAACTAGGATACTACGGATGCAATTTTGCTTTGTAAACAGATGTCACTGCTTCATTGGTGTGTACGGGAGAATCCTTTGAGGAAGATTCAACGTACACCAAGAACAGGGAATAGCAGAAATATAGGAGAAATAGGGTTGTGTGTAGGGAGAGGGTAAGGCAATAGTAGCTGTATGAGAGAGAGACAGAGTTTTGGCAGAGCTTGCGCGTAACTCAGGTGATTAGTGTTATGTAAGGAAGGGTTAACGATCCTATAAAGTGGAGAATATGACCGTTGTAGTGGGTTAATGCACCCATAAATGGCGGCTTAATTACCTTAACCACAACGGCACGTTCGTCCGCATATATATGGACCGTTACGCACTTCATCCGCGTATACCGGAACCGTTATGAGGTTGACCGGGTCTATGGAGCTCGTGCCATAAATCTCTCAAAGTAGTTACTAAAGGTTGCGCGCGGGCTTGGTTGTCGCTCGCGCGCGACAGGACTTACTCTACCCTCCAAACCACTAAGTCCCTAAAAGTCCCATGTGATGGTATGCGAGGGCCTTGTCTCGCAGCCCTCACGTGGATCAGCGCGGGTGGTGATCCTGTGTGTGTGGAGCACAACTAGGTGTGCTGGATGATCGCCACGTGACTGTGATCTGTCTATCTGGAAAGCACTATCTACATTAGCCCCCTTTTTGCGCGTGAAGGCACCTAGCCGGATAGACTTCAATGCTCAAAAACCACTGCACGCGTCGTTGCCACGCACCAATTCAAATACATGAAAAATTAGCCCCCGTGCGTGCCATTATGACCTAGGATCCCTAGATTCGTGCCTTATGTTCTTTTAGGGTTTTAGGCGTGACGTCAGAATCGACCCGTGATTGCGCGATCCGGCTGTGACGGTTGCGATTCGACCACTGAAAGGACGCGACTCTTCAGTGCTTTTGAATAAATACTTCATGCCCTCCATTGTTGCAGAGTATTGCTTCTCTCTCTAAAGAGGATATTTTCTGAGAGCCTCCGAGAGCAAATACAATTAATCAATCATCAGTTCTTTCTTTCCAATCGTCTTCTTCAACTTGCTTCATCATCACAAGGTTGGCTTTGCTCAATTTTCATTAATGTACTCCATACTTTCGAACTGTTTTGAATTTGAGAAACCCAAAATCGTTTGCAATATTCCATGCCTTAATACTGCTGAGAGGGTTTCTTTAAACCCTAGAGATTGAAACGACTTAAAACGAAGATCTGCTGCAATTTTGAAATTCTGAATCTATAATCGACCCATAACTGTTTATCTTCCCCTTTTGACAATTTCAAAACCTAGAACTACTTCTTGAATTTGAACTAAAGGTGGATATATTTCTCCCCCCCCCTTTTCTTGCTTTTCTGTAGAAATGGCCAAGACAAAAGCCTCCAAATCTGTGAAAGAACCCAAAGAAATTCCTGATCTTCCCAAGACCTTGTGGAAGAAAGCTTCATATCTAGGTGGGAAAGACTTTTTTCATGCTAGGGTTAAAGTAAAGAATCTACCAGCTCCCGCCACTGAAGATCTGCTACTGTTGAGCCCTCTTACTACTCCAGCCAGGTTGGAGTTTTTGACTCCAAGGACGTGGTAAGATTAAGTTTTGAAAATGGGTTCTTCCCCCATACTGGAATTTCTACCCAGGCCTTCGTGAAAAAGATGGTTTTGATGGATGAGTGGATTGACCATGTACTAACTCACCATGCCATTACACTAGACAAGGCTGTGCTCTATTTTGCTGTTAGGGATACGAAGGGTGATGCCGTGAAGCTGGGTCATACCATGCTTCTAAACCTTCTTTCTCGCTACTCACCTGTGACTCATACTTTCCAATTTGCTGAATTTGAGGCCGTCCCCACTTTGGAAGATGTTAAAATTCTGTATGAACTTTCACCCATGGGCGAAGTCGATCCTTTGACTGCTTTGAAAAACCTGGTCCAGAGCTCACTCTCTATGCGCAGATGGAGGAGTGTTTGACTGAGGTAAAGAAAATTTCTACCCGTTGGACATCTGCAGAAGTACTTCCCGCATGGCAGCTTGTTGAGACCTCCGCGAAGAACACTTGGGGAAAATGGGTGCAATACTTCTTTCGCGACTATGCGAATAGTAAAATCACCAAAGAAATACTTGAAAATGATCCAGAAGCGAAGAATTATATAGAGGGAAAGGGGTATCATCTGACTTGTGCGGATTTCTCTGTGCCTGGCTGTCAAGTTATTTGATCGACGGTCATCCTCTTGACGGCGTCTTTAATCATGTCATGCCCCTTGCTGTTAAGCTGACCCTTGGCCAGAAAGTCGCGTTTGGGCCTCTAGTGCTAGGTACCTTGTATCATCGGTTAGACCAGCTGGTGGGTCTTTGAAAGGTGGCCCTCTTATGCTCCTGTTCCTTCGAAACCAAACATGTGGAACGTTCCAGGTGTGCATAATGCGCTTCCAAGCGGTAGAGCTGCCTGATGGTATAAGACTGTGTCCCCCTAAGTGTTCATGAGTTTGGTGTGCGACGATCGGAGGAAATTTACAGCCAGGCCTTACACTACTCGCATCGACAATGTGCGATTTTCCCGAGGCTGTACCCTAGTAGAGATGGATCTTATTCAGAAGACACCCTTCTCAAGGGACATGATCGCTACCGCGAATTCTTCTGCTGGTGCTTAAGAGGTTCATTACGTTCCCTTGCCGAAAATGTTTCTGAGATAACTCCCAAGTACGAGCAGATCACAGTCGACGTTGACCCAACTCGCGTCTCACCTCATTTTGGCTTTGATGCAGTGGCTCCTTCCATTTGGCCTAAGTCAATCAAAAGAAATTGCTACAAGCGACTACTGATAAATAAGTGTAAATCGATCCTTCTTAGCAACTTTCCTTTTATCCAACCTTAGGGGAGTCGCGTCGGTCGCCTTACCAAGAATTGGATCGCTTACTGGAATGCTCAACAGGCCAGATTTGATGTATCCTCAACTCCTCGTCCCAGCAAAGCTCCTGCGATTAAAAGGAATGCTTTTCCATTCCGACAGAATTGCAGTTTGGACGATTCCAAGTATGGTTTTTATTCCTTGCTTGATACTGACAACCACTTGTGCCCACCCACTATTCTTGAGGAGAAAATAACTGCTGTTAGAGGTGGAGTCGCACGCGTAATCTAGTACAGTGAAGAATTTTCCAAGGTAAACAATTATCCCTTATGCTTGAAGGACTCCTCTCTTTAACACGTTGAAGTTTACACCATTTTTTTTTCAGTGCTACTTGAGGAGGTTCGCATCCGGAGAGCGCTCCGCGTCCTTGGTCAATTCCATTGTTAAGGCAAAAAGGCAAAAGAAGGAAATTCCTGTGGAAATGGAACTGGCTCCCAAGGTAGAGGCTCAGATACGCGAGGAGATGGACGTATTTGCTCGCTCCCTGATAGAAGGCCAAAAGCAAAAACAGAAGGGAACTGGGATTTCTTCGCCTCCTAGAGACGCTCAAAATTCGTCGTCTGCGAAGTCTCTTGCTTCCAAGGGCAAAGGAAAAGGTCGCATGCCGGGCAAGACACAGAAAGATCTCGCGGTTGAGACATTCATCCCTTTTGGTCAGGAAGAAGAAGAAGAGGAGGACGAAGAAAGGGAAGAAAGAGAAGAAGAAAGTGAAGAAGAGGAAAGAGAGGAAGAAGAAAGAGAAATGATAGGAGAAGAAAGTTCAGAAGGTACCTCAAATGAACTTATCTTCTTTGAACATGGATTTTTCAATAGTTATTAACTAATTTTCTTTCACAGATGATGACACGCAGACCTTCAGTGGCCTTTTGGACAAAGAGAAGAAAAAGACAAAAGGTTCTCGCTCCGACGCCTCCAGCGAGGCTATAGACGAAGCTATTATCGCCGAGTCTAAAAGAATGGCTGCTGAGGCAGAAGAAAGAAGGAGAAAGTGCGAGGAAGATGACATTGAGCTTATGAAGAGAAGAAGAATGGAAGAACAACAGGCAGGTAGCACGAGCATGGCCGCATTGGAACGTGCTCAGGAAGACTTTGAAGAAATCGCAGGTCGCGAGGAATGTACAATTTTTAATCTTTCCATGACTTATCAAGAAGTGATTTTCGGTGCATTAAAACACGGTTTATCAAAAGATGAAATCCGTCAATGGTTAGTAAACAAATGTGGCGAACCCTCAGGTAAAAACTTTGAACAAAGTCTGTAACCAAGCTTGATAAATCATTCCACATTGTAACGAGTTTCTTCACGCCACGAGGTTACGCTCATCTTAAAGATGTGATAAATGAAGATACCTCTGTCGGATATGGTGTCGCATCTATAACATATGATGTTGGTGCTGCGATCCCACATAAGTGTGGAGGTGCTTGCTTTTGATCTATAAGCATAAAATAAGACATAATTCACATCGCGATATACCTCAACATGTTTTCCTTGACTTTGTGTCGCAGGTAATACCGCCCCAAATGAACCTGCTGTCGTTAACCCTACTCCTGCGGGTCATGTTGCTATCGCACAGGGCACTACCACGAATGTGCCAACTGCGAGGGAGGTAATCAATGAGGCAGGTGTTGGCGACTCCGATGAGAACATGTTGGAGCAAAGAAACCAGCTTCCTACTCCTTATGTTCCAGAACGAAGATCGCATGTTGAGAAACCTGTCGCGGCTACTGAAGATGTGGGGGAACCTCTAAAAGATGTTATTGAGGTATCTGATGATGTCGAAGTCGACACTGGGATGAGAGAAGAATGTGCTGGAGTTGAAGAGATGGAAGCAGAAGATGCTGGAGCTGGAGTTCATGAAAATGAACAGGTCATGGAAGACATAGCATCGTATGAAAGTATTGATGTTCCAATGGAGGCTCCTGAGAAACAAGAAACCCTCGCGGCTGAAGAATTTATCCCACATGCTTCTTCAAGTGCGGTCATTCTTGAGAATGTCCCTGAGCCCCAACAAAGTCCTGCTATTCCTACCATTGAGATGGAACTTTTTCAAGTTCCCAATGCATGGAGTTTTCGGGGTTCGCAAGTTGGAGCTGATATCGCACCTGCCGCTACTTATGTTATTCCTGCCAACTATAATGAGCGCGAAGTTGATGTTGACAGGCGAGCTATGCAGCAAGGACATGCTTCAACTTTCCCCGTGATGCGTATTCCTTCTTTGCGTGAGATCCTTGAAGGAACAGGTACGCTATAGTGTTACCATTCGTCGCATTCTATATTTTTGTTAGCAATTTGCATTTCTAAACTTATCATTTCGCTAGGAATGAGGCAAACTGATGTGGATTGGCTCTTAAGGATGCGCCTTTCATACCCGTGGTCATTTGCGAGAGCTCTGGAGCTGGAGCCCTTTGACAGAAGATTTTTCTTGACTGAAGCCATCTTGATTTTAGAGAAACTGTCTGCGGCTACCCCCGCTACTATCTCAACTGATAGAGCACAGTCGCTTTATAACGCATGTAAGAGTCTTCAAGCCAAAGCTCAAGGCAGGTTGGACTTCAGATTCCTTCTCAACAGGGTTACCCAAATCCTCACATTCACAATGCTGAAGTATGGCTACTGCAACCTCGCATTTTAAAAGAGGAAATTGGAGGAACAAAAGAAGATGGCTGAAGAAGCTGCCACTCTCTTCCATGCGATGAAGGCCAAGTATGAGAGCTAAAAGAAGAAGTTAACCAAGAAAAAGAAGCATCGCTCCTGTTTTCACGATAAGATCCTCTAATAAAGGATTTATTTTAAGAGAAGAGTTACGCATATTGTAATGCTAATGTTTCTCCCCCTTCTTTTTCAAACATTTGGAATTTCATGTCAACTTTTGCTCCCTTGAGGATTTTGCACTCGTACTTTAATGTATATGAATTATGACGTCATGCATTGACATATTTTCCTTGATTATCGCGCTATTAATTTATTAAGATAAGCACAATTTCCTTGTAGTGGGCTCCATCCTTATCATGACCTTCCGTCATCAAATAGGGCGTGCTACTGTATCGTCGTAGCCTTTAGTAGGGTAATTGATTCTTACCCGTTTTTGAGGCGTAAGTAATTGATTCTTACCCGTTTCCAAGGCAATTCTGACTCAGCAAGGGAACTGCAGAGTCCCTTCTTAAGTCTATATAAACCTTGCTTCTTCTATTTGGTTCTTTATCAAAATGTGGATTCTCATGAGTCCTTACGACTGCCGGCATCGGTCCTTGACCCTTGTTGGTTCATGTCGATTCCAGGCTTTGAAACCTGAGTTTGTGCCTTGTGTTATATAAATAGCTCCCAAGAAATTCTTTGGAAAGTCCTTCGATCCTCCTGATCTCTTTGAAGAACAATTGCGTAAGGTTTCCTGCTTTTGCAAAGATTCCTCCTTGTCTATTATGTTTGCAGGTTCCATCTCCGGTGGCTTTCCGGTGAAGCACAGTACTGTACTAGTTTCACTACTAATTCGTGATGAATGGTGCATCTCCGCCAGCTCTCGGGAGGAGAACTATTTGCCACCATTGTCTTGAACAAGGTGTGACGAGTGATTGTGCTCGTCTTTTTGCACAATCAGCTTACTGCCCCATGAGCTGCTCTCCCATTTGTTCTTCACGTCTGTAGCCGTCAGGGCATGAGGTTCATCTGGCATCTCACCATGGCGGGAGGTAAAATGAGAGCCTTGTTTTGATCTAGGACATCGGCGACAGCGTCCCGTCCCATAGTTTTAGAACTCGTAGATTCAAGCTTTTAGATTAGGATTTTTTCCTTAATGTAAGCCTTTGCTTGTAAGCTGCTATCTAGCAGATAAATTGTAAGTCGTTTTTTACTATTAATGAAATATGCTTTTTCATTCGCTGTTTTGTTTGATACAACAAATCGGAATTTCGCGTGCAAACTTGCTATATGTCGAAACAAATTATGTGTTTCCATCGCATTTATATCCAAAAATGTTTGAACAATTTGCTATCTAAAGCAGATAGGCTTTGTATCGCACGAGGGCATTGTTGCTGTTGCTGCTATCTTATGCAGATAGGCTTCTAGATAACTTAAGATCATACACCACGAATCGAGCCGCTTTTCTTTTAAGTTTCTCAGCTTCCTTCCTCTGATCGGGCTCGATTCCTTCCGTCAAATAATCAAAGAGTGGCTTCCTCCAATCTGTGTCATCATCAATCACAGCAATCTCCAAAGAGTCTTTAATTAATGTGCAGCTCTCAAAATTTCCTTGTATGATTGGGGCAGGCGTGGACATCTCTGGCCAATGAATCCCATATCTCTGGGCCTTTCGATAAATAGACACTTCACTTTCCCCACAAGAGTGTTGGTGGATCTTTTCCAATAATGCCTGCCCCTCTTGCTGCGAGACGCACCGCATGAGTATTCCTCCTGGACCCTTTTAGTAAAGGGAATTGTCGTGTATGCAGTATCCCTTGGTGGATGCCCAATTTTCTTTGCTCGTGCACTCAACAATTGGACGCAGTATTGGCTTTCTCCAATCTTCGTCTTCTGCGGATTCAACCTCGCATACCTCCTGCGTCAAGGCCGGAGTTGCTCTAACCTCGATCAAAATTCTCGCAGGGCATTTGTCTGCACTGATTTTAGATCCCAGAGTGGCTAAGGCATCTGCATGCCGATTATCATCCCTAGGCGTGTGCTCGTACTTGACATCACAAAATTGCTGTACTAGCTTATGTACCATAGTCCGATAAGGCAATAGATGATCTCCTTCAACCCATATTCGCCTGAAGATTGTTTGACAATTAGCTTAGAGTCCCCCATGACCGTCAGATTGCTAACTTCTAATGCCTTGGACGCACGGAGTCCCTCGATCAGGGCCTCATAATTCGCCTCATTGTTTGTTACTGGAAAATCTAGCTTGGTGGACATTTGGATGACCTCCCTATCTGGTTTAGTCAGAACAATGCCAATTCCACCACCTTTCCTTTTTGACGATCCGTCGAAATGAAGCTTCCAATATGGCAACTCAACTGCATAGATCTCAGGACCTTCTAGTTCCTCCTCTACCATGGGTTCGTAGCTGTTGTCGGGGAATTGTTCTAAAAGGTCTGCCAGTGTTTGCGATTTGATTGCTCGTGGCCGAGCACATGTAATATCATACTGCGAAATGGCCATGTACCATTTCGCCAATCTTCCGCACGGAGAAGAGTGACTCAAGAGATACCGTATGGGGTCGCTCTTTGTAATCACTACGACTTTGTGTGAGGCGAAATAATGTTTCAACTTCTCTATTACGAAAAATAAAGCAAGGCAGTGACGTTCAATATCTATGTACCTTGATTCAGCCAGATGTACTACGCGAGAGATATAATAGATCGGTCTTTCCTGCCCCTCATATTCTTGGGCTAGCAGCGCCCCTATGGATTTTTTAGTCGATGTAAGATACAACAAAAGTGGTGATCCCAACTGCGGTGCAATCATTACTCTTGGAGACTTTAGGAAATCTTTCAGTCTCCCAAACGCAGCTTCATGCTCCTCCGTCCAATTATACTCAGCGTTCTTTTTGAGGAGACCGCAAAGCAGAAGGTTATTTCTGCAACTGCTGGGATAAATCTCCGCAGATAGGACAGTTTTCCTAGGAACGTCTTCAAAGTGCTCTGATTATGCGGTGTTGTCATGCTGGTGATAGGCGAAATTTTTGCAGGGTCAGGTTCGATTCCCTGACGATGGATCACACATCCCAAAAAATTCCCCGAAGTCACTCCGAACGCGCATTTCATGGGATTCATCTTCAATTGGAAACTTCTGCATCTTTCGAATACCTTCCGTAGGTCTCCCATATGGTCTGCTTCCTCTCTGGACTTGACAACAAGATCATTAACATAAAATTCTACCTCCTGACGCGTCATGTCATGGAACAGAGCCATCATTGCTCGCTGATAAGTTGCACCCGCATTCTTGAGTCCAAAGGGCATAACTTTTTATTTAAAGACCCCAACTGGCGTAATGAACGCAGTTTTCTGTGCATCCTCAGGATCCATCTTGATCTAGTTATACCCACTGACAACTTTCCCATTGGAGACGACAATGTCCTCTTCGAAATCCTCTGCTACCCTCAGAATTGCTTTTGTCATTTCTTTCCGGCATTTCTCCGAAAAGTTCATCTCGTCGAAGATTTTTCTGAAACCGTGCGACCCCTTTATCCTGTCAGCACGCGAGTCTTCAGTGTCCATGCTGTAATCTTCTCGTCATGGACTTCAGCGATGATGGGCAGACCATCTTCCGCATTCTCTTCAAGTTCCATGATCGCAATCATGGCTACTTCTTTTTCCTTCGGATCTTGCTCTGCATGGGCTGGCAGCGGATTATTACGCACGTACTGCCTCTGGTCGTTGACAATCAGCTCCCCTTCTTTCATTTTCCGGCTCACGAGGTGCCTGAGCTTCTTGCAATCAGCTGTGGGGTGCATAATATTTCTGTGGCACTCACACCACATCGGGTCCCTCACCATCTCTTTGGAGAGTATTCTTTTGAGCGGAGGCAGAACCCCGTCTTTGCGCCACTGTTTGTACAAATCAATCACCTCCCCTAAAGAACATGGTAGAGGCGGCGCGTACGAGGTCGCAACCCTGGGTTGCTTGTGTGGAGAAACTGTGTTGACCTCAGCTTCGCGCCCCCTCTTGTAACTAAATCTCCCAATCTTGAAAGTGGGTCCCCCTGGAGATCGCTCAGGGGCGTGTTTCATCTTTTGTCTCTCCACTATAGGCTCTATGTTCTTGGTAAATTCAATTAACATTGAAAAAGTAGGGGTTTGTAAGTTATTTAACATACCCTTGTACTCATCTCGCATGCCTTGTAGGCATATCTCCACGAGCCTGCCCTCGAGCACTTCGTCCCTGCACTCCAACGATTTGGCTCTGAACTTTTTGATGAAGGTGACACCATCCTCATCACGCTTCTGATACATACACGAAAGATGTATCATCGTAACCTTCTCCTCCATCTGGAAGAACTTGGTATAAAACTTTTGAATCATGTCATCCCAGGTCCTGACAGATCCAGCCTCCAGCGTTCTGTACCATTTGTAAGCCACGTTCCCCAAAGATTTCGGGAACTCACGCATCAACAGATTGGGGTCAACCCCATATGGCCCCATCACGTCAATGAAGCGCATAACGTGCTCGTGAGCATTCCCGTTAACATCATCGAACTTGTCCCACTTAGGGGCCTTATACCCTGAGGGGTTGGGCATCAGGTAGATCTCCCGCGGGATAGGAGGGGCATTGTCACCCTTAGGAATGATGGTGTCCGAAAAAGGTTGATTGGCCAAGAAGGTCTCTATGCGCCGCTCTAAAGTCGTCATGCTTGCTGGTACACTCCCTCCCACAGCAGGAGGAAAGGTTGCAGCCGGCGAAGACACATATACAACGGTTGGGCTAGGGGTGTAAGCCACATTACTTAGGGTTACTGGTGGAGAAGGCAAGTCATATTGCGAAGAGATATTGGAGGGAACAGCTGGAGGTTGGGGAATATGTGTGACAAGGGACGGTATTTGGACCGTTATCCCTGAATAGAAGGTGGTTGAAACATTGTTGGTGGACTTTGCTAACTAGGGTTCGGCGGTGTAGGTATTACCTCTGTCCCCCGAGTGGTAGAGGTTCCAGCTCCTTGAGAGATAGCAGCTCCCGATGCCGGATTCGGGGCAAGAGTTCCCAAAATGGCCATTATCTGAGCCATTTGTGCGGACTGAGCCTGAAGAGCTTTCGCTTGGTTCTGGATAGTGGCATTCAACGTCTCCAAGGTCGGAGTACCGCCGGTTGACGCGGAATTGTTGCGAGTTTCCTCTCCTGAGGTTGTCTCGGTGGAGGGAGATCTGTTGCTGACATCCTCATCGTGAGACATGGTTGCTTGCAATGGTAAGATTCACGTCGGGTTCACCAAATGTGTACGGGAGAATCCTTTGAGGAAGATTCAACGTACACCAAGAACAGGGAATAGCAGAAACACAGGAGAAATAGGTTTGTGTGTAGCGAGAGAGTAAGGCAATAGTAGTTGTATGAGAGAGAGACAGAGTTTTTGCAGAGCTTCCGCGTAACTCAGGTGATTTGTGTTATGTAAGGAAGGGTTAACGATCCTATATATAGTGGAGAATATGACCGTTGTAGTGGGTTAATGCACCCATAAATGGCGGCTTAATTACCTTAACCACAACGGCACGTTCATCCGCATATATAGGGACCGTTACGCACTTCATTCGCGTATACCGGAACCGTTATGAGATTGACCGGGTCTATGGAGCTCGTGCCATAAATCTCTCAAAAAAGATATTAAAGGTCGCGCGCGGGCTTGGTTTTCGCTCCCGCACGACAGGACTTACTCTAACCTCCCAACCACTAATTCCCTACAAGTCTCGTGTGGTGGTATGCGAGGGCCCTGTCTCGCAGCCCCCACGTGGATCAGCGCGGGTTGTGATCGTGTGTGTGTGGAGCATAGCTAGGTGTGCTGGCTGATCAGCACGTGGCTGTGATCTGTCTATCTGGAAAGCACTATCTACAATTAGCTATACATTTTGTGTGTCTACAAACATTAGAAATAAAAGTTGGTGTTTTTTTTCGAAGAAAGAAATAAATTCATTAAATGGCTAAAACCAGCCAACAAATGTCAAAGACCATACAAGCTCACAAAGAAATGGCTACCTTGGCAAAGCAATGAGCAAGAAGCCAAGAACATTGTCACCCCTGAGAACAAAAGAGAAAAAACAGATTTCAAACTTCAAAGCTAACTCCTTACAATCATCAATAATGGGAGCAATCAGGGCCGGCCCATCCACTAGCTGGATTAGGTGTTCGCCTAGGGCCTCCAATTTCAAAGGCCCCGTAATATTTTTTCAGGAGTAGGGATAATATTGTTAATTTATAATACATAGTGAAAATAAAAAATATGATAGATAACATTTGAAATAAAATTAACCGATTTAGAAGATGAATTTGCGTGAGAGTAATAACTGACTTTGATCGTGCCAATAATCAACAACCTATCCTAATTTTTAGCATTGAATTAGGGAAAATTTATCTCTTCGGCTACCAACAAATTTATCTCTTCAGCTACCAACGTTCAGTTACTTTGATGGTAACCATAATCAACAGCTTATCCTAATTTTTAGGATTGAATGTGGAAAGATTTTTCAAAATAAATACTAACGTCTATATGCTTAATTTTTTCAATTTTGTAACTTATTTTTATATAAATCATCTACTAATATCCAAAATTGAGTACTTTTTTTTCTTCTTCTAGTTATGCTTATGGTAAAAGGGGCCTCACATTCAACTATCGCCTAGGGCCCATGAAAGTCTAGGGCCGGCCATGGGAGCAATGGAGCTTGAGCATCGACCTGAAGCCGAGTTAACTGCATCAATGGCTACTTTGGAGTCTCAACAAATCATGATCCTTCAAAAGCCTTTTTTCAGTGCCAGTAAAAGTGCATACCTGACTCCCAAAAACATCTAAAACCAGAGTTGCAAATTGTTGAGTACTTGTACCTGAAATTTTTTAATGAATTTTTCATTACTGCCAAAAATTGCAATGCCAATACCACCACATCCATTAATTTTATCAACAGCAGCATATGTGTAAAATTTAAAATCAACATTACTATAAGAGGCCACCTCTCGGACAACTTTGGCATATGGCTTTTGCAAAACAGGGATCTTAGCTCTATCCCAAAATTCATAGAATTTTGCGGTAGCCACTTGCACAATTTGATTAGGCATCCATCTAATTTTTCTGAATAACCAGTCATTCATGGCCTTCCAAATTTCCCAACAGATTTGAGCAGCTAGACCAAGAATAACCAGATTTTTCTTTTCCTCTTCAGCTTTTTCACTAATTAGTTCCCACCAAGCATGAATTGATATGTCATTTGGAATCTCAGAAATGATTCTTAGTGGGGAGAGGAACCAAACTTGTGAAGCTGTTGCACAAAACCTGAAAAGGTGAGATTCGGTTTCAATATCCATTCCACATAAAGAGAAAATTTCATCAATGCTAGAGCAATCCATTGGCTTTCAAAGTTGTAGCTGTTGGAAGACAGCCTGATAACATTCTCCAAATAAGAAATTAACCTTGGGAGCAACACAGAGTTCCCATAATCTCTTACATTTTAGATTGCAGCTTGAAGAAGGTGCAATAGGAGAAATGTGGCCATATTTTTTTTTAATGAACTTTGGATGAGCTGCCTCCCGCATGCAATGATCTGAAGCTAGCAGAACCAAGTCCCCAACCGCAAAATTTCGGTATTGAACTGTTTTGTTGTAAGCGCGAGCGATTCTTTCCTTGTAACTTTTATTAGCCCTCTTAGCCTGCTCACGCTTCTCTTCCAACATAATTAGGTCATGATCACGTTGATTTCCGTACAAGGCATGAAAGGCTATCCTTGCAGAGTTGACCTTTATTTCTGCTGGTACGACAGCTTCAGCTCCATAGCATAGAAGGAAGGGGGAAACTACTGTGGGAGTCCAGGGCGAAGTTTGATACGACCACAAAGCCACATTTAAAGAGTTTGCCCACTTCTTATGATCATCCGCGACCATCTTACTCAAAATCCTTATCATCGTCTTGTTGGTTGCTTCTACTTGACCATTCCCTTTCGGGTAATAAGGCGTGGAGAAAACTTGTCTTATGTTGTATTCCGCCAGTTTCGCAGCCACCTGGCGATTTACGAAAGGAGTGCCGTTATCCCAGAGGATTGTATTGGGGATCCCAAACCGGTATATGATATTTTCCTGAATAAAATTCACCGCTGCAAGCGCATTTGCTGTTTTGAGCGGCCCAGCTTCCATCCATTTGGTAAATAGCTCTGTCGCAGTCAAGATGAACTGGTTTCCATGCGAGGCTGGTCGAATGGGACCGATAAAATCTAAAGCCCAAGTATGAAATGGCCAAGGTTATCCCAATGCGTGTAAGTCTACAGCAGGAGGATGCACGAGGTTGCCCTTGAATTGACATTCCTGACATCTTTTCACCTTGGTGCGACAATCTGCTTCCATTGTGGGCCAGAAATAGCCAACGATAAGGATTCGTCTGCATAGCTTCGTACCTCCCTGATGCTCCACTTGGTGAGATAAGTCTATCACCTCTTGCGCTTCTTGGCTACCTAGACACCTGAGTAGGTTACCCTCGTGGCCTCTTCGCCAAAGTATGTTTTCCTACACCACGTATCGAGCCGCTTTTCTTTTAAGTTTCTCAGCTTCCTTCCTCTGATCGGGCTCGATTCCTTCCGTCAAATAATCAAAGAGTGGCTTCCTCCAATCTGTGTCATCATCAATCACAGCAATCTCCAAAGAGTCTTTAATTAATGTGCAGCTCTCACAATTTCCTTGTATGATTGGGGAAGGCGTGGACATATCTGGCCAATGAATCCCATATCTCTGGGCTTTTCGATAAATAGACACTTCACTTTTTCCACAAGAGTGTTGGTGGATCTTTTCCAATAATGCCTGCCCCTCTTGCTGCGAGACGCACCGCATGAGTATTCCTCCTGGACCCTTTTAGTAAAGGGAATTGTCGTGTATGCAGTATCCCTTGGTGGATGCCCAATTTTCTTTGCTCGTGCACTCAACAATTGGACGCAGTATTGGCTTTCTCCAATCTTCGTCTTCTGTGGATTCATCCTCGCATACCTCCTGAGTCAAGGCCGGAGTTGCTCTAACCTTGATCAAAATTCTCGCAGGGCATTTGTCTGCACTGATTTTAGATCCCAGAGTGGCTAAGGCATCTGCATGCCGATTATCGTCCCTAGGCGTGTGCTCGTACTTGACATCACAAAATTGCTGTACTAGCTTCTGTACCATAGTCCGATAAGGCAATAGATTGATCTCCTTCAACCCATATTCGCCTGAAGATTGTTTGACAATTAGCTTAGAGTCCCCCATGACCGTCAGATTGCTATCTTCTAATGCCTTGGACGCACGGAGTCCCTCGATCAGGGCCTCATAATTCGCCTCATTTTTTGTTACTGGAAAATCTAGCTTGGTGGACATTTGGATGACCTCCCTATCAGGTTTAGTCAGAACAATGTCAATTCCACCACCTTTCCTTTTTTACGATCCGTCGAAATGAAGCTTCCAATATGGCAACTCAACTGCATAGATCTCAGGACCTTCTAGTTCCTCCTCTACCATGGGTTCGTAGCTGTTGTCGGGGAATTGTGCTAAAAGTTCTGCCAGTGCTTGCGATTTGATTGCTCGTGGCCGAGCACATGTAATATCACACTGCGTAATGGCCATGTACCATTTCGCTAATCTTCCGCACGGAGAAGAGTGACTCAAGAGATACCGTATGGGGTCGCTCTTTGTAATCACTACAACTTTGTGTGAGGCGAAATAATGTTTCAACTTCTCTATTACGAAAAATAAAGCAAGGCAGTGATGTTCAATATCTGTGTACCTTGATTCAGCCGGATGTACTACGCGACATATATAATAGATCGGTCTTTCCTGCCCCTCATATTCTTGGGCTAGCAGCGCCCCTATGGATTTTTTAGTCGATGTAAGATACGACAAAAGTGGTGATCCCAACTGCGGTGCAGTCATTACTCTTGGCGACGTTAGCAAATCTTTCAGTCTCCCAAACGCAGCTTCATGCTCCTCCGTCCAATTATACTCAGCGTTGTTTTTGAGGAGACCGCAAAGCAGAAGGTTATTTCTGCAACTGCTGGGATAAATCTCCGCATATAGGACAGTTTTCCTAGGAACGTCTTCAAAGTGCTCTGATTATGCGGTGCTGTCATGCTGGTGATAGGCGAAATTTTTGCAGGGTCAGGTTTGATTCCATGACGATGGATCACACATCCCAAAAACTTCCCCGAAGTCACTCCGAACGCGCATTTCATGGGATTCATCTTCAATTGGAAACTTCTGCATCTTTCGAATACCTTCCGCAGGTCTCCCAGATGGTCTGCTTCCTCTCTGGACTTGACAACCAGATCATCAACATAAAATTCTACCTCCTGACGCGTCATGTCATGGAACAGAGCCATCATTGCTCGCTGATCAGTTGCACCCGCATTCTTGAGTCCAAAGGGCATAACTGTGTAGTTAAAGACCCCAACTGGCGTAATGAACGCAGTTTTCTGTGCATCCTCAGGATCCATCTTGATCTAGTTATGCCCACTGAAACTATCCATGAAGCTGAACATCCGATACCCTGCAGTAGAATCGATGAGAAAATCGATGTTGGGCAACGGGAAGTCATCCTTTGGGCAGAAACGGTTTAGGTCCCTGAAGTCTACACAGATGCGAAGTTGCCCATTCTTCTTTACTACCGGCACGATGTTGGCCAACCAAGTGGGATGATGATTGGCTTGATGAATTTAACAGTCAGCAGCTTGACTATTTCCTGCTTGATCTTCACATTTGTTTCTGGCCTGAAACTTCTCGCACTTTGCTTCACAGGTTTGGATCCCGAGACAACGTCCAATGTGCATCGTCACGCTCGTGTCCAGACCAGGCATCTCATCGTATTCCCAAGCAAACACATCCTTATACTCGGTCAGCAATTACATCAATCTTGTTTCCTCTTCGCTTGTGAGGTCTGCGCTCAGGAAAACAGGCCTTTTCTTTTCTTTGCTTGGACTTAGGAACACCTCTTTCAGTTCCTGCTTCTGTGGCTTTGGCTTGTCTTCCATACACTCGGGCGCTTCTTTCAACTTGTCCTCCGGAACCTCTGACCTCAGCTTGTCCTCCTCCGGGCCTTGTTCAAGTTGACTGATTTCCCAGGGATATCCCCATGCTCGGATGGGGGTACCCAGCGCACCTTCATATACGGTAGCATTTCTTCCATTGGAGTATAAGCTATCTATCTCCTTGCCCTTATGGTCATGCTTTACCACCCTCTTCAAAGTGTACACATTCTTCCTTTGGTAGGCGACCTGTGACGCCTCTTCGCGTGTAGGCACCTTTTCCTTAGCATCCTCTCTCGTCACCATTACTCTTGCTGGTGACTGATCCTTGATGTCTTCCCATCGAGGCAGAGGGGTCGGGTTGAATGGCCCCGGCATCTGCTCATCTGCCATTTCGGTGAACCATACTGCTTTAGTGAGATTCACTTCATTTAAATTAAAGGGGTTCACCGAAGCTGGTATCTCGACTACCCTGCCATTCCAGATGGCCTTCATCACTTGGTGAGCTGGTGACGGAACCTCGTCAAAGCGATGAATCCGGGCCCGCCCTATGATCATGTGATACGTGGTATTCGCATCAATGACGTAGAACTTGGCCGAACACTTGATTTTTCCTATATGGATACCAAGGCGAATCCATCCCATCGTCATCCTAGAGTCACTTCCGAATCCCATTAGCGAGGATGGGCGCCTAACGATCTTCTTCTCAGGGATTCCTGCCAACTTCAGAGTGTTGAGCGAAACCACATTAACGTTGTTCCTCCATCAACAAATGCCCTCTTGAACTAAACGTCGTTAATCACCGCTGTTACATACAAGGGCTACTGATGACTTGAACCCGTCTTCTTGTCGCTTTCGGAGAAAGTCATTATCTTCTAGGTGGAGCGAAATTCCCTAACAACTTTCCCATTGGAGACGACAATGTCCTCTTCGAAATCCTCTGCTACCCTCAGAATTGATTTTGTCATTTCTTTCCGGCATTTCTCTGAAAAGTTCATCTCGTCGAAGATTTTTCTGAAACCGTGCGACCCCTTTATCCTGTCAGCACGTGAGTCTTCAGTGTCCATGCTGTAATCTTCTCGTCATGGACTTCAACGATGATGGGAAGACCATCTTCCGCATTCTCTTCAAGGTCCATGATCGCAATCATGGCTACTTATTTTTTCTTCGGCTCTTGCTCTGCATGGGCTGGCAGCGGATTATTACGCACGTCCTGCCTCTGTTCGTTGACAATCAGCTCCCCTTCTTTCATTTTCCGGCTCACGAGGTGCCTGAGCTTCTTGCAATCAGCTGTGGGGTGCATAATATTTCTGTGGCACTCACACCACATCGGGTCCCTCACCATCTCCTTGGAGAGTATTCTTTTGAGCGGAGGCAGAACCCCGTCTTTGCGCCACTGTTTGCACAAATCAATCACCTCCCCTAAAGAACATGGTAGAGGCGGCGCGTACGAGGTCGCAACCCTGGGTTGCTTGTGTGGAGAAATTGTGTTGACCTCAGCTTCGCGCCCCCTCTTGTAACTAAATCTCCCAATCTTGAAAGTGGGTCCCCCTGGAGATCGCTCAGGGGCGTGTTTCTTCTTTTGTCTCTCCACTATAGGCTCTATGTTCTTGGTACATTCAATTAACATTGAAAAAGTAGGGGTTTGTAAGTTATTTAACATACCCTTGTACTCATCTCGCATGCCTTTTAGGCATATCTCCACGAGCCTGCCCTCGAGCACTTCGTCCCTGCACTCCAACGATTTGACTCTGAAATTTTTGATGAAGGTTACACCATCCTCCTCACGCTTCTGATACATACGCGAAAGATGTATCATCGTAACCTTCTCCTCCATCTGGAAGAACTTGGTATAAAACTTTTGAACCATGTCATCCCAGGTCCTGACAGATCCAGCCTCCAGCGTTTTGTACCATTTGTAAGCCACGTTCCCCAAAGATTTCGGGAACTCACGCATCAACTGATTGGGGTCAACCCCATATGGCCCCATCACGTCAATGAAGCGCATAACGTGCTCGTGAGCATTCCCGTTAACATCATCGAACTTGTCCCACTCAGGGGCCTTACCCTGCGGGGTTGGGCATCAGGTAGATCTCCCGCGGGATAGGAGGGGCATTGTCACCCTTCGGAATGATGGTGTCCGCAAAAGGTTGATTGGCTAAGAAGGTCTCTATGCGCCGCTCTAAAGTCGTCATGCTTGCTGGTACACTCCCTCCCACAGCAGGAGGAAGGGTTGCAGCCGGCGGAGACACATATACAGCGGTTGGGCTAGGGGTGTAAGCCACATTGCTTAGGGTTACTGGTGGAGAAGGCAAGTCATATTGCGAAGAGATATTGGAGGGAACAGCTGGAGGTTGGGGAATATGTGTGACAAGGGACGGCATTTGGACCGTTTATCCCTGAATAGAAGGTGGTTGCAACATTGTTGGTGGACTTTGCTAACTAGGGTTCGGCGGTGTAGGTATTACCTTTGTCCCCTGAGTGGTAGAGGTTCCAGCTCCTTGAGAGAAAGCAGCTCCCGATGCCGAATTCGGGGCAGGAGTTCCCAAAATGGCCATTATCTGAGCCATTTGTGCGGACTGAGCCTGAAGAGCTTTTGCTTGGTTCTGGATAGTGGCATTCAACGTCTCCAAGGTTGGAGTACCACCGGTTGACGCGGAATTGTTGCGAGTTTCCTCTCCTGAGGTTGTCTCGGTGGAGGGAGATCTGTTGCCGACATCCTCATCGTGAGACATGGTTGCTTGCAATGGTAAGATTCACGTCGGGTTCACCAAATGTGTACGGGAGAATCCTTTGAGGAAGATTCAACGTACACCAAGAACAGGGAATAGGAGAAACACAGGAGAAATAGGTTTGTGTATAGGGAGAGATTAAGGCAATAGTAGCTGTATGAGAGAGAGACAGAGTTTTGGCAGAGCTTCCGCGTAACTCAGGTGATTTGTGTTATGTAAGGAAGGGTTAACGATCCTATATATAGTGGAGAATATGACCGTTGTAGTGGGTTAATGCACCCATAAATGGCGGCTTAATTACCTTAACCACAACGGCACGTTCATCCTCATATATAGGGACCGTTACGCACTTCATCCGCGTATATCGGAACCGTTATGATATTGACCGGGTCTATGGAGCTCGTGCCGTAAATCTCTCAAAACAGTTGTTAAAGGTCGCGCGCGGGCTTGGTTTTCGCTCGCGCACGACAGGACTTACTCTAGCCTCCAAACCACTAATTCCCTACAAGTCCCGTGTGGTGGTATGCGAGGGCCCTGTCTCGCAGCCCCCACGTGGATCAGCGCGGGTTGTGATCGTGTGTGTGTGGAGCACAGCTAGGTGTGCTGGATGATCAGCACGTGGCTGTGATCTGTCTATCTGGAAAGCACTATCTACAATTAGCTATACATTTTGTGTGTCTACAAACATGAGAAATAAAAGTTTGTGTTTTTTTCGAAGAAAGAAATAAATTCATTAAATGGCTAAAACCAGCCAACAAAGGTCAAAGACCATACAAGCTCACAAAGAAATGGCTGCCTTGGCAAAGCAATGAGCAAGAAGCCAAGAACATTGTCACCCCTGGGAACAAAAGAGAAAAAACAGATTTCAAACTTCAAAGCTAACTCCTTACAATCATCAATAATGGGAGCAATCAGGGCCGGCCCATCCACTAGCCGGATTAGTTGTTCGCCTAGGGCCTGCAATTTCAAAGGCCCCGTAGTATTTTTTCAGGAGTAGGGATAATATTGTTAATTTATAATACATAGTGAAAATAAAAAATATGATAGATAACATTTGAAAGAAAATTAACCGATTTAGAAGATGAAATTGCGTGAGATTAATAACTGACTTTGATCGTGCCAATAATCAATAACCTATCCTAATTTTTAGCATTGAATTAGGGAAAATTTATCTCTTCGGCAACCAAAAATTTTATCTCTTCAGCTACCAACGTTCAGTTACTTTGATGGTAACCATAATCAACAGCTTATCCTAATTTTTAGGATTGAATGTGGAAAGATTTTTCAAAATAAATACTAACGTCTATATGCTTAATTTTTTCAATTTTGTAACTTATTTTTATATAAATCAGCTACTAATATCCAAAATTGAGTACTTTTTTTTCTTCTTCTAGTTATGCTTATGGTAAAAGGGGCCTCACATTCAACTATCGCCTAGGGCCCATGAAAGTCTATGGCCGGCCATGGGAGCAATGGAGCTTGAGCATCGACCTGAAGCCGAGTTAACTGCATAAATTGCTACTTTGGAGTCTCAACAAATCATGATCCTTCAAAAGCCTTTTTTCAGTGCCAGTAAAAGTGCATACCTGACTCCCAAAAACATCTAAAACCAGAGTTGCAAATTGTTGAGTACTTGTACCTGAAATTTTTTAATGAATTTTTCATTACTGCCAAAAATTGCAATGCCAATACCACCACATCCATTAATTTTATCAACAGCAGCATATGTGTAAAATTTAAAATCAACATTACTATAAGAGGCCACCTCTCGGAAAACTTTGGCACCTGGCTTTTGCAAAACAGGGATCTTAGCTCTATCCCAAAATTCATAGAATTTTGCGGTAGCCACTTGCACAATTTGATTAGGCATCCATCTAATTTTTCTGAATAACCAGTCATTCCTGGCCTTCCAAATTTCCCAACAGATTTGAGCAGCTAGACCAAGAATAACCAAATTTTTCTTTTCCTCTTCAACTTTTTCATTAATTAGTTCCCACCAAGCATGAATTGATATGTCATTTGGAATCTCAGAAATGATTCTTAGTGGGGAGAGGAACCAAACTTGTGAAGCTGTTGCACAAAACCTGAAAAGGTAAGATTTGGTTTCAATATCCATTCCACATAAAGAGAAAATTTCATCAATGCTAGAGCAACCCATGGGCTTTCAAAGTTGTAGCTGTTGGAAGACAGCCTGATAACATTCTCCAAATAAGAAATTTAACCTTGGGAGCAACACAGAGTTCCCATAATCTCTTACATTTTAGATTGCAGCTTGAAGAAGGTGCAATAGGAGAAATGTTGCCATCTTTTTTTAATGAAAGAAGGTGTCTGTAAACTGAATTAACTGTTATAAAGCCATCACCCGAAAATAACCAGATCCTCTTGTCCAAACTGTGAAGACCACCAACAAACATTGACAAGATAAGCTCAGCCTCATCATGACTGAAGATACTCCTTTATTAGATCAGCTTTCCACTCTATTTCTTCCGCATTTATAAGATCTGAATCCTTTCTAATGTTACACAGATTGCTTCTGGGAGAAGAAATATAAGGGTTATCAGGCCTGTTCAGCCAAGGATCACCCCATATATTAATATTACTTCCACTAAAAATATTCGACCTCCATTTGTTTCGTAGTACATCCCTGCCAGCTAAAATACTTTTCCAAGACCAGGAGCATCCAGCTGAATTTTTTGCTGGCCACAATGAAGTATTGTTGACAAACTTTCCTTTGAATATCTGCTTGAATAGGGAAGGTTCCCCATTAATCAACCTCCAAGCCTGCTTTGCCAACAGAGACAAATTAAATAGATGCAAATCTTTAAAACCAAGACCACCTTGTTACTGTGTCTTCACATAGATAATGCCAACTTCTCCAATGATTTTTTTTATCTTCTTGAGAAAAACCACCCCATTGAAAATTTAAAATTGCAGAATTAAGCTCCTTACATAGCTGTTTAGGAAATAAAAAGCAAGACATTGCATAAGTTGGTAAGGCTGAGAGAGTTGATTTTATCAGAATACTTCTACCTGCTGGACTGAGCAAGCTCTCCGTCCAACCTGAGAGCTTATTAATAACTTTTTGCTTTACGAATTATATTTCTGGCACTTTGACCTCCCAATTAAAGCTGGAAGTCCCAAATAGGAGCTGCTGGAGAAATGTCTGTGAAATCCAAGAAAATGATGTAATAAGCTCTTTAAAGTCTACTAGTTCTTGGGCTGAAGTGACACTGGGACTTCTCTCTCTATTGATGGCTTGACCAGATGCAGCTTCATACAGCTTTAACACTTTATTAACAGCACTCACATCTGCAATTGTGGCTCTACAAAAAAGAATAGCATCATCAGCAAAGAGGAAATGGTTAACAGATGGACATAATCTAGAGATCTTGACCCCTTTAAACCAACCACTTTGTTCAAAGTGTTTAAGAGAAGAAGACAACCCTTCGCCGCAAAGAACAAAGAGATCTGGTGAGAGGGGATCTCCTGGTTTCAAGCCTCTAGAAGGAGTGATGAACTCACTCAATTCACCATTAATAATAAGCCTATAACTCACAGTAGGGATGTATTGCATAATCCAATGTACCCACTTATGAGCAAATCCCATTTTTAACATAACAAGCATCAAATACTCCGAATTCACCTTGTCAAAGGTTTCAACATGTTTTGTTTTAGAGCCATCCAACAACCATTGCCTCTTATATGATTTTTGATCCAATGAATTAGCTTCCGAGCTATTATAATATTGTCTGTGATGAGCCTATTGCTGACTAGAGAGCTTTGATGATGAGAAACCAAATCACCAATGCACTCTTTAAATCTATTTTCCAACACTTTGGATATGATCTTGTGCAAGGTGGTGCACAAGCTTATTGGCCTATAATCTCTCACATGGAGGGGAGTATTAATCTTTGGAATTCAAGTGATGTGTGTAAGATTGATGCTCTTGAGAATCTTACCCGAACTAAGGAAATTTTTAATGGCTTTGCAGATGTCTTCTCCAACAATACTCCAATAACACTGAAAGAATCTTGCACTAAATCCATCAAAGCCAGGTGCTTTGTCAGGGCTAAACTCAAAACAAGCATCTTTGATTCCAGCATCTTAAATGGGGCTTAATAGCTTGGAATTCATCTCAGGAGTAACGGCTCTTTTAACATTCGATTTTATTGGCAAAGTACTAAAGAATCTGACTGAAAATTCTCGGAGTAGAGGGAATGAAATTATTTTTTAATACCAGCAGAGTCTGTGATCCAATGCCCTTGAGTGTCAAAAACTTCCTTGATGGAATTAAAATTTCTTCTTTGCTTGGTATTGGCGTGAAAGAAGGATGTGTTCCTATCTCCTGCATCAAGCCAGTCGATTCTTGTCTTTTTCTTCCAGAAAAGCTCTTCTTCAGCCCATAAGGAATCCAACTCAAGCTCCAACTTCTGTAGAAGGGAAGTGTCTGCATGAATACCTTGTGACTTGATTGAATTGACCTCCCTCTCTTTACTCTGTATTGATGAGAAAAGTCCTTTTCCGAAGTTTTTGCTCCAAGATTTAAGCTCTTTTCTGCATTTCACCAGCTTCTTCTGCACTCTAAACATAGGGACTCCTTTTATCTCCATATCCCATGCCTTAGAAACAATTAATTCATGGCCATCATGTCTCAGCCATGACAGATCAAACCTGGAAATGCTTATTCTTTTATGCAAGACAACTGTATTAGTTTCCAGAAAAAGAGCCATATGGTCAGATCCTGAACAAGGAATGTGCTTAATTTCAGCTTTGTGAAAAACTTTCAACCAATCATAAGAAGCCAAACCTCTATCAAACCTTTCCTCCACTCCTTTCCCCTCTCCTCTTCTATTCCACCAGGTGAATGGATAGCCATCAAAACCTAAATCAAGCAAATTTCCATTTCTCATAAAATCATTCAGCATTTGAAAATAAAAATGGATTTTATAAGCTCCACCCTGTTCTCATTGGGATTGGCAAGGCAATTGAAATCCCCCCAAATCAGAGTTAGATTTGAACAAGAAGAAATATATATTGTTGAAAATATTAACTTGCAATCTATGTTGGCATAGCATGGAATTATTTCCATGTTTCATTAAGGCAGTAGGAAAGAAAAGATTTGGGGCGGTGAAGTTGGAAGTGGGTTTGACTTCGTCAGCAAGCAAACTAAATTGGAAATCATTCACTGCCATATGTATCCCTATTTAAGAGGCTCATGCCTTCTGGTTTGTTCCACACATACACACACTGGGAAGGGTTGAAGAGTTAGTATTTTGAGAGCTTGTGTTGTGTGTGTCGGGTGGGTTGTTTCGGGAGCTAGCGGGTTTGTTACAAATTTTTTAGTGAGCCACGTTAAATATTTGTCTCGTTCTTGTTTTGCTTTCGTCGTTCTTGCTCGAATACCCACATGTTATAACAAACTGGTGACATAGCTCTGAAACAGGAGTTCTGTTACAACAAATTGGTATCAGAGCCTGGTCAGGGGATCACCAGATTTAACAAACTGGTATCAGAGCCAGGTTCCAAGATCGGGGTGGAACTCAAAGCTATGGTTTCGCGATTCAGGTGGAGTAGGCTATTAGGAGTTGGGTTTCGAGATTCCGCAAAGAACGACGTCTGGTTTGGCGATCAAGATCAATCTGTTCGTGAGAGAGAAGCAGGTACACCCACCATTTGAAGTCCCGTGGAGGGGGCTATTCGGGCTCCGTTCGGAGCAATCTGGCGCGCATCTGATTAGGTGTGCAAGGGATCTGGGAAATCCAGCACGCATTCGGTTTCGGCGCGAATCTGGCGGTTCACGCGCATCTGGCGTTCTGGCGATTGGTGTTCAGGCGCAATCCGGCTCCCAGCGTGGAGCATCTGGCGTGTGAATTGAATCCGGTTCTGGGCTCCTGGCGTGGAGCATCTGGGCGCGTGATATTTCTGGCACGCACATCTGGTTCTGGTTCTGGCGCGCTTTATGCACAGTCTGTTTTGGCGTGCATCTTGTTTTTGGGCGTGTACCATGACATGCAATTGAGCTCGCATCTGGCGCGATCTGATTCTGGCGAGCATCTGGCGCATCTGAGGCATACGGGGCGCATCTGGCACGACAATTTGGGCACTCGTCATTGGTGCATCTAGTCTGAATGACATCTAGGAACTTTTCATGGTGCATCTGTCTGGCGCAATTGGGCGCATCTGGAATACATTCGGTCCTGCTTTCTCAGTGAATGTATTCGAGTCTGGTTCTGAGTGGAGCGCTTGTTTCTGTTTCAGGAAGTGAAACCACATATGGCGCATTCCTTGCAGGAACGCATGGTAGTTGGAGCAACGATTTGGCGATTCGGGTTTCGCATACAGCTGCGGAACATCAGTCTAGGGAGGCGTGCTCGCTCAGGTACTGGGAGACGCATCCGGTTCAGGTTTGAGAAGAGAAGCATCAGGTTCTGGTTTCGGGTTGCTGAGATGATTCAAGTCAAGGTGGAGATTTTTTTAAAATATTGACTTGCAATCTATGTTTGGCATAGCATGGAATTATTTCCATGTTTCACTAAGGCAGTAGGAAAGAAAAGATTTGGGGCGGTGAAGTTGGAAGTGGGTTTGACTTCATCATCAAGCAAACTAAATTGGAAATCATTCACCGCCATATGTATCCCTATTTAAGAGGCTCATGCCTTTTGGTTTATTCCACACATACACACACTGGGACGGGTTGAAGAGTTAGTATTTTGAGAGCTTGTGTTGTGTGTGTCGAGTGGGTTGTTTCGGGTGGCCGTTGTGGCCGTCACGGCCACGGCGTGCATTGTAATCGGGTTCTCTTCTCAATAAAATATCTGGTTCTGGCCGTGGAGTAGCTAGCGGGTTCGTTAAGAATTTGTTAGTGAGACACGTTAAATATCTGTCTCGTTCTTGTTTTGTTTTCGTCGTTCTTGCTCGAATACCCGCAGGTTATAACAAACTGGTAACAGAGCTCTGAAACAGGAGTTCATTTACAACATATATAGTGAGCCCATTTAACTGTGAAGCTCTCTCCTTGTCCAAAGTGCTCAAGTAAACAAAAATGCAGTTCCATTCCAAACCAGAAGAGATAATTTGGACATGTATAAAGAAAGAGTAAAACTGAATAATACGAAGGGTTAACAGAATAATTCCAAATAGTAGCAAGCCCCCCCTGCAATACCCCTGGGTTCAACCCAGAAGCTATGATTTTTCCCTCCATACTTCCTAAACATAAATTTGCTTCCATGTTTTGTTTCACTCAAAAATATTACCTCTGGAGAAAGAAGATTATACATCCTCTTGAATTGACGAATTGTCAAGGCTCTACCAGCACGTTGACAATTCCAACATAAATTTATGAGAAGATCGTTGGTGGTGGCGACCACATAATTATGAACTCGAAGGGCTGAAACAATGGATTTAATTTGCAGTCATTTTTTAAGTGAAATGTAACCTTCATAGAAAGCTAGAAAGGGCAAAACTATTGTTCACCAATACATCAAGAGCCCTTTCAGGGGGACGGGTATGAAGGCTCAACGGAGAGAAAAATAGGGATCTTTTAACAAAGAGGTTAGTTGCAGCATTAATAATTCGAGGTACGTGTCTAAAAGTTACTTCATAATCGCATAATTGAAGGCACTCGCTTGTTACCGAGGCCAACTCAACGCAGATCTCGAGTTCTCTATTTCTTCCTTCCCGCCATTTTTAAATAATCTCCACAAAGAGCTTCGAATCTGATTCAAGTTCTACCCTTCTGCACTTGGCATCGCGATCCATCTCAAGCCCTTTCACTAAACCCGATACGCTTGAAATGTCCGGCGATGAAGGCTCCTAATGAGTCTCTGAGCACCAGTCACAGCCGGGTACTCCCTGTTGCTCCTACAGGAAATTTCGGTTTTAAATTTAATTCACCCTTCAGGTAGCGGTTCCTAGTCTACATAATTTGTCGGTTGGCTCCTAGCAGACTCTTCTGTCTTCGATCTGCTATGAATGCTACCCTTTTCAGCACCATTTTCAGACTGTAGTTTGTACTATTGAACCTTGAGTTGTTCCGTGTTTTCCACATACACCAAGCTATTAACGCCCATTTTATCTGACTTCTTGTGATTATTGGGGAAAAATCTGCTTTGTCCACTCGCTGGTGATGTGACTTCTTGAATTGAAAAAACTAGGAACAAAGAGGACTATCTAGACCGTCTTTGCCGATGAACAAAGCATAAATAAATGGTATAAAGTCGTGATCCCCTGGGTACTGCCACTGCATTTTATCGGTAAAAGAATTCCTTTATCACATCTTTTTGTTGCAGTAGGAACAGATTCGTTCCAAAATTTCCGAATCTGATATGTAATTTTTTTTGGGAACTTTCATTGACCACAGATTCTTACGCCACATTTTATGACTACCACTTGATGAAACTAATCCGACATTATCCTCTGTCTACATAAATTTGTAGCCTGATGATGTGTGTAGCACCCATTTTGCGTAAGGCCCCATCTGAGACGGTCACGTGCTTGCTGCTACCGGAGGGGAATGATTTTACAAACATCCTGTTGAGTTAGTGCCTTGAATTGGTCAAAGGAAGCCAAACTCTTTGTTTCCAACTTTGATTAGGAAACATTGGAAGTCAAAGGCAGTGGAGGATTAGTTAGGAAACAAGTTGTTTCCAAATCGGATTTGGAAACTTCAGGGATTTCCTAGCACTATATGAAGGACCTAGTAGTCACATTATTAGGATGGCAAAAAACATTGTAATTGTTCCTCTTAAGTGAATAAAGAGTGCTTTTCCGCCGTGGAGGTAGTTAGCACATATTTTGCTAGAGAACCACGTAAAATACTCGTGTTCTTCTTTTATTCGTTCTTCGTTCGTGAGGTGGTTTGACATAACAAACTGGTATCAGAGCTCGGGTTTGGCGGTGTTTCAAGATCAAGATCAAGGCGGAGCAAAGCTAGGGTTTCACAACTTGGTGAAATCAAAGCTAGAGTTTTGCGATCTAGGTGGAGCACGCGACTAGAGTTCATGATCCACCAAGAACGATGTTCGGATCGATGTTGAAGATCGACAGGTGTGCACAAGAGATTCCGGCGGGGAGACCTCCGTGTACACCGTATGTAGTGGATCAAGGATTGCACAGGAAGAGTGGGGTTGTGTGTAGGGAGAGAGTAAGGCAGTAGCAATGTCTGAGAGAGAGACAGAGGTTTGGCAGAGCTTCCGCGTACAGCAGTGTGTTTTTTCTTTATATGGAAAGGTTGACGATCTATATATATCGGAGAACATGACCGTTGTAGTGTGGTTAATGCGCCCATTGATGGCGGCTTAATTAGCTTAACCATAACGGCACGTTCGTCCGAGTATATAGGGACCGTTACAGCACGTGGTGCGCGAATACCGGAACCGTTACGAGGTTGACCGGGTTTGACCGGATTGACCGGGTTTATGGAGCTCGTGCCATAAATCTCTCAAAACAGTTACTAAAGGTCGCGTGCGGGCTTGGCTCGCACGCGACAGGGCTTACTCTAGCCTCCAAACCACAAAGTCCCTACAAGTCCCGTGCAGTGGTATGCTAGGGCTCTGTCTCGCAGCCCCCACATGGATCAGCTCGGCTGGTGATCCAGTGTGTGTGGAGCACAATATGGTGTGCTGGATAGCTGCCACGTGGCCAAGATCTGTCAGCCCAGAAAGCAGTATCTACATTAGCCCCCTTTCCGCGCGTGAAGGCTCATAGCTGTACAGACTTCCATGCGCGGAAACCAACATACGCGTCGTCGCCACGCACCAATTCAAATACGGGTAAGTTCAGCCCCCGTGCGTGTCATTATGACCTAAAACCCCTAGAGTCGTGCCGTCTAACCTTTAGGGTTTTAGGCGTGACGTCAGCTTGTCCTGTGATTGCGCGATTCGACGGTGACGGTTGCGATTCGACTACCGAAAGGACGCAACCCTTCATTGTTTTGGATAAATACCTTGTATCCCCCATTATTGCAAAGCATCACTTCTTTCTCTTAAAGTGAATGGTACCCGGAGATCTTCGAGAGCAGATCCAGATAATCAATCACCAGTTCAGAACTGCAAATCGTATTCTTCAATTGTGCATATATAAACAGGCTTCAAGAAAACAAGGTTGGCCTCGTTTACTTTTGATTTAAGATACCAGTGTTTGCCTTGAACTGCGTTGAATCTGTAAACCCATGAAATTTATGAAGAGGCTTTGATCTTTGAACCCGCTTTACTTTAATCCTTCAACAATATGAGATCTTGCAACTCCCCGATTTCTGAAATTGATACCAGAACTGTCCGTCTTCCTTTGCATAGATCTTGAATTTCAAAATTCAAACTGAAGTGTGGTATTTCTCCCCCCTTTTTTCTTGCTCTTCCGCAGGAATGGCCAAGACAAGAGTAACCAGACCCGTCAAGGAAGATGAAGAGATACCCGACCTTCCGCAGGCCTTGTGGAGAAAAGCCCCCTTTTTAGGCGGCAAAGATTTCTACCATGCGAGGGTAAAGGCGAAGAGGATGCCTGATCCTGTCCCAGTTGAGCGATTGCTGACGCTGACTCGCCCAGTTAACTCAGCCTTGCTCGAGTTGGTTGGTTCCGAGGATGTGGTTCGATTGGGAATCGAGAACGGGCACTTCCCATATACTGCGATTTCTACCCAGGCGTTCGTCCAGAAATTGGACTATATGGATGAGTGGATCGACCACGTGTTGGATCATCACGCCGCGACTCTTGATGAAGCCGGCGTATACTTTGCTATCCGTGCTATGAAGGGTGCTGCCGTGAAGCTGGATCAATCCATGCTTCTAGACCTTCTGTCCCGTTACTCGCCTGCGACTCACACGTTCCATTTTGCTGAGTTCGAGGCTGCCCCCACGCTTGAGGACGTTCAAATGCTGTACGAGCTTTCCCCCATGGGCGAGGTGGACCCTCTGAGTCCCTTGAGGACATCTGCGGAGATTGCCTTGTACACGCAGATGGAGGAATGCCTAGCAGAGGTGAAGAAAATCTCCACTCGGTGGACCACTACGAAGCCTCTTCCGAACTGGCAGCTGGTTGATACATCCGCGAAGAATACCTGGAACAAATGGTTGCAGTAATTCTTCCGAGACTATGTGAACAGCAGCATTACTAAGAAACTTCTGAGTGAAGATCCGGAGGCCGAGAATTACGTAGAGGGCAAGGGTTATCACTTGACCCTTTGTGCTTTTCTCTGTGCCTGGCTGTCGAGGTACTTGATTGATGGTCACCCCCATGACGGAGTCTTCTACCATGTGTTGCCACTTGCTGTGAGGCTCGCTCTTGGCCAGAGAGTCGCACTCGGACCCTTGGTCTTGGGCACGCTGTACTATAGGCTTGATCAGCTGGTTCTGGCTATGAGGGAGTCGCGTGGCCGCCTCGATGTACTGACTTTTGTCAATATTTCCTTTTTGACAATGTGGGTTTTCGAGCGCTGGCCGTCTTATGCTCCAACTGCTCTCCAACTTGACAAGTGGTGTCCCCCAGGCGAGACAGAAGCGCGCAACAGCGGAAGAGCTGCGAGATGGTTCGGAACAGGCAACACCAAGTGCGTTTGGAGTTTGATATGCGACAAACGGAAGGAGTTTACTGCCAGGCCCTATGCCACGCGCATTGAGAATGTGCGATGGTTTCCAAAGCTGTACCCCTCTAAAGGCATGGTCTTTTCAGAAGAGCTTCTCTTTGAAGGGGGACCTCATTTCCATGAGCGCTACCGCGAGTTCTTTTGCTGGTGTTTGCGAGGTTCCCTTCCTGCCCTTGCAGAGCATATTCGTGAGCTCGCGCCGAGGTATGAAAAGCTTACCGTGGACGTTGACCCCACTCGAGTTTCTCCTCAGTTTGGTTTTGATGCGGTGGCCCCATCAATCTGGCCCCAGTCCATTGTCAGAGGATGCTACAAGCGCTTGCTAACAAAGGAGTGTAAGACGGTTTTCATGAACAATCTTCCTTTTGAGCAGCCTGCAGGAACCCGCGAGGGTGGTTGTTCCCAGAGCTGGCTCGCATACTGGGTTGCCCAGCAGACGAGGATTGAGACGGAGTCGGCCGCGCAGCCAAGTAGATCTCCCTTGATTAAAAGGAACTCTTTTCCGTTTCGCCCCACTTGCAGTCTGAGCGAGTCTGAGTATGGTTGCTACTCACTGTGGGATCGTGAGAACCATTTGTGCCCTGATGTCATTCTGAAGGAGCAAGTCGCCGCAATTAAGAAGGGCGATACGCATGTCGTCAGATATAGCAAGGCATTTGCTGAGGTAAGCGATTTCTCCGCGTGCATTAAGCTTCTTGATTTCCTTATGCTGACATCTTTATTCTGTACGGTTGTAGTGTCATGTGCGGCGATTCGCATCTGGTGATCGCTCCAAGTCATTGGTTAACGCCATTGTTGCCACCAGAAGACAAAGGCAGTCGTTCCGGCTAGCGTGGAGGATGGAACCTGAGCTCGAAACAAAGATTCGCGCAGTCATGAATGCTTTTGCTGACTCGCTAATAGACAATCCTCCGGCTCCGTCTCCTTCTGGAGATGACCCGTCTCCTCCAGCGGCTGCGGCGCCAAGAGTGAAGAGACCTAGGCAAAAGGGAATTACGATTTCTTCCCCTAGGAATGCCCCAGCTTCTCCTCCAGTGAGGTCCCTTTCTATCAAGGACAAAGGCAAAGGTCGCATGCCCAGCAAAGTGCGGAAAGATCTCGCAGTTTAGACTTTCGTTCCATTCAATCAAGAGGAAGAGGAAGAGAGGCAGGAGCCCCAAGCAAGTGATGAAGAAGAAGAAGTAACAGTTGTGATGCATGAGGAAGAATCAGGAGGTACCTCCGTCGCATTTCCTTTCCCGTCATCGTAACTTCTTTGCACTTCTTTTCTTTAAACCAATCGTGTATTCGCAGATGATGATGATGAAACCATTGGTGGCCTTGTGGCCAAGAGACAAAAGAGAGATGCCCATTCTGGCATTCCAGATGATCCCATAAGCGAGGACGTTCTTGCTGAGTCCCGGAAGACAGCCGCGGAGGCTGCTGAGAGAAGGAGGCGGCGAGAAGAAGAGGAGCTCGAGCGCGTGAAACAGCGGAGCCTCGAAGAGCGGCATGTTGACGACTTAGCGCGTCCAATTGACGAGGAAGACGAGCTTCCCGAAGAAGTGGCTCCTCATGCGGAGGAGGAAAATGAGGTTCCCGGAGAGGATGCAGCGGCCTTGGAGCAAGTCCAAGCAGACTTCGAAGAGATCGCAGGTGGCGATAAAGGTGAGATCTTCAATCTCGCAGTAACTTATAGAGATGTTATTGTGGGTGCGTTAAAGCATGGTGTGTCAAAGGCTGACATTCGCCGTTGGTTAGTAGGCAAATGCGGAGAACCCTCAGGTAATTATTTGAGTGATACGCACGTACTAGGCTTTAGCAACTTGAGGCAGAATCATGACTGGTTTATTCGCATCCCAGGTCACGCTTCTCTTAAAGACTTGCTTAGTGAGGACACACATTGATAGGGCATGGTTCCACGTCCTTAGTGTATGATGAGGATACCTCAATCCCACCTTCGCGTGGAGGTGCTTACTCTTAGCTTTAGTAAAGATAGCAAAATAACTTATAGCGCAAGTTACCTCATATCATCGCATTTAATGTCGCAGGTCATGCTGAGGAACCTGTGCTGGAGCAGAGAGGTCAGCCTTCTGCGTCCTATGTTCCGGTTCCGAGCTCCCATACTGAGAAGCCCGTCCCGGCTGCTGGACATGCAAGTGAGCCTCTCGAGAGCATCATCGAACTTTCCGATGATGCCGAAGCAGATGTTGTGCTGATGGATGAAGATGTCCGTACCAGTGCTGAGGAAGTAAGGACAAGTGCTGCTAATGTGTTTGCATCTGAGAGCGTCCTTCGCCAAGCGACTTCGGCTGTCCCTTCGCCTCCGGCGATGACTGAGTCAGAGGCACCTATTCCTGCGTGGAGCTTTTGGGGTTCGCAGGTTGGGAATGCAGTCGCAGCTGGTGCGGCCTACACTCTTCCTCCTGACTACGAGAGATTGGAGCTCGCAGCTGATAGGAGAGCTATGGAGCGAGGGCAATCTTCGAACAACCCGGCAGCCCGCATTCCTTCTCTTCATGAGATTCTGGAAGGAACTTGTAAGTAGAGTTTTACTATTCGCACGTCGCATTATTCGCTTGCGAGTTTTGACATCATAACTTATTTTTGACGTCTCCTCAGGTTTGAAGCACACCGATGTAGACTGGGTGGTTCGAATGCGTCTGACCTACCCGCAGTCGTTTGTGAGATCTTTGGAGATAGGGCCCTTCGACAGGAGGCTGTTTCTTACTGAAGCCATCTGGATTTTGGAGCAGCTATCTGCGGCTACGCCTGCGACCATTTCGGTCCAGAGTGCTGATTGCTATGTGGCATGTGCCAAAATCTCGTGACCAAAGTCCAAGGCAGAATGGGCTTCAAGTTTCTTATGAACAGAGTCACGCTGATTCGCGCAGCCGTAACTTTGAAGCTCGGCCACCAGAATCTCGCAGCTGAGAAGCAGAAGGTGGAGCAGCAAAAGCTAAAAGTCGATGAAGCTCTGAAGCTCTATCATGAGATGAATGCCAGGTGCGAGCTATTGAAGCAAGAAGTGGAACAAGTGGAGAAGCTGAGCCATCAGTTCGAGCCCCAAGACTCCTTGATCAAGAATTTGCTTTGATTTTCGAATTTTGAAAAAATAGCAAGAAAATAGCTGGAACATTAATGTAATGTTTGAAACATTAATGTAATGTTGCTAGGGTTTCTCCCCCTTTTTTTAACAACAACAATGAATTTTCCCGTTTTGCCCTTTTCCGGGATTTGATTGGATATTTCCGTGCACATCCAATTATGACATCAGCAATTGATACTCTGCTTGATTTTCTCGCTAATTTCTCGGCAGATAAGCACGCTTTCGTTGGGAAGTCCATCCGAATCATGACCATCCGTCATTTATTAGGATACGCAACTGAATCGTCGTAGCCTTTAGTAGGGTAATTGATTGTTACCGCTTTTCGAGGCGTAAGTGATTGAACTTACCCCCCTTTTGAATTCTGCTGACTCATATTTGGCAACCGAAGAGTCTGTACAGGGTCTATATAAACCCTGTCTTTGCTATTTGGGTTCTTCATCCCAAAAATGTGCTTTGCCGTGAGTCCTTATGACTGCTGGCTTCAACGCTTATTTTTCGTTGATTCATGGCAACTTCAAGTTGTGAATCCTGAGTTTGCGCTTTGTGCTGTAGAAATAGTTTCCAAGATCCACTTTATGAGGCTTATTGCTCTTTATAACCATCATAAAGAAGATGCAGATAATATCTCATGTGTGTTCGAAGAAATTTCTTCGTGTATTATGTGTGCAGGTCATGCTTCCGGCCGCCTCGTGGTGAGGTGTAGCGCCGAAGTGACCGTGCTACCGTCTCGTAATGAACGGCGGAATTCTCCTCCAGCATCCCTGGAGGAGAATTTCTTGCCTCTTCGTTCTTGAACTCAGGTGGCCCGTCAATGCCCTTGTCTATCATGACAAGGAGTCCATCACTAGAGGAATGACTGCTTCGCCTGTTTCGCAGAGCAGCATATGTCGAAACAGGAAGCTCCTCTGGCGCCTACCTTGATCAGACAGAGGCTTTTGTCACCCCTTGGGGTCTTGGGCGTATCGTTTCCCAGGTTTCGCTGCTAGGGATGTAGCGAATGACAAGCTGATCTCTTCGCGGCAGCATCCCTTTTGCTACAGATCTTTGGCCGCAGATCTGCGTGTTGCATTGCCGGTGTTAGGACCGGTGGGTTCATCCTTTTCTTAGTCGGGATTCCCCTAGTGTGTCTCTGGCTTGGCAGCTACTTTTCGAATGTATTGTAAGCCATGTTGGCTGCGTAGTTAGATTCGAGCTGTTCGCTTGTAAGCTGCTATCTAGACAGATAAATTGTAAGTCATTTGACTCATAATGATAAATAGCCTTTTGTATTATCTGCTGTCTCTTTACAACAAAATACAATTTCGCATGCGTTTCGGCATATTTCGCCTTGCATAATGCTATGTAATGGTTTCGCATTTGCGATATATTAATTCGCTGATGCTTCGCTAGATCGTTCGAGATCATATTTTCGCAGCTGTGCCATCCTGGCAGATGGGCTTGTGGTTGGCCGTTGTGGATCATTTAAGATCATCTTCACAATGTTGCAAGTTGCTATCGTGGCAGATAATCTTTAGTAGATCAATCAAGATCGTTAAATTGTGCGAGTTGCTATCGTTGCAGATAGGCTTTACTAGAAGATCGATCGGGATCATCTTTAGCATTCGCATGAGCTACTATCGCAATAGATAGGCTTTTAGAAGATCAGATAAGACCATGCGCACATGAATTGCTATCGTAACAGATAGGCTTAAATATCAATTAAGATTGCATTTGTATGTGTTGCTATCGTAACAGATAGGCTTTTATGATCAATTAAGATCGCATTTTCATAGGCTGCTATCGTGAGAGATAGGCTTAGATGATCACTTAAGATCGCATTTAGACAGGCTGCTATCGTAAGAGATAGGCTTTAAATGATCAATTAAGATCGCATTTGCACAGGCTGCTATCGTAAGAGATAGGCTTTAATGATCAATTAAGATCGCATAGGTTGCTATCGTAAGAGATAGGCTTAGATGATCAGTTAAGATCGCATTTGCATAGGCTGCTATCGTAAGAGATAGGCTTAGATGATCACTTAAGATCGCATAGGCTGCTATCGCGAGAGATAGGCTTAGATGATCACTTAAGATCGCATTTGCATAGGCTGCTATCGTAAGAGATAGGCTTAGATGATCACTTAAGATCGCATTTGCATAGGCTGCTATCGTAAGAGATAGGCTTAGATGATCACTTAAGATCGCAGTTGTACAGATTGCTATTGCGGCGAATAAACCATGATTAACAGTAACAACAAACTGAATAGAGCAACATAAACAGCTAGAAATGTGAACTTCTCATTTGGGAGAATTCTTTTATTATAACGCTCTCATATGGGAGACATGGGATTACAATCCTCTCATATGGGGGAGGAGATTGCGTAAATCGTAGCCATACAAGATATCGAGCAACGTTATAATAAAACGCATGAAATGAGAGAAGTCAGGGATAGTACTTCTTAATCCAGCGCATGTTGACTGAACTCGGAGTAGAGGTTGTGCCGTGCAACCTTCGTATGCTGCAGTAGCCACTGTCAAAGACTTCTGTGACTTCGAAGGGTCCTTCCCAGTTGGCTGCGAACTTCGGGTGAGTCGCTTCTCGCATGCAGTGATCAGATGCGCGCAAGACCAAGTCTCCGACTGCGAAATCTCTTCGCTGGACCGTCTTATTGTAGGCGCGAGCGATTCTTTCCTGGTATCGCTTATTGGTTCTCTTGGCTTGTTCTCGCTTTTCCTCCAGCAAGACTAAGTCGTGATCGCGTTGATTTTCATAGAGTGCATGAAAGGCCAGCCTTGCCGAATTGACTCTAACCTCCGCAGGCACTACAGCTTCGGCTCCATAACATAGTAGAAATGGCGAGGCCCCCGTGGGTGTCCTTGGAGAAGTTCGGTAAGCCCACAGAGCTATGCTTAGAGAGTCGGCCCACTTCTTGTGGTCATCTGCGACCATCTTGCTCAAAATTCTCAACAGCGTTTTGTTAGTCGCTTCAGCTTGTCCGTTTCCCTTTGGGTAATAAGGGGTAGAACATATCTGCCTGATATTGTACTCCGCCAATTTCGCAGCTACCTCGCGATTAACAAAAGGAGTACCGTTATCTGAAAGAATGGTGTTTGGGATTCCGAACCTGCATATGATGCTTTCCTGGATGAAATTGACCACAGCCAGCGCATTTGCCGTCTTTAGCGGTATTGCTTCCACCCACTTGGTGAACAGCTCAGTTGCAGTGAGAATGAAATGATTCCCGTGCGACGTCGGTCGGATGGGACCGATGAAGTCCAGAGCCCATGTGTGAAATGGCCATGGCGTCCCTAGTGCATGTAGATCCACAGCGGGAGCGTGCACTAGGTTCCCTTTGAATTGACATTCCTGGCAGCGTCGTACTTTGGTGCGGCAATCGACCTCCATCGTGGGCCAGAAATACCCGATTGAGAGGAGCTGCCTGCATAATTTCGCACCTCCTTGGTGTTCCACCTGATGAGAAAGGTCCATGACTTCTTGTGCTTCTCTGCCGTCTAGACATCGCAGCAAGTTGCCCTCGTGACCTCTTCGCCAAAGCAGGTTTTCCTGTACCACGTATCGAGACGCTTTCCTTTTCAATTTTTCGGCTTCTCTTCTTGACTCGGGTACGGTGCCCTGGGTGAGGAAATCAAATAGTGGCTTCCTCCAGTCCGTGTCGTCATCGGTTAGGGCGATGAGTAGAGAATCTTTGATTAGTGCGCAACTTTCGCACTTCCCTTGTATCAGGGCTGCGGCTGTTGACATGTCTGGCCAATGAATACCATATCTCTGAGCCTTTCTGTAGATTGACACCTCGCTTTCCCCGCAGGCATGTTGGTGAATCTTTTCTAACAGCTGCTGTCCCTCTTGCTCGGAGACGCATCGCATGAGTATTCCCCCAGGACCCTTGTAGTAAAGGGTGTTGTCGTGGATGCAGTATCCTTTTGTGAGTGCCCAGCTTTCGCTGCTGGTGCCCTTCGCAATAGCTTGCAGGATTGGTTTCCGCCAGTCTGCGTCATCCATGTGTTCGTCGTCGCACGCATCTTCTGTCAATGCCGACGATGTTCGCACTTCGATGGAAATCCTTGCGGGGCATTTGTCTATGCTGACCTTAGACCCCAAGGTTGCTAAGGCGTCTGCGTGCCTGTTGTCTGCTCGGGGCTTGTGCTCGTACTTCACATTGCAGAATTGCTGCATCAGCTTTTGTACTAGGGTGCGATAAGACAGGAGGTTGATCTCCTTCAAACCATATTCGCCCGAGGCTTGCTTAACAATCAGCTTGGAATCTCCCATGACCGTTAAGTTGTTCACTTCCAGAGCTTTCGCCGCACGGATCCCCGCGATGAGAGACTCATATTCCGCTTCGTTGTTCGTGACTGCGAAGTTGAGCTTTGCGGACATCTGTATGAGTTCCCCATCTGGCTTCGTCAAGACTATCCCAATGCCTCCGCCTTTCCGGGTTGACGAACCGTCGAAGTGGAGAGTCCAATAGGGCACGTCGATTGCGTAGATTTCAGGGCCTTCGAGCTCTTCTTCGATCACGGGCTCGTGGCTGTTATCAGGGAACTGTGCCAACAGATCTGCTACCGCCTGCGACTTGATCGCTCGTGGTCGCACGCATGTGATATCGTATTGGGAAATGGTCATGTACCATTTCGCCAGTCTTCCTCCCGGAGTAGTGTGAGTTAGCAAGTATCTTATGGGGTCGCTCTTTGCAAAATAGTGTTTCAACTTCTCTATCACAAAGAATAAGGCAAGGCAATGACGTTCGATGTCTGTGTACCTCGATTCAGCAGGCTGCACGATGCGAGAGATGTAGTAGATAGGCCTCTCTTGGCCTTCATACTCCTGAGCCAAGAGCGCTCCTATAGATCTCCTTGTTGATGTCAGATATAGCAGAAGCGGTGATCCCAGTTGAGGCGCGATCATTATCTTTGAGGACGTGAGTAAATCCTTCAGCTTTCCGAATGCGGCTTCGTGCTCCGGAGCCCAGTTGTACGCGGCGTCCTTCTTGAGAAGAGTCCTGAAACAGCATGTGATTTCGGCAATTGCTGGGATGAATCTCCGCAGATAGGATAGCTTTCCTAAAAATGTCTTTAATGCACTCTGATTATGGGGTGGCGTCATGCCAGTGATAGCTGATACTTTCGCGGGGTCAGGCTCGATCCCTTGGCGATGAACCACGCATCCCAAGAATTTCCCTGATGTTACCCCGAACGCGCATTTCATGGGATTCATCTTCAGTTGAAAGCGCCTGCATCTATTGAACACCTTTCGCAGATCTGCGAGGTGGTCTGCTTCGTGCTTGGATTTAACCACCAGGTCATCCTCATAGAATTCCACCTCTTTGTGCATCATGTCGTGGAATAGAGCCATCATGGCCCGCTGATAGGTCGCGCCCGCGTTCTTAAGACCGAACGGCATCACCGTGTAGTTGAATACCCCTACAGGAGTGATGAATGCTGTTTTCCGCGCATCTTCGGGATCCATCTTGATTTGGTTGTATCCGCTGAAGCCGTCCATGAAACTGAACATGCGATGACCCGCTGTTGAATCGATAAGAAAATCGATGTTGGGCAGTGGGAAATCGTCCTTAGGGCAGAAGCGATTGAGATCTCGGAATTCCACGCAGATGCGGAGCTGTCTGTTCTTCTTCACCACTGGCACGATGTTGGCCAGCCATGTGGGATGATGATTCGGCTCTATGAACTTGGCATCTAGGAGTTTGACAATCTCCTGCTTGATCTTCACGTTAAGCTCTGGCCTGAAGCTTCTTGTGCTCTGCTTGACCGGTTTAGACCCGGGGATGATGTCTAAACGGTGCATGGTGATGCTTGTATCCAGACCTGGCATCTCATCATACTCCCATGCGAACACATCCTTGTATTCAGTTAGGAGCTGTAGCAGCCCTTGTTCTTCTTCGCTTGTGAGATCTGCGCTCAGGAAGACTGGCCTTTTCTTTTCCTCGTTCGGGCTGAGGAACACTTCCTTTAGCTCTTGCTTTTGCGGTCTTGGCCTGTCTTCCATGCATTCAGGCGCTTCTTTGAGTTTCTCGTCTGGAGTGCCCTGTGTTGGCTCTTCCGTCAGCGCAATTTGCTCGATTTGATTGATTTGCCCAGGGATATCCCCATGCCCGCGTGAGGACATCCCCGCGCACCTTCATATGCGGTAGCATTTCTTCCCATTGGCGTAGAAGCTCTCTATTTCCTTGCCCTCGGGGTCATGCTTTGCGATCCTCTTCAGAGTATACACGTTCTTTCGATGATATGCGATACGCGGCGCCTCTTCGCGTGTAGGCGTCTTTTCCTTGGCATATTCCCTTGTCACCATTACCCCTGCAGGCGACTGGTCCTTGATGTCCTCCCAGAGAGGCAAAGGAGTAGGGTTGAATGGTCCGGGTGTTTGCTCATCTGCCATCTCAGTGAACCACACCGCCTCGCTGAGATGTGCTTCGTCCAAGTTGAACGGGTTTGTCGAAGCCGGTATCTCGACTATTCTGTCATTCGAGATAGCTTTCATAACCTGGTGAGCCGTCGAAGGGACTGCGTCGAAGCGATGAATCCAGGCTCGACCTATAATCATGTGGTACGTGGTGTTCGCGTCTATGACATAGAACTTTGCTGAGCACTTGATTTTGCCAATCTGAACGCCCAGGCGGATCCACCCGATCGTCATTCTAGAGTCGCTTCCGAATCCCATGAGCGGAGATGGACGTCTGACGATCTTGTGCTCGGGAATCCCTGCTAGCTTCAGTGTGTGGAGCGAAACGACGTTGACCGCTGCTCCTCCATCGACGAACGCTCGTTTGAACTCGACGCCATTGATGATGGCGGTCACGTACAGAGGTCTCTGGTGGCTCGCATCCGTCTTCTTGTCGCTGGCAGAAAAGGTCATAATCTTTTCTGTAGAGCGGGATGCCCTGATGACTTTCCCGTTGGAGACTACAAGGTCCTCCTCGTAGTCCTCTGCTATTCTCAAAATCGCTTTCGTCATATCAGTCCGGCACTTCTCGGAGAAATTCATCTCGTCGAAGAATTTGTTGAAGCCGTGTGACCCTTTCATACGGTCGGCACGTTCATCCTCTGTGTCCATGCTGTAGTCCTCGTCTTCGTGGACCTCGGCGACGATGGGCAGGCCATCCTCTGCGACTTCTTCCAAGTCGACGATCGAGATCATGGCGACCTCTTTGCCCTTCGAGCCCTGCTCCGCATGCGCGGGGAGCGGGTTGTTGCGCACATCCTTCCGGTGATCGCTGACGATAAGCTCGCCATTCTTCATCTTCTGATCGAACGCGAACCTGAGTTTCTTGCACTCGGCCGTGGGATGCATGACCTTGCCGTGGTACTCGCACCACTTAGGGTCCCTCACCATCTCCTTTGAGGGCGTTTTCTCGAGCGGTGGCAGGACGCCGTCCTTGCGCCACTGTCTGCAGAGGTCACTTGCTTCCTCTACCGAGCATGGCAGAGGCGGTACATCGAAGTTCGCAACCTTCGCTTGTTTCTGGGGCGAAACTGTATTGACCTCAGCTTCGCGTCCCCTCTTGTAGCTAAACCTCCCGATCTTGTAAGTAGTGCCGCTCGCAGGTCGCTCTGGAGCGCTCTTCTTTTTCTGTCTCTCGACTATAGGCTCGATATTCTTCGTGCATTCGATTAGCTTTGAAAACGTAGGTGTTTGCAAATTGATTAGCATACCTTTGTATTCATCTCGCATGCACTGCAGGCATATCTCTACGAGCCGGCTTTCGGGCATTGGATCTTTGCACTCCAAGGATTTCGCCCTGAATTTCTTGATGAAAGTGATTCCGTCCTCTTCGCGCTTCTGGTACATCCGCAAGAGATGGATCATCGTCACCTTTTCTTCCATCTGGAAGAACTTGGTATAGAACTTCTGGACCATGTCGTCCCAAGTCTTCACGGATCCGGCCTCCAATGTTCGGTACCATTTGTATGCTAGGTTCCCAAGAGATTTTGGGAACTCTCGCATCAGCAGCTTGGGATCAGCTCCCTACGGACCCATGACATCAATGAAACGCATGACATGCTCATGAGCGTTTCCGTTGACATCCTCGAACTTATCCCATTTAGGAGCCTTGTACCCCGCCGGGTTAGGCATGAGAAAGATCTCCCGTGGAATGGGTGGGTCGTTGTCTAACTTTGGGATAATGGTATCCGCGAATGACTGATGAGCCAGAATAGTGTCCACGCGCTTCTGCAAAGACGTCATGCATTCTGGAATGTTCCCCTCGGTAGCTGACGGAGGGGTTGCCGTGGCGGTGGCGACACATACGCCGCCGAAGGGTTGGGAGCATACTGACTACCCGCATTTCCCCAGATCATCGTTGGGGGAGGCAAAGGGTACTCCAGAGTTGGGTTGGACGCCAAAGCCGAGGGCTGAGGAGCGTGAGCGGCAGGAGGCAGCATCTGTGCCGTTGATCCCTGAACCGAAGGCAGCTGCGTAGCCGACGGTGGAGTCTGCAGATGAGGGTTGGGAGGTGCGGTTGACACTCCCAATCCTGGAGCGGTAGGGGTTCCTCCTCCCTGAGAGATAGCGGCGGCTGATGAAGGGTTTGGCGCAAGGGTACCCAGAACGGCCAAGATTTGTTCTAATTGCGCAGATTGAGCCTTGAGAGCTTTCGCCTGACTTTGGACAGTGGCGTCCAAAGACTCTAACGTCGGTGTCTCGCCGGGAGTCGTTGGAGTACGGCGGGTCTCGTATCCCGAGGGAGTTTCGGTGGAGGGCGATCGGTTGCTGACATCCTCCTCCTGAGACATGGTTGCTTTTGTTGGTAAGTTCACGTCGGGTTCACCAAAATGTGCACAAGAGATTCCGGCGGGGAGACCTCCGTGTACACCGTATGTAGTGGATCAAGGATCGCACAGGAAGAGTGGGGTTGTGTGTAGGGAGAGAGTAAGGCAGTAGCAATGTCTGAGAGAGAGATAGAGGTTTGGCAGAGCTTCCGCGTACAGCAGTGTGTTTTTTCTTTGTATGGAAAGGTTGACGATCTATATATATCGGAGAACATGACCGTTGTAGTGTGGTTAATGCGCCCATTGATGGCGGCTTAATTAGCTTAACCATAACGGCACGTTCGTCCGAGTATATAGGGACCGTTACAGCACGTGGTGCGCGAATACCGGAACCGTTACGAGGTTGACCGGGTTTGACCGGATTGACCGGGTTTATGGAGCTCGTGCCATAAATCTCTCAAAACAGTTACTAAAGGTCGCGTGCGGGCTTGGCTCGCACGCGACAGGGCTTACTCTAGCCTCCAAACCACAAAGTCCCTACAAGTCCCGTGCAGTGGTATGCGAGGGCTCTGTCTCGCAGCCCCCACATGGATCAGCTCGGCTGGTGATCCAGTGTGTGTGGAGCACAATATGGTGTGCTGGATAGCTGCCACGTGGCCAAGATCTGTCAGCCCAGAAAGCAGTATCTACAACAGGTTCACGGGAGGGAACAGCTTCAGTCTGTGGAAGATAAAGATGGAGGTTTGCTCAAATTGCAAGGCTTGTGGGCACCTTTGACCGCGGACAAGGGAGGCATGAATGTTGCATCAGCGGAGTTCAAGGCGATGGAGGAGAAGGCACACGCAACGATTATGCTGTGTTTATCGGATGACGTGATCATCGAGATCGCAAATCAGAAGGAAGCAGCGAAGCTCTGGCTCAAGTTGGAGAGTCTCTACATGACAAAGAGTCTCACTAGCAAGTTGATGCTAAAGCAAAGGCTCTTCACCCTGCGGATGCTCGAAGGTACGGATCTCAAGGACCATCTTGATCAATTGAACACAATTCTGTTAGATATGCGTAATATTGGCGAGAAGGTGGAGGATGAGGATGCTGCACTTTTGTTATTGATCTCGTTACCTCCATCATATGAGAACTTCGTGCAGTCGTTCATTGTGAACAAGGACGACTTATCCCTAGAGGAGGTGAGATCGGCACTCCATGCTAGGGAACTGCGCCATAAGGGTGCAGGCACAGGTATAGAGGACCATGCTTCCGGACGTATGGCAACGGGGGAAAGCAAGAAGGGTAAGAAGAACAAGAAAAAGCAGTTTTTTGGTTCTAATTTGCCCAAGGATGTCTGTGCTTGGTGCAAGGAAAAGGGGCACTGGAAGAGAGATTGCCCGAAACGAGGTCAACAGGGGCAGAATGGATCCGCAGCCGTAGCAGAACAAGGTAACTCGTCCGAGAATGATTACGTTCTAATGGCGGATGTTGTCACGCACTCTCAGGATGCGTGGGTCCTTGATTCCGGAGCTTCCTATCATATTTGCTCTAATAGGGAGCTATTCTCGACGTACAACCAAACGGATGGAGGGTCTGTCTACATGGCAAACGGAGCCATCTGTAAGGTGATTGGGAGCGGCTCAGTTAGATTGAAAACGAATGAAGGGAAGTTATGTACCTTGGAGCAGGTCAGACATGTACCACTTATTAAGAAGAATCTGATCTCCTTGAGTCTACTCGACAGCAAGGGATATAGTTTCAAAGGTGAAGGTGGAGATCTACAAGTCTGCAAGGGTTCTAAGGTGATTCTCAGGGGAGTCAAGAGTGGGACTTTGTACATGTTGCAAGGTTCGACGATCACAGGTTCTGCTGGAGTTGTCTCAGCCAATATTAAGGAAGCTGATCTAACTAAGCTGTGGCATATGAGGCTCGGTCATATGAGTGAACGTGGAATGCAGGAACATCACAAGAAAGGCTATCTCACCGGGCATGCGCCCAAGAGCCTAGGGTTTTGTGAGCACTGCGTGTATGGGAAGCTACATCGTAGCAAATTCTCTAAGGCGGTTCATAGAACGAAAGGTACTCTTCATTATATCCATTCGGATTGCTGGGGTCCATCTCGAGTCGAGGCGATTGGCGGGTATAGGTATTTTCTGAGCATCATAGACGACTACTCCAGGATGACTTGAATATTCGTGATGAAGCACAAGAGTGAAGCCTTTTCAAGATTCAAGGAGTGGAAGACACTAGTAGAGAATCAGGTGGGAAAGAAGGTGAAGAGGCTGCGCACGGACAACGGCTTAGAGTTCTGTTCATCAGAGTTTTATGAATTCTGCAAGGATCAGGGAATAGCACGCCATCGCACCGTTCGACACACACCGCAGCAGAACGGTGTAGCCGAGAGAATGAATCAGAAACTTTTAGCAAAAGCAAGGTGCATGCTTTCGAATGCAGGTCTTTCTAGAGGTTTCTGGGGAGAGGCAGTTTCCATGGCATGCTATCTCATAAATCGGAGCCCGCACACAGGTATAGGATGCAAGATTCCTATGGAAGTCTGGACCGGTAATGCAGTGGATTACTCGGATTTGAGAGTATTTGGTTGTGTTGCCTATTATCACGTTGATGATGGCAAACAAAGAACCAAGAGCTAAGAAGGGAGTATTCATGGGTTTCGGAACAGGTGTGAAGGGATACAAGATATGGGCAGACAACAAGATTATACTTAGCAGAAGTGTAGTCTTTGACGAGTCTCATATGTTGAAAAACTCCGTGGAGGTGGAGCTTGGGGATGCAAAGAAGAAGGTGGAGGGAGAGTCAGATCCTATTGATCCTAAGGATTCCGAAATCCTTACACCGCTGCCGGAAGTCGAAGAGGAAGAAGCACAAGAGTCTGATAGTGAGGATGCGTCTACACCAGAGGAACCGGCTCATCAAAGTATTGCTGAAGGAAGACCAAGGAGAGTCATAAAGCATCCAGCGAGATACAGAGATGACGGTATGGTGGGATATGCATTACAGGTAGCGGAAGAGGTAGAGGACGATCAATCCTCCTACAAGGCCGCTATATCTAATTCTGAGTCAGCACAGTGGATTGCCGCGATGGGAGAAGAGATGGAGTCTCTTAGCAAGAACTCAACTTGGGAGCTTGTTAAATTGCCAGCGGGAAGGAAGATAGTCAGCTGCAAGTGGGTTTTCAGAAGAAAGGAAGGAACTACATCTGGAGAGGGCGTCAAGTATAAGGCAAGGCTAGTTGCAAGAGGGTTCAGTCAGAAAGAGGGAGTTGACTACAACGAGATCTTCTCACCGGTGGTCAGACATACTTCTATCCGGGTGTTACTAGCTTTAGTGACACACCACGACCTAGAGCTTGAGCAATTGGATGTCAAGACAGCTTTCCTGCACGGAGAGTTGGAGGAGGAAATATACATGAGCCAACCGGAGGGGTTCCAAGTTCCCGGAAGAGAGAACCACGTGTGCAAGCTGAAAAGATCTCTCTATGGACTTAAGCAGTCGCCGAGGCAATGGTACAAGAGGTTTGACAGCTTCATGTTGAAGATTGGTTACCACAAGTGCGAGTATGATTGCTGCGTGTATCACAAAGAGTTGCATAGTGGATCACGTATTTACCTAGTTCTATATGTGGATGACATTTTGATTGCAACTCGAAATATCAAGGACATTAGAGAACTGAAGAGGTCCCTTAGTGCGGAATTCGAGATGAAGGATCTGGGAGCTGCTCGGAAGATATTGGGAGTTGAGATCTATAGAGGTAGGAAGAAGAAGAAGAAGCTTTTCTTATCACAGCAGGGATACATCAAGAAGATCTTGGAAAGATTCGGGATGTTATCAGCTAAAGCTATAGATACTCCTATGACAACTAATAGCAAGCTAGGAATGTACACCGTTCAGACTGAGGAGGAAAAGGAGTACATGTCCAAGGTTCCATATGCTAGCGCAGTTGGAAGTCTCATGTATGCTATGGTCTGCACTCGACCGGACATAGCATTAGCTGTTAGTGTGGTTAGTCGTTTTATGGCTCATCCGGGTAGGGACCACTGGCAAGCGGTGAAGCGCATATTCAGGTACCTTAAGGGTACGTCAGACATTGGCCTATGCTATGGGTCACGTGAAAACATCTTGGTAGCTGGTTTCTCGGATGCGGACTATGCGGGGGATATTGACAGTAGAAGATCAATGACAGGCTACGTATTTGCTCTGGGAGCATCTGTTGTGAGTTGGAAGGCGACGCTATAGCCGACGGTGACTTTGTCCACCACGGAGGCGGAGTACATGGCTCTAACGGAAGCAGCAAAGGAGGCAATTTGGCTAAAGGAAATGGTCAATGATCTAGAGCTACATCAAGATCAGGCGATAGTCTACTGTGATAGCTTGAGTGCTATTTGCTTGACTAAGGACCAGGTTCATCATGAAAGGACCAAGCATATCGACGTCAGGTATCATTTTCTGAGAAACGAGAGCAGGATCAAGGTGATGAAGGTGGGGACTGCTGACAACCCCGCGGATATGTTCACCAAGCCGGTTCCAGAGAGCAAGTTCCAGCATTGTCTGGAATTGCTCAACATCTTGAGCCAGTGAGGCCCTTCGGGTCATGTCGGACCCAGTGGGGGTCCAGTGAGTCTCTGTGACGAGAGACATTGGGTGCGGAGAAGACATAGCTTTATTTACGAGAAGAGGAGCAGCTGTTGTTGACGAGACAATTCAAGTCAAGGTGGAGATTTGTTGAGTTGGTGCCTTGAATTGGTCAAAGGCAGCCAAACTCTTTGTTTCCAACTTTGATTAGGAAACATTGGAAGTCAAAGACAGTGGAGGATTAGTTAGGAAACAAGTTGTTTCCAAATCGGATTTGGAAACATTAGGGATTTCCTAGCACTATATAAAGGACCTAGTAGTCACATTATTAGGCATGCAAAAACATTGTAATTGTTCCTCTTAAGTGAATAAAGAGTGTTTTTCTGCTGTGGAGGTACTTAGCAAATATTTTGCTAGCGAACCACGTAAAATAATCGTGTTCTTCTTTTGTTTGTTCTTCGTTCGTGAGGTGGTTTGACATAACACATCCACCTCCCACAACTAGGTACGTAATCTTTGCTCATGCCATTGCCCATTTGAGATACTGTGAGACACCTTAAGATTGGCAAAATCTGGGCTGGATTGATGACTCTAGAACAGTGTCCTCTTGGAACCCATCAGCCTTTGAAGAGATTGACTTATATTCATGTACCCACCTTCCATTATATCCCCTTTTGAGTAGATTTCGTCATGCTAGAATGCTAGGAAATGCGTAGGAAGTCTTGTTCTTTGGACTAAAATTCAGGAAATCTACATCCTTGAAATATTTCCCTTGAGGGCCGAGAAAACTCTGTGGATATTTGATTATGTGAAAGTCTTGTTTGGCTATAAGGGAGACGTTAAAATTTCTAAATTTTTTAAATCCAAGACCCCACATCCTTGCTCATTTTTAAACATGGCCAAGTCAACCAATGTATTCTTCTTTTGTCCGTTGTGTCCCCTCACCAGAACTGTGCCATGAGATTTTCAATATCTTGGAACATTGGTAACGAGCAACAGAAAGTATCTCATTCAATTGTTCAGAATTGACTGGGCTACAACTTTCATTAAGATTTCTTTACCTCCTGCCAAGAGTGTTTTCTCCTTCCACCATTTCAAATTTTCACTACTGCTTTCAATACTTTTCTGAAACATAATCTTCTTGTTCTTCTCGAATGTTTAGGTAAGCCCATATAATTTTCGTTGTTGTTTTCCATACGTATGCCGTGTAGAGTGCTAAGTTGCTATCGTAAATATGTTCCAACATTATCCAAGAAGACAATCGAAGACTTCTTCACATTTAGACATTGTCTTGAAGCAATTTTATAAACGTGTAAAATTTTTCAGAATATTTGTTAGTTCTCGCACTATAGCTTTTGAAAAAATTAGGCTTTCATCGGCGCAGAAAAAATGATAAACCATAAGTCCCCCGCGTGATGCAGTTTCCTCAGTGATTAGATTATTCTCCATAGGTTCCACGAGGCTTTGTTACAGTTCTTCACTCACTAGCAAGAAGAGGTACAGTGATAATGGGCATCATTGTCGGAGCTCCCTATGAGGTATGATTTGTCCTTGAACACTGCCATTCAATAAAAAATTGTATGTTTCTGATGAAATACACCACATTACAACTGAAATCCACCTATTTTCAAATCCCATGCGCTCCATGACCGCCCTTAGGAAGTCCCGCTCAACCCTATCGTATGATTTTCTCATATCTAACTTGAGCGCCACCGTACCCTCCTTGCCTTTTACCTCTACATGAAATGAATACTTTTATGAGAAGTTAATATATTATCTTAGAATAATCGGCCTCGAGCCAAGGCACTTTGATATTATGATATTAACTCGCCAAGAACTAGTTTTAGCCGATTGGCTAAAGTTTCAGTAATGATCTTGTGGACTATCGAGCACAGTGTGAGTGGCCGAGGATCTGAGACTTGTCAAACTTGTTCTACTTTTAAAGTTTTCTCTAACATCACCTCCTTCGTTTAACACTTTTAAGCAGATGTTGGTTACCTTGTTTCCTACATGCGGCCAGAGCTTTTGATAAAATAACACTGGGAACCCATAGAGTCACAGGGCTTTCTAATCAGGCATTGAATTGAGCGCCTCGAGAACCTCCGCTTCCGTAAAAGGCTGCTCCAATAGTCTCCTAATATACGAAGATAAAATCCCCTCTATCGGCCCCATAAGGGGTTCGATCATGGCTCTTGTCGGATCTGTATTATAAAACATAGATTTAAAATATGTCTCAATAACCACAAGTACCTCTTTTGGGTTCTCAACCCATTCACCACCTTCATTCTCTGTCCCCATGACTATGTTCCTTTCTCTTTCTATTGATGATTTTTGGTTATAATATTCGGTATTTTGATCACCCTTATGTAACCAAAGTTCTCAAGCTCTCTGACGCCATATTATTTTCTCCTATCGAAGCAACTTAAGAATAATTTATCTCACCACTTTGATGTCCTTCAAATAGACTTCATTATTGTAGTGTTTTGTAATGGATTACGCAGCAGAAAAACAATAACAATGATCTGCACAAAACTCTCCCAGGATCACAGGAAGAGACATCATAGCGATAATGAAGGTTATAGTGACAATTACCTTGTTTGTCATCCACAATGCTAGGAACCACACCAAGCTCAGTAATGAACTTTCTAATCCAAACAGCTTCCTTTACTGCTCCACTCGCAGTAATGTACTCAGCTTCAGTTGTAGAATTAGAAACCGTCTCTTGCTTGGAACTCTTCCAGCTCACAGCTCCTCCGTTCAAGCAAAACACAAATCCCGACTGCGGTCTGAAGTCATCTTTTTCGGTTTGGAAGCTTGCATCCGTGAAACCCCTTACACGGAGCTCTTCCTCCCTTCCATAGATTAATAACGCATCCTTAGTTCTTCTCAAGTACTTTAGGATGTTCATGACTTCTATCTAGTGACTCTCACCTGGATTAGACTGATATCTGTTGGTCATACTCAACGCGTATGATACATCTGGTCTAGTACATAACATGGCGTACATGATGGATCCTATGGCCGAAGCAATGGGAACCCGACTCATACGGTCATTCTCAATCTCATTGGAAGGAAAATCATTCTTCGAAAGAGTGATTCCATGCGACATGGGCATCTTGCATGTTGAACCGGTTCAACACCTTGTCTATATATGTACTCTGACTTAAGTCTAGCAGCTTCCTCGATCTATCTCTATAGATCTTGATACCAAGTATATAAGCTGCATCCCCTAAGTCTTTCATTGAGAAACACTTTCCCAACCAATCTTTTATAGATTGCAGCATGGGAATGTTGTTTCTAATGAGTAGTATGTCCTCCACATACAAGACCACAAATACAACAGAGCTCCCACTAACCTTCTTGTAGACACAAAACTCATATTCGTTCTTGATGAAGTCAAGCTCTTTGATTGCTTCATCAAAACGTCGATTCCAACTACTATAAGGTTGCTACAATCCATAAATGGATCGCTACAACTTACAAACTTTATTTGCATGCTCTGGATCTACGAAAACCCTCAGGTTGTGTCATGTACACATCGTCGGGGAGGTTTTCATACAGAAACGCTGTTTTGACATCCATCTGCCAAATCTCATAGTCGTAGTGAGCTGGAATAGCAAGTAGGATTCGAATGGATTTGGTCATCGCGACTGGTGAAAAGGTTTCATCATAGTCTATACCATGAATCTGTCAGAAACATTTTTCCACCAATCGGCCCTTATAGGTAATCACATTACAACCCATGTCAGTCTTCTTCTTGAAGACCCATTTGAACCCTATGGGCCGCGCCCCTTGGGGTGGTTACACCAAAGTCCATACTTTGTGAGTATACATGGATTTCATCTCGGATTCCATGGCGCTACGCCACTTCTGAGAGTTCGATCCTTTCATGGCCTCTCCATAGATAGTAGACTCATCATCTATGAGGAACGTATCACCAAACTCGGTCACGAGAAATCCATACCTCTCTGGCTCCTGGCGCACTCTACTCGACCTACAAAGCTCTTGTGTTACTTGAAAAGTTCATCCACAACATCTTGTGGTTCCTGCCCATGTTCCATAGTAGGATCTGTGTTTTGTGGGTTTTGAACTTCTTCAAGTTCTATAGTCCTCCCACTTGCTTCTTTAGAGACAAACTCTCTTTCTATAAACACGCCGAACCGGGCAACAAACACTCTGTTCTCGGTTGAACTGTATAAGTAATATCCCTTAGTTTTCTTAGGGTATCCCACAAACTTAAACTTATCCGACTTAGGCCCGAGCTTGTCTGATTGTAAACGTTTTACATAGACTTCGCAGCCCCAAATCCTCATGAAGGACACTGTGGGACTCCTCCCACTCCACATCTCAAATGGAGTCTTCATGAACGATTTGGATGGAACACAGTTAATGGTGAAAGCTGCACACAATAGTGCATAGCCCCAAAATGATAATGGAAGATCAGTCTGCCACATCATAGATCGAACCATGTCTAATAGTGTTCGATTTCTCCTCTCAGACACGACATTCCATTGTGGCGTTCCGGGTGGAGTGAGTTGGGATATTATCCCACACTCTCTAAGATAGTCATCAAACACTTGGCACAAGAATTCTCCTCCACGATCCAATTGTAGAGCCTTAATAATTTTGCCAAGCTGCTTCTCTACTTCATTCATCGGATTTGGCCTTCATAAGGTATGCAAATCCATATCTACTGAAATCATCAGTAAATGTAATGAAGTAGACATAACCACCCCTAGCAAGTGTGGCAAATGGCCCACAAACATCAGTATGCACGAGCACCAATTGCTCACTTTTCCTCTCACCTTCCTTATTGAAAGGGAACTTTGTCATCTTTCCTAACAAACAAGCCACCCATGTCTCATATGATTCAAAATCAAATGAGTATAGAATTCCATCCTTATGGAGTCTAGATACACGTTTCTCGTTTTTATGGCCTAAACGACAATGCCATAGATAAGTAGGATTTAAATAATTCATTTTAATCCTCTTCGTATTTATGTTATACAGGATTGCTTAGATCAAGGATATATAATCCATTAAATATTTGCGCACTACAATAGTGAATACTATAAAAATAAATGGAGAAACAATTTTCCTTTATTGAAATAGTAAAACTTTCCTTGTCCAAACAAGAAATAGAAATAATAGTAGGCACAAAATAACAATTATTTAATTCTAAAACTAATCCTGAAGGCAAATACATCTCGTACACGCCCATGGCCGATGCAACAACCTTTGCTCCATTTCCAACGCGCAGATCTATCTCCCCTTTAGCTAATCTTCTACTTCTCTTTTGATCATACACATTTCGACAAATGTGAGATCCACATCCAGTATCAAATACCCAAGATGAAGAGATAGTTAAATTGACTTCTCTAACAAAAATACTTGGTGGTGGTGGAATCACTATTCTAAGCCTCTTATCCTCCAGATACTTTGGGCAGTTCCTCTTCCAGTGTCCAGGCTAACTACAGTAGTGACAATCACCCTTAGTCCCTACCTTGGCAAGTCCACCAGGAGGTTTAAGGGCAGCTTCCTTAAGTTTGGAAACTGACTTGACTTTTCCTTTGGAGGTAGAAGAAAACCTTTTGCTCTTTCCTTTGCTAACTGTGTACAGGAGCATACTTTGAGGAAGATTCATATGTACACCAAGAACAGAGAATGGAAACACATGGAAGTGTAAGGTAGTGAGTAGGGAGAGAGTAAGACAATAGCAACTGTGAGAGAGAAAGACAGTATTTGGCCAGAGCTTCTGCCTAGTTCAGAAGATCAGATCATTGCAATGAAGGGTTAACGATCCTATATATAGTGGAGAATGTGACCGTTGTAGTGGGTTAATGCGCCCATTAATGGCGGCTTAATTTCCTTAACCATAACGGCACGTTCAACCGCGTATATAAGGACCGTTACGCACTTCGTCCGCATATACCAGAACGGTTATGAGGTTGACCGGGTTTTTGGAGCACGTGGCCATAAATCTCTCAAAGCAGTTACCAAGGGTCGCGCGCGGGCTTGGTTATCGCTCACGCGCGACAGATCTTACTCTAGCCTCCATACCACTAAGTTCCTACAAGTCCCGTGTGGAATGATATGTGAGGGCCCTGTCTCGCAGCCCCCACGTGGATCGGCATGGGTAGTGATCCTGTGTGTACGGAGCACATATAGGTGTGCTGGATGATTGCCACGTGGCTGTGATCTGTCAGTCTGGAAAGCACCATCAACATTAGCCCCCTTTTTGTGCGTGGAGAAACTAATCAGATAGACTTTAATGCGCAAAAAACCAGCGCGCGTCGTAGCGACGCACCAATTCAAATGTCCAAGAAATCAGCCTCCGTGCGTGTCATTATCACGTAGAATCCCTAGAGTCGTGCCTTCTGTTCCTCTAGGGTTTTAGCCGTGACATCAGCATTGGCTTGTGATTGCGTGATTCGGCGGTGACGTTTGTGATTCGACCACTAAAAGGATGCGACTCTTCAGTGGATTTGAATAAATTCTCATCATCTTCCATTATTGCAAGCTACTGCTTCTCTCTGGAGTGAATGTTTTTTGAGAACCTCCGAGAGAAAATCCTGATAATCAACCACCAGTTCTTCTTGGCAAATCGACTCCTTCAAATCGCTTCAAAAACGCAAGATTGGCTTACTCAATTTTGAATTAATGATTCCCGTACGAGTATTCTTTCTCTTGAAATCTTTTGAATCTGTTAAATCTGCAACCCAGAAACACTTGAAACCCACCATTGCTTGTAACTGTGAAAAAGGTTCTTAAAACTAAAATACTGAAACTTTGAAATTATGGAACTCTAAATTGAAGTTCATGTAAGCTAACTCGAAACCCAGAAATTTGGCATTCTTGAAACTGAACCAAACAATTCTTCAAAAACTCGTAAGATTTGCTCTTGAATTTCTGCTTGAAAACTGAAAGTGGATATATTTCTCCCCCCTCCCCTCCCCCCCGCCCCTTTTTCTTGCTTTGTTGTAGAAATGGCTAGAACAAAGGTAACCAAATCTGTGAAGGAGGCTGAGGAAATCCCTGATCTTCCCAAGACTTTGTGGAAGAAAACTCCTTATCTGGGTGGTGAAGACTTTTACCATGCCAGAACCAAATTAAAGAGCAAATGTGAAACACAAGGAAGATTCTCGAGTTCGCCAAATGTGTACAGGAGAATGCTTTGAGGAAGATTCAGGTGTACACCAAGAACAGAGAATTGAAACAAAGGGAAGTGTAAGATAGTGAATAGGGAGAGAGTAAGACAATAGCAACTATGAGAGAGAGAGACATTATTTGGCCAGAGCTTCTGCGTAGTTCAGAAGATCAGATCATTGCAATGAAGGGTTAACGATCATATATATAATGGAGAATGTGACTGTTATAGTGGGTTAATGCGCCCATTAATGGCGGCTTAATTACCTTAACCATAACGGCATGTTCTACCGCGTATATAGGGACCTTTACGCACTTCGTCCGCATATACCGGAACCGTTATGAGGTTGACCGGTTTTATGGAGCACGTGGCCATAAATCTCTCAAAGCAATTACAAAGGGTCGCGCGCGGGCTTGGTTATCGCTCGCGCGAGACAGATCTTACTCTATCCTCCAAACCACTAAGTCCCTACAAGTCCCGTGTGGAATGATATGTGAGGGCCCTGTCTCGCAACCCCCACCTGGATCAGCATGGGTAGTGATCCTGTGTGTATGGAGCACAACTAGGTGTGCTGGATGATTGCCACGTGGATGTGATCTGTCTGTCTAGAAAGCACCATCTACACTAACCATCATTATGGATTTTCCCTTTCCCTTTTTGATGTTTTGTTTAGCTGTCCTCAACATATTGAGTAGATCTGGAAGAGGCTTGACGATCTCATTCATGTTATAATTCATGATGAACTTTCCATAACTACCAGGTAACGATTGCAAGATGAGATCAGTCGCCAACTCTTGGCCCATGGGAAACCCTAGGCGTGTGAGGCTCTTTAAGTACCCGATTATACGGAGCAAGTGAGGCCCCACAGGGTTTCCCTCTGACAGATGACATTTGAATAATGCCTCGGAAACTTCATACCGCTCAACCCTTTCCTGCTCTTCAAAGAGCTGCTTCAAGTGAATGATCATATCAAACTCAGCCATGTTCTCATGTTGCATCTGGAGCTTAGAGTTCATGGTGCAAAGCATAAGACATGCAACATCATGAGCATCGAGAAGGAACTTCTGACTCGCCTTTAGGACTGCAGGGGTATTATTTCTGGACCCTCATGGACATCTTGCTCTAGATTGTACTGAAAGTGTGTAGTGTAGACTAAATACAGGACCTAAATACTCTAGAAGGGGGGGGTTGAATAAAGTATGGAAACTTTTTGCAAAACACATATTTTAACTAATTAACATTGTGAGAAACTCAAATCTCAAGGCCTTGAGATTTTGAAAAACAGTCAAAAACTTTCAAAGGCAAAATAGAAAGCCAAGGCCTTGAACTCTAACCAGTTCTGAACAACTTATAAATCCTAGTTTAGTTTGAGTTGTATGCAACACAAAATAACAAAACTGTAAAGTAAAGAACACAATGAAATTTACAGAGTTCAGTCCCAATGGACCTAATCTCTGCCTGAGAGATCTAATCCCACCAGGATTGGGCAAACACTTCTTATTACTCACACAAAAACAGCCCTTGATCTTCAAGCCTAAGTGATTTCCCTTACACCTATACATCTTGTGGTTCCAAACCTATCTAGTATCAGCTACTAACTGTTGAGCTAACAAGAACCTCTTGTTGTTCACTTGAAAAACCACTAGTTTTAACGAGGTTTTAGATATACAAAAGATAAGCAGATTGCAAAACTGATGAAGAACACAGTAGAAGAATAAGCTGGTGAAGGCCTGGATGTGTTCTTCTGGAAACTGGAATGATTGATCTTCTGAAATCTGGAATTGAAGCTTGAATGTCTGTGTGTTTGAATGATTGATCTCCCACGAATATTTCACACCTCTCTCAGTTTTCTGCAAGCCTCTGTTCCTTTCAAAATTCCAACCACTCTTTTATCTACTCACTGCAACTGAATGATAGATTTTAGGATCTCAGTTCCTACAAATCCTCTTCCTGTTTTAACTGCAATTCAAACAGCTCTGAGTAGATATCTGTTGGAATTTGTTGAGATTGCATTTTCACGTTTAACAAACCTGCAACAAAATTAAAACATAGCAACAACAAAATCAGGAAATATAACAACACTAAGTCTGTTTGGATTTCCAGTTTCAGAATAAAAACTGGATGAGTGATTAGAACAATAATCTGATTAACTTCTGAAACATATAACTCATGATAAACTAGTTTAAGACTCTTAGAAGTCATTAAACAATCACAATAATAAAGATCAAACCCTGCAAGAAAGAATCAAACTAACTCTGTAAAGCTGTCAGCAGCTCAAGGCACATCTCAAGGCCTTGAAGTTCTGAACATGCTTCACAGCCTTTCAATGTTAAGACCAGAAATCTTTGATTCTCTCTGATCAGGACATCTGCAATTGTGTTAGATATATAGAGAATATAAAACATAAGTATTTGCAGCAAACCTCTGATCTTAATTATCAGATAGCCAATCTGCAACACAAGATTGTTAGAACATTCAGCATAATAAAAACTATTCTTCAAGGCTTTGAAGGTCTGTCAGTATCTCAAGGCCTTGGAGCCTCAGAAATGCTTTGTCTTTGTCTTTCACCACTCAAAACAGATACTTCTTAAAACACACTTAAGGGTCTTTGAGTCAACAATCTCCCCCTTGATGAAAGACAAATCCCATAATCTTGTGTAAATATCCCTGCAACTCCTTGTAAGAATTAGATAACAACATATTGCATATACAATAGACAATAATACCAGCGAAACCATCTAAATACAAATAATCAGTAATCCTCAGATAAGCACAGTAATACCAGAGCACAAATGATTAACAAAAACATCTAAACATTATTATTCAAGTACTGAAAGTAACCACAAAAACCACATAATTTCTCCCCCTTTTTGACTTCATCAAATGAAGGTGAAGAAATGTTGGATCATTACTCAGAGGTTTTTTAAAAAAATTTAAACTAAAAATGATTCCTATAAAGTCAAGGCTTTGAGAACAGAAAAGAAGAAAAGAAAGAGATTGAAGGAAAGGTTTCAAAGCTTTGGTCTTCACTGATCTTCATTTCTTCTTTGATGTCTAGCCTTTCTATGAGCCTTCTCCAACTTCTTCATCAATTTCAGCATCATCAGCAGACTAATTTTCATCTTGTTCAGCTTCCACCTCTGCAACAACTTCTTCAATGATCTCATCCACCTTCTTGTTCTTAACCTGTACTGAACACCCTCTGTAGCTGCATCAACACCTGTGTCTTCACCAGCATTTTCTTCATCAGTTTGCTCATACAGATATTTTGAAGTGAGCACCACTGGATTTGGATTCTTTTTCTTTTCAAGAAATCACCTAGCCTTTCATCTGAGTCACACTGGTGTCATGACTAGTAGGAGAAAGGATCTTCTCCAAGTTCAAACCTTTGATGACAACATCTAGTTTTCCATTCATCACATTCATCAAATCCTTGAACTGGTTAAACTCAGAAGACAGATCAAATAACCTTTGTCTGAGATCTTCAACCTCAACCTGCTAATCTTCAAATTTCTCAACCAACAAAGAGTAATCCTCATTTTCTTGTCCTTTTGCTCATGTAGCCCCCTTTGGTTTAACAAACTCCTTCTCCTCAAGCTCATCCTTTGACAACTCTGAATAGAACTTCCAATGACCTTTCCCAGTCTGAACTACTCCAATCTTCTGTAAGGCAGTTTCATCAATCAACCCAAAACCTCCAGTAATCTTTTCCTCTCCTTTCACAGGTACCTCAAAATGCTCAAAGAAAAGAGGTAATAGGTTGGCATAGGGAAGAGGATGGTTTCTAGTTCTAGTAGCACAATAGATCATATGCTCCATAACCATTGTTGGTAAGTCTATCTCAAACCCTTGACATATCAGATACATCAGAATGAGAACTTTATCAGTAACCAGCTCCCTTGAGTTTTCCCTAGGAACAACACTCCTCATCAGAATCGTAAACAAAATCTTAGCTTCACAGTTGAGCACAGAGTGTGTCAACTGTTTTGGACCAGAGGGAACACCATCAATGAAAAATATTTATTTTGCCTTTTCGAGACACTCCTTCCTATCAGGATAATCTCCAACATTATACTTCCTAGGAATGCCCAAGACTTTGTCAAAAGTCCTATGATCTAGCCTCAAGTTTATCCCAGCCACCTTAGAAGTTAACACCATCTTATCATCTCCTTCTAGAACCAGATTCAGATAAAATAACCTAGTTAACCTAGGATAAGCTTTTGTACTAGGATTTCACACCTTTCAAACTGCAGTTTCCCTTAACTTCCTCATACATTCAATATCCAGTTTATCCAATAACTCTTCAGAAACCATACTAAAAAAAGCAACCTAAGAAGAAGCATATCCTTGTTTTCTTTTCAGTGGGTTTGCTCTTCTCTTGTTCTCCTTCAGTTAGCTTCTTCTTTCTTTCTTGAGCAGATTTCCCCTTTTCTTCTTCTCCAGCCTTTTTCTTCTCTCCCCCTTTCTTCTTGTCTGGCCTAGGTTGATCACCACCCTGAGTCTCTGTCTCCTTCCGTGGATCAATGCTTGAACCTTCATCTCCCTTTTTTGTTCTGATCTTCTTTGCAGGAGGAGTGTCCTCATGCAAACTCTTACTATTCTCTAAATCCGAATCAGAGATCAATATGTTCTCCTTCTTGTTTGCCCTCTTCTTGGATCTTCCAGAAGGCTTCCCCTGTTGTTGAATCCTGGCTGATATGCGCTCCATTGTGGGTTTAGGGTTTTGAGAAGGGAATGAGACTGAGATAAATAGAGAGAGATTAGAGAGACGTAGAGAATTGAGAGAGAATGAAGAAGAATAAGCCCTGACTTTCAGCTTAAGTAGGTTGAAAAGATGAGTCATAAAAGGACTCTACTGAAATCAACATGCAAAAAGAAAATTGGATTTTTTTTTGGATATTTTAGAAAATTCTCCAGTAATTCAAATATTATACAGTTATCTAAAGAGATAAGATATAATATTTGATGATCCATTTTTTTTTAAAAAAAAAATTACAGATATTTCAAGACCTGGAGAACAATTTCAAGGCCTTGAGATTTTCTACAGTTTGAGAAACTTCAAAGCTTTGAGCTATACTTTCAACTCTTTGGAAAGTATAATCTCAAGGCTTTGAGATTTCAACACATAAACACAAGTAAGTACCAATACTCCCCCTAAACCAATGCATCATTGTTTAACATACCCAATTCAAGCCTTAGGGATGAAAACCTATCATTTGGAAAAGGTTTAGTGAAAATATCAGCAATCTGCATTGAAGTAGAAATAAAAGATAGAACAACATCACCTTGTTCTGCATGTTCTCTAAGGAAGTGATGTCTCACATCTATGTGCTTGGTTCTTGAGTGCTGGACTGGATTCTTAGATATTGAAATAGAACTTGTGTTGTCACAAAGAATTGGCACATTTATGAAATTATAGCCAAGATCTCTAAGTTGCTGAGCAATCCATAACACTTGTGAACAGCAAGCTCCAACTGCAATGTATTCAGCTTCTGCAGTTGATAATCGTACAAAATTTTGCTTTTTAGAATGCCAACTGATCAGTGAAAATCCAAGAAACTGGCAACATCCAGAAGTACTCTTTCTATCTACTTTGTATCCTGTAAAATCTGCATCTGAATAGCAATTCAACATAAAATTAGATCTCCTTGGATACCAAAGCCCCAAGTCTCTGGTTCCATTCAAGTATCTAAAAATTCTTTTGACAGCAGTTAAATGACTTTCCTTACGATCTGCTTGAATAGAACACATACAAACACTGAACATAATATCAGGTCTACTAGCAGTTAAATACAAAAGTGATCCAATCATACCTCTGTATTCCTTTTGATTCTCACTCTTACCATTTAAATCCTTGTCTAATGAGAGTGATGAACTCATAGGAGTTTTAAGCACCTTGGACTGTGACATATTGTACTTGTTCAATAAGTCCTTGGTATACTTTCCTTGATGTACAAATATTCCTTTCTTCATTAGTAGCACCAATATCATCCACATAGATCTGAAATACTAACAAATCACTTTCATGATGTTTAATAAATAGATTTTTTATCAACTATACCTCTCTTGAAATTGTTGTCAAGTAAAAATTTTGAAAGTCTATCATAGCAAGCTCTTGGAGCTTGTTTTAACCCATAAAGAGCTTTGTCTAGTTTGTAAACATGATCAGGAAAGTTTTCATCTTCAGAACCAGGAGGTTGTGCTACAAAAACATCTTCTTGTAAATAACCATTCAGAAAAGCACATTTGACATCCATTTGATAAAGCTTTATGTGATTGTGAGATGCAAATGCAAGAAGTATTCTAATAGCTTCTAACCTAGCAACAGGAGCAAAAGTATCTTCATAGTCTATACCTTCTTCTTGATTATATCCCTGTGCCACAAGCCTGGCTTTGTTCCTTACCACTTTGCCATTCTCATCAAGCTTATTTCTGAACACCCATCTGGTTCCTATAACCGATTTCTCTTTAGGTCTGGGAACCAGATTCCATACCTTGTTTCTTTCAAATTCATTCAGCTCACTCTGCATTGCAATGATCCAGTCTGCATCTTCTAGTGCTTCCTTGGTATTTTTAGGCTCAATCAATGATACAAAGGCACTAAAAGCACACAAGTTCTTCAACTGTCCTCTTGTCTGAGTTCCAGTTGATGGATCAGATATGACATTGTCAGCTGGATGATCTGCAAGGTACTTAAACTTCTTCCTTGGTATCCAGGAATATTCTCCTTCAAGGCTTTGAGTTCTTGAAACAGTAGAGGGAGCATCATAGAAAGTTTCAGCTTCTGTCTCAAGACTTTGAGATTTTGACTCTGCAGGAGATTCAAGGCATTGAGATTCTGCTGATTGATTCTGCACATTAGTTTTGCCTTTGACTTCTTTCACAGCATCATCATCAGACTCATGCTTGTTCTAATTTAGATCTGCAAAACTTTCACTCAGAGAATCCTTAGTACTTTCATCAAAAAACACATGAATAATCTCTTCCACTATCTTGGTTTTTCTATTGTAAACTCTATAAGCTTTGCTAGTTTGAGAATATCCAAGAAATACACCTTCATCACTACTAGCATCAACTTTACCAAGATTGTCTCTACCATTATTATGCACAAAACGAATACAACCAAAAGGTTTGAAATAAGAAACACTAGGCTTTCTACCTTTAAACAGTTCATAAGGAGTCTTTTTAAAAATAGGTCTAATCATGCATATATTTAGCACATAATTGGCAGTATTAACAGCTTCTGCCCACAAGAACTTTGGCAAATTACTTTCAAGTAGCATGATTCTAGACATATCCTCAAGTGTCCTATTTTTCCTTTCAACCACTCCATTTTACTGTGGAGTAGGTGCAGAAAAGTTGTGTGATATGCCATGCTTTGCACAAAATTAATCAAAGTCAAGTTGATCAAATTCCCTACCATGATCACTTCTAATGGATGCAACAGGTAAATTTTTCAAAGTTTGAAGCTCTTTGAACAATCTAGAAAAGTCAAATAAGGCTTTAGTTTTGTCTCTAATAAACATCACCCAAGTAAATCTAGAATAATCATCTACTATAACAAGCATATACCTCTTACCTTCTGGGGTCTGAACTCTCATAGGACCACACAAGTCCATATGCAGTTCTAAGGGTGTATAAGTACTTACAAAGTTCTTTGGCTTGAATGAGCTTCTAGTTTTCTTACCTTGTACACATGCCTTGCAAACCTCATCATCTGAAAATTTCTGTGATGGTAATCCTCTTACCAAATCATTTGAGATGAGTTTATTCAAGGTGTGTATGCTAATATGCCCAAGCTTTATGTGCCAAAGATTTGAATCTTCCTTCAAGGCCTTGAGGCATTTTAACTTGTCACCTGCAACACTGTTAGTACTCATAGCATATAGATTATATGATCTAGGAGCAGTGAGTATGCAATCTCAAAATGTCTCATCTTGCACCACACATTTCTCCTTGTCAAATATAGCTTTATAACCTTTATCACATAACTGAGAGATACTGAGCAGATTATACTTAAGTCTATCCACAAGATAAACATCAGAGATAGAGTTGGTAGAACCATTACCAATACTACCTATACCAATATTATTGCATTTTGCTTTGTCACCAAGTGTGATTATTCCTCAAGATTTTTCTGTAAGCTTAGTAAAGAGAGATTTCTTTCCACTCATATGTCTGGAACATCCACTGTCTAATATCCATTTCTGATCTTTCAAGGCCTTGGTGACATCCTGCAAAACTAAATCATTGCCTCAACAGGCTGTTAGACCAAGTGCAGAACTTTGAGTCATACTGAGAATCAACCATGTTTGGTGGTCTAATTCCTTTTGGAACCCAAATCTGCCTAACCTGTCCTTAAGCTGATAAGGATAAGTATTCCTCATAATGTGAGGTTCTGATCTTCTTAAGGGACAAATTAATCTGATATGACCAATTTTTCCACAATAATGACACTTTGGAGAATGTCTGCTACCAGATTTGACAAAATTAATTTTGCTTTTCTTTGGAAAATTTGGATTATAGCCAATCCCACTTTTATGCATTGATTTCAGACTTCCTCCAAGAATGAGATTTAGATTATGTTCTGAGCCTGTAAAACTTGCTAGGACCTTTTTAGACTCTTGAAGTTTCTCAATCAAAGAACAGATTTGTTGTTCTAAATCCTCAGAATGAGTCTTTAGATCAGCATATCTTTCATTCAAAAGAGTGTTTTGATCAACAATCTCTTTTATCTATGCCTTCAAGGCTTTGAACCTGCTGTCCAAGGCCTTGAAGTCCTTTTCAATTTTTGTCTTAGAAACTTCAACAGTTTTGTTGGAAAAAACTAGGTCCAGGTTTTCTTTTACTTGCTCATGAATCTTAATCTTTAAAGAAGAAATCTCATTTCTATAACTTTCCTCATTCAAAAACATACTCTTGAGGATTTCAGGAAGTACATCAGAAGGACTAGCAAGAAGATTTTTTTACCATTTCCTCAATATGTCTGTCTGATGACTTTTCTTCATCATGTTTGGCCATGAACCACAAATTTGCTTGATCTTCTTCTGTGTCTGAGTCACTTGATGAATCAGAATCACTCCAGGAAGCCATCATGACTTTCTTCCTTATGTTGTCACTGTCTTTCTTTTGAAAGTTTATGTTTTTCTTCTTTTGTGGACAGTCCCTTACTAAATGATCTGCATCACCACATTTAAAAAAATTCATTACTTTAGTTTTATGTAACTGTGAAGAAGACTTACCCTTGTAGTCCTTGCTGCTTGAAGGTCTTAATCTCTCTCTGTTGTAGTCCCTGTTACCAGAATTTATTTTCTTCTTGAGAATCCTTGCCAAGGCCTTGGAGATCAATGCTAAAGCCTCTTCATCATCATGCTCATCTTCAGTCTCAAGGCTTTGAGATTTTTCACTGTCTTTGGCCTCGAGTGCTAAGTTCTTGATGTTTTCACTCAGATCACCTTCTACATCCTTCATAGACATTTCATGAGTGAGCAGCTTTTCTTGTAGATCATCTAGCTGAAGAAGACTTGAATCGTGAACTTACTCAAAGGCTGTTGTATTTGGCTCCCACTTGACTTTTGGCAAGCTTCTCAGAATTTTCCTAACCTTTTCTTCATTTGAAAACTTCTTTCCCAATGACTCCAGATTATTCCCCACATCAGTGAATCTTCAGAACATCTCCTTGATGGTCTAATCTGAGTTCATCTTGAACAACTCATATTGCCTCAGAAGTATGTTGATTTTGGTCTGTTTAACCTGGCTTTTCCCTTCATATGTCACAACCAGTTTGTCCCATACTTCTTTGGCACTTTTGCAATTTGATACTCTGTTGAACTCATCCGCATTAAGAGCACAATATAACAGATTCATAGCCTTGTAATTTTTTGATATCTTTTCCAGCTCAGTAACTGAGAGATTTTCCTCAGACTTGATGCATCTAACTCCATCTATGGCAGTGTAGTACTCATGAGGACCATTCTGAACTATTGACCACAGTTCCATGTCTTGATCTATGATGAACATCTTCATCAATGTCTTCCAGTGCATGAAGTTATCACCACAGAACAATGGAGGTCTGTTTGCTACCCTTCCTTGTGAGAATCCATCATCTCCTACATTACTCATAGTCACAAGATTGTTATATCTATATTAGTGACCCAAGCTCTGATACCAATTGAAAGTGTGTAATGTAGACTAAATACAGGCCCTAAATACTCTAGAAGGGGGGGGGGTTGAATAGAGTATGGAAACTTTTTTCAAAACACAAATTTTAACCAATTAACTTTAGGAGAAACTCAAATCTCAAGGCCTTGAGATTTTTGAGAACAGACAGAAACTTTCAAAGGAAAAATAGAAAGCTTCAAGGCCTTGAACTCTAACCAGTTCTGAACAGCATATAAATCCTACTTTGATTTGAGTTGTATGCAACACAAAATAACAAAACTGTAAAGTAAAGAACATAATGCAATTTACAGAGTTCAGTCCCAATGGCCCTAATCTCTCCATGAGGGATCTAATCCCACCAGGATTGGGCAAACACTTCTTATTACTCACACAGAAACAGCCCTAGATCTTCAAGCCTAAGTGATTTCTCTTACACCTATACAGCTTGTGGTTCCAAACCTATCTAGTTTCAGCTACTAACTGTTGAGCTAACAAGAACCTCTTGTTGTTCACTTGAACAACCAACCATTAGGTTTAGTAAGGTTTTAAATATACAAAAGATAAGGAGATTACAAAACATATGAAGAACAAAATAGAAGAATAAGCTTGTGAAGGCCTGAATGTGTTCTTCTGGAAACTTGATGATTGATCTTCTGAAATATGGAATTGAAGCTTTAATGTCTGTGTGTTTGAATGATTGATCTCCCACGAATATTTCACACCTCTCTCAGTTTTCTGCAAGCCTCTGTTCCTTTCAAAATTCAAACCAGTCTTTTATCTACTCACTGCAACTGAATGATAGATTTTAGGATCTCAGTTCCTACAACTCCTCTTCCTGTTTCAACTGCAATTCAAACAGCTCTGAGTAGATATCCGTTGGAATTTGTTGATATTGCATTTTCACGTTTAACAAACCTGCAACAACATTAAAACATAGCAACAACAACATCCAGAAATATAACAACACTAAGTCTGTTTGGATTTCCAGTTTCTGAATAAAAACTGGATGAGTGATTAGAACAATAATCTGATTAACTTCTGAAACATATAACTCATGATAGAATAGTCTAAGACTCTTAGAAGTCATTAAATAATCACAATAATGAAGATCAAACCCTGCAAGAAAGAATCAAACTAACTCTGTAAAGCTGTCAACAGCTCAAGGCACATCTCAAGGCCTTGAAGTTCTGAACATGCTTCACAGCCTTTCAATGTTAAGACCAGAAATCTTTGACTCTCTCTGATCAGGTCATCTGCAATTGTGTTAGATATATAGAGAATATAAAACATAAGTATTTGCAGCAAACCTCTGATCTTAATTATCAGATAGCCAATCTGCAACACAAGATTGCTAGAACATTCAGCATAATTAAAACTATTCTTCGAGGCTTTGAAGGTCTGTCACTATCTCAAGGCTTTGGAGCCTCAGAAATGCTTTGTCTTTGTCTTTCATCACTCAAAACAGTTACTTCTCAAAACACACTTAAGGTTCAACATGTACAATTTCTTTTTCCTGCTTGAGAACGATTCTCAAGTTCCTGTACTAGTCTAGAAAGTTGGTTCCATAAAGCTTGTCCTTCTCAAGGACGGCTCGTAGGGAATCTGATGAGTTCGATGAATTATTTTGTGAATAGATAACTACATTTAATCATGGCTAGATTATTAAACATAGCTCACACTATTTTTCTCGGATTAATAACCTTCAATATTAATGCGGAAAATATCATTATATTTTCTAGTGGGTCCAAGATCCATATTTCACTTCTTTTTTAGCTTGCTTTGTCAAGTCACCCAAAAATTAGTTATTTAGGTAGGAACAATTCCAATTGAATCCTTATGTAACTCTTGGTTAATTTGGGCAAATATCTCCTTATTTATCTATCCCATAGATAATCCCAATTGGTTGCCTCTAGGCTTTTAATATTATTAAAATCACCCAGTTGCGTCCAACCACTTACTCAAACAATTGCACATTATTTGCTTGTGCCATCGCATCACATCATGATGAACCAAGTCGCTCTGCTTTGGCACGCACGAGCTTGGTAAAGCATGATCATGATGAGTGTTTAAGTAACGAGAAGGCAAACTGCAATATTTAATTTTTGAGGGTTTTTCTTTTTAATTTTAATTATTTTGTTGATCCATATCAACTGATCTACTTATTTTGAGTTGAGCAAACTCACAAATAAAAGATACAGGTTGTTAATTATCCTATTATCAATTTTTCATGCATCATCCATACACCAACAATAAATAATAAGACAATAAATAAACAGCCACAAACAAATATTAAACGTGATATGGATATGGCCTCTAAATTAAGATATTTCCAATCCAATGACAATATCTATGAACCCTAAAAATAGCAAGCTCATCTCCATGTGCCTCCATCTTTTGGTCAATCCTCCATAGCTTGTGGAATGCTTCGTCTCCTTAGCCTTGTGGAGTGCTCCATCTTGTGGTCCTCTAATTATTTGGGCTTTTTCTTCTCCATCTCTTGACTATCATCTATTTTATATAATACTAGCTAGAATCTATACTAAATATCTCACAAGTTGAGAAGAAGACCGGCTCGCAGGCCGTAAAACCTAATTAAATATTACATTAATTTTATCAGCTCGCATGCCATAAAAGCAAACCACAAGATTAAACATTCACAACATCCACATCTAAGGCCATATCCAATCACCATGCAAATAGTACATAAACAGTTAAATCCAATTTTAACGCGCTTGGTCAATTTTTGTTGAATTTGGATGAACTAGGGTCAAAACGGTTCAAGAGGGCCTACCATCACTATGGATGAACCCCTAAAGAACCACCACAAGCCTTGGGGCCGACCGGCCCCTAGCCCACACGGCTAGGCCGTGCACTAGGGAGGCTTGGCCCCTTGGTCATGGCTCCTTGGGCGGCAAGGAAGGGAGGGGCGGTCCCCTAGGGGGGCCGAACCTCCTTGGGAAGTTGTTACTTCCTTGTTGTTGCCCAACTTTAGTTGTTTCCAAATTGAAAAAACCATTTTTCCAACTTGTGCCCAAATCCTAGTTTTCTAGATCAAAAAGTTTCACATCCTATGTGATCCAAATTGACTAATCCTTACTTCCAATGTAATTTTAGGTCTTGTTTGGTTGAATTATATACAAATTGCATCAAATATGCCTGATTTGTCCGTTTTACGCGATAAACAATAATAAAAGTGTAAAATAGACATAATTGTAACACATAAACTACGTTATGCTCTACGACCCGTGGCTCTGAAACCACTTTAAGGTTTTGTAACAGATTATGCAGCAGAAAAAAATATATAAATGATCCGCACAAGACCCTCCAAGGATCACAGGAAGATACATCATACCGATAGTGAAGGTTATAGTGACAATTACCTTGTTTGTCTCCTGTGATGACTTCAACGCAAAATATTGTTTGCGTCTCTATAGCTAGTCCACACCTAGGATTAAGAACTAAATTCCTCCACGTCTTGTGCTAGCAACCGGTGGAATTAGGAAGAAGAAGAATCACACAACGGAGACCAAAGGGAGGCTCGGCCTCTTCTTGTGGCCGACAGGGTAGGGGCGGAAAAGGGGGGATTCGGCCCTCTTGTCTTGCTCTCTCTCCTTACTTTTATCTCTCTCACTCAATGTATTTTATGAGAATTAGTGTGAGAAATAAGCTAGGAGTGTCCTTTATATAGTCCAACAACTCCTTGTTAACTACATAAGGGTCCCTATCCTAATCATGTCCATACACGTATTAGTCAAACTTGAAAATTATTCCTACTAAGTTTGCAAGTAAATGCGCTTTGATCCTTCTATTTAATCAATCATATTAATTAATTCCCAAGTCTAGTTAATCGGCGTGTGACCCCATAGGTTTCTACTTAGTTGGTAGTAATTATTACTAATATGAAGCGGTGTCTAGCAACACATCCATGCCACCCAACTAATATAAATAGTCATTACTATGACAAACCTTGTGCAAGTATTGTCTCATCCCTTTGTCTCTATACCCGGATTGGACACGAGACATACAATTCACACTCGTATATCCAATCCATTGTTTCTCGATCCTGCGAATAGTCTTATCTATGCAGATAATATCAATATTCTATATTGATTTATGTGAGTCTGACCAGACATTCTATAAGCACCATACCTCAAGTGGCCGTGGATATTTACTCCCGTTATGTGGGAGGGAAAAATTCTATCTAAATCACTACCATCTCTAAGCTTGCTTCCTACTGTGTCCGATTAACGCCTTTATAAATACCCAATCACAGTGTAGTGTTTGACGATATCAAAACACAATATTCCACAACTAGAGGATCTAGTGACTTCAAGTCTAAGGATGACAATACCGTTGTTACTACGAGAAGCACTTGTGACTTTACATAACATGTATGTAGCCTCCTCGTTGTGCGTCAATCCAGTATGATATTACCCTTAATGCATACCTATGTGCTGGATCGTGATATCTCCATATAAATCGAACCTATACTAGTTTATAGCTGATCGTACCATTAATTAGTATAATTGACCAGGAATATTTAAGATAAACAAACACATTTTTAATCCAAGGACTTCATTATATTAAATATCTCCATAAATAATATAATGAATATTATAGCCAAAAGTAATATTCATACGAAATAAGATTGCCTCTAGGGCATCTATTCCAACAATTATATAATAAATCAGTAAAAACCTCCAGCCGGCTCTGTAACTACTTGAGTTGGGTACGGACACTGCCAAATACTTCACTTTCCTAACTGCGTAGTTTATGTGCCATTGCTCCGAGCTTTGCGTTGACTGAATCTGTACTGCCCTTCCAACTATCAGCTACCATCTTCTTACAGTCAGCGTGATCAAGCCACATCACCTCAGCTGAAACCTTATTGGTTCTTGATTGTTGCCCCGATGTCTTGCTCCAACCAATATCTCATTTGGAACGTGATCTGGCATTTCAAGTACCAAGTGATTCACCCTCGGACTTCCATACCTTTTGTTCTATCTATCCGTCGCTAGGAAATATTCAATTCTCTCTCTAATTGCCCATCAATCAAGTTGATTGTTTGTCCATGTGTAACAATTTCCTGTAAAGCCCAAATCCTTGAGTTCTAAATGCTGAAGGACCTTGTTAAAATCCTCGATGTGTGTGTAAGGGTGACTTATTTTCCAACCTCCATGTGGGCATTCGAGTAGATAGCATTAAAATCCCCTATAACTAGCCAAGGCTTATCAGGGGGTCTTAATCTAGTTAATAACTTCCATGAGTGTTTCCTTTATTTTCTAACTGGATACCGTAGAATCCCATAAGAATCCATGGTCGATCCGAGCTAACTAAGAAAATTGTGCTCTTGATGAATTGCTAGGAAAATGAATCAAAGAGAAGCTGACCTCTCTGTCCCACATGAGTGCGAAGCCACCCTGTCTGTCTTCACAATCTACAAAAATTATATCTGCATACCCACACCTGTTCTTAACAAATTTCATCTCACATGAAAAAAAAATGGTTTCCATTAAGAAAATTAAGTTGGGCTTCTATATCCTCACAATATCGTGATGATAGGTTACCTAACGGGGGTTCCCAATCCCCCACACGTTCCATCTTATTAGATTTATTGTGCGTGGCAATGCTGCTGAGAAGCGACTGCCAATTTTGCGTTAGGGTTTACCATGCCGCCCTTTTCCTGGTTGGAAACTCTTTTATTGGAAACTTGGGTATTATTTTTGACCTTCTGACCGCTGTTAGTGCCATTGTGTGGCATCAATGCTGTTTTGATGCCTTTATATTATCTTGCGGGCTATCGATACTATCCATTTTCTTCCATTTTACAGTTGGTCGGCGCGAGGTTGTCGTAGAATTGAGAACATGCTTTGGAGCATGTTTCTTGTCAGTCAAAGGGGTATACATCATTGGTTCTTTTCCCTTATCGCTTGAAATCAGGGCTTCTTGCTGCTTACTTGTGTCATTGCCATTCTGTTGTCGCAAAAAGTGATGCCTTTATTACCAGATTCTCTTCCACTTGCCTCGAGTCCAAGTCCATGTATGAGTAAGTAGAGTTTTTGCCAAAATTCTGTGAAGAGCTATGATCATCAAAGTATCCCGAGCCCACATTAGAATAAAAAATCACCATCCTCAAGTTTCCTAGACTAGATGTGTGATCTCTAGAAAATATTTTCTTGTGTGGAGGGGGCTTGAACTTCAGTCGTTGGGCATAACCTGGCATCTCAACCTATCTTTCCCCAGTCGTCTTGAAAGTGCACATATTGCTGTAATGATTGATTCTTCCACACTAAGTGCAAATATGCGCGATGCGCTCATATTTGAAGTACCCAAATATTGCCATCCTTCACATTAATAAATCTTCATATTCATTAAGGTTTCTTGGAATAAATCTGAACCCTAACTGTCATGTAATACCCGTCTTCACCAGGCATAATCCTTTTATCAGAATCCAGAATCGTTCCCCTAGTGCTAACATATTTTTTGGCGTCCTCTTGTGTGAATAAGAAGATTGCGAGATTATGAATTTGGCCCCAGACATTTATTGTGTCAAAGGTGATATCTTCAACTTTCGAGTTTGCAACCCAGGGTTTAAGGAGTAACAAATTCCCATGTAAGATCCAAGGACCCCCCTCCCCCACCAATACTCTCTCCTCAGTTTCTTTACTTGTAAGACTAAGAATAATAATATTTGACGTGGTTTCATTGATCGTTACCTCATATCCTTAGAGCGAGGTCTTCTTAAACATCAGTTTCATAGCCGATAATTTCATTCGTTCAAGGAGGATAAATGATTCAACTAGACAGTGATTGAAAGATTTCAGTGCTTCAGCGCACCTTTCTTTTTCGAACTCAACTATGTCCTCTTATTCTTCAATTGACAGTAATCCAAAGCGCTTACCCGTTGATTCGATTGGATCGTCACCAGAGTTGCTGCATGGGGGAACATTTCCCACATCGTTCGCCATTGAAGGGCTTGAGATCGCCTACTATTTTCTCCGACTAAGTCAGAACTAGGTCAAGACTTCGTGGAAATTTAATTTGCGCAATCATTTGAAGAAGCATGAATAATGCTTCACGGTAAGAAAAAATAATTTCTCAAACGGAGAGATAAATTTGCGCAATTATTTGAAGAAGTGAATAATTCTTCACGGAAAAAATAAAATAAAATAAAATATGTAATTTCTCAAACGGAGAGATGGAGAATATATGTACCATTTGGTGCTATAGCGGACGACTAATATAATGCATTAGTCGTCAAGAGCAATATACTCTAATACCGTGACAAAATAGAAGAACATTAATTATTGATTTGATAATTAACTATTACAATAAGTCTACAAAATTGGAGATATTGTGTTTTTTTGGAATAGCACTTTTTCCTCGGGTTCAAACCTATGACCTCATGTAAGGGCTTTAAACGCTCTACCACTGAGGTAGCACTCATTTGCCTGGAGATTTTCGTTTGAAGAATGATGAATCTACTAGGTAATCGAATAAAATAAAATCTAAGTAGGTAATGACTCATCTCTCACTTGACTAAGAGACAATATAAAACCCTCGGGGTGTAGTTTCGTTGGCCAAGTAAGCATTCTTAAGAGATTGGACATTTACCTTGCGTTGAGATATTGAGCTCAAATTTTGGGGAAATCGAATGGCTGCATATTAGCTCCTCAACTGCGAGAGGACTAGTTTACCTCTTTAATGTGGTTTATAAACTTTTGTATTAGAGAGAATATTTACCCAGTGCGCACCAGAAAAAAAAAAAACAAACAAACAAACAAACAAACAAACAAACAAATAAATAAATAAATAAATAAATAAATAAATAAATAAAATGGAACTCCCTAACAGATGTGAACTACCTAATGTGATTTTGACCAATTTCTTTGCATGAACAGTCAGATAGCTGGACGGACTGATTAACGCCGACATGGGATTGGAAGCATCTTTGTGCATTTTATACAGCAGTCTTCTTTACATTTTTATGAAAAATACAAATCATTACAATAAAAAGCTATTCACGAATGTCAGTTGTCAACTCTTGTGTTACTTGTTAAAATGCATTTGTACTTGTATGTTATTGATTTATTAAAAAAATACATGTGAAATTATGAATTTTGAGATGTTTTTTTAAAAAACTGTTAAAAATAGTTAAAGACATCAAGATTGCCGATACATGTTAAGAAAAACGTATTTCATATCTTGAAATTATGAAAAAATATGTAATTTTGATGATATATATTGCATTATCTTACATATATCAAATTATTAAATTCAATTTTATTATTTTTAATTAATTTTAGATTTGTTAGTGAAACTTGTATTTTAAAAAAAAGGTGGAGGCGAAAATAAGGGGTATAATAGTGTTTTTATATTTTTCCGTCCAATATAGATGGAAAGTTAACGGAAGAATACCCACTTGCACGAAAATTCAACATTTGAGACTCGTGGTGCGCGATTTTAAAGTTTGCCACTTGCTTGTTTTTGCAAACTATGAGTACTTCCGGTGCAATCTAGTCATTTAAATACTATGCCACGGTCCACGGACGATGCCAACAAGACTTGCGACTACATTAACAGAAATTTTTTAAGATGGACATTTCTGTGGGCCCAGCTGGTTTTGTTTTGGGCTGGGGGGGAATGGGCCTCAGAATGGAACATATTGACAGTTTGTAGTTACTCGATCTGTTGGGTCTTTGATGTCTGGGATGGTTGTTTACCAGGTCCACTTATATTGGGTTAGGCATTTGAGTCAGAAGGACAACAGCGAGCTATTGGGCACGAAGTCAGACATTTTTTTTTTTCTGGAGCTTAGAACATCTATATTATAAAATAGCATGGTTTAACTAACTTACGATTTTTTAACCGTTAGATTAAATCAACTACATCCCCACCATTAGATCTCACCTACTTATTACATCTCTAACTACCCACTCTCATTGGACATCCCTAACTACCAACTCTCTTTGGACATTCCTAACTAATATGAGAGATGTTTTTCTCAACTACATCTTTAACTAATAATGCTCATCCCATACTTGGAAGTTGTTTTTTTTCCCACCACATTTGTAAATATAATTTTTGGATAACTCTAAATTCATTTAAAAAAACACCTCTAAATTCAAAAATTATCCAATTTAGGGATAGTGCCCTCGGGCACGGGCAATACTCTAGTCTACTCTATAAAATACAACGGTTGACTTTATTTCAACCGTTAGATTGAATCAACCCTAACCTCACCATTAGATCTCACCTATTTATTACATCTCTAACTACCCACTCTCTTTGGACATCCTTAAAATCTTAACTACCCACTCTCCTTGGATATTCATAACTAATAGGAGGGAGGTTTTTCTCAATTACATCCCTAACTTGAAAGTTGTTTTTTTTTTCTTTTTTTCACCACATTTGTAAATAATTAAATATAATTTTTGATAAATTCATTTAAAAGAAACACCTCTAAATTAAAAAAACTATCCAATTTAGGGATAGTGCCCTCGGACACGGGTAATACTCTAGTCTCCAATAGTATATGTGCATTTATGTAAATCTATATTATAAAATAGCATGGTTTAACTAACTTATGATTTGTCAACCTTTAGATTAAATCAACCCCATCCCTACCATTAGATCTCACCTACAAATTACATCTCTAACTACCCACTCTTCTTGGACATCCCTAACTACCCACTCTCTTTGGACATCCCTAACTAATTGAACATATGTTTTTTTCAACTACATCTCTAACTAATAAGAGATAGGTTGTGAATGACTAGAGTATTGCCCGTGCCCGAGGGCACTATCCCTAAATTAGATAGTTTTTTTTTTTTTTTTTTTTTTTTTTTTTTTTTTTTTAATTTAGAGTTTTTTTAAATGAATTCATAGGTGTTGTCCAAAAATTATATTTACAAATATGGTGAAAAAAAAGTAAAAAAATATATATGGGATGAGCATTGTAATGGACTTGGGAATCACTCACAACCTCTCTACTATTAATTAGAGATGTAGTTTTGGTGAGAAAAATCTCTCTCATATTAGTTAGAGATGTCCAATGAGAGTGGGTAGTTAGGGATGTCCAAGGAGAGTGGTGATGCCCGTGTAGGAAATGAAAAAATTCATTGTAGAACAATGCTGTTTTATGTAAATTCATTGTAAAACATGCGGTATGAAATGAAAAAAATGAAGATTACTTATGTAGCTGTATTATTTAAAAATTGAAGAAAAATAATAATACTAAACATCATACATAGTAAACCTATTAAAATTTGGAGCTGGCACGGGCACGGACAATCCCCTAGTTAGGAAATAAATTATCACACATAATTCTTTAAAATTTTTTTGCACATAATTAACTATTTGGACATTAAATTGTAAAAGCAGCAACGATAATGGGAATTGGGGGAGTAAAACATGGAAGTGGAGATAATGGGGGAGTAAAACATGGAAGTGGAGAGTGGATGGTTGAAGGCTTGGGGCAATTCCGATGCTTTTTCCCATAGAGAAAGAGAGTTAGTTTCACATATAGGGGTTGTAGGTGAGATCTAGGGCTGGGGTTAATTCAATCTAACGGTTGAAATAAAGTCAACCGTTCTAATTTATAGAATAGATTCCCAGGTCCATTAATAATGCTCATCCCATATTTGGAAGTTGTGTGTGTGTTTTTTTTCCCACCACATTTGTAAATACAATTTTTGGATAACACCTCTAAATTCATTTTATAAAAACACTTCTAAATTAAAAAAAAATGTCTAATTTAGGGATAGTGCCCTCGGGCACGGGTAATACTCTAGTTTTAACTAAAATATAATTTTTGTATTTTGTATATAAAGATTTCCATGCTTCTTCTCCAACGCTAACTAAGCAAAAATAATGGAAAACACTAGGACACACAGGTGGAAGATAAATTGTAGAGAGAGAAGGATTAATGTTAAGACAAGTTATCATCATGTAGAAACCTTACGAAAAGTGGGTGAGAAATTTTAGGAACGTGGGTTAATATTGTCGTATAGTTCATCTGATCCCTAAATTATCCTTAAAATGTAGAAAAGTTGTTGATGGTGAGGGAATGATCTTCGCCAAGTTTAGCAAAATAAATGATAATTTTTTTTATTTTTCGTAACAAGATACATAACCACTGGATTTACAAATGTAGACAACTTCTTTATATTTGTACTTATTTGCCTAATGCATCGGAGATGCGGACGCGTAGCCATGTAAGGAGGGGGGAGGGGGGGGGGGGGGTCACGTGTCCCTTTCAGCTTTCTCCAGAGCCCCTACGGTACTGCTATTTTTTTAATTTTTTTGAAGTGTGCCCCTCTTAATATATAAAGATGCCCCCCTACTTGGTACACAAAGTGTTCTAGGCCTAATGGTTAAGAAAGTGATAGTTGAAGCAATTGAGCAGAGTTTGAATCTCCGTCCGTGCTTTATTTTTTTGATCTTTTTTGGATAAAAAAAGTGCCCCACAGTTAAGTTACATGAAAACCGTTCCAATTTTTAAACAATTACACAAACAACTTGATTTTAATTAGATTTTATTACATTTTAATCATTAAATTTGTACTCGGCTAACAAAACAAAAAAAGGAAAAAAGAAAAATCCAACCGTGGGAAGACGGAACGGACCAGGATGACATTTGACGACGAAGCCAGAAGCTCCCCCCCCCCCCCCCCCGGTCCGGCGTCGCTCGCTCTCACTCCGTCGTCGGCGTCGCTTTCCCTCCTTCCGAAGATTTGTAGGCAGGTAAACCCAGAACTCTAGTCTCTTCTTCTTAAAACTTATTAATCCTCCTTAGGGTTGCTCTTGCTGTTGGGGTTTTGGACCAATTCGCAGTAGGGGTTTTTAGGGGTGCTCTTGCTGTTTGTAGGGATATGAACTCCAAGGAAGACTCAGTTGTGATGATGTTGTACACTGCTGTTTCACTTGTGGTTTCAAATGCTGCGCTCCTATGTGGTATGGCTGCTTCTTTGCTCTTCAAGTTGAGAAAAATGGGTAAAATCTGGAGAATAAAAAATTAGGAAACTGTGCGATTTCTATCAAAATTCTATAGGGGTTGTTTGTGTATTTTTGTTATTTCGTTGCTTTGACTATATGAATTCATTTCTGCTTATTTGCTCTTCAAGTTCACTGATATTGCAAGTTCCATACGGGCTGAAAATGTTGCAAAATCAATATTCATCATTCAACTACTCAAAATGTTTGTTTGCCATCGTGGTAGTTTCTTTTTAATGGAACGAGCTTTGCTTGTAAAAAAATATAAGATTTTTTTTGTAAAAAAGAAATCTACAATGCCATATAATATATTTTTTGTTATGATATATGTAATAGTGTATTTATCCCACATCGTCTTAACATGCTATTTTCCCTTCTTGTATAGCCTACAAATAGGACCCTTGTACATTACTTCACTCAAGTTGAATACAAATCTTATTCCTCTTCATCTAGCTTTGTATCATGGTATCAGAGCCAAGTCTAGGGCTTTGAGAAGTGATTTTCCATCGTCTGTTTTGCTCGTTTTGACCACCTTCGGATTGTCAAAAGAGCACGCCTGCTCTGCCGCCCTGTCCGATCCACGTGTCCGGCTCCACTCCAGCAGCTCGATCCAAGTCAACGGCTCAACCTGTGTGGCTCGATCAAGCCCAAGTCTGCTCTGTTCCATCCGTTCCAGCCGACATTCTCCGTTGTAGCCGTTCCATTCGGCATTCTCGGTTCACTTTCTGCGTCTGTTCCGTTCCAGCAGCCTTTTAGTGATTTATTTTCAGTATTTTGGCTCCGTCTTCAACCCTAACCTTACTGGTATAAGGGTTTTTCGACGCTCCGGATCTGTTTATGCACTCCGGTTCAGCAAATTTTGACTTCTTGTCACTCTCATGGATAAATCTGAAAGCGCTCAGCAGATTTGGATTGTTTTGGATGGTTCTAATTATATGCAATGGTCCCGTGAACTTTCCAATTTTCTGAAGAGCAAGAAATTTTGGCGTATGGTTTTGGGAAAATCCCTAGGCCAACTAAAGTTCCATCCATTGAGCCTGCTGTCGATCTTGGAGAGCTTCAGGAAGAGTTGGATGCTACTAATGCGCGGATTATTACTTGGATTGGTAACACATCGATTCCAACAATACGAAAATTGGGTCGCTTTAAAACGGCCCAGGAAGTGTGGGAATTCCTAGGTTCCAGGTACACAACTTCTGATCTGTCTCATCAGTACCAGTAGATGGTGGAAATCAATAAAATGCAACAAGAACCAGGCCAATCCATTCATGCATTCTTGGCTAAAAGGCATGCGGCATGGGATCAGCTAGCTCAGTCTGAACCCAAGTGGAAGTGTTCTGAAGATGGTGCACTGTACATAGCATATCGAGATCGCTTGCATCTCATTCAGCTCCTTATGGCTCTTGATGATACGTATGAGCCAAGTCTTTCCGGTATCCTTCATAGGGTACCACTTCCCACCCTAGATTCTGCTGTTGCTGAACTCGTGTCTGATGAAGTTCATCTTGGTTTGATTGGAACTCAAAGGAAGACTGACATAGCACTTTCCATTCCTCGATCTGATCTTACATATCGCCCAAACGGTAATAATATTGAGTGCTACAATTTCCATGAGATTGGTCATCGTATATCTGCTTGTCTGGTTCGTCCTCCGATTGAGTGCACCATCTGTCATGAAGTTAGTCATTGGGCCAGTGATTGTACTAAAGCTAAGGTACAGGGAGGGGGTTTTAGTCAAAACAACAATGGAGGGGGTTATAAGCAAACAACAAGGGTGGTAAGTATAAGGCATCAGGAAAGTCCACAACTGCAGCAACCACTAATGCATCCAATCAGCCAGATCTCGGTGAGATAGCCAATTCCTTGAAGCATATTCTTTCCTTAACAGAGTCTAACCCGCTCTTGCAGAAAAGTCAGGTAACTCTCTTTGGTATTTTGATTTTGGTTAGTGTAGTAGTATGCCGTCTGATGCATCTGTATTCACATCAAGATCAGTACCTATTGATGCTCCTCTCATCCACACAGCTGATGGCTCTAATATGAATGTTTCACAAAATGGATATGTTTGTATTCCCAGTTTATCACTTCCTGACACATATTTGATTCCTTAAATGGCATTGAATCTTATATTGGTGGGGCAATTATGTGAATTTGGCCTTGATGTTGTTTTATCAGCTAATGGTTGTCGAGTACAGGATCCACAGACGGGGAAGCTTCTTGGGATCGGTAGAAAGGTTGGACGATTGTTTGAGCTCAATAATCTTCATCTTCCGTTGCGTCTTGTCAACTCTCGTCACTTAGCAACCTCTACTGCTCCTTCTTTTAGTTTATGACATTCTCGGTTAAGTCATGCCTCTTCTGGTGTAATAAAGAAATTAGTTTCTAGTGGTAATCTAGGAGTAGTTGAGTCTGAGCTTTTGGATTGTCTTCCGTGTCAGCTTGCAAAACAACCCGCTTTGTCTTTTAATAAAATCAATTCAGTTTCTTCAGCTCCTTTTGACTTAATTCACTCGGATGCTTGGGGGTCCTGCTACTCATGCTACTATGGGAGGGTCAGGATATTTTGTCATTTTCATTGACAACTTTACTCGTTACACCTGGATATACCTTATGAAAATCGTTCTGTGCTACCCAAATCTATCTCGATGTTGCCGCCATGGTAAAAATCCAATTCTCTCGTACTATTAAAGTCTTTAGGGAAGACAATGCTGGAGAATACACATAAATTGAATTCCTTGCTGCTATTTGCTCTCAAGGCACTCTTCCTCAACGATCATGTCCTGACACATCCCAACAAAATGGTCGCGCTGAGCACAAACATCGTCACATCCTTGACTCTGTTCGTGCCCTCCTAATATCATCTTCGTGTCCTAAAAGGTTTTGGGGGGAATTCGCTCTTACTCCCGTGTATACCTTAAACCGTGTTCCAACTCCTACCATACAAAACATGACACCGTATGAGAAACTCTAAAGTGTTCCTCCTGATTACTATTCTCTTCGTGTTTTTGGGTGTGTTGGTTTTGTTCTCTTGCAACCCCATGAACAAAACAAGTTAAAGCCTCGATCTCGTGTTTGTTGTGTCCTTGGCTATGGAATAGAACACAAAGGGTATCGGCTGTGGGGTCCAGTCCCCAAGCGTCTCCGCATATCTCGTCATGTTGTCTTCTGGGAACATAAAATGTTCTCGAGTGTCTCGTCATATCATCAATCCACTCTGGTTGATAATCCTGTCTTTACGGATCCATCATATGACTTAGTGAGGACCCTCCATCGAGTCTTTCCGAGCTCTTACATGACAATCTTTCATCACCCGGTTGAAATCCCGAGGCAGCTTCTCCTTCTAACGGATCTACGATTGTCATGAATGAGCGTGCTGATGATTATGATCATATTGAGGAGCAATAAATGGATGATTCTGATCCGCCTATGGGTAATCCAGTTGTCCAACCTAATGATAGCATTACACGGAATATGCCGACTAGGAAGAAGGTCATCCCATCCCATTTTCGTTCAGGTGAGTTTGTTATGAGTAAAATTATCAAACAGCATGAGCCTCAGTCCTACAAAGAAGCACAGTCTGATTCTAGATGGGTGAAATCAATGGTGGGATTCTTTGGCTAAAACTCATACATGGGATCTTGTTCAGTTACCACCTGGTAAGAAAACAGTTGGGTGCAGATGGATATATAAGATCAAGACTCGTTCTGATGGAACTGTTGAATGATATAAGGACGTTTGGTAGCCAGAAGTTTCACGTAGGAATACGGTATTTATTATGAGGAGACCTTTGCTCCAGTGGCTCGCCTTACTACAATGTGCACTCTGATAGATGTAGATGCTCAGAGAAGTTGGGCTTTGTTTCAGATGGATGTTAAGAATGCATTTCTTAACAGTGATCTTACTGAGGAGGTGTATATGAAGCCACCACATGGTCTCAAGGTCTCTGGATCTCAGGAATGTCGTATTCGCCGCGCACTCTATGGACTTAAGCAAGCTCCAAGGGCTTGATTTGATAAGTTCTGCTCCACACTTGTCCAACTTGGTTTCTCTTCAAGTCCAAACGATTCATCTTTATTCATTCGTCATACTGACCGCGGAGTTACAATCCTGTTAGATTATGTTGATGATATGATAATAACAGGAGATGACTGTGATGGTATTACTGAACTGAAAGATTTCCTAAATCGTCATTTTGAGATTAAATATTTGGGGCTTCTTAGCTACTTCTTGGGACTTGAAGTTACCTTTGACAGTAGTGCGTATTCTCTCTCATAGGCCAAATATGCATCAGGTGTTATTTCTCTTGCATGACTTGATGATCCTAAAATCGCATATACTCCGTTGGAGCCCAACCAGAGGTTAAACTCCGAGTAGGGAGAACCTTTATCTGATCCTTCTCGATATAGACAGCTTGTAGGTAGCGTGGGTTATCTTACAGTCACGCGTCCAGATATAGCCTATGCGGTTCATCAGGTCAGTCAGTTTCTAGAAGCTCCTCGCTCATCTCATTATGCTGATGTTCTTCGGATTCTGCGATATGTGAAAGGCACTGTGTTTCATGGAATCCATTTTTCTGCAAAGTCTTCTCCCATTCTACATGGATTCTTTGATGCAGATTGGGCTGGCGACCCAACTGACAGAAGATCTACTACTGGGTACTGTTTCTTCTTGGGAGACTCTCTTATTTCTTGGTGTAGTAGGAAACAAACTGTTGTGTCTCGGTCAACCTCAAAATCTGAATATCGTGCGATGACTGATGCCACACAGGAGCTCATTTGGCTGCGATGGCTACTTGCTGATATGGGAATGCCATAATCTTCCCATTCCACTTTATGTTGTGATAGCCGCAGTGCTATTCAGATAGCGCACAATGATATATTTCATGCGAGGACGAAACACATTGAAATTGACTGTCACTTTACGCGTCATCATATCCGTGCTGGTACAGTCAGCCTGAAGAATGTAACATCGGCCGATCAAACTGCAGATATACATACGAAGTCCCATCCACCTGAACGTTTTCGCGACTTGGTCTCCAAACTTCCGCTTGTCACAACAGCTTCAGTTTGAGGGGGACTGTTATGATATATGTAATAGTGTATTTTTTCCACATCGTCTTAACATGCTATTTACCTTTCTTTGCCTATAATAGGACCCTTGAACCTTACTTCACTCAAGTTGAATACAAATCTTATTCCTCATCTAGTTTTGTATCATTTTTGGCGTTTGTACGTGAATTTTATTTTTTAAGTTTGTGCCCCCTCTACCCAATTTTATTTTTTTACGTTTGTGCCCCCTCCTTCTACCCAAATTTTGACTCCACCACTGGATATGCAGTTGTAATGCAAATAATACCTAAAATTGGTGTTTTTCATTTTGAATAAGGAGTCCTACTCGACCAGTATTATGTAAAAGTTATGTAAAATATAACTTTTTGTTTAATCTTCACTCAAAACACGTGCACCTAATAATTGTTAATGAGAAGAAAAAGAGGAATTATAGAAAATAGTTACAAGCATGTGGAAAATGTAGGAGGCAAGATGGAGAAAAAATATGAAACATGCCTAAAAAATTGCTGAACCAGTTTTCATCCAAGTTTGGCGAGACTTTTGCATGTTTTGAATTTTGCCCTCCAATATGCATGTTTGTTGAAGTCCAAATTTTTACGAACTCCTTTATATATTGCATAAAATATGGATTTTCATGATCTATTGGAGATGCCCTATAAGTAGACATACAATTTTCAGCTCAAGTGAAGTTGATTTCGTTCTCGGTAGGAAGAAGAAAATTAATTTTCCAAAGTCCATTTGAGCCAATGTTTGTCTCGATTTAATGAATCATAGATGGCTTGACATAACATTTCAGAAAAAGACTCGATAACTCCCGCACTCAACATATCAATTATAGGGAGGCGATAACGTGATTTCAACTTCCAAACCGGACCGGCCGGTTCGACCGGTCAGTGACCAGTCCGAATCAGTCAGTGGACCGCCCATGCATGAAACTGGTCAAAACCGATAAAAAAATAGGCCGGTTCAGGGCCCAACCAGTGAACCTGGTGGGTTAAAAACTGGCCGGGTTTCAATAATTTCATAATTTAATGCTGCGCTTCAAACTGGAGTCAATCCAAATCTCAGCTGCCTCCCTTACTACTGGCCATGACGAAACTTGTAGCTTCAATGTTAAATCAGCCCACCGCCAATTAATCTCAAGCCCGTAAGTTCAAAAGATTAAGAGGAAGGGTAACAAAGGAATTTAACCCTTTGTCTGAAGGGCGTTCTGGTCTTAACTCTCTTGGTGGAGAAAAAGAAACAATTGGGAATTCATTTATGGACATCAGTCTATCTAGGGTTTTTTCTGGTTTTGGGGTAATCAAGAGGAAGCGTGGATCACATGATGAAGGAAATTACGATCCAAAGAGGAATTGCAGAGGTCTTTCTCACGCAAGGGTAAAGAGCAGATTCTATTGAGTACAGAGGAGGAAAATTATGCCCGTCTAGTAAGCCAATCCCAGGAAAGACTTGCTGGTAATCAAGATGTTCAAATATGTGTTGAAAGAACAGTGGTGGAAAAGGTTAGTATCCAGTCGCAAGCTTTTTCTGATGGCGATGATATTGTTTATGCACAGTACATGGACGAATTTGAGCAACTCATGGAGCTCACTGGAAAAAATGGAATGTCTTTGATTTATGGATCTTCTAAGGTGGTGGTGGCTGACCTTCAACAGCCACACTAGCGGTGTTAAGCTTGTGCTGGAACTGTCACGGGTTGGGACGTCCCCTGACAGTCAGAGAATCCGAGGTCTCGTGCAAGACCATCGCCCCAGTTTAGTTTTTTTTCTTTAGAAACCAAAAACAAAACAGAAAAAGTCGACAAAATAAGGAGGAGCTTGCTATTCCACAATGCTGATTATGTAGCCCCCAATGGTATTGCTGGTGGACTGGCTTTATGGTGGACAGATGAAATTGAGGTTAGTATTATGTGGAAATCTGCTCATATGTTTCAAATCCAAGCTCTTTTACCTAGTGGCTCTGAAGAAATTTGGATTATGGTTCATGCCCCTGCTGTGTTTGCTCAAAGAAGGAAGTTCTAGAAAAATGTATGTAATGTTTCAAAATCTTTTGTCAAGCCTTGGATTATTCTGGGGGACTGTAATGACATCAGTGCTGCTAGTGATAAGCAAGGGGGAAATGCTGCATGTCAATGGAGAATAAATCAATTTAGGAGATTTATTTCTGATTGTGGTCTTGTGGAGCTTCAATCTCAACGCTTGAGTTATAGCTGGAAAAACAAAAGATTGAATGGTAATGTTAGAGAGCTTTCGGATAGGGTGTTTTGTCTCGTGATTGGGGTGTTAAAAACCCTAAAGCCAAACTTTTGAGAAAAAGTATTTGGGGCTCTGACCATGCTCCCCTCCTTCTTTATTCAATGTGGTCTGATGTTAAGCATAGAACTACCTTCAACTTAGCAGCATATGGTTGGATTATGAGAGTTGTTTTATCACTATTAAAGAGAATTGGGTTCCTATTCAGTCATCAAATCCTTTCACCAGGTTGACCTCTAACTTGAGTAAGTGCAGAAGAGTTCTTGTCAAATGGAGTAAGGAGAATATGAAGAACAATATGATTGAAATTAGGAGATTAGAAGAGCAATTGCTGGTTTTTCAGAATCTCCCCTGGAGCTTCACAATGAAGATTCACAAGAAAAAATTAGAAGAAGCATTGCTGATTATTGGAAGAAGGAGGAAGTCTATTGGAGAGAAAATTCTAGAATTAATTATTTGAGAGAAGGTGATAAAAACTCCAGATTCTTCTTTCTCTCCACAATACAAAGAAGAAATTCAAATGCCATCAACAAGCTGCTGGATTTTGATGATAAGTGGGTAGAACAACCTGATGAGTTAGACACTTTAGCTAAACAATACTTCTCTAAGTTATTTTCTCAAACACCAGGGCATCATGATGATGATTTTTTGCAATTTGGCACTCCTAGAATCTCTGATCAGGACAACTATCTCTTTGAGCTCAATCCTTCTGCTGCTGAAATAGAGCAAGTGGTTTTTCTTTTAATCCCAATAAGGCTCCTGGGGTTGATGGCTATTCTGGATGTTTCTATCAAAGTCAATGGGGGGTCATTCACAAGGAAGTTGTGGAAGCTGTGCAAGAGGTGTTCATCTCTAAGTCTTTTCCTCCTAGTGTGAATAGGTCTGTAATAGCTCTTATCCAAAAAATGAAACAACCAGAATGGATGAGTGACTTTAGACCTATATCTCTATGTATGTTTCTCTACAAAGTCATTGCCAAGCTGGTGGCCAACAGAATCAAGAAGGTCCTTCCCAAGATAATTTCAGAAGAGCAGTCTGCCTTTGTTCCAAAAAGGTTGATACAAGATAACATTATTGTAGCTCAAGAATTTCTTGACCATATAAAAAACAAGAAGAAGGGTAATGTGGGTGCCATTTCCATCAAGCTTGATCTCCAGAAGGCCTATGACAAGGTGAATTGGTCTTTTTATTTCAATGTTTTACACAAACTGGGTTTCTCTTCAAATTTTGTCATGATCATCAACATTGTGTTACCACGACTTCTTTTCAAGTCAAGATGAATGGTAAGGTGGGTGAAGAGGTTAAATATGGGAGAGGTATAAGAAAGGCAGACCCTGTATCCCCTTATTTGTTTGTGATAATAATGGAAATTTTGTCTACCAATTTGATGACTACTCTATCTCAAAGATATTTGCAGGGTCTAAAGATTACTAGAAGTACTGAGCCTATAAACCATATTTTTTTTTTGCGGATGATGCTCTGATTTTTTTGGAGGCCTCTACTTAAGAAGTGACAAAGTTATTCTCCATACTTAATCAATTATGTGGTGCTTCTAGAATGGAGATCAACCTAAACAAATCTGGAATGTTATGCTCTCCCAATATCAAGGAAGACTCTCTGGCTGCAATTAAAGATATCTATGCTATACCTGATCTGGATTGTAATCTTCACTACTTAGGGGTTCCTGCTTTCTGGGAAAAATCTAAAACTCAAAGTGTCAGTTTTTTGAATGATAAAGTTATCTCCAAGCTTAAAGGATGGAAGAAGGAGTCCCTTTCATACGCAGGAGAGAAATATACTTAAAAACAGTGGCTTATGCCATCCCCAGCTACTCTATGAGATCTTTATTATTCCCAATTAATATGTGTTCTTCTTTGGTCAAGTCTTTGAGGAATTTTTGGTGGAGTGGCAATACTTTGAAAAGGAAGATCTGCTGGACTAGCTGGAGAAAGCTCACCAATACAAAATCTAGAGGGGGTATGGGATTTAGAGACCTTAGAATGCTCAATCTTTCTCTTCTAGCAAAAAGCTGTTGGAGATTGCTACAAAATTCATCTTCTCTTTGTTCAAGGGTGTTGAGATGGAAGCATCACCCCTCAGAAACTCTGTTCCAAGCTAAGTTAGGCCAATCTCCTTCTTGGGAGCATTCAAGCTGGTATGGATATTATTAAAAAGGTGCTTTGTGGAAGGTGGTAAATGGTAAGAAGATAAACTTTTTTGAAGATAATTGGATCCCAAATCTGCTGGGGAAGAAGCCTAAAAAAACTTCTGCAAATGAAACTCTCAATTTAGTTGCTGATTTGATTAATGTTGCTTCTCAAAACTGGAAAATCAGTCTTCTCAACAACTGCTTTTCAAAAGAAGAAGTTGCTGCCATTCTTGCTATTGATCTCTCATGGACTCAGAAATAAGATTCTCTTATTTGGCCTTGGTGTAATGATTGCAATTTTTCAGTTAAGTCAGGAATTCTGGAGGCAAAAGAGATTTTTGAAAGTGCAGCTTATAAATGTACCCCTGGCTATAAAGACTTTGATTATTCTAAGGCTTCTTCCTCTTTTAGTTTTTCTAAAGAATGTTGGAAATTCATTTGGTCCCTTCAACTTCCCCCAAAAATAAAACATTTTTGGTGGAGAGTTAGCAACTCAGCTCTAGCTACAAAGTGTAATCTTCACAAAAAAGGCTGTGCTCTAGATAACAGGTGTCCCATTTGTGGTGAGGAGGTAGAAGACTTAAACCATTTTTTTAGGGGTTGTGGCTGGACACTTCCTGTTTGGTGTGCTACTGGAGTTAGTATGAGGAGCTCCAGTAACAGAGAATGTGATTTCAAGGTGTGGCAGCAGGAAACTTTTGAATCCTTAAACAAAGAAGGTAATTACTATAGGAATTTTGGGTGGACTTGCTGGATGATTTGGAAGGAGAGAAACAAGTTTGTGTTCAATGGTGATCCAGTGAATCCTAAACTAGTGGTGGCTCAATTACAATATCAAATGGCTGAATTTGATCAGCTTCAAAATGGGGGTGGAAAGTTTGGTATCTCAGCTCCTACTGACATCTCTTACCCACAGTGGACTAGACCTCCTATTAGTAAGTGGACTTGTAATTTTGATGCTTGTTGGGATCCAAATTCTTTAAGAATGTCAGCTGGGTGGGTGTAAAGGAATGTTGCTGGTTTTTTGATTGACGGTGGATGCTGGAAGGGGTTTGCAAATTCTGCAATTGCAGCAGAAGCCAAAGCCTTCAGATTGGCAGTCTTAGAAAACATGAATCTGCTTTCCAAAATTAATTTTGAGAGTGACTGTAACACTTTGGTTGATATTTGGAAGCATGGATTCAAATGTAATTGGGAAGTGTTGGCTATAGTGCAGGATCTTAAGTAATGCTTAAACTCTGTGGAGATTTCCATTTGCTGGATCAGAAGGAGTGCTAATGTGGTAGCAGATAGGTTAGCTAGGTTAGCTACTCATGTTGAATTATATGAGGTGAACTCTATACTAGATCCTAAAATAGCTATGTTGGTAGAAAAAGATCATTGTAATAGCCGTTTTTCCTGTTTAATTTAATTCTCCTCTCTTTGAAAAAAAAAACATCAGAATTTAAAGTTTTAGACTGTCGTTTTTGTTTGTTAATTTATTTTTGTTATATGTAAAAAGAATCATCTATCATAATTCATAACAGCTTTAGCGAGGCTGGTAAGAGAAGGACGCCGGTGGAGGAGGCAGATCTGTGCTTTCCAGCGATGAGGCATGACAAGGCGGCGGTGGTGGCTACTGGGTCTGCTCTCCAGCGATACCAGAATAGTGTGCCCTTCTTCTTCTTCCTCTTCTATTCTTCTTCTGATTTTTTTCTTCAAATTGTAATTTTTCTCTTTGATCTTTAAATACTCTTGGTTCTGTAATTATATTGTTGGATTTGTTAGTTTATGATGTTGGTAATGGTTGTTGACTGTTGGATCTGCTAGTTTATGATGTTGGTAGTGGTTGTTGACTTGTGGTGGTAGAGGTCTGGTGGTGGAGGTGGTCTGGTGGTGGGTGGTAGTTAAAGTAGAGAGAGAAAGAGGATATGATATAACATCAGAAGATTAAAGGGGAAATAGGAAAAGGTACAGTTTTCTTATTACTGATTACGTAAATAGATAAAGTAGGTTAATAACAAGTTCAAATTTCTAATTTTTATTGCGATTTGAGGGAAGAATGCTAGGTTATTTTTTTTAACGGTAAGAAATGGAGGGAAGACTAGTTAAACACGTAGCCAGCCGATTAGTTCTTATTGCTGCGACGGCCTGGAAATATCGCGAACAAGATTATTATATGGGATTATTATAATTAAGCAAAAAATTTAAAAATAGTATTTACTAATGATGCATAAAAGTAAAATTAATAACTGAAAAAGGCATCTCTAAGAAAATATATAGCACAAAGGCAAAATATAAAAACAAAGCATAACAAATGACAATAGTAACCTTTACTTGTGGAGTTAGAATTTGCCTTCTATCTGGTTCTTCTTCTTTATTCATGTTGGAATATTTACAAGTAAATCCTTGATTAATATAATAGTGGAAGCAATATGTTTACTTTTTGTAGCGTGATCGTGTATCTATGGCGTTGATTGTTAACGTGATTTAGCTCCCAGTAGGAACGGGAACCTTTTGGGCGAACATTGAAATCCATATTAATATGTGTAGAAATTTTATAGAGACAACTGTGAAGAGACATACTGATATGTGTAGAAATAGTCTGTATATATAGACTATGTTTCTAGTTATTTTCAGGATAAGCCTCTCCGGAGTTTGCGATGTTAACCCCCTTGGTTGATTAAAATTATAGTGCAGCTCCATTGGGCGCATCATTTAATATATCTAACATTTCCCACTCTTTCATGGGTACACACATAAATCAAACAATTTCCTCAATCTCCAACCAACATCGATAAGAAATTTGTGCATCCGACCTGCATTTCGGGAGATTCGTACACCAAACCCATCTCAGCCAATGCCAGAAGGCTCTACCTCGAAAAAGATAATGCATAGTCTAACTCTCGTATCCCCCAAATTCCATCATATGCCATATCGTAGATCATGAACATGTCTAGTCCCATAGACCATGCTCGAATGCGTCTAACATGCTACTTTCAAAACTTGCATGACCTGACATGGGTCTCACAAGCGGGCCCAATAAATAAACATAGAGTGATGCAATTCGAATCTTCCACTCGCCATGTGTCGTTTGGTTTTGAACTGCTTTCCCAGTAGTGCATGGAAGGCCGAATCATCCATGACCTGTAGGTGGCATACGGAAGTAACACCACAAAACCACCACTTTACGACACAGTCAAGAGTAATAAGGGTATATGGTTTCGATCATACTCGAATGGCCGACGAGGCTCACACTGTGAGAGTCATGGGATTACTCAACTCACAACCTCATGTCTCATTTTAGCACGTGTCTATGGAAACACATGTCATAGTGTTTAAAGTCCCACTAGAGAGCACATCTTTTCTCATAAGAACGACTATGAAGATTCTAGTTCAGTCACCCTCTCATGCCTAACCCGAGAAGTTAACAGTTTGCTCACAGTTGGTTTCAAAGATTTGAAACTTATTTCAAAGCCTTGAAAACCACTGAACATGAACTCAGCATGAACTGAGGGGGAGTTTCTACTCATATGTCTTTCTAGTCTTATGAACTTGATCTTGCTATGTTGTATGATGAAAGACAAACTCAATATGTGATTATAACTTGCATTGATCTTATTGTTTTCTTAAGGAATTTTGTGGGAACTGCTAGCTAACTCTGTGTATGCAGGTTTAGCAAATTTCCTTATTTGCTGGATTATATACTTGGAAAATAAAGTCTTCAGATTGATTCTAATATTATGGAATGGTATCTTGACCTTTCTTAAGTCTGCAGATGGAAGATCAGATCAATATCACTGTGGAAATCAAGCAGCTAGCCGTTGGAATTGGGCTGTTAAGATTCAAAGATCCCTGGAGGATGTTTAGGGATCTTATGTTTGAAGGTTGCTATATATTCTGCAATTTAAATCAGTAGAAGAAGATAGAGAACTCAGAGAGATTCACGAACTCAGTGCATTAAAGAGATTCAAACACTCTCAAAGGATTGACAAGCAACTTTGAAGAAGATCAAACACTCACTCAATCCATTCCAAGTCCCAGAAGAACACTTCAAGCTTCACAGCTTTACTGTTTTACAGCTTCTTCACTTGATCTTAATTTGTATATATTTTCTTTTATACTCTTTATCATTTGTTCTCGTAATTTGTTGAAGAGGAACATCAGATAATTTTTATTGTATCAGTTAGCTAGTGCAGGTACTAGATAGGTTAGGAAGAACCACATACTGCACAGAGTAAGGCAATTCTCTTGGTCGGATATCTAGGGCTTAGCTTTTGATAAATAAGAGGTATGTTAAAATCTTGAAGTGATTAGATCCCTCAGGCGGAGAGGTAGGTCATTGATGACTGAACTCCGTAAAATCACTGTGTTCATGGCTTTACATTTCAGTTCTTTACTTATCTCTACAACTGCTTTCAAAACAGGTTTAAGTTGAAAGCTTTGAAAGGCATTTCAAAGCCTTGAAAATATCAGTTATTTTCAGACAATCTGTTTCAGTTTCAAATCTTTGAAACTGAGTCCAAATCTTTGAAACTCCTTTTAGTCATTGACTTTGTTTTTAAACAACTCTTTTAGCAATAGTTTCCATACTCTATTCAACCCCCCTTATATAGTATTTGATCTTGTATTTGTTGACTGCATTACAATCTTCAATTGGTATCAGAGCCTGTATCACTATATAGATCTAACAATCTGGTGATCATGAGTAATGTAGGTGAAGATGGTTTCTCTTAGGGAAGAGCTGCTGACATACTTCCTTTATTCTGTGGAGACAATTTTGAACATTGAAAGGCCTTGATGAAAATTTTCATCATTGATCAAGACATTGAACTTTGGTCTATCATCCAGAATGGACCTCACGCATTCTACATAGAAAATGACCAGATTTAGAGTCCCAAACCTAAAAAACTCTCTCTCTACTATTGTGCTTTAAATGCAGATGAGTTTAATCGGATATCTACCTGCAAGACTGCTAAAGAGATATGGGATATGGTAACCTTTGAAGGAACTAGCCAAGTGAAGCAAACCAAGATCAATATCTTCCTTCGACAGTATGAACTATTCAAGACGAATGGAGATGAATCCATCAAAGATATGTTCTAGAGGTTTATTGATATTGTCAACAACCTGAAGTCCTTGGGGAAAGTTTTTTTCCAATGAAGAGAACGTCCGGAATATCTTGAGAAGTCTTCCCAAAGCTAAATGGAAACCAAAGATAACAGCTATTGAAGAAGCTCAAGATCTTTCATCTCTCTAACTAGATGATTTATAGGAAAATCTACTCACACATGAGATCTCCTTGAGTGAAGCTGATGGAGAACTACCAGAAAGTGTCAAGAATCTGGCACTCAAGGCTAAAGAAAGTGAACAACCTCAAAGCCTTGAAAAAGAAGAAACAACTGAAGAAGATCCTTTTTCCCTCATTTCCAAAGCCTCAAGGATTCTCAAGATGAAGAAGAAATTTGGAAACACAGACTTCAGCAGAAACAAATTCAGATCTTCTAGTAGCAAGGACTACAAGAGTAAATCTTCTTCTCATAGTGTGGTGTTGCAGGACACTTGATCAGAGATTGTCCTCACAAGAAGAGAAAGAATTTTCAAAAGAAGGACCATGACAGAAAGAAGAAGGCCATGGTGGCTTCATGGTGTGATTCTGATTCATCAAGTGAATCTGATTCTGAAGAAGATCAGGCCAACCTCTGTCTCATGGCCAAGCATGATGAAAGTTCAGAGAAGAACATTGAGGTAATGGTGAATAGTATTATTTCTAAACCTGTAAATCTGCTTTATGAAATTTTGGAAACATGCTTTAAAATGAAGAAGATTACTTAAATGAAACTAAGTCTTTAAAGGATAAAGTTCATGAGCAAGAAAAAGAAAACTTGTAACTAGTTTGCCAGAACAAGAATCTTGAAATTTCTCAGGCGAAGACTGACAAAGATTTCAATGCCTTGGAAACCAATTTCAAAGCCTTGAATACTCAAGTCAAAGAAGTTTTAACTGGAAACTCTCTTCCGAGTGACAACCTTGTCACTCTAAGTCACCAGCATGATGCATTAGAGGAATAGAAGACTCTTCTGGTTGAGAAACTTTAAGACTCAAAGAAATATTTGACAAAACTTGCTGGCTCTGAACATATCTCAACTTGATTCTTGGAGGAAGTATACATCCAGTTCACAAAATTGGTATTGGATATAATCCAAACTTTCCAAGGAAGAACAATACCATATTTGTGAAAGCTAGCAGCAAACATTTTTTCAAAGTATCATTAATGTGGAAAAATTGGTCATGTTAAGATGACTTGTCCCTTTAGAATAAGAGAACCTCAAATTATGAGGAATACCTCTCCATTTCATCTTAAGGGACAAGTGAGACAGATTTGAGTTTATAAAGGAGTCAGACAACCTAACATGGTTGATCTTGAGTATGAATCCAAATATCACACTTGGTCTAACAGCTAGGTAAGGCAGTGAATGGTGTTTGCAGGTTTTTACCAAGACTAAAGAACAAAAGTGGATCATGGATAGTGGTTGCTCCAGAAACATGAGTGGAAAAGGTTCTTTATATAAAGAACTGAAAGAACAATCAGGAGGAACAATCACACTAGGTGACAAAGTCAAATTCAGCATCATAGGAATTGGTAAAGTTTGTACTAGTGTTGATAATTCTATATCAGATGTTTATCTTGTAGTTGGTTTAAATATTAATCTGTTAGTGTATCTCGTTTGTGTGATAAAGGCAATAAGGTTATTTTTTACAAGGATAAATGTGTGGTGCAAGATGAAAAATCTGCTGATTGCATCCTCACTGCTCCAAGGTCAAACAATTACTACTGTTTGAATACTAAAAAAGTTGTAGGAGAAAGTCTGAAATGTCTCAAGGCCTTGAAGGATGATTCAAAGAATTGACATACAAAGATTGGACACATCATCTTGCATACACTGAACAAACTAGTTTCCAATGACTTGGTCGGAGGCTTGCCCTCCATTAAGTTCAAAGATGAAGAAGTATGCAAAGTGTGTGCTCAAGAAAACAGACAAGAAGCCAGTTCAAGCCAAAGAACTTTTGTGAGTACAATCAGACCTATTGAACTGCTTCATAATGAGAGTTCCAACTCCAAAGGGTAAGAATTATATGCTGGTTATTGTAGATGATTTCTCTAGATTTACTTGGACAATGTTTATAAGAGAAAAGTCAGAGGCCCAGCCTGAATTTTCAAAACTTTGTAAAGAGCTTCAAACTTTGAAAAACCGGCCTATTGCTTCAATAAGATGTGACCATGGGAGATAATTTATCAACTATAATTTGATTTTTTCGGTGCCAAGTATGGTATTTCTCACAACATTTCTGCTCCTAGAAATCCTCAACAAAATGGTGGAGTTGAAAGGAAAAACAGAACTCTTGAGGATATGTCTAGGAAAATTCTTTTAAAAAAAAATTGCCAAACTCTTTTTGGGCTGAGGATGTGAACAATGCAAACTATTTTATTGAACAGATGCCGGATTAGGACTTTTTTGAAGAAGACTCCTTATGAACTTTTCAAATAGAAAAAGCCAAATATTTCTTTTTTCAAACCTTTTGGTTGTACTTTTTTTGTGCACAATAATGATTAGGATAATCCTGGCAAGTTTGATGCTAGAAGTTATGAAGGTCTATTTCTTAGCTATTCCTTGACTAGCAAAGCTTACAGAGTGTACAATAAGAGAACCAAGATTGTTGAGGAAAGTATACATATATTTGATGAAAGCTATGATGGTTCTTTGAGTGAAAGTTTTGCAGACTTGAATTTGAAAAAGCATGAGTCAGAGGATGAAGCAGATCCAAAGAATGGTTCTACGATTAACTTGCATGAAAATAGAAGAAATTTTCAAAGCCTTGAAAATGACTCTCAAAGCCTTGAAACAGAACCTTAAGGAACACAGAGTGGTCAAGCCACTGCATCAAGTTCTCAAGGCCTTGAAAACATTCCTGGTGAACCAGAACCCTGTACACAAGAAAGAAGTTCAAATATCTATCATCTCATCCAGCAGAAAACATCATTTCTGATCCATCCACTGGTACACAAACTAGATCTCAGTTAAAGAACTTGCGTGCTTTTGATGCTTTGTGTCTCTTGCGTAATAATGTGAAGGAAGCTTTACAAGATGCAGACTAGATCATAGAAATGCAAAGTGAGCTGAATGAATTTGATAGGAACAAGGTCTGGAATTTAGTTCCTCCTCCCATAATCAGTTTGTAATTGGAACAAGGTGAGTGTTCAGAAACAAGTTGGATGAAATGGTAAGGTTATCAGAAACAAGGAAAGAATGGTAGCTCAAGGCTACAATCAGGAATAAGGTATTGAGTATGAGGAGACTTTTTCTCCTATGGCCAGTTTGGAAGCAATTAAGAATCTTACTTGCATTTGCATCACATAAGAACTTCAAAAAATTTCAAATGGATATTAAATATGCATTCTAAATGGTTATCTGCAAGAAGAAGTTTACGTTTTTCAACCTCTTGGTTTGAAATTAATGGTTTTCCTAATTATGTTTATACGCTCGAAAAATCTCTTTATGTCCCCAAACAAGCTCCAAGGGCTTGGTATGAAAGATTGTCAAAATTCTCAATTGAAAATAGTTTCACAAGAGGGCTAGTTGATAAAAATCTTTTCATAAAGACACATGAGAAAGACATTTTAGTAGTACTGATATATGTTGATGATATTATGTTTGGTGCTACTAATGATTCTCTTTCCAATGATTTCTCAAGTCTTATGAGCTGGGAACTTGAGATGAGCTTAATGGGAGAGTTAAATTTCTTTACTGGACTTCATGTACATTAAATGAAGTAAACAAAGGATTTTCTGAATAAATGTAACATGTCTCAATCCAAGGTAGTCAAAACTCCCATGAGTTCTACATTATCCTTGGACAAGGATCGGAATGGTAAGAGTGGGAACCAGAAAGAATTTAGAGGTATGATTGGTTCACTCCACTATCTTACTACAAGCAGGCCATACATTATGTTTAGTGTTTGTATGTGTGCTACATATCAAGCTGATCCTAAAGAGTCTCACTTAGTTGATGTCAAAAGAATTATTGGATATCTCAATGGTACTAAAGACTTGGGGCTTTGGTATCCTAAAATGTCCAACTTCTCTTTGTGTGGCTATTCAGATGTTGATTTTGCAAGATACAAAGTAGATAGAAAACGCACTTCAGGGTGTTGTCAATTCCTTAGATCATCCCTGATAAGCTGACATTCGAATAAGCAAAATTCAGTAGCTTTATCAACAACAGAAGCTGAATACATTGCAGCTGGATCATGTTGCTCCGAAGTGCTGTAAATAGCTCAACAAATGAGAGATATGGGTTATGAATTCAAAGATATTCCTATCAAATGTGACAGCACTAGTGCTATCTCAATTACAAAAAATTCAGTACAAAATTCAAGGACTAATCATATGATGTATCTTTTCTATTTGTGCCTACCGACATGCATTTTGCAGATATCTTCACTAAACCATTGCAAAAAGATAGATTCACAGCCCGGAGATTAGAACTTGGGATGCTGAATAAAGAAGCATTGGTTTAGGGGGAGTATCAGGTAAGTATGATGTATTTCAATGTTTTGAAAAGTTTTTCAAAGCATTGAAAATTTTATGTGCTGTATAACAGTTTTTCAAGGTCTTGAACCCTTTTCAAAGTCTTGAAAATAAATATGTTTACTATATAGTCAATGATTGGATCTCTAATGATGGGTGTTATCTCTGTAGATAATTTCCTAACATTATTTTTACCTTATTGAACAAATCATTTTCAAATCAGAATAGTATTACCAAACGAGTATGTATTTCAAACAAATACTTATTTCCTTAAAATATTTGGAAATATTCAGTTTCATTCTTTAACTCAAACACTTCACTATTTATCTTCTCCATTCTCTCTTTCTCTCGTCTATATTTATAGTCTATGTGTCCTTAAACCCTAACCCTATGGATTCTCAAACATGCTCTCAAATAATCAATATGGTAGGTGGTAGCTCTAAGAAGACTACATGGATGAAAAGAAAGACTGGGGAAGAGGAGGTGCAGACGATCAGTGCTAGCTCCAGCTCTAGGGCTTCTAGTGCCTCTGTGCAACCCTCTCCTCCTCCTCCGAAGAAGACAAAAAAAAAAGACAAGGAGGACCAGACTGCTACGAGCAAGAAGAAAACAGATCATGTGACTACATCTTAAAGAACGGAATCCAGATTTGTAGTCCAAAGAAGGTTAAGACTCCTCTGAAATCAGGAAAAGGGAAGGATATACAGACTTCAGGAAAGATCTAAGGGAAGAATTTACAGGTTTTAGAAAATGCCAAGGGTAAAGAGATTCAGATTTACTCAGAGGAGAAAACAACTTCTAGTAAGAAAGATCTTTCTTCTAAACGGTTTATCAGTCATGCTACTAGGGGTATTTGGCTAGATGGTTTTTGATAGATCATAAGTTCTTTTGTATTAATATGTGGATATATACAAAGGAGGAGCTTTGGTTCCTTGATGATAAAATCCAGAAAAACGAGTGTCAAAGCTTCAAAGCTTTGAGACATTGTAGTTGCCTTATATGTTTTTAAAAGTTTTGTTTTCTGCAGGTCTATAAGTTGGTGTTTGGAATGATTTTGTCATTCTCTATGAAGTTATGCAAATACCATGGAATTATGTTTTGGATGGTACAACACAATATGCAGGACTGAGATGGATTGAGAATCCAAGTTCATTTTGATCAACTAGCACTTAAAGCTGCAAAGCTTTGAGAATTTCTGAGTACTTCTTACTGCTAACTTCATCTAACCAGATCTATGTATGCAGGTCAATTCATTTGGTTTTATAACTTGTTATTAACTTATACTATTCTATTAATACTTGTTCTACAATTGTTAATTGGTATATCCATTTGATTTGATGGATAAACTGTTTTTATTATCAGACAAAAGCTAGCCTAATTTCTTCATGAAATGTTGGCATAATGCTGATCAGATCTTAATGCTAGTTTGTCTAGATATTGTTTGATCTTGTTTGTTGAGTGTATGCAGGGTTGTTGGGCGTTCCAACGTCCGAAAACAAATAAGTTAGCTATCTAAGCATAGCTGTTGAAAGAAGCATATCAGGGGAGAGGATTTTTAGGCATTGAGTTCCTAAAAACTCTCAGGTTGTTGTAGACTGATACTTAAGGGATCAGTGGTTTGAATTTCAAAGAGAGACACGTAAGGAGAGGCTGATCAACGCAGGAATTGAAGAGTGTTACAAACAGGAGAGATCAGCTCATACAAGTCCTTAAATCATCAGGCCTATTACCACTGAAGAAGCAAGATCATTCATCAGAGACTGAAGAAAACTTCAAAGCTTTATTGCTTATTTCCATTTTTCTTCTTCACACTTGTACTGATATTTTATTATCTTTATGTGTTCTTAAACCTCACAAACTTAGAAGTTCAGTTTTTCAATTGAAAAACCAAGAGGCTCTTATTATTTCAACGGGTTGTAGCTCGAACTAGATAGGTTACGAACCACAAGCTGTATAGGTGAAAGGTAGCTCACTTAGGCTTGAAATCTAGGGCTAAATCAGGGTGATTAATAAGAAGTTGTGTAATAATCCTGGAGGGATAAGATCCCTCAGGAAGAGACTAGGTCCAATTGTGACTGAACTCTGTATAATCCTTGTGTTCTTGTTTCTTACTTTTATTATCCTTACATTCTAGTCTAGGCAGGAAGTTCCAAAGCTTTGGATTTTCCAAATATCAATGATTTGAAGCTTCTGTGTTTTCAGTTATATCTCTAGTTTCTCAAATTTTTTCCAAAGCTTTGAGATATCAACTGCATACTTTCTCTAAGTTTCAAAAGACTCTTTTTTATGCAAAAGTTGGCATACTCTATTCAACCCCCTTCTAGAGTATTTAGATCCTGTTGATATACTTACATTACAAAATTTCAGCTGGTATCATAGCTTGGGTCACTGTTTAAGGATCTAACAATCTTGTTAAAATGAGTAATGTAGGTGATGGAGGATTCTCACAGTGAAGTGCAGCTAATAGACCTCCACTGTTCTGTGGTGATAACTTTGTGCATTGGAAGACACTGATAAAAACGTTCATCATAGATCAAGATATGGAGCTATGGTCTAGGATTGTGAATGGTCCAAACTTGTTCAATATAACTTCTGATGGAATAAGAACAGTCGAACCAGAGGATGATCTCTCAGTTACTGAACTGGAAAAGGTATCAAAAAATTATAAAGCTTTGAACTTATTGTATTGTGCTCTTAGTGCACATGAGTTTAAAAAGATATCCAACTGCAAGAGTGCAAAAGAGATATGGAATAAGATAACTGTTACTTACGAAGGAACTAGCCAAGTTAAGAAGACAATGATCAATATCCTTTTGAGACAGTATGAACTGTTTAAGATGAATTCTGATGAATCTGTCAAGGACATGTTCAAAAGGTTTAAAAATATTGTGAAAAACTTCGAATCTTTGGGAAAAGCTTTCTCAAATGAAGAAAAATTTAGGAAGATACTCATAAGCTTGCCAAAATCTAAATAGGAGCCTAAGACACTTGCAATTGAGGAAGCTCAGGATTTAAGCATCTTGGAACTAGATGATCTGCAAGGAAAACTGCTCACTCATGAGATCTCAATGAAGGAGGTAGATGGTGACATGAGTGACAACATCAAGAACCTGATACTCAAGGCGAAGGACAATGAGAAATACCAAAGCCTTGAACATGAGGATGATGATGACGAAGAAACCTTAGCTTGATTTCCAAATCCTTGGCCAGAATTCTAAAAAAGAAAAGAAACTATGGAAACAAGGACTATAAAAAGGATAAATTCAGATCCTCAACTAGCAAGGATCAGAAAGTTAAACCTTCTTCACATTCATATAAACCTAAAGCAATGGCAATGAATGTGGAGATGCAGATCATTTGGTAAGAGATTGCCCTCAAAAGAAAAAAAGCAGACAATTTCCTAAGAAGGAAAATGACAACATAAGAAAGAAGGCAATGGTGGTCTCATGGTGTGATTAAGACTCTTTAGACTCAGATTTTGATGAAGAACAAGCCAATCTCTGTTTGATGGCTGAACATCAAGAAGATCAGTCTACAGAGAAGCCAATTGAGGATATGATAAAGAATCTTTTATCTAGTCCTTCTGATGTAGTGCCTGAAATCCTCAAAAGTATATTTTTGAAGGAGGAAAGTTACAGGAATGAGTTTGATTCCTTAAAAGTAAAGTTTCATGAGCAAGCAAAGGAAAATTTAGATTTGGTTTTTCAAAACAAATGTCTTGAAGCTACTAAGTTGAAAATTGACAGTGACTTCAAAGCCTTGCAAAGATTTGAAATCACAAGTCAAAGAAGTTGTTGATCAAAACTCTCTTTTAACTGATAAATATGTTGATCTAAAGAGTCATTCAGATTATTTAGAACAACATAACACTTCATTGACTAGTAAGCTTCAAGAATTGAAGAAAATTCTTTCAACCTTTGCTGGCTCAGAACATAAGCTAAGTCTTATGCTTGGAGGAAGTATGCATTCTGTATACAAAAGTGGAATTGGGTATAATCAAAATTTAAAAAAAAAGAAACCAAACCAAATTTGTAAAATCAGGAAGTAGACATTCTACAAAATGTCACTATTGTGGTAAACTTGGACATGTGAAATTAACTTGCCCCTTTAGAAGGACAGAACCTCACATTATGAGGAACACCTATCCTTATCAGCTTAAGGGACAAGTGAAACAGATTTGGGTTCCAAAAGGAATTAGACCACCTAAAATGGTTGATTCTAATTATGAGTCAAAATTCTACACTTATTCTAATAGCTTGTGAAGGCATTGATTGAATTTTGCAGGATGTCACTAAAGCTTTGAAGGATCATAATTGGATTTTGGATAGTGGATGTTCCAGACGCATGAGTGGAAAGAAATATTTTTTTCAATGAGCTTAAAGAGCAATCAGGAGGAACAATCACACTTGGTGACAAAGCAAGGTGCAACACCATTGGTATAGGTAGTATTGGTAATCACTCTGCTAGGTCAATTTCAGATGTTTATCCAGTTGATGGTCTTAAGTAGAATTTGTTGAGTATATCTCAGCTTTGTGATAAAGGAAATAAGGTAGTATCTGACAAGGAGAAATGTGTGGTGCAAGGTGAAAAATAAGGCAATTGCATACTCACTGCTCCTAGGTCACACAATGTTTAAGCTTTATGTACCGACAAAGTTGCAGGTGAAAGTATGAAATGTCTCAAAGTTTTGAAGGATGACTCAAAGCTTTGGCATAGAAAGTTTGGGCATATAAGCATGCATACCATGAACAAACTCATCTCAAAATATTTGGTAAGAGGCTTACCAATCCTGAAATTTAAAGATGATGACATTTGCAAGGCATGTACCCAAGGTAAACAGACCAATAGTTCATTCAAGCCAAAAAAACTTTGTAAGTACTTATAAACCCTTAGAATTGATGCATATGGACTGTTGGGGTCCTATGAGGGTTAAAACATCCTAAATGTAAGAGATATATGCTTGTTGTGGTTGATGATTATTCCAGATTTACACGGGTTATGTTCATTAGAGACAAGTCTGAAGCATTATCTGAATTCTCAAAGCTTTGTAAGGAGCTTCAAACTATGAAAAATTTACCTGTTGCCCCAATCAGAAGTGGTCATGGTAGAGAATTTGACCAGCTTGATTTTTTTTTATTTTGGGCAAAGCATGACATCTCACAAAACTTTTCTGTACCTAGAACTCCTCAGCACAATGGAGTAGTTGAGAGTAAAAACTAGAACTTTTGAAGACATGTCTAGAACCATGCTACTTGAAATTAATTTTCCAAAGTGTCTGTGGGCAGAAGCCGTTAATACCGCCAATTATGTGCTCAATAGATGTTTGATCAGGCCTATTTTGAAGAAAACTCCTTATAAACTTTACAAAGGGAGAAAGCCAAGTGTTTATTATTTTAAGCCTTTTGGCTGTACTTGTTTTGTGCGTAACAATGGCAAAGATAATCTTGGTAAGTTTGATGCTAGATGTGATGAAGGTGTTTTTCTTGGTTATTCTAAAACTAGCAAAGCTTAGAAAGTTTACAATAAGAGAAATAAGATTGTAGAGGGGAGTATTCATGTGATTTTTGATGAAAGTACTGATGATTCTCTGAGTGAAAGTTTTGAAGATCTCAACTTGAACAAGTATGAGGCTAACAATGATTATGAAAAGGATAAAAGAAGCAAAACTAAGTTGCAGAAACACTCAGAAGAATCTTAAGGCCTTGAACCCCCTGTTGAGCCAAAATCTCAAAGCCTTGAGACTGAGACTGACAGAACATATGATACTCCTTCTACTGTGTCAAGATCTTAAAGCCTTGAAGGATCATACACCTGTACACCAAGAAAGAAGCTCAAATACTTATCGGATCATCCCGCAGAGAAAATTATATCAGATCCAACCACTGGAACTCAGACAAGAGGTCAACTGAAGAATTTGTGTGCTTCTAGTGCTTCTGTATCACTTATTGAGCCAACAAATGAAAAAGAAGCACTAAAAGATGCAAATTGGATCATTGCAATGCAGATTGAGCTGAATGAGTTTGAAAGGAACAAAGTATGACATTTGGTTCCTAGACCAAAGAATCAATCAGTGATTGGAACTAGATGGGTTTTCAGAAACAAACTTGATGAAAATGGTAAGTTTGTGAAAAATGAAGGAAGACTGGTTGCAGAGGGATATAATCAAGAAGAATGAATTGATTATGACAAGACATTTGCGCCTGTTGCAAGGTTAGAAGCTATTAGAATACTTCTTGTATTTTCATCACATAAACATATAAAGCTTTTTCAAATGGATGTAAAATGTGCTTTTCTAAATGGATATTTACAAGAAGACGTATATGTTGCTCAACCACCAGGTTTTAAAGATGACAATTTTCTTGATCATGTTTACAAATTAAACAAAGCCTTGTTTGGACTTAAGCAAGCTCCAAGGGCTTGGTATGACAGACTCTCTAAGTTTGTACTTGAAAATGATTTCAAGAGAGGACTTGTTGACAAAAACTCTTTTTTATCACGAATCATGAAAAGGATTTGTTAGTAGTACATATATATGTTGATGATATTCGTTTTGGTGCTACTAATAATGTTCTTTCAAAAGAGTTTTCAAGTCTAATGTGCAGGGAATTTGAGATGAGCTTAGTGGGAGAACTGAATTTATTTATTGGACTTCATGTACATCAAATGAAGAAAGGAATCTTTGTGCATCAAGGGAAATACACCAAGGACTTGTTAACTAAATATAACATGTCTCAGTCCAAGGTAGTTAAGACTCCTATGAGTTCATTATTATCCTTAGACAAGGATACAAGTGGTAAGAGTGCGAATCAAAAAGATTATAGAGGTATGATTGGTTCACATCTGTATCTAACTGCTAGTAGACCATATATTATTTTTATTTTATGTATGTGTTCTAGATTTCAAGCAGATCATAAAGAATGTCATTTGATTGCTGCGAAAAGGATTTTCAAATACTTGAATGGAACCAACGACTTGGGGCTTTGGTATCCAAGAAGAACTAACTTTATGTTGAGTGGTTATACAGATGCAGACTTTGCAGGTTACAAAGTTGTTAGAAAGAGCACTTCAGGATGCTGCTAATTTCTTGGTTCATCACTGGCATTCAAAGAAGCAAAATTCAGTAGCTCTATAAACTGCAAAAGCTGAATACATTGCAGCTGGAGCCTGTTGTTCTCAGGTTTTATGGATTTCTCAATAGCTAAAAGATCTTGGATATGAATTTAGAAATGTGCATATTAACTGTGACAATACTGGTGCCATTTCTATATCAAAGAATCCAGTTCAGCATTCAAGGACAAAGCACATAGATGTGATACATTGTATTTTTTAGAGATCATGTTGAAAAATGTGATGTTATATCTTTTATTTCTACTACTATGCAAATAGCTGATATTTTCACTAAACCATTGCCATATGAGAGGTTTGCATCCCTAAGGCTTGAATTGGGTATGTTGAGCAAGGATGCATAGTTTTAGGGGGAGTATTAGTCTCTATGTATATTGGCTTGAATTGGGTATGTTGAACAAGGTTTGCATCCCTATGTGTGTAAATCTCAAAGCCTTGAGATCATACTTTCTTAGCCTTGAAAGTATGCCTCAATGTTTTGAAGGTTTCTGTTATGTTCTGAAACTTCTCAAAGCTTTGAACCATTGTTCAGTTGCTTTGATTAAGTGGATATGCATTTTTTAAAAATGAATGGATCATTGAATATTTTGTAATATCTTTTAAGATAACCACAGAATATTTCAAATGTTTAGAGATTTTGAAAAAATATCTCAAAAATATCTCATGAAATCTTTTACAAATCTGATTTGCATGCAATCCCTTTTTTAATCAAACTCTTCTACCTACTTAAGCAAACTTCAGCGCTTATTTCATTCATTCTGACCTCTCTTCTCTTCGTATCTATCTCTCTCTCTCTCTCTCTCAAACCATCTCAAACTCTAACCACAATGGAGCGCAAATATGAGAGGATCAAGCAACAAGGACAGACTTCCAACAAGAGGACAAAGAGGAAGGCTAACAGGAAGATCACCATTCATGGATCAGATTCAGAAGATATAACTAGTGTCCATGAGACTTCACCTCCCTCAAAGAAGATCAGCAAGGAAAATGAAGTTCAAGAAGAACCAGATGCTGGGTCAGAATCTGAGACTGCAACAGAAGAAATGGTGAAGATTAAAGAACAGGGGAGTACGGATCAGGGAGAAAAATCAAGCAAGAAGAAGAATGAAGTGGATGAAGGGAAAAGTGAAAATAAGAGTGCACCATATTCAACGGAAAATAAGCTGATGAGAAGAAGGATGAAAGAACTTCAGAGAAGAAGAGATTGAAACACAATGCAGTAAAGACCAAGAAAGCTAGAAATTTCGGTAAGAACATTTTGCCTGATTCTTGGTTTGTCAATTCAGATGTTAAGACTGTGTGGATGGATGGGTATGCATCATCCAATATATCTTTCTGTAGTCTAATTAGTACTGAGTTATTGGATTTATTGGACTTAGACTACATTAAGAAATTTAGAGAATCATCTGTTGGGAGTTTGTTCAATCCATTATCTGAGGCTTACCCTAGGCTAACTAGGCTTTTCTATCTGAACTTGGTTCAAGAATTGGATGATAATGACAATTTCATTTTGACATCTAAAGTTGCTGGGATTGATATTAAGTTGGATCATAGGGTTTTTGCCAAAGTCTTGAGAGTTCCTAGAACGTATAGGATTCATGATCATCCTGATAGGAAGGAGATTTAAGAGAAAGCCAAAGCCTTGTTTTTCTTGGAGGAAACCCCTACTGGATCAAAACAGTTAACACATTCTGTGTTTACTTGTGAGGCTAAAATTCTGTTTTATATCATTATGAGATGTGTAGTTCCCAGGGAGTATTTCAAATAATTGGTGACAGATAGGGTGTCGATTCTTATGTATCTGATATGTCAAGGGTTTGAAGTTGATCTCCCTACTGTTGTGATGGAGCATATTTTACTGTGGCACTAGGACTAGGAACCATTCCCTGCCTTATTCCAATGTGTTACCTTTGTTTTTCAAACACTTTGGAGTCCCTTTGGAAGATGACAGAAGATTAAAACTTGTTTTGGGTTTGTGGATGAGGCATCTCTTCAAAGGATTGGGATAGTTCAAACTGTCAAAGGAAAGTGGAAATTCTATTCTGAACTGAGTGCTAAGGAATTGAAGGAGAAGGATTTTATCAAACCTAGAGCTGCTACAACCCCCAAAGTTCCTGGTTATTTGGATTTCTCTCAAATACTGGATAGGGTTGATGTTCAAAAAGATGGAGTGGAGGATTTGAGACAAGTGTTATCTGACCTATCTACTGAATTCACAAAGTTCAAAGGTTTGGTGAACAACAAGCTTGATGTCATCATCAAAGTTTTGAACCTGGAGAAAATACCCTCTTCAGAGAGAAGAGACACTAGCATTAATTCAGATGAGATAATTGGAGAAGTTCTGAAGAAGCAGAAGAAGAAGAAATCAGTACCTATTGCTCTTGCTTTTAAGGATCTTTTTGAGCAATCTAAGGATGAGGCTGGTGGTCAGGAAACAGCTGCAGAGACTGCTGAGAAAGAAGTTGCTAAAGTAAATGAGGTTATTGATGAAGTGATGGAAAATATTCAAGCAGAAACTGAGGAAGCACATGGTGAGGAAGTAGATCAACAAGTTGAGCAGAGAGAAGAACAAGCTGAAGCTGAAGGAAAGTCAGATGCTGAGACAGCTGAAGAAGAACAAGAAGAGGTTCAGGACAAGGGAAAGGGAAAAGCTAAGCTTGGAATGAAATCTGCAAAGAAGGATGCTTAAACTGAATCTTCAAAGCCTTGAAACCTATCTTTCTTATTTTTTTTATCTTTTCTTTCGTCCAAGTCCTGAAGTGCTTAAAATGTGTTTTCTTTTTAAAATACTCTTAACAAGATCCTAGATCCCTTCTACTCTTTTGATGAAAGTCAAAAAGGGGGAAAAGATTTTTTATGTTTGAGTTTTGTTAAGTCTTGTAATAATTCTGGATATTGTAGGATGCTGGTTCTTGCCTTTTTGCTATAAGTCAAGACTGGTTGTTTTGTTAATTGTGTTGCCATGATAATTTAAGACTACATAGTTTGGTTCTATTACTGGTATTTGAGAATCACTTGTGTTTTTGAGATGCAGGGAAATATTCAAGATTTATGGACTTCAAAGTAGTATTTTGTCTTTCATCAAGGGGGAGATTGATAGATCAGAAGCTCTTTTGTATTAATATGTGGATATATACAAATGAGGAGCTTTGGTTACTTGATGATTGAAGCTAGAAACACAAGTGTCAAAGCTTCAAAGCTTTGAGACACTGTAGCTGCCTTATGTGTTTTTAACTGTTTTGTTTTCTGCAGGTCTATAAGTGGGTATTTGGAATGATTTTGTCATTCTCTATGATTTCCTGCAAAATACTATGGAATTATGTTTTGGTTGGTACAATACAATGTGCAGGAATGAGATGGACTGGGAATCCAAGTTCATTTTGATCAACTAGCAGTCAAAGCTTCAAAGCTTTGAGAATTTCCGAGTACTTCTTATTGCTAAGTTCATCTAACCAGATATGTGTATGCAGGTCAATTCATTTGGTTTTATAACTTGTTATTAACATATACTAGTGTGCACAAGAGATTCCGGCGGGGAGACCTCCGTGTGCACCGTGTGTAGTGGATCAAGGATCGCACAGGAAGAGTAGGGTTGTGTGTAGGGAGAGAGTAAGTCAGTAGCAATGTCTGAGAGAGAGACAGAGGTTTGGCAGAGCTTCCGCGTATGGCAAGTGTGTTCTCCTCTGTATGGAAAGGTTAACGATATATATATACTGGAGAACATGACCGTTGTAGTGTGGTTAATGCGCCCATTAATGTCGGCTTAATTAGCTTAACCATAACGGCACGTCCGTCCGAGTATATAGGGACCGTTAGAGCACGTGGTGCGCGAATACCGGAACCGTTACGAGGTTGACCGGGTTTGACCGGATTGACCGGGTTTATGGAGCTCGTGCCATAAATCTCTCAAAACAGTTACTAAAGGTCGCGCGCGGGCTTGGCTCGCACGCGACAGGGCTTACTCTAGCCTCCAAACCACTAAGTCCCTACAAGTCCCGTGCAGTGGTATGCGAGGGCTCTGTCTCACAGCCCCCACATGGATCAGCTCGGCTGGTGATCCAGTGTGTATGGAGCACAATATGGTGTGCTGGATGGCTGCCACGTGGCCAAGATCTGTCATGTCAGAAAGCAGTATCTACATTAGCCCCCTTTCTGCGCGTGAAGACTCATAGCCGTATAGACTTCCATGCGCGGAAACCAACATACGCGTCGCCGCCACGCACCAATTCAAATACGGGTAAGTTCAGCCCCCGTGCGTGTCATTATGACCTAAAACCCCTAGAGTCGTGCCGTCTGACCTTTAGGGTTTTAGGCGTGACGTCAGCTTGTCCTGTGATTGCGCGATTCGACGGTGACGGTTGCGATTCGACTATCGAAAGGACGCAACCCTTCATTGTTTTGGATAAATACCTTGTATCCCCCATTATTGAAAAGCATCACTTCTTTCTCTTAAAGTGAATGGTACCCGGAGATCTTCGAGAGCAGATCCAGATAATCAATCACCAGTTCAGAACTGCAAATCGTATTCTTCAATTGTGCATATCCAAGCAGGCTTCAAGAAAACAAGGTTGGCCTCGTTTACTTTTGATTTAAGATACCAGTGTTTGCCTTGAACTGCGTTGAATCTGTAAACCCATGAAATTTGTGAAGAGGCTTTGATCTTTGAACCTGCTTCGTTTTAATCTTTCAACAATATTGGATATTGCAACTCCCCAATTTCTGAAATCGATACCGGAACTGTTCGTCTTCCTTTGCATAGATCTTGAATTCCAAAATTCAAACTGAAGTGTGGTATTTCTCCCCCCTTTTTCTTGCTCTTCCGCAGGAATGGCCAAGACAAGAGTAACCAGACCCGTCAAGGAAGATGAAGAGATGCCCGACCTTCCACAGGCCCTGTGGCGGAAAGCCCCCTTTTTGGGTGGGAAAGATTTCTATCATGCGAGGGTGAAGGCGAAGAGGATGCGTGATCCTGTCCCGGCTGAGCGATTGCTGACACTGACTCGCCCAGTTAACTCAGCCTTGCTCGAGTTGACCAGTTCCGAGGATATAGTTCGATTGGGAATCGAGAACGGGCACTTCCCCTATACTGCGATTTCTATGCAAGCATTCGTCCAGAAATTGGATTATATGGACGAGTGGATCGACCACGTGTTGGATCATCACGCCGTGACTCTCGATGAAGCCGGCGTATACTTTGCTATCCGTGCTATGAAGGGTGCTGCCGTGAAGCTGGATCAATCCATTCTTCTAGACCTTCTGTCCCGTTACTCGCCTGCGACTCACACGTTCCATTTTGCTGAGTTCGAGGCTGCCCCCACGCTCGAGGACGTTCAAATGATCTACGAGCTTTCCCCCATGGGCGAGGTGGACCCTTTGAGTCCTTTGAGGACATCTGCGGAGATTGCCTTGTACACGCAGATGGAGGAATGTATAGCAGAGGTAAAGAAAATCTCCACTCGGTGGACCACTACAAAGCCTCTTCCGAACTGGCAGCTGGTTGATACGTCTGCAAAGAACACCTGGAACAAATGGTTGCAGTACTTCTTCCGAGACTATGCGAACAGCAACATTACCAAGAAACTTCTGAGTGAGGACCCGGAGGCCGAGAATTACGTAGAGGGCAAGGGTTATCATTTGACCCTTTGTGCCTTTCTCTGTGCCTGGCTGTCGAGGTACTTGATTGATGGTCACCCCCATGACGGAGTCTTCTACCATGTGCTGCCACTTGCTGTGAGGCTTGCTCTTGGCCAGAGAGTCGCACTCGGACCCTTGGTCTTGGGCACGCTGTATTATAGGCTTGATCAGCTGGTTCTGGCCATGAGGGAGTCGCGTGGCCGCCTCGATGTTCTGACCTTTGTCAATATTTCCTTTTTGACAATGTGGGTTTTCGAGCGATGGCCGTCTTATGCTCCGACTGCTCTTAAGCTTGGTAAGTGGTGTCCCCCAGGCGAGACAGAAGCGCGCAACAGCGGAAGAGCTGCGAGATGGTTTGGAGCAAGCAACACCAAGTGCGCTTGGAGTTTGATATGCGACAAACGGAAGGAGTTTACTGCCAGGCCCTATGCCACGCGTATCGAGAATGTACGATGGTTTCCAAAGCTATACCCCTCCAAAGGTATGGTCTTCTCAGAAGAACTTCTCTTTGAAAAGGGACCGCATTTCCACGAGCGCTATCGTGAGTTCTTTTGCTGGTGTCTGCGAGGTTCCCTTCCTGCCCTTGCAGAGCATATTCGCGAGCTCGCGCCAAGGTATGAAAAACTTACAGTGGATGTTGACCCCACTCGGGTTTCTCCTCAGTTTGGTTTTGATTCGGTGGCCCCATCAATCTGGCCCCAGTCTATCATCAGAGGCTGCTACAAGCGCTTGCTGACAAAGGAGTGCAAGACGGTCTTTATGAACAATCTTCCCTTTGAGCAGCCTGCGGGAACTCGCGAGGGTGGTTGTTCCCAGAACTGGCTCGCATACTGGGTTGCCCAGCAAACGAGGATTAAGACGGAGTCGGCCGCGCAGCCAGGTAGGTCTCCTTTGATTAAAAGGAACTCTTTTCCATTTCGCCCCACTTGCAGTCTGAGCGAGTCTGAGTATGGTTGTTACTCACTGTGGGATCGGGAGAACCATTTGTGCCCTGATGTCATTCTGAAGGAGCAAGTTGCCGCAATTAAGAAGGGCGATACGCACGTCGTCAGATATAGCAAGGCATTTGCGGAGGTAAGCGGTTTCTCCACATGCATTAAGCTTCTTGATTTCCTTATGCTGACATCTTTACTCTGTATGGTTGTAGTGTCATGTGCGGCGATTCGCATCTGGCGATCGCTCCAAGTCATTGGTCAACGCCATCGTTGCCACCAGGAGAGAAGGGCAGTCGTTCCGGCTATCGTGGAGGATGGAACCTGAGCTCGAAATGAAGATTCGCGCGGTCATGAATGCTTTTGCTGACTCGCTGATAGACAATCCTCCGGCTCCATCTCCTCCTGGAGATGACCCGTCTCCTCCAGCGACTGCGGCGCCAAGAGTGAAGAGACCTAGGCAAAAGGGAATTACGATTTCTTCCCCTAGGAATGCCCCAGCTTCTCCCCCAGTGAGGTCCCTTTGTATCAAGGACAAAGGCAAAGGTCGCATGCCCAGCAAAGTGCGGAAAGATCTCGCAGTTGAGACTTTTGTTCCATTCAATCAAGAGGAAGAAGAAAAGAGGGGGGAGCCCCAAGCGAGTGATGAAGAAGAAGTAACAGTTGTGATGCATGAGGAAGAATCAGGAGGTACCTCCGTCGCATTTCTTTTCCCGTTATCGTAACTTCTTTGCACTTCTTTTCTTTAAAACAATTGGGTATTCGCAGATGATGATGATGAAACCATTGGTGGCCTTGTGGCCAAGAGACAAAAGAGAGATGCCCGTTCTGGCATTTCAGATGAGCCCATAAGCGAGGACGTTCTTGCTGAGTCCCGGAAGACAGCCGCGGAAGCTGCTGAAAGAAGAAGGCGGCGAGAGGAAGAGGAGCTCGAGCGTGTGAAACAGCGGAGCCTTGAAGAGCAGCATGTTGACGACTTAGTGCGTCCAGTTGGCGAGGAAGACGAGCTTCCCGAAGAAGTGGCTCCTCATGCGGAAGAGGAAGATGAGGTTCCCGGAGAGGATGCAGCGGCCTTGGAGCAAGTCCAGGCGGACTTCGAAGAGATCGCGGGTGGCGATAAAGGTGAGATCTTCAATCTCGCAGTAACTTATAGAGATGTTATTGTGGGTGCATTAAAGCACGGTGTGTCAAAGGCTGACATTCGCCGTTGGTTAGTAGGCAAATGCGGAGAACCCTCAGGTAATCATTTGAGTGATATGCACATACTAGGCTGTAGCCACTTGAGGCAGAATCATGACTGGTTTACTCGCATCCCAGGTCACGCTTCTCTTAAAGACTTGCTTAGTGAGGACACACTTATAGGGCACGGTTCCACGTCCCTAGTGTATGATGAGGATACCTCAATCCCACCTTTGCGTGGAGGTGCTTACTCTTAGCTTTAGTAAAAGATAGCGAAGTAACTTATAACACGAGTTACCTCATATCATCGTATTTAATATCGCAGGTCATGCTGAGGAACCTGAGCTGGAGCAGAGAAGTCAGCCTTCTGCATCCTATGTTCCAATTCCGAGCTCCCATACCGAGAGGCCCGTCGCAGCTGCTGGACATGCAAGTGAGCCTCGCGAAGATATCATCGAACTTTCCGATGATGTCGAAGCTGATGCTGTGCCGATGGATGAAGGTGTCCATGCTGGTGCTGAGGAGGTAAGGACAAGTGCTGCTAATGCTTTCGCATCCGAGAGCGTCCTTCAGCAGGCGACTCCGGCTGTTCCTTCGCCTCCGTCCATGACTGAGCCAGAGGCACCTATTCCTGCGTGGAGCATTTGGGGCTCGCAGGTTGGGAATGCAGTCGCAACTGGTACGGCCTACACTCTTCCTCCTGACTACGAGAGGTTGGAGCTCGCAGCTGATAGGAGAGCCATGGAGCGGGCGCAATCTTCGAGCAACCCGGTAGTCCGCATTCCTTCTCTTCATGAGATTCTGGAAGGAACTGGTAAGTAAAGCTTTACCGTTCGCACATCGCATTACTCGCTTGCGAGTTTTGACATTGTAACTCATTTTTGACGTCTCCTCAGGTTTGAAGCAAACCGATGTAGACTGGGTGGTTCGAATGCGTCTGACCTATCCCCGATCATTTGTGAGATCTCTGGAGATCGGGCCTTTTGACAGGAGGCTGTTCCTTACTGAAACCATTTGGATATTGGAGCAGCTGTCTGCGGCTACACCTGCGACCATTTCGGTCCAGAGTGCTGAATTGCTGTGCGGCATGTGCCAAAACCTCGTGACCAAAGTCCAAGGCAGAATGGGCTTCAAGTTTCTTAAGGACAGAGTCACGCTGATTCGCGCGGCCGTAACTTTGAAACTTGGTCACCAGAATCTCGCAGTCGAGATGCAGAAGGTGGAGCAGCAGAAGCAAAAGGTTGATGAAGCTCTAAAGCTGTATCATGAGATGAATGCCAGGTGCGAGCTACTGAAGCAAGAAGTGGAGCAGGTAGAGAAGCTGAGCGAGCAGTTCGCGCCCCAAGACTCTTTAATCAAGAATTTGCTTTGATTTTTCGAATTTTGAAAAATAGCAAGGAAATAGCTGAAACATTAATGTAATGTTTTGAAACATTAATGCAATGTTGCTAGGGTTTCTCCCCCCCTTTTTTTTAACAAAAACCATGAATTTTCCCGTTTTGCCCTTTTCCGGGATTTGATTGGATATTTCTTTGTGCATATCCAATTATGACGTCAGCAACTGGTACTTTGCTTGATTTTCGCGCTAATTTTTCGGCAGATAAACACGCTTTTGTTGGGAAGTCCACCCGAATCATGACCATCCGTCATTTATTAGGATACGCAACTGAATCGTCGTAGCCTTTAGTAGGGTAATTGATTGTTACCGCTTTTCAAGGCGTAAGTGATTGAACTTACCGTCTTTTTGAATTTTGCTGACTCATCTTAGGCAACCGAAGAGTCTGTATAGGGTCTATATAAACCCTGTCTTTGCTATTTGGGTTCTTCATCCCAAACATGTGCTTTGCCGTGAGTCCTTACGACTGCTGGCTTCAACGCTTGTTTTTCGTTGATTCATGGCAACTTCAAGTTTTGAATCCTGAGTTTGCGCTTTGTGCTATAGAAATAGTTTCCAAGATCCACTTTATGAGGAATATTGCTCTTTATAACCATCATAAAGAAGATGGAGATAACATCTCATGTGTGTTCGAAGAAATTTCTTCGTGTATTATGTGTGCAGGTCATGTTTCCGGCCGCCTCGTGGCGAGGTGCAGCGCCGAAGTGACCGTGCTACCGTCTCGTAATGAACGGCGGAATGCTTCTTCAGCATCTCCGTAGAAGAATCCGTCACCTTCACGTTTGTGAGCTCGGGATGACGAACCGTCGCGTTCATCCCCGTCTACAAGGAGCCCTTGCCCTTTGGAGCTTCTGCTTGCCTGTGGATCGCCGGAACCGGTGTTTCCTTGGGCAAATGTTATGGGGTGTTTATCTGACAACGGTCTTGTCGGATACCAGGATCTTGAGCGTATGGCTTCATGTGGCTCTTTTAGAGCAAGATCCCCCCTGCTACAGATGTTCACCCGCAGATCTGGGCATTGCGTAGCTGGTGTTGAAACCGGTGGGTTCATCCTTTTCTAGTCGGAATTCCCGTAGTGTGTTTCTGGCTTACCAGCCACTTTTCGAATGTATTGTAAGCCATGTTGGCTGCGTAGTTAGATTCGAGCTTTTCGCTTGTAAGCTGCTATCTAGACAGATAAATTGTAAATCATTTGACTCGTAATGATAAATAGCTTTTTGTATTATCTGCTGTCTCGTTACAACAAAAATACAATTTCGCATGCGTTTCGGCATATTTCGCCTTGCATAATGCTATGTAATTGTTTCGCATCTGCGATATATTAATTTGCTAATGCTTCGCTAGATCGTTCGAGATCGTATCTTCGCAGCTGTGCCATCCCGGCAGATGGGCTTGTGGTTGGCCATTGTGGATCATTTAAGATCATTTTCACAACGTTGCTATCGTAGTAGATAGTCTTTAGCAGATCAATCAAGATCGTTAAGTGGTGCGAATTGCTATCATGGCAGATAGGCTCTATTAGAGAATCGATTGAGATCATTTTTCGCATAAATTGCTATCGCAACAGATAGATTTTTAGAAGATCCAGTAAGATCATTTTGCGCATGTGTTGCCATCGTAACAGATAGGCTTAGGTGATCGATTAAGATCGCACTTGTATAGACCGCTATCGTGAGAGATAGGCTTAGATGATCAATTGAGATCGCATTTGCGTTTGGCTGCTATCGTAAGAGATAGGCTTTAGATGATCAATTAAGATTGCATTTGCGTTGGCTGCTATCGTGAGAGATAGGCTTAGATGATCACTTAAGATCGCATTTGCATCGGCTGCTATCGTAGAGATAGGCTTATATGATCAATTAAGATCGCATTTGCATCGGCTGCTATCGTAGAGATAGGCTTATATGATCAATTAAGATCGCATTTGCATTGGCTGCTATCGTGAGAGATAGGCTTAGATATGATCATTTAAGATCGCATTTGCATTGGCTGCTATCGTAAGAGATAGGCTTAGATGATCACTTAAGATCGCGTTTGCATTAGCTGCTATCGTGAGAGATAGGCTTAGATGATCACTTAAGATCGCATTGCATTGGCTGCTATCGTAAGAGATAGGCTTAGATGATCACTTAAGATCGCGTTTGCATGGATTGCTATTGCAGCGAATAAACCATTGTTAACAGTAATAACAAATTAAATAGAGCAACATAAACAGCTATAAATATGAACTTCTCATTTGGGAGAATTCTTTTATTATAACGCTCTCATATGGGAGAGATGGGATTACAATCCTCTCATATGGGAGAGGAGATTGCGTAAATCATAGCCACATGAGACATTAAGCACGTTATCATAAAACGTATGAAATGAGAGAAGTCAGGGATAGTACTTCTTAATCCAGCGCATGTTGACTGAACTTGGAGTCGAGGTTGTGCCGTGCAACCTTCGTATGCTGCAGTAGCCACTATCAAAGACCTCTGTGACTTCGAAGGGTCCTTCCCAATTAGCTGCGAACTTTGGGTGAGTTGCTTCTCGCATACAGTGGTCAGATGCGCGGAAGACCAGGTCTCCGACTGCGAAATCTCTTCGCTGGACTGTCTTGTTGTAAGCGCGAGCGATTCTTTCCTGGGGCTTGTTGGTCCTTTTGGCTTGCTCTCGCTTTTCTTCCAGCAAGACTAAGTCATGATCGCGTTGATTTTCATAGAGTGCATGGAAGGCCAGTCTTGCCGAATTGACTCTAACCTCCGCAGGTACTACAGCTTCGCCCCCATAACATAGTAGAAATGGCGAGGCCCCTGTGGGTGTCCTTGGAGAAGTTCTGTAGGCCCATAGAGCTATGCTAAGGGAGTCGGCCCACTTCTTGTGGTCATCTGCGACCATCTTGCTCAGAATTCTCAACAGCGTTTTGTTAGTCGCTTCGGCTTGTCCGTTTCCCTTTGGGTAATAGAGGGTAGAGCATATTTGCCTGATATTGTACTCCGCTAATTTCGCAGCTACCTGGCGATTAACAAAAGGAGTACCGTTATCTGAAAGAATGGTGTTTGGGATTCCGAACCTGCATACGATGCTTTCTTGGATAAAGTTGACCACAGCCAGCGCATTTGCCGTCTTTAGTGGTATTGCTTCCACCCACTTGGTGAACAGCTCAGTTGCGGTGAGAATGAAATGATTCCCGTGCGACGTCGGTCGGATGGGACCAATGAAGTCCAGAGCCCATGTGTGAAATGGCCATGGCGTCCCTAATGCATGTAGATCCACGGCGGGAGCGTGCACTAGGTTTCCTTTGAATTGGCATTCCTGGCAGCGTCGCACTTTGGTGCGGCAATCGACTTCCATCGTGGGCCAGAAATATCCGATTGAGAGGAGCTGTCTGCATAATTTCGCACCTCCTTGGTGTTCCACCTGATGAGAAAGGTCCATGACTTCTTGTGCTTCTCTGCCGTCTAGACATCGCAGCAAGTTGCCCTCGTGACCTCTTCGCCAAAGCAGGTTTTCCTGCACCACATATCGAGACGCTTTCCTTTTCAATTTTTCGGCTTCTTTTCTCGATTCGGGCACGGTGCCCTGGGTGAGGAAATCGAACAGTGGCTTCCTCCAGTCCGTGTCGTCATCGATTAAGGCGACGAGTAGAGAATCTTTGATTAGTGCGCAACTTTCGCACTTCCCTTGTATCAGGGCTGCAGCTGTCGACATGTCTGGACAATGAATGCCATATCTCTGAGCCTTTCTGTAGATTGACACCTCGCTTTCTCCGCAAGCGTGTTGGTGAATCATTTCTAGCAGCTGTTGTCCCTCTTGCTCGGAGACACATCGCATGAGTATTCCTCCAGGACCCTTGTAATAAAGAGTGTTGTCGTGGATGCAGTATCCTTTTGTGAGCGCCCAGCTTTCGCTGCTGGTGCCTTTCGCGATAGCTTGCAGGATTGCTTTCCGCCAATCTGCGTCATCCATGCGTTCGTCGTCGCACGCATCTTCTGTTAATGCCGACGATGTTCGCACTTCGATGGAAATCCTTGCGGGGCATTTGTCTATGCTGACTTTAGATCCCAAGGTTGCTAAGGCGTCTGCGTGCCTATTGTCCGCTCGGGGCTTGTGCTCGTACTTCACATCACAGAACTGCTGCATCAATTTTTGTACTAGGGTGCGGTAAGACAGGAGGTTGATCTCCTTTAAACCGTATTCGCCCGAGGCTTGTTTAACAATCAGTTTGGAGTCTCCCATGACTGTTAAGTTGCTCACCTCCAAAGCTTTCGCCGCACGAAGCCCCGCGATGAGAGCCTCGTATTCCGCTTTGTTGTTCGTGACTGCGAAGTTGAGCTTTGCGGACATCTGTATGACTTCCCCGTCTGGCTTTGTCAGGACTATCCCAATGCCTCCGCATTTCCTGGTTGACGAACCGTCGAAGTGGAGGGTCCAATAGGGCACGTCGATTGCGTAGATTTCAGGGCCTTCGAGCTCTTCTTCGATCACGGGTTCGTGGCTGTTGTCGGGAAACTGTGCCAACAGATCCGCTACCGCCTGCGACTTGATCGCTCTTGGTTTCACGCATGTGATATCGTATTGAGAGATGGTCATGTACCATTTCGCCAGTCTCCCGCCCGGAGTAGTGTGAGTTAGCAAGTATCTTATGGGGTCGCTCTTGGTGACCACCACTACTTTGTGTGATGCAAAATAGTGTCTCAACTTCTCTATCACAAAGAATAAAGCAAGGCAATGACGTTCGATGTCTGTGTACCTTGATACAGCAGGCTGCAGAATGCGAGAGATATAGTAGATGGGCCTCTCTTGGCCTTCATACTCCTGAGCCAAGAGTGCTCCTATAGATCTCCTTGTTGATGTAAGATATAGCAGAAGCGGCGATCCCAGTTGAGGCGCGATCATTATCTTTGAGGACGTGAGTAGCTCTTTCAGCTTTTCGAATGCGGCGTCGTGGTCCGGAGCCCAGTTGTACGCGGCGTCCTTCTTGAGGAGAGTGCTGAAACAGCATGTGATTTCTGCGATCGCTGGGATGAATCTCCGCAGATATGACAGTTTTCCCAAGAATGTCTTCAAGGTACTTTGGTTATGGGGAGGCGTCATGCTGGTGATGGCAGACACTTTCGCAGGGTCAGGCTCGATCCCTTGGCGATGGACTACACATCCCAAGAACTTCCCCGAGGTCACCCCAAATGCGCATTTCATGGGGTTCATTTTCAGTTGAAAGCTCCTGCATCTGTTGAACACCTTTCGCAGATCTGTGAGGTGGTCTGCTTCGTGCTTGGATTTAACCACCAGGTCATCCACGTAGAATTCCACCTCCTTATGCATCATGTCGTGAAATAGAGCCATCATGGCTCGCTGATAGGTCGCGCCCGCGTTCTTAAGACCGAACGGCATCACCGTGTAGTTGAATACCCCCACAGGAGTGATGAATGCAGTTTTCCGCGCATCATCGGGATCCATCTTGATTTGATTGTACCCGCTGAAACCGTCCATGAAACTGAACATGCGATGGCCTGCTGTTGAATCGATAAGCAAATCGATGTTGGGCAGTGGGAAATCGTCCTTAGGGCAGAAGCGATTGAGATCTCGGAAATCCACGCAGATGCGGAGCTGTCCGTTCTTCTTCACCACCGGCACGATGTTGGCCAACCATGTGGGATGATGATTTGGCTCTATGAACTTGGCATCTAGGAGTTTGACTATCTCCTGCTTGATCTTCACGTTGAGCTCTGGCCTAAAGCTTCTGGTGCTTTGCTTGACCGGTTTAGACCCTGGGATGATGTCCAAACGGTGCATGGTGATGCTTGTATCCAGTCCTGGCATCTCATCATATTCCCATGCGAACACGTCCTTGTACTCAGTTAGGAGCTGCAGCAGTCCTTGTTCCTCTTCGCTTGTGAGGTCCGCACTCAGGAAGACTGGCCTTTTCTTTTCCTCGTTCGGGCTGAGGAACACTTCCTTTAGTTCTTGCTTTTGTGGTCTTGGCCTGTCTTCCATGCATTCAGGCGCTTCTTTGAGTTTCTCGTCTGGAGTGCCTTGCGTTGGCTCTTCTGTCAGCGCAATTTGCTCGATTTGATTGATTTGCCCAGGGATATCCCCATGCCCGCGTGAGGACATCCCCGCGCACCTTCATATGCGGTAGCATTTCTTCCCATTGGCGTAGAAGCTCTCTATCTCCTTGCCCTCGGGGTCATGCTTTGCGATCCTCTTCAGAGTGTACACGTTCTTCCGATGATATGCGATACGCGGCGCCTCTTCGCGTGTAGGCGGCTTTTCCTTGTCATCTTCCCTCGTCACCATTACCCCTGCAGGCGATTGGTCCTTGATGTCCTCCCAGAGAGGCAAAGGAGTAGGGTTGAATGGTCCGGGTGTTTGCTCATCTGCCATTTCAGTGAACCATACCGCCTCACTGAGATGTGCTTCGTCCAAGTTGAACGGGTTTGTTGAAGCCGGTATCTCGACTATTCTGTCGTTCCATATGGCTTTCATAACCTGGTGAGCCGTCGAAGGGACTGCGTCGAAGCGATGAATCCAGGCTCGTCCTACAATCATGTGGTATGTGGTGTTCGCGTCTATGACATAGAACTTTGCTGAGCACTTGATTTTGCCAATCTGAACACCCAGGCGGATCCATCCGATTGTCATTCTAGAGTCGCTTCTGAATCCCACCAGCGGGGATGGACGTCTGACTACCTTATGTTCGGGAATCCCTGCTAGCCTCAGTGTGTGGAGCGCAACGACGTTGACCGCTGCTCCTCCATCGACGAACGCTCGTTTGAACTCGACGCCGTTGACGATGGCGGTCACGTACAGAGGTCTTTGGTGACTCGCATCCGTCTTTTTGTCCCTGGCAGAAAAGGTCATAATCTTTTCCATAGAGCGGGATGCCCTGATGACTTTCCCGTTGGAGACTACAAGGTCCTCCTCGTAGTCCTCTGCTATTCTCAAAATCGCTTTTGTCATATCAGTTCGGCACTTCTCGGAGAAATTCATTTCATCGAAGAATTTGTTGAAGCCATGCGACCCGTGCGGTCAGCACGTTCATCCTCCGTGTCCATGCTATAGTCTTCGTCTTCATGGACCTCGGCGACGATGGGTAGGCCATCCTCTGCGACTTCTTCCAAGTCGACGATTGAGATCACAGCGACCTCTTTGCCCTTCGAGCCCGGTTCCGCATGCGCGGGAAGGGGGTTGTTGCGCACGTCCTTCCGGTGGTCGCTGACGATGAGTTCGCCGTTCTTCATCTTCTGATCGAACGCGAACCTGAGTTTCTTGCACTCGGCGGTGGGATGCATGACCTTGCCGTGGTACTCACACCACTTAGGGTCCCTCACCATCTCCTTGGAGGGTGTTTTCTCGAGCGGTGGCAGGACGCCGTCCTTGCGCCACTGTTTGCAGAGGTCACTTGCTTCCTCTACCGAGCATGGCAGAGGCGGTACATCGAAGTTCACAACCTTCGCTTGTTTCTGGGGCGAAACTGTATTGACCTCAGCTTCGCGTCCCCGCTTGTAGCTGAACCTTCCGATCTTGTAAGTGGTGCCGCTCGCAGGTCGCTCTGGAGCGTTCTTCTTTTTCTGTCTCTCGACTATGGGCTCGATGTTCTTCGTGCATTCGATTAGCTTCGAAAACGTAGGTGTTTGCAGATTGATGAGCATACCTTTGTATTCATCTCGCATGCATTGCAGGCATATCTCTACGAGACGGCTTTCGGGCATTGGGTCTTTGCACTCCAAGGATTTCGCCCTGAATTTCTTAATGAAGGTGATTCCGTCCTCTTCGCGCTTCTGGTACATCCGCGAGAGATGGATCATCGTCACCTTTTCCTCCATCTGGAAGAACTTGGTATAGAACTTCTGGACCATATCGTCCCAAGTCTTCACGGATCCGGCCTCCAATGTTCGGTACCATTTGTATGCTACGTTCCCAAGAGATTTTGGGAATTCTCGCATCAGCAGTTTAGGATCAGCTCCGTATGGACCCATGACATCAATGAAACGCATGACATGCTCGTGAGCGTTTCCGTTGACATCCTCGAACTTATCCCATTTAGGAGCCTTGTACCCCACCGGGTTAGGCATGAGATAGATTTCCCGTGGAATGGGTGGATCGTTGTCTAGCTTTGGGATAATGGTATCCGCAAATGACTGATGAGCCAGAATAGTGTCCACACGCTTCTGCAGAGACGTCATGCATTCTGGAATGCTCCCCTCGGTAGTTGACGGAGGGGTTGCCGTAGGCGGTGGCGACACATACGCCGCTGGAGGATTGGGAGCATATTGACTACCCGCGTTTCCCCAGATCATCGTTGGGGGAGGCAAAGAGTATTGCAGAGTTGGGTTGGACGCCAAAGCCGAGGGCTGAGGAGCGTGGGCGGCAGGAGGCAGCATCTGTGCCGTCGATCCTTGAACCGAAGGCAGCTGCGTAGCCGACGGCGGAGTCTGCAGATGAGGGTTGGGAGGTGTGGCTGACACTCCCAATCCTGGAGCGGTGGGGGTTCCTCCTCCCTGAGGGATAGCGGTGGCTGGTGGAGGATTTGGCGCAAGGGTGCCCAGAACAGCCAAGATTTGTTCTAATTGCGCAGATTGAGACTTGAGAGCTTTCGCCTGACTTTGGACAGTGGTATCCAAAGACTCGAACGTCGGTGCCTCGCCGGGAGTCGTCGGAGTACGGCGGGTCTCGTCTCCCAAGGGAGTTTCGGTGGAAGGCGATCGGTTGCTGACATCATCCTCCTGAGACATGGTTGCTTTTTCTGGTAAGTTTCACGTCGGGTTCACCAAAATGTGCACAAGAGATTCCGGCGGGGAGACCTCCGTGTGCACCGTGTGTAGTGGATCAAGGATCGCACAGGAAGAGTAGGGGTGTGTGTAGGGAGAGAGTAAGTCAGTAGCAATGTCTGAGAGAGAGACAGAGGTTTGGCAGAGCTTCCGCGTATGGCAAGTGTGTTCTCCTCTGTATGGAAAGGTTAACGATATATATATACTGGAGAACATGACCGTTGTAGTGTGGTTAATGCGCCCATTAATGGCGGATTAATTAGCTTAACCATAACGGCACGTCCGTCCGAGTATATAGGGAGCGTTAGAGCACGTGGTGCGCGAATACCGGAACCGTTACGAGGTTGACCGGGTTTGACCGGATTGACCGGGTTTATGGAGCTCGTGCCATAAATCTCTCAAAACAGTTACTAAAGGTCGCGCGCGGGCTTGGCTCGCACGCGACAGGGCTTACTCTAGCCTCCAAACCACTAAGTCCCTACAAGTCCCGTGCAGTGGTATGCGAGGGCCCTGTCTCGCAGCCCCCACATGGATCAGCTCGGCTGGTGATCCAGTGTGTATGGAGCACAATATGGTGTGCTGGATGGCTGCCACGTGGCCAAGATCTGTCATGTCAGAAAGTAGTATCTACAACTAGTTTATCAATACTTCTTCCACATGTTAATTCGTATATCCATTTAATTAGATGAATAAACTGTTATTATTATCAGACCATTTATTCATGAACTTTCAGCATAATGCTGATCAAATCTTAATGCTAGTTTGTCTGGATATTGTTTTATCTTATTTGTTGAGTGTATGTAGGGTTGATGGGCATTCCAACGTCCATGAACAAATCAGATAGCTATCCAAGCATAGCAGTTGGAAGAAGCATATCAAGGGAGAGGATTTTTAGGCATTCAGTTCCTAAAATCTCTCAGGTCGTTGCAGGCTGTTACTTAAGGGATTAGTGCTTCGAATTTCAAAGAGAGACACACAAGGAGAGGCTGATCAACGTGGAAATTGAAGAGTATTACATACAGAAGCGATCACATCATATAATTCTTCAAATCATTAGGCCTATTAACACTGCAGAAGCAAGATCATTCATCAGAGGCTGGAGAACACTTCCAAGCTTTATTGCTTATTTCCATTCTATGTTCTTCAAACTTGTACTAAAATTGTATTATCTTTATGTGTTCTTAAAGCTCACAAACTTAGAAGTTTAGTTCTTAAATTGAACAACAAAGAGGTTCTTATTGTTTCAACAGGTTGTAGTTGGAACTAGATAGGTTGGAAACCACAAGCTGTATAGGTGAAAGGTATCTCACTTAGGCTTGAGATATAGGGCTAAATATGGGTGATTAATAAGAAGTTGTATTAGAATCCTGGAGGGATAAGACCTCTCAGGCAGAGACTAGGTCCAATTGTGAGTGAACTCTGTTAATTCCATGTGTTCTTGTTGCTTACTTTTATTATCTTTACATTCTAGTCTAAGCAGGAAGTTCCAAAGATTTGGAGTTTTCAAAATCTCAAAGCTTTGAAGCTTCTGTGTTTTGCAGTTGTATCTCTAGTTTCTCAAATCTTTTCCAAAGCTTTGAGATATCAACTGCATACTTTCTCTAAGTTTCAAAATATTGTTTTTAAGCAAAAGTTGGCATACTCTGTTCAAACCCCCCTTCTAGAGTATTTAGATCCTGTTGATATGCTTACATTACAAACTTTCAGTTTTGCATGTGCTCATTTATCTTACTATAGTATGATCAGTACAAGCATGCTAGATTTTATGGATTTGGAGTGCATTAGGAGGCTTAAATAAAGTTCTATTTGGAAGATCCTTAACCCCTCTGAAGTGGCATGCCCTAGGCTTACCAGACTATTTTATTTGAATCTGAAACAAGTGAACACTCTGAGCTTCACCATATCATCTAAGGTAGCTTGTGTTGTGGTGGAACTAGATCATGCTGAGTTTGCTAATGTCTTGGGGTGTCCAAAACAAAAAAACACAGAAAATCACCCTAACGAGGTTGATGGTATCAAATTGGCTTAAGAATAATTCTTTTTACCTGGTATAGCTACTACCTCTAAGTAGTTAACTCACTGTGTTTTAATTGTTGAAATCAAAATCTTGTTCACCATTCTGATGAGGTGTGTAGAACCTAAAGATAATTCAAAAGAGTTCCTTTCTGATAGGGTATTTTATCTGATGTATCTGATAATGCATGGTTATGAGATTGATTTGCCAAGCATTGTGATGTAACACAGGCTCTATAGCTGTACCAAAAATAGGAAGCACCCACTACCCTATGAGAACCTCCTCAAACTTTTCTTTCATCATTTGGACATACCTATTGATAGGGAAGAGACAATTACTATTGATTTTGGAATTATAGATAAAAAGTGTTTTCAAATGATTGGAATTGTGAAAACCAGGGAGGGAGAATGGATGTTCTACTCTGAATTGTCTGCTGATGAGTTAAAAGCCAAAATTTACTTGAAGCCTAAATCCTTAACCTCCCTGGTAGGTCTACCTTCTACCACTCAAGACCAATCTCAAGTCCTTCAGAGGCTTGACTTAATTGAGAATGAGCTAGATGAGCTCAAGCAGGGTCAATATTGTTGGAGTAGGTTCCCTAGAGGCAATCTATATTTAGTATGGACAATGTTTGGCTAGAATATTTATTTATTAATTATTGTAATATTTAATATAATGAAGTCCTTAGATACAATGTGTTGTTAATCCTAAATATCCCTAGTCCATTATATTGGTTAATAGGACGATAAAATATAGACTAGTATGTGTGGAGATTGATATGGAGATATTAAGTCTCACACATGGGTATGCATTAGGAGTAATGGCATACTGGATTGACCCATAATGAGAAGGATACTTTAGATTATGTCAAAGTCACAATCGCTTCTCATAGTGCTAATAATATTGTAATACTTAGACTTGAATTCACTAGATACTCATGTTGTGGAATATCATGATTTGATGTTATCCAACGTTGCGCCTTAACTGGGCAACTATAAAGATAGATATCGGGCATGATAGGAAGCAAGCTTAGAGATCGTAGTGACGTTGAGAGGATTTTTCCCTCCCACATAATGGGAGAAAATATCCATGGCCACTCAAGGGATGATGCTTATTGAATGTCTGGCCAGACTCAGATAAATCAATATGGAGATATTGATGTAATCTGCTTGCATAAGCATATTCCCATGATCGAGAAACTATGGATTGGATATACGAGTGTGACTATTATGTCTCATGTCCAATCCGGATATGTAGACAAAGGGATAACACAATATGTGATATTGGGCATGAGGTTTGTCGGGATCACTAACTTATTTCTATTAGTTGGGTGGCATGGATGTGTTGCTAGACACCGCTCCATGTTAGTAATAAGTTACTACCAACTAAATAGAAACCTATGGGGTCACAAACCAGATGGATTAAATTGGATATAGGTATTAATTATTTGGACTAATTAATAAAAGAATCATAACGCAACCACAAGTAAGCTTACTAGGACTAATTTACATGTGGGCTAATTCATGTAAGGACACGATTAGTATTGGGGCCTTTATGTAGTTAATAAAGAGTTATGACTACATAAGGGAACTCTAGATTGTTAATTCTCTACACAACTCATTATTGAGAGAACTTAACAATGAAAGAGAGAAAGAGACAAGACAAGAGGCTCGCCCCCTTGCCCGTCCGCCCCCTTGGAGCTGCCGGCCTCCCTTTGGCCGCGCCTCATCCTCGGTTCGCGTGATCTTCTTCCTCCTTCTTCCGTTGCTAGCACACCGCGGTGAGAAGGAACCCAACAAAGATCCAAGGTGTGGATATTCATTGAGATGAAGACACTATTCCGCGTGTGACCTCCCAAACCAAGGTACACATCTTCTATGCTCTTATCATGTTATGATAGCTCTTCCTGTGATCCTTGGTGGGCTTGGAGTAGGATTTTTTTGTTATTCCGCTGCATTACCTACGTCAAAACCCAACAGTGGTATCATAGCCACATGTCGTAGCGCATAACATGATTTTATGTGTTACGATTTCAGTTTATACACCGTTTTATTCATAATACGCGAAACTGAAATTAATTGGCATAGTAGATGCAGACTGAATTTGATTCAAGACAAAAAAGATCTAATTTAAACATTGGATGTGTAAATTGGTGAGTTGATCACATAGGATGTGAATAATTGGGTTCTTGAAAAATTAGGGTTCTTGGGCACATAATTGGAAAAAGGGTTTTTCAATTATGGAAACATCTTTATGGAAAAAACTAAGCTTGGGCAACAAGGAAAGGAATTTTTTTGGAAACAATTCCAAAGGAGGTTCGGCTATGGGGACCGCCCCCTTGCCATGGCGCCCAATCTAGGCTCGGCCAAGGGGTTGTACCAGCCTAGCGTGCGGCCTAGCCGTGCGTGAGGCTCGGCCGACCGCCCTAAGGCCTAGCCTTGGTCCTTGGGTGGTTTGGCCATAATAGATGGTGGACTCCTTGGACCTTTGTGACCCTAATTACCCAATTTCAACTGAAATTGAACAAGCGCATTAATTTTTTTTTAAACTTTATTATGTGTTTTGTTGCATGGTGGATGGATATGGCCTAGGTTGTGGATGTTTGTGTTTGTTTGTATTTTGGTTTACTGCCTGCGAGCTGATCAAATAATATAATAGTTAGTTAATTTTACGGCCTGCGAGCTGGTCATCTTCTCAACATGTGAGGTTATATTTATTTTTTTTAGATGTTAGGCTAGAATTAGAAATATTTTTATGATAGCCAAGAGCATGGAGAAGAAGACCGGAGAACCAAGAAGCTACAAAACGATGAGGACTTATATCCTAAGAGCGCGGCTATGGTGGAGCACATGGAGATGAGCTTGTCACTTTAGGGCATATAGATATTATCATGGGTAAAAGACAAAAACCACCCCTCGAGTATGGGGTATATAAAAAAAAATCGCTCGTGTTCGGGGATATACAAAAACCACCCCTGTCAGAGTTAGTGGTTAACCGCACACTAACGGAGAGGTTAAAAGACTAAAATGTCCCTAAAATTTTAAAAAAGTACCCACTATATTTACCATGTCCCTCCTTCCCCTCCACACTTCCTAACCCTAATGCATCTCTTCCTCTCTCTCTCTTCTCTCACCTCTCACGGCAGTAGCAACAAACAACATTGCTGCCCCGTCGGAGAACCTCACCCGAAGCCACCACTTCGCTCTCTCTCTTTTCGCTCTCTCTCCGTTCGCTCTCTCCCTCTCTCTGTCTCAAATCTGGGTGTAATCCCAGCAACCGTGGTGGTGGTGGTTATGATGACGACGAATTGGCTGTTGGTGGTTGCGGATCTGGTGGAGGTGAATCGCCGTCACCACGAACCAGCACCACCGCCGCTGTATCTAGCGGCCACGAACCAGCAATTTATGGGTTCTGATGAGAGATCGAGAGAGGGAGGAAGAGGGGGCTGAGTTCGATTCGATCGTCGCCGCCGCCGCCGCCGACATCCCTTCGTTAAAAGCAACCGTTGCCGCCGCCGCCGCCGACATCGCTTCAAGCTCCGACGAACCAGAGATAACAGATTCCAGATCTGTTCTTTCTTCTTCATCATCTTCTTGTTTTTTTTTTGGTCAAATCATCATATCTTCTTCTCCTCTGTTCTTTTTTGTGTTGTTTTGTAACTTCTGAAATCATTTTGCTTTTCTTTTTTTCCAAGTTCGAGCCAAATTGGGTAAGAAATCTACATGTAGTTCGAACAATTTTTCTTAGACTGTGCAGATTTACCCTTCATGGTGATGATTGAGTAGCTTTGTCTTTGCGATTTTTTTTAGTTGGAACAATTTTTTTTAGACTCTGATGCTTGAGTTCCTCTCATCTTGAATGATGATGATTGAGTAGCTTTTTTTTTGCGAATCTTTATTTGAGATCAGTTCTTGATGCTTTACAGGGGCAACTTCAGCCATTAGGATATCTAACTAGTTATATTACCTTTGTTTCACCTTGGAACTGTAGTTGTGTTCTGCTAATTGGAAATTCAGTTTTGGGGTCAACGGGAGTACTAAAAATAAGTGGGTGAAATGTGGTGGTTCATGAGAAGTTGGTGCTAATGAATTGGTTTGTTGGTTTTGGACTTGGCTTAGGTGAATTTGCCTTATTATTGTTGTTGTTTGTGTTCGTGGTGAATCTGTAGTGGCGGTGGTGGTGGTGGGGATTTTGTGGTGGCCAAGAACATGAAGAACACTATGAACATCAACATGAACACCAAGAACATCTAGAACATGAAAACAATAAATGAAAAAATACAGATAGGGGTAAAATTGTCACAAAAAATACAGATTGCACCCCTATACTACTTGATAGTAACAGGAGGGTGCTTTTCGTCTAACGTCCATCCACTGTCAGGGGTGGTTTTTGTCTTGACAGGGGTGGTTTTTGTATATCCCCGAACACGAGGGGTTTTTTTGTATATACCCCATACTCGAGGGGTGGTTTTTGTCTTTTACCCTATTATCATTGGCTTGATAATATCTTAGTCTAGGGCCCATATCCATGCCACGTCAATTTTTCTTTTGTGTGGATGTTTATTATTTTTGTCTTGTTATTTATTTTTGTGTGTATGGCGATAGTAGCAAAATGTTAACAAGATAATAATAAACAAGTTTGATCTTTTATTGTGGGTTGCCCAATCCAAATAAGTAGATCATGTGGATGGGATCAACCAAACGAATAATGACTATTAAATCCCTCAAAAGAAATATTGCGTTTTGCCTTCTCTTGCCTAAACACCCTTCATGATCAAGTTATATTAAATTCGGGCTTGCCAAAGCAAGGGGATTTAAGTTACCTTGATGTGTTGAGGATGAAACAAGCAAGTAATGTGTGATTGTTGAAGCAAGAGGTTTGACGCAACTAGGTAAATCAATTGGATTGATGAGCCCAGAGGCATGACAATTAGGTGTTATCAAAAGGATAAAGAACAATGAATTATTCGCCTAATTGGACCAAGAGTTTCATGGGATGCAATTGGATTGGTTCCTACCTAAATAACCAATTCTTGGTTGACTTGCCAAAGCAAGCTCAAGAAGAAGTGAAATATGGATCTTGGACTCACTAGAAAATATGTATAATATTTTTTGCATTAATGGCGAGGGATATATTTATCCGAGAAAAATAGTGGGTAATTAATGATCTAGCCATTGTTAAATATAGCTAAATTGTTCAAAATACTAAAATTGTATATTTCTCGTTTTGTAGAATTCCAAATGGCAAACAGTCACGCATCGACTTCATCCCTGCGATCTGTCCTTGAGAAGGACAAACTGTCTGGAAAAAATTTCCTTGACTGGTACAGAAACTTAAGGATCGTCCTTAAGCAAGAAAAGAAACTGTAGGTCTTAGGCAATCCTATTCCAGAACTACCCCAGGATGAGTCTGTTCTAGCTGCCGTGAGAGCACATCGGAAACATATAGATGATTCCAATGATGTGACTTGTCTCATGATCTGCACCATGACCTCTGAGCTTCGGAAGCAACATGATAGCATGGAAGTCTATGATATGATCATACACTTGAAACAGCTGTTTCAGGAACAGGCAAGGCATGAGCTGTATGAAGTGTCCAAAGCACTGTTGAAGAGAAATCTCGCAGAAGGGGACCCAGTTGAGCCTCATGTACTCCGAATGATCGGGTACATTGAGAACCTCACGAGACTAGGGTTCCCACTCGGCCAAGAGTGGGCTATTGATCTTGTCTTGCAATCGTTGCCTGATAGTTATAACCAGTTCATCATGAACTATAACATGAACGAGATCAGTAAGACTCTGCCAGACTTGCTGAACATGCTAAAGACAGCCGAACACAACATCAATGAAGGAAAAGTCAAGTCCATACCGATGGTCAATAAAAGGAAGTGAAAGGGAGTTCCCTCTACTTCCAAAGGAAAGCGCAAGAAATTTGCAAAGTCCAAGGAAGCCTTGAAGCCTAGTGGGGGCGGGCTAAAGGTGGTTGTCACTACTGTAGCCAGCCGGGTCACTGGAGGAGGAATTGCCCCAAGTATCTGGAGGATAAGAAGCTTGGAATAGTGATTCCACCACCACCAGGTATTTTTGTTATAGACGTAAATCTATCTATTTCTTCATCTTGGCTATTGGATACTGGATGTGGATCTCACATTTGTCGAAATGTGCAGGATTTGAAAAGAAGTAGAAGATTGGCTAAAGGGGAGATAGATCTACGCGACGGGAATGGAGCAAAAGTTGCTGCATTAGCTATAAGCGTTTATGAACTATCTTTGCCTTCTGGACTTATTTTAGAATTAGACAATTGCTATTATGTGCCTGCTATGAGCAGAAACAATATTTCCGTTTCCTGTTTGGATGAGAAGGGTTTTTCTATTTCATTAAAGGACAAGTGTTGCTCCATTTATTTTGATAGTAAGCACTATTGTAGTGCGCATTTGTCTAATGGATTTTATATCCTTGATCTAAATAATTCCATGTATAACATAAATTCTAAAAGGATTAAAACTAATGATTTATATCCTACATATCTATGACACTGTCGTTTAGGCCATATAAACGAGAAACACATTTCTAGACTCCATAAGGATGGACTTCTAGACTCATTTGAGTTGGAATCATATGAGACATGTGAGTCTTGTTTATTAGGAAAAATGACAAAGTCCCTTTTCAATAAGAAAGGTGAGAGGACTAGTGAGTTACTAGCACTCATACATATCGATGTATGTGGGCCGTTTCCCACGCCTGCCAGAGTTGGTTACACCTACTTCATTACGTTTGCTAATGATTTCAGTAGATATAGATTTGTGTACCTTATGAAGGCCAAATCCGAATCATTTGAATTGTTCAAGGGATTCAGGAATGAAGTAGAGAAGTAGCTTGGTAAAAGTATTAAGTATTTGCGATCGGATCGTGGAGGATAATACTTGAGCCAAGAGTTTGACGAGTATCTTAGAGAGTGTGGGATAGTATCCCAACTCACTCCACCCGGGACGCCACAATGGAATTCCGTGTCCGAGAGGAGGAATTGTACGCTATTAGATATGGTGAGATCTATGATGTGTCAAACGGATCTTCCAATATCATTTTGGGGACATGCTTTATTGACTTCAGATTTTACCATTAACTGTGTTCCATCCAAATCAGTCATGAAGACACCATATGAGATATGGACTGGGAAGCGTCCCATAGGTCATCTATTCCAACACTTATGTCATATGGAAACCGGCCATTAGTAGGTCTGTCTGACTACCATCGCCCTTCGTCTAGTTCGTGGAATATGGACCATATATGTGTGTGTCTGGGATTGGTTTCGACACCATTAGGGACGAATGGAATGTTGTTATGTAAACTTACCCTTAATCTAAACGGGGCTTTGCAGCAACCGCCATTGGAGATGTTTATGATAATTTGGTCCCTTTGAATTAATGAGGTGTATGAAATCAGGGGGAGTTCTTACTTTGAAGATGATGAAAGACATAAATACTTAAGAGACTGGATCAAAGCTCCAAAGCTTTGAAGTTCAATTTTGGTTATGAACTTGTTATATGCTTTCAGACAGGTTTCTCTGTTGCAGACTATACATCGGATTGAATGTTGTTTATAAGTCCTTATAGTGTCTCTTACAAATATTCTTGAGCCTATATATTGAGATTCTAATGTTAACATATTTTTCAGATTGACTGGCTTCAAGGCTTTGGCCATCAAACACTGATTTGATTTTTCATATTGGGATTCTTTTCAAATCAGCTATTTAAACATAGTTGTTGAAAGAAGTTGTTTGGGGCTGAGGATTTTTTAAGAGTTTGTTCCAAAAATCTCTCTACTTGTTGCTGCTGTTTGTTATAAGTCTGAATTTGAATTTCAAAGTAGATAGTGATGCTCAATTGATTTAGAGAAGAGAATTCATTCGTGGATGGTCAACAAGAAACTTTTCACACATTCAAGCATTCAGCATTGCTGAAGATCAATCATTCCAGGCTGAAGAACACTTCCAAGATTCACTGCTTATATGTTGTGTTCATTGCTTTACTTTACAATTATTCATTCTGCATACAAAACTGCACAATACAGAAAGCTCGAAACCTTTGGACAATTTCCTTTCTCAAAGCTTTGAAGCTCCAGACAGTTTCAACTTGTGTTTAAACTACTTCAAACCTTTCCAAAGCTCTGAGATTCCATCTTAACTATGTTTTAAAGTTTCAAAAGTTCATTGTTAGCAAAAGTTTTCATACTCTATTAAACCCCCCCCCCATTCTAGAGTATATAGATCATGTTTTAGACATGCATTACACACTTTCAGTTTACAGATCAACCACTGGCATATGGGAATTCATATCCCATGGTCCTTCGAAGTGCAGTATACTAGAGAAAATATGGACTCGAGCTTTCGTGAAAGGGTCTGTCCACTTGAGTGCATATGAGGCTCGTCCAAGGAAGAACTTCTTCCTAGTATTTGACTGTGCCTCCGAGTTATTTAACAAGTAAAACAACCCTAGGGTTGTAGAAGATTTACTTCCCATGCATTTTAAGGTTGGATTCTGTCATGATTTACTTGCATTGATTGTTGCTGACTGTCTGTGGATGGAAATCGATTCCGCATTTACGTCATGTTTGTGTATGGCGACGACAACTCTTGGACCTGTATTGCAAAACAGAATTTGGGAGATGTTATTAGAGCCATTTTATTTTTTTGGGGGCGCAAATGAGTTGGTGATTGAGACACAACACAAGGAGGTGGCTTTATATAGCCTGCTTGGTCCATCTCAAAGAGAATTGGAATTATCAGCTTCAAGGGATTACTCTATGCAGCACAATATGTGGATAGCATGTACTTGATCAATAATCCGAATGCTGTTGAATATGTGGTCAATGATGAAGGCATGGAGAATGCGGGGCTTTCTCTGATATCGGAAGCGCATGTGGAACGTCATTCTATGTGAAGACTTGTGGATGCAATGGGTTCCATTCGCCACTATTAAGTCATGTTATCTTGTTTAGTTACGTGTTTTCATTTGATGTGGTTAATGTAGGCATGTTTACCAACTGGTGTGATGAAGTTAAAGTTATCTTGTTTCGTTACACGTTATACTCTGTAACTTTGTTCCCTACTGAGTGAAGCTACTGTTGGAAAATAAACAGTTGGGTGTAATGAAGATTGCTAGTACCTTCTTAAGGCAGGTGGAATGTTGTAGTCAATGCAACACTCTTGATGCAGTCGGAAACGAACAAAGATCCGAAACGAGGCTTTTGTAAAATATCCAAAATTTGTGTTCACTTTTCTTTTTTGTATATTTCAATATTGTAATTTTCTAATTTTTCTTAAAAAATTAAGTGAGATATCAGCAATCAGTTAAAAAGTAATGGTATTTCAGCAAATGACAATTAATTAGTGGGGTTGTAATGGTTACATGTCCCGTTAAATAGTTGGATTCCGAAGAGGACTAAAACGGGAGGGTATAATAACTAGAAATAGCAAACACAAGCTAACTACCAGTAGTTTTTTGAGAGGAAACAAGATATATATTTCAAGTGGACTTTCCTACGAAGAGAAATTTGGAAATCAACAAATACCAAAAATAGCAAAATTAGTATTTTTGAAGTAAATTTGTCTAAACTAGGAGGAGAAATTTTTGTTTGCTTTAGAGAAAATGATGTGGCCTTCTTCTAAGCAAACAACACAGGACACGTCAGGAAGAAAGAGAATGAGTGGCAGACATCCAAAAGTGGAATTCCTACATGTTCGTGACGTGTCATGTGATGTATTGATTAGAGAACCATGTCATATTTGCTCTTGGAACAAGCAATAATTATTCTGGAGGACCCCTTTAATTCTGAACCTAATTATTTATTATCCCCGAAATATTAAGAATTTGATGATATTTTATTTAAATCTTATCCTACATCAATTCTATTCCGCAAATGGGTGCTACCTCAAGTGCTAAAGCATTTAAAAGCCCCTCCATGTGAACCTTAGTGCGAACCCAGTAGACAAAAAACATGTAAGTCTAAAAAAACATTCCTATTTACCCATTAATGACCTTGTTTTAAACAACATGCAAGTGTCAAACCGTCTTGGCACATAGAAACCGAAGATTCACACCATCTTCTCACTCAACGCCACAGTGCTCATCATGTTTCCAGTGGTATCGTCTAGGCTGTCCCGGAGCCTGAGAACTCTTTCCATAAGTAGTTATGTTTCTTCTGTTTCTTCTTAGTTTGACTTTTACCACTAGTCAGTGGGTCACTTTGACTCGGTGATTTGATTAGCACAATGATGTAATAATTTGGTAATCTTTTATGGTGTTGTAGACTAAACTTTACTCTATAATACCATGAAAAAATTACCCCAAAGTTGCATCGTTTTACTATCCAAACCACCGAGTCAAGTACTAGTAACACGGAGTAGTGAAAAAAAAGTACAAGTAGTACAAATGTTTTTAGAAAGGACTATAGCTATTTTGGTCGGAATCCAATGTCAATATGTCAAATCCATTTTCAATAAAGATTACACAACGCTATCAAACGTGTCAATATTATTAGTTGTAATAATTTTGGAGAAATGAGTTGACACTAAAATGACTTTCCAACTTACTAGTATTTCCGCAAAGGACAGTGAGGATACACTAGATCTTCTCACGCAACCCCCTAGGGCTCATAGGGCTTGTTTGGATGAGATGAAGTAGAGAGGAAAGGAAAAGTCAAAAATCCGGCATAAATCAGACAAACCTCTCCAAATGCAAAACAATCCGGAATTTTGCCCAAAAAATCCGGAATTCCGGCTTTCCGGATTTTCAGCCGGAATTCCCAGTTTTTGGGGGCGGAATTCTGGATTTTTGGAGAAATTCCATACTTTTTAGTGTGATTTTTGATAATTTATTATATAAATGTGTGTTGTCTTAGTGGTAGAGTGTTTGGAATTTTTGCATGAGGTCTTGAGTTCAAACCTCACTAACTCAAAAATAAATTATTTTTTGTCAATAATCTACAATAATCTACCGCATCCAAACAATACAGATTAAATGAGCTTTTAATCTCAACCTCTCACTTATTTCAGCTCATCCAAACAGTCCCATAATGTATCATCCTGGAAAAGATTGTTACAATGACTAAACTTTTCTCTGTGTTGAGCTATTCATCACATTTATCAATTTTCCATATATATTAATGAATCATTTTATTAAATATTTTACACATCCATGTCTTCTCTTTCAATTATGCATCTACACCCATTAGCTACCCTGGTCGTACCCATCAGCTACCCTGGTCGTACCCATCACTTCCATTCCATTTTGTTCATCTTGGATGCCAAAAGAAATGTGCACTACCAAAATTACCGTTGAATATTAATGATGATGGTTCATGTGGATTCGTAGAAAAAGACTACAATCATATAATTAATGAAGGTTAATAGTGGAAAAGGTGGTTGTAAAAAGTTGTCGTGTTTTCAAAGAAGACACTATTTTGGGAGAAGCAAAGATGGAAAACATGTCAAACATTTTGACACGGTGGAAGTAGAAGTAGTGTCTTCGGGCGCGTTTGATGCGGGGATAAAGAAGGGGTACATTATAATAATACCAGCATGGGGTATTAACTGGCGTTTGGTGCAGGGATAAGTTTAGGGGCGATCCCCCCTTATTTATACCCCTTTTATGCCTGAAATCTAATCAGATCATGTAGGTGTGGTTGGATGCCAAGTCTTAATTATATTTTTTGTAATGGTGCAAACAAACAAGTTACATAATCCAACCTATATAAATATTCCATAAATATGTATACACCCTATAATGCTGTAAGGCCTTTTCTATCCCCAACTTTCTATCCTTGCATCAGACGTGCAGTTAATGTACTACTAGTAATTACAACTCCATATTTCGAGTCTGGCTAATAGATTTGCTAATAGAAGGATTGACATGAACCAATGTGTAGGAAAAACAATCAATTTATAATTAGTAGGCCAACTAATTACTACAATACTAGTTGAATTTTGCTAAATATGGTACATAATATAAGAGAATTGTGTAGGATTCATACTGCTATGAAATACTTGTAGCAGATATGCTATATTTTTGCAAGTGGTGTCTCAATTTGATTATTGCACAATTCATATGTTATTTTATGTTTTGGCCCCATACATTGCTTGCTTGAGGGTGTATCAGGATTATTTATTGAATACAAACCATGCAATTGTCTATATTACTGTATCTGTCATGATAGCGATTGAAGAATCTTCATGAAAACTACAAGGCCTATCTATCATGATAACACTTGCAGATTGTTCTCAGCACATTGAAAGATATAGCTTCTATGACACTTGCCGCCCGTCCTATATCTGAAAGATAATCTCCAAAGATGGCTAGTGCAAAGAGCGTGACACAAGGAGTAACCTGAAATAGGGAAGAATTATCTGCGTGGTAACAGGTGCGTAGAAACTTATTCTGTATAACTTTGGCTGCGGTGAATCCTACGTCTTATTTAGAATTCCAAAAAGCCGACATAGTGATTCACGGAAAGCAATTCTATCGGTGCGATTCAACAAGATGTCATATCGCGTGATATGCAAAGGAAAGTGGGAACACAAAGCTGTTTCAAAGCAAAGAAAAAGCGCAAAAAGAATTGCAAATGGTATATTTTCGACAAATTCTTTTATTACTTCTCAGATACGGTAAGTAGTACACAGTACTAGTCCGTTCCCGCTCTTTCGCCCCAAACTGACTTTTAATACTATTCACCAGATCACCTTGACCCGAGATTTGGATAGCAATATGATAAAAAAATTTGATGATATTTTCATGGTGTTGTAGAGTACAAGTTTTTCTATAATGGTACAATGAAAAAATTATAAAAAAATTACCGTTTTGGAATCCAAATCACCCTGTCAAAGTGAACCAGATACGAGTCAAAAAGTCAGAATTGGGAGAAAAAGAGGGAACATCTACCAATCCTTAAAGGTCAAGAAATTACTAGCTCCGATAGCATCCACCAAATCTACCATTCCTTTAACAATTTCAGCTGCAAATCTACTCTTAACATTCTTGAGAAGATCAACCATCTCTACATTCACTATGATCTTGAACTGGTAGCTTCATCTAGTTCTTGATCAACCATCTCTCCATTCAATATGAGCTTCAAATTTTCAAATTCGGAATCATCTTCTTAAAATGTGCAAGCTTCAAGGTCTGATGGTTGGTATTTTTTGGTGCTGGAATCAAGACTAGGACCCTTTATTCATATATCTTCTTCTTACCTTTATTTTCAAAGACACCAGCTAGGGTTGCTGCATCTTCCCTACTTTCGCAAGTTGTATTTGATTTTGTAGATTGACGAAGTTCTGGCCCTGGTCGGAGTCGGCGGTGGTTGAAGAACAACTTTGAATTCCCTTGTGAATCGGCTTCAAATTATTGGAAGGAGCGTATTAAGTACGCGGGAACAGGCAAGCTTAACATGATAGATTCTTCTGAAGCAAGGCCAAATCACTTCAAGCAAAAAAGCCACATCAGCCACATTTTCCTTCCGCTAGAAGCAGCCGCAAAAACTGCAAAACCAAACAAACCCTCAAATTTTGGTGGATTCAAGAAGTCAAACGGATGAATGGCGAATAGTAACAACATATATTTCGTTTCCATCTTCATCGGAAGGTGCACACAAGGACTCAAACAGACTGATGCTGGCTACGTCGCCGGGAGGTTCAAGAAGCAAAACTGTTGCGTTTTCACTTCTTGAACCCACCAAAGAGCTAAGAAATGGAGGAATATCTCCCGTACGCCGAGGCATCACCTTTTTTATAATGAAGAAAGAAAGAAAAGAAAAGAGGAGCACTCTCGGAGTGAATAACTCAAAGCACTGGTTCCCTTTTATAGTTAAGGAAGCAGAAGCATAGAGATATTGAACGACCGAAACGGATAGTCGCGATAATCAGAAGTGTGAGCAACCACTCAGCTAGGAGCTAACGTCGGCAATAAATGCGGAAATCAATTACAGCCGTAAAAGTAGTCTCGGTTATAGGAAAAAATCCAATCACTTGAAGTTCTTCTGCCTCGAAAAGACACGTGGCTTTATGTAGCCTGCTTGATCCAGTGTTGCAGCGCATTCGAATTATACCAGTGATTGGAATTTTCTAGGAAGAAGAACAATATGTTGAGAGCATGTACTTGATCAATGATCCTAATTATGTTCTACATGTGATCAAAGATGAAGGCAATGAGGATACAGGGCTTTCTTTCATGTTGGAAGCGCATGTGGAAACGTTGTGCTATGCAGAGGCTTGTGGATGCAAAATGTTCCATTCGCCACTATTAGGTCATGTTATCTTGTTTAGGTACGTGTTTCTATTTTATGTGGTTATTGTAGTCATATTTACCATAGATGATATCTTGTTACTCTGTAACTTTGTTCCAATGAAGCTAAAGTTTCTGTTGGAGAAAAAAAAAACAATTTGGTGTGATGAAGATTGCTAGTGCCTTTTTAAGGCACGGTGGAAAGTTGTACTCATTGAAACACTATTGATGCAATTGGAAAATGAACAAAGATCCGAAATGAGACTTCTTGGAAAATATCCTAAATTTTTGTTCACTTTTTTTTTTTTTTTTTTTTTTTTTTTTTTTTTTTTGTAGATTTTAACTTTGTAATTTCTGGCAACAAAAAAGAACATTGTACCTTTCTGATTTGTCCTAAAAAATTAAGATCATGTTTGGTTTCAGCTTAAAATCTCAATAATCTGTGGCTGAAATTATAATCTGAAAACTGTTTGGCATGTGTTGAAAATCTGGAATTAAAATTTAATTGCGTTTGACACACCTATGGATTTTACTACCAAATTTACAATTAATGTCTCTATTTGAAATTATCATACGTCTAAGATTTTACGTGTTTGCACAAATTAACAATCCACGCTTTAACGTAATGATAGAGTATGATATTGCAGACGTTGTATCGAAAAAATCTCCCAAATTGGAGTATAATCTGCGGATTATTAACCAACTTAGATTAAAGTCGGACTCAAAAAATCTATGAATTAAATAATATTAAATTTTATCCATATTTTAATCTGCAACCAAACATGCACTAAGTTTGGTATCCATTTAAAAACAATAAAAACATTGGAAAAAAATGTGCTGAAAATACACGTTTAAAAACATAATCAAACAACTAGTAACCTCCTCCCATATGTTTGTGAATTCTAACTATAAGTGGGTGAAATCTAAAGGTTGGGGTTGAGTTAATCTAAATGCTGAAATAAAGTCAACCCTCCTGTTTTATAGATTACTAGATGATAGCCCGTGCCCGAGGGCATTACCCCTCAAAGAAAAGATTACAATGGGTCACCAATTATAGTGCACTCGAAGAAAGATGGAAAAATTAATCCGTTTATGAACAAAAGTACAAGTGAAAATTGATTTTATTCTTCGACGGTTGCTAGCCTTTAATCAGTTATTTGAAAAATATGCATTATTATGGAATGACAAATATGTATGGTTATTAGTCTTTAATTCGACTGCATTCCCCAGAGAGAGTGTATGTTTTCAAGTAGTGGGTAGTTGTTTCAACATATATTGGGGTTTTAAAAGTGACAAAAACGTGGGTTTTAAACCACCCCTAAAATTTTGTGAATTCTAACTAAAAGTGGGTGGTAGGTGAGATCTAAGGGCTGTGGCTAATTTAATCAGAAGGCTAAAAATGGTCAACCGTGCTATTTTATGCCACTCCGTCTTTGCTCTTTCTTCTCATGTTGCCTTTTTGACTCGTAACTGAGTCTCTATGACTGGATAATTTGGATAACAAACGATGAAACTTTTTGATAATTTTTTCACCATGTTATAGAACGACTTTTACTCTACAACACCATGAAAAGATTATCAAAATATTGCATCATTTTGTTATTCAAATTACTGGGTCAAAGTGACTCAGTGAATAGTGGTAAAAGTCAAATTGCGAAGAAAGAGCATGGGCATAGTGATAGAATAGACTAGCAACTATCCCGTGCCGTTGGCACTAATAACATTTTAAAACAAAACCATTTTACTTTTGATGGAGAACAACACCATTTTTGAAAAGAAAAAATAACTGCATCAATTATGGAGTAGGCAAAACCATCCACGTGCAAATCAAATTTGTTTCTAGTCGATGGTTAGTACCCCACCATGACTGTGATAGAGTGAGAGATATAGTTGGACAGAGAGGGAGAGAGATTGTTGAATTATGATGGTCATATTTGAAGAGAACAAACGACAGTTAATTAAACACATCACCCTATGAAACAGTAAAAGGCCAAGCTGTTATAGTATACTCCCTCCGTTTCGCCAGGTTCTTCAAAATTTCCTTTTTGGGTGTTTCGCCAGATTCTTCAAATTTTCCAAAAAAAGGAAACTTTGATACTGCCAAAATACCACTATACCCTCACTAAAAAATTCAAACCCACATAATAATTGAGCTTAATTAATGTCAATTACCAAATTAATTAACATAAATGATAATTATATTTAACATCATCAGCCCATTATCCTAAACCTAATCAGCCCAACCCAATATCCCACCCCCATTTGATGATTTTAACCTAATTCTTCCTCCAGAAGCCTCCCTCCTCACTCATCCTCCTCTCCTCCATCCTCACTCTTCTCCATCTCCCTCATCACTCATCCTCCTCCATCCTCACTCCCTCGTCACTCAACCTCCTCCATCCTCACTCTTCTCCATCTCCTACCAAACCCAAACCCATCTGCAACCCCCCCGTCCAACACCTTCCCTTTAATCGCAACAACTCCAGAACATGGAGATGAAGAGAAAGTGAGAGAGGGAGACGGAGAGAGCAGATCGATCTCCTCCATCCCCATCTCAATCGATCTGCTCTATCTCCATCTCTCTATCTCTCAATCTCCTCAATTCTGCCGCCGGAGCAGAACCGTGGGAGAAAGATGACGATGACCAGAGAGAGAGCAAGAAGTAGATCGGAGGCTCTCATCTCCATCTCTCCATCTCTCGATCTCCTAAGTCCGCCACCGTCGCCGCCGGAGCAGAACCCTGGGAGGAAGAAGACGACAAAGAACTGAACAAGAAGAACAGAGAGAGAACAAGAAGCAGAACCGGGTAATACTCTCTTCCAATCTCTTTTCCCTACCTCAGATCTGATTTATCTTCTTGTTTTTCTCCAAATTCGGACAAGAGAGGCAACAACAAGAGCTGTTAATCGGTGTTAATCGGACAAGAGAGGCAACGACAAGAGAGACAACCAACGGAAATTCAAGATGGGATCTGCAGTAGTAGCAGATCCGTTTCTTCTTCTTCTTCTTCTTCTTCTTCTTCTTCTTCTGTTCTTTCTTCCTCTTGTGCAACTTCATCTTCTATTTTTTTTCTTCACTTCTGTAAATTCAAGATTGGTGTTCTGGTTGAATTTTGAAATTATTGATGGATTAGTTAAACATCTTCTCTTTTGTTCTTCTTCTTCTTGATCTGTTATGTTGAAGTTGAGGTGTTTATTTCTTTTTGTTAATCTTTGTTAATGTTATTGTTCTCTTCACATAGTAGAGAGTGAGAGAAAGGACAGAAATAGTAAATTAATGAATGAACAAGGGCAATATAGTCAATAGGCCACCTTTCTTAATCCCCGTGCCCATAAAGTTTTTGAAGTATCTAGTGAAACGGAGGGAGTACATATTTCTTGTATGTGGGAGAGTATTACTATAGTATTAATCTATTTGCATGTACACCTAGTGTAGTGGAGGCAGTACACCTATGATTACTTCCTATTATTAGGCATGATAGTGACCCATCATGACTACTTGCCTTGCAGACCATAGACTTGTCTCAATTTTACTCTTCGCAAAATACGGGGGTAGGAGTGGTTGTATACATCATCTGTTTTCTCAAACACCGCAATAAATTTCTCTCAAACACTCTGAAAAATACTCAATACATTTCTCTCTCCACCCACAAAACCACGCAATAAATTTCTCTCTCCACTATCGAAAACAGTAATCTCTATCAACTCTCGAAAACACGCAATAAATTTCTCTCTCTAGTTTATAACTGAAACTGGGCACTGTGTTAGGCGATTCTGTGGGTTTGGTATTAAAAACCAGAGAAATCTGTTTGGGCATGAGAGAATCCAAATCAAATAAAAGATGTTCTATAGAAAATATTGATTATGGTTTTCTTGAAAAAGAAATTCATGATCGTTATTAAAAGTTTCCCCCTTTTCCCTAAACATTTCTATAAAAATATATTTTGTGGCTTAAAAAGAATTGGTAATTATATACTACTGCAATTATACTACTACAACTTATACTTATTGTTCACCGCTCACTGTTACTTGTGGAAAGACTTCTCGAGCTTTGGTGCAGCCTAGACGACAGGCACCACTGGGAACATGATGAGTACTATGGCGTTGAGTGACGACTTAAAAAAGGAGGGTGAACAAAAAATTCTCGAGAAGATGGCCTGGAACTTCGATGATCATGTGCCAAAACGACGGTTTGACTCTTGCGAGTTGTGTAAAGCAAGGTCATTAATGGGTAAATAGGAAAATATTTTTTTAGACTTACATGTTTGTCGTCTACTGGTTCGAACTCAGGACCTCATGGAGGATTTTTTATTTTTATTTTTTTTGAGAAAAGAAGGGCTTTTAAATTCTCGAGCACTTGAGCTAGCACCCATTTGGAGAAAAAATTGATGTAGGAAATGATTTAAATAAAATATCATCAATTTCTTAAAAGTAGTTTCGGGAATAAAGAATTGAAGGGGTCTCCAGATGACATTTTGAGCTTAAGTCGCGACTTTGTCACGAGCACCACCCTAGTTTAGAAAATTTTACCTCGAAAATACTAATTTTGCTATTTTTGGTAATTTTTGATCACCTAATTTCTTTTTTTAGAGGAACGATTTCCTAATTTCTCTTCGTAGGAACTCTATTTGAAAATTCAAATAGTTAGCTTGTGGCCCCTCAAAAAAAAAATACTGGTAGTTACTGGTAGTAGTTTGTACAGTGTTTTCTATATATATATTAACGAGTCATTTCATTTTACAACTCTGTCTCATCTCTATTGAATTCTGCCTCTACATCCATCACCTACCCTGGTCGTACCCGTCACCTCCATCCCATTTTGTTTGTCTTGGATTCCAAAAAAAAAATTGCACTACCAAAATCACCCTTGAATATTAATCACGATGGTTCATGTGGATTCGTACAAAAACACTACAATCATGTAATTAGTGAAGGGTAATAGTGGAAAAGGAAGTGGTAAAAAGTTATAGTGCTTTCAAAACATACACTATTTTTGGACAAGCCAAGATGGCAAACATGACGAACATTTTGGCACGGTGGTGGTAGAATTTTACTCCACTAGGATACTTCGCGTTTGATGCACGGATAAAGAAGGGATACAACAATAGTAATACCAGCATGGGGAATGGGATAATAACTAGCGTTTGATGCAAGTACAATTTTAGGGGGGAATGAATCCCCCATTATTGTTTATAGTTTATACCCCTTTAATGCCTAAAATATGGTCCCACGGATAGATGAATAGGCATAACTATTGTAGTCATAATTTATGAAGAAATGATTCGACACTGCGACGAAATAGTTTGAAATTTGATAAAAATGCAACATGACCGCAACACATTTTTTACAGATAACCAATCAATGAAAATGATTTACCCAACACAAGTAATCGAAAGATCTCATGATCGCACACGCTAAGCACAAATTAGATTTTTTTTTTTAAACAAGGAAAGATTGTATATACTACTATTTCTTGTATGGGTCCTACTCAGTTCAGTTGAATTTAGTCGCTGAAAACAGTTCCATCTTTCTGATCAAGAATGGCTCGTTGAGTTTATGTAATGGAAGGACCAATGCGTCAAGAGCCAATGGATGAAGAACTGTCAAAGACATTTTGGGTAGGGTGTTTCCCATCAGAAGAGGAATATTTCACACTGGTTTTCCTTGCTGCACCAAAAGGAAGTGTCAGTTTATTGCCAATGAATTGACTGGTGGTTAGGGGAGGAATAGAGTCGCGATCGGTCCCAATAAACTATCTCGTAAAAGTTTTTTGTTGAATCACGTTGCGTGGACTCTCCTGGGTTCTTGAAGATATGCCAAGACTAGATGGAGTTGCCTAATCCGAACATTGTTTTTGTTAGCAAGACAGGGATTGAAGTGAAAAGTGCAAAGAACTTATGTGCCATCCTTGGATTTGACCAGGTTTTCGTTGCCGACCCGGAGAGGTTTGGTGATGGGTTATGTGTTTTCTGGGACAGTTATTGTGTCTCGTGCGATGTGCTGGAAGTTTCTGTCTGTAAAATTAAGCTCTTGTCACAGTCGTGGATCACTGACTTGCAGAGGCGGATGCACCAACTTGTTCTTTCAAATTTTGTTCATGTAGTGATGTATTTATGCTATGTTATTATGTGTAACCTTACTAAATTGAGATATATATGTCATGTTGTCTGTGTGTATGTACCGTCTGTATTTTAATCGGTTGATGTGGTTCTTCTTACAAATTGGTCTGACCTTGGTAGTGTCTTGCTACTTGTTTCCCTCCGGCGATATCCATAACTGGGAATTGTAGAATTATCGTATATGTATTTGAATTATCGTCTATGTATTTTTTTTCGCATCCGTTTCATGCCCGTGTCATCAAGTTGTGTGTCTGTCTCTCCTCACTAACTGATGGTGCAAGTTATTGTATCTTTTTTTTAAGAAGTTCGAGTTATTGTACCAATGCCTTTCTGAGTACTAAAATAACTATTGGTATCTTCTATCACTAGAATCTACATTTTCCTGAATTATAGATTCGAGGGATCTGATAACCTGGCGAAAAATCAATTTTTTTTTTGGGGAAAGAGCCGGTTCCTGTTGGGTTCAGTCCCAGATATTTTTGGGACGTTTGCATACATGTCGCGCCTTTGGGTTTGTTGATAAACACATAAAAGAACTTAGTCCCTTCTCGGATGCGGTTACGTGTGAAAATTCTGAAGCTCCCAGATATTGTTTGTGAATGTATATGCAGAGAGCTTTGGTTCCTTGATGATGAAAGCCAGAAACACAAGCAGGAAATAATGCTAAGTACCAAAGCTTCAAATCTTTGAGTTACTGTAGCTGAGCCTGTTGATTCAAAGACCCTTGAATGTGTTTTGGATGGTAATTGTTTTGAGTGATGAAAGACAAAGACAAAGACATAAGCAGCAAAGCATTTCAGATACTCCAAGGCCTTGATATACTGACAGAGCTTCAAAGCCTTGAGAGTTGTTTTATCCTGCTATATGTTCTAACAGATCTGTGTTGCCGATTGGATATCTGATTATACAAATCAAGGATTTACTGCATATACTTATAGTTTACACTATTTACATATCTAACACAATTGCAGATGGTCAGAACAGGAAGAATCAAAGTTTTCTGGGTTTAACTTTGAATATCTCTGAAGCAGGTTCAGAGCTCCAAGGCCTTGAGATGTGCCTTGAGCTGCTGACAGTTTTTACATAACTAATTTGATTCTTTCTTACAAGTTGTTATTCTTATTATTGTGATTATTCATTGACTTCTACGAGTCTTAAACTTGTTTTTCATGATTTATATGTTTCAGAAGTTAAACAGATTACTGTTCTAATCTTTTAACCAGTTTTATCAGAAACTGGATAACCAAACAGTCATAGCACTGTTATCTTTCTGGATTTTGTTGTTGCTGTGTTTTAATGTTGTTGCAGGTTTGTTAAACTTGCAAGAGCAATCTCAACAAACTCCAACGGATATCCACTTAGAGCTGTTTGAATTTTAGTTGAAAACAGAAGGAGTATTTGTAGGAACTGAGATTGTAAAATCTCTCAATCAGTTGCAGCTTTGGATAAAAGAGACTGGTTTGAATTTTTAAGAAAGAGAGGCTTGCAGAATACTCAGAAAGGTGTGACAAATTCGTGGCAGATCATTCATTCAAACACACAAGGATCCAAGCTTCAATCCAGATTCCAGAAGATCAAATCAATCTAGTTTCCAGAAGAACACATCCAGGCTTCAATTGCTTATTTCTTCTACTTTGTTCTTCACTTGTTCTGTAATCTGTGTATCTTTTTAGTATCTTAAACCTCACTTAACCTAGTGGTTGGTTGTTCAAGTGAACAACAAGAGGTTCTTGTTAGCTCAACAGTTAGTAGCTGGAACTAGATAGGTTTGGAACCACAAGCTGTATAGGTGTAAGGGAAATCACTTAGGCTTGAAGATCTAGGGCTGTTTCTGTGTGAGTAATAAGAAGTGTTTGCCCAATCGTGGTGGGATTAGATCCCTCAGGCAGAGATTAGGTCCATTGGGACTGAACTCTGTAAATTGCTTTGTGTTCTTTACTTTAGAGTTTGATTATTATCTGCTGCATACAACTCAAATCAAACTAGGGTTCATAAGCTGTTTAGAATTGATAATAGTTCAAGGCCTTGAAGCTTTCTATTTTACCTTTGAAAGTTTTAGACAGTTTACTAAACTCTCAAAGCCTTGAGATTTGAGTTTCACACAAAGTTATTCTGTTAAACTTTGAGTTTTGCAAAAAGTTTCCATACTCTATTCAACCCCCTCTTCTAGAGTATTTAGGTTCTGTATTTAGTCGACATTACACACTTTCGATTGGTATCAGATCTTGTGTCACTATTTTAGATCTAACAATCTGGTGACTATGAGTAATATAGGAGATGGTGGATTCTCACAAGGAAGGGCAGCCAACAGACCTCCATTGTTCTGTGGTAATAACTTCATGCACTGGAAGAAATTGATGAAGATGAACATCATAGATAAAGACATGGAACTGTGGTCAAATAGTTCAGAATGGTCCTCATGAGTACTATACTACAATTGATGGAGTCAGATGTATCAAGTCGGAGGAAAATCTTTCAGTTACTGAACTGGAAAAGGTATAAAAAAATTACAACGCTATGGATCTGTTATACTGTGCTCTTAATGCAGATGAGTTCAACAAAGTGTCAAATTGAAAGAGTGCCAAAGAAGTATGGGATAAACTGGTGGTGACATATGAAGGAACTAGCCAGGTTAAGCAGACCAAAATCACCATACTCTCGAGGCAATATGAGTTGTTCAAGATGAATTCAGATGAGACCATCAAGGAAATGTTCAAAAGATTCACTGATGTGGTGAACAATCTGGAGTCATTGGGAAAGAAGTTCTCGAGTGAGGAGAAGGTCAGAAAGATTCTGAGAAGCTTGCCAAAAGCCAAGTGGGAGCCAAAGACAACAGCCATTGAGGAAGCTCAGGACTTGAGTCTTCTTCAGCTAGATGATCTACAAGGAAAGCTGCTTACTCATGAGATGTCTACGAAGGATGTGGAAGGTGATTTGAGTGAAAACATCAGGAAATTAGCACTTAAGGCAAAAGACAGTGAAAAGTCTCAAAAGCCTTGAGACTGAAGATGAGCGTGATGATGAAGAAGCTTTAGCATTGATCTCCAAGGCCTTGGCTTGGATTCTCAAGAAGAAAAGAAACTCTGGTAACACGGATTACAACAGAGAGAGATCAAGACCTTCAGGCAGCAAGGACTACAAAGGTAAACCTTCATCACAGTCATATAAAACTAAAGTAATGAATTGTTTTGAGTGTGGTGATGCAGATCATTTAGTAAGGTACTGTCCACAAAAGAAGAAGAACAGGAACTTTCAGAAGAAAGACAGTGACAACAGAAGGAAGAAAGCCATGATGGTTTCCTGGAGTGATTCTGATTCATCAAGTGACTCAGACACAGAAGAAGATCAAGCAAACGTATGCTTCATGGCAAAGCATGATGAGGAAAAATCATCAGACAGACATATTGAAGATATGGTAAAAAATCCACTTTCTAGTCCTTATGATGTACTTCCTGAAATTCTTAAAAGTATGTTTTTAAATGAGGAAAGTTATAGGAATGAAATTTCTGCTTTAAAGATTAAGATTCGTGAGTAGGTAAAAGAAAACCTGGACCTAGTTTTTTCAAACAAAACTGTTGAAGTTTCTAAGACAAAGCTTGAAAAGGACTTCAAGGCCTTGGACAGCAGGTTCAAAGCCTTGAAGGCATAGATAAAAGAGGTTGTTGGTCAAAACACTCTTTTGAATGAAAGATATGTTGATCTAAAGACTCATTCTGATAATTTAAAACAACATATCTGTTCTTTGGCTGAGAAACTTCAAGAGTCCAAGAAGGTCCTAGATAGTTTTATAGGCTCAGAACATAATCTGAATCTCATTCTTGGAGGAAGTCTGAAATCAATGCATAAAAGTGGGATTGGCTATAATCCAAATTTTTCAAAGAAAGGCCAAACTACTTTTTTCAAATCTGGTAGCAGACATTCTTCAAAATGTCATTACTGTGGTAAATTGGTCATGTCAGATTAACTTGTCCCTTCAGAAGATCAGAACTTCACATTATGAGGAATACTTATCCTTATCAGCTTAAGGGACAGGTTAGGAAAATTTGGGTTCCAAAAGGAACTAGGCCACCAAACATGGCTGATTTTGAGTATGACTCAAATTTCTGCACTTGGTCTAACAGCCTGTTGAGGCAATGATTTGTTTTTTTGCAGGATGTCACCAAGGCCTTGAAAGATCAGAAATGGATATTAGACAGTGGATGTTCCAGACATATGAGTGGAAAGAAGTCTCTCTCTACTGAACTTACAGAAAAATCTGGAGGAACAATCACACTTGGTGACAAAGAAAAATGCAATATCATTGGTATAGGTAGTATTGGTAATGGTTCTACTAATTCTATATCTGTTGTTTATCTGGTAGATGGACTTATGTATAATCTGCTTAGTATCTCTCAGTTATGTGATAAAGGTTATAAGGCTATATTTGACAAGGAGAAATGTGTGGTGCAAGATGAGAAATCTGGTGATTGCATACTCACTGCTCCTAGATCATATAATCTATATGCTATGAGTACTAACAGTGTTGCAGGTGACAAGCTAAAATGCCTCAAGGCCGTGAAGGAAGATTCAAAGCTTTGGCAAAGAAAGCTTGGGCATATTAGTATACACACCTTGAATCAACTCATATCAAATGACTTGGTAAGAGGTTTACCATCACATAAATTTTCAGATGATGAGGTTTGCAAGGAATGTGTACAAGGTAAGCAAACCAGGAGCTCATTCAAGCCAAAGAACTTTGTAAGTACTTCTAGACCCTTAGAACTGCCGCATATGGACTTGTGTGGTCCTATGAGAGTTCAGACTCCAAAAGGTAAGAGGTATATGCTTGTTATAATAGATGACTACTCTAGATTTACTTGGGTGATGTTTATTAGAGACAAAACTAAAGCTTTATTTGAATTTTCTAGATTGTGCAAAGAGCTTCAAAACTTTGAAAAATTTACCTGTTGCATCTATTAGAAGTGATCATGGTAGGGAGTTTGATCAACTTGACTTTGACTTGTTTTGTGCAAAGCATGGCATTTCACACAACTTTTCTGCACCTAGAACTCCACAGCAAAATGGAGTAGTTGAAATAAAAAATAGGACACTTGAGGATATGTCTAGAACCATTCTTCTTGAAAGTAATTTCGCAAAGTTCGTATGGGCAGAAGCTGTTAACACTGCCAATTATATGCGGAATAGATGCTTGATTAGACCTATTTTGAAAAAGACCCCTTATGAACTGTTTAAAGGTAGAAAGCCTACTGTTTCTTATTTTAAACCTTTTGGTTGTATCTGTTTTGTGCATAATAATGGTAGAGAAAATCTTGGTAAGTTTGATTCTAGAAGTGATGAAGGTGTATTTCTTGGATATTCTCAATCTAGCAAAGCTTATAGAGTTTATAATAGAAAAACCAAGATTGTGGAAGAGAGTATTCATGTAATTTTTGATGAAAGTACTAAGGATTCTCTGAGTGAAAGTTTTGCAGATCTAGATTTGAACAAGCATGAATCAGATGATGATGTTGTGAAAGTAGACAAAGGCAAAACTAATGTGCAGAATCAATCAGCAAAATCTCAAGGCCTTGAACCTCCTGCTGAACCAAAATCTCAAAGCCTTGAGACAGAAGCTGAAACTTTCTATGATGCTCCCTCTGCTGTTTCAAGGACTCAAAGCCTTGAAGGAGAATATTCCTGGATACCAAGAAAGAAGTTTAAGTACCTTGCAGATCATCCAGCTGATAACATTATATCAGATTCATCAACTGGACTTCAGACCAGAGGACAGTTGAAGAACTTGTGTGCTTTTAGTGCATTTGTATCTTTGATTGAGCCTAAAAATACCAAGGAAGCACTAGAAGATGCAGAATGGATCATTGCAATGCATAGTTAGCTGAATGAGTTTGAAAGAAACAAGGTATGGAATCTGGTTCCCAGACCTAAAGAGAAATCAGTTATTGGAACCAGATGGGTATTCAGAAACAAGCTTGATGAGAATGGCAAAGTGGTAAGAAATAAAGCTAGACTGGTAGCTCAAGGATATAATCAGGAAGAAGGTATAGATTATGAGGAGTATTTTGCTCATTTTGCCAGGTTAGAAGCTATTAGAATACTTCTTGCATTTGCATCTCACAATCACATAAAGATTTGTCAAATGGATGTTAAATGCTCTTTTCTGAATGGATATTTACAAGAAGACGTTTTAGTAGCACAACCACCTGGTTTTGAAGATGAAAACTTTCCTGATCATGTTTATAAACTGGACAAAGCTCTTTATGGGTTAAAACAAGCTCCAAGGGCTTGGTATGACAGGCTTTCAAAATTTCTACTTGAAAATAATTTCAAAGGAGGCCTAGTTGACAAAACTCTTTTCATTAAACATCATCAAAGTGATTTGTTAGTAGTTTAGATTTACGTAGATGATATTTTATTTGGTGCTACTAATGATGCTCTTTCAAAAGAGTTTTCTAGTCTGATGTGCAGTGAGTTTGAGATGAGCTTAATGGATGAACTGAATTTCTTTCTTGGACTTCATATCTTACAAATGAAGAAAGGAATTTTTGTACATCAAGGAAAGTATACCAATGACTTATTGAATAAGTACAATATGTCACAGTCCAAGGTGCTTAAGACCCCTATGAGTTCATCACTCTTTTTAGACAAAGATTCAAATGGTAAGAGTGTGAATCAAAAGGAATACAGAGGTATGATTGGATCACTGTTGTATTTAACTGCTAGTAGACCTGATATTATGTTCACTGTCTGTATGTGTGCTAGATTCCAAGCAGATCCTAAGGAAAGTCATTTAACTGCAGTCAAAAGAATTTTTAGATATTTGAATGAAACCAGAGACTTAGGGCTTTGGTATTCAAGAAGATCTAATTTTATGTTGAGTGGCTATTCAGATGCAGATTTTGCAGGATATAAAGTATACAGGAAAAGTACTTCTGGATGCTGTCAATTTCTTGGATCTTCATTGATCAGTTGGCATTCCAAAAAGCAAAACTCTGTAGCATTATCAACTGCAGAAGTTGAATATATTGTAGCTGGTGCTTCCTGTTCACAAGTGTTGTGGATTGCTCAGCAACTTAGAGATCTTGGCTACAATTTCAGAAATGTGCCTATTCATTGTGACAACACAAGTGCTATTTCAATCTCTAAGAATCCAGTCCAGCACTCAAGGACCAAGCACATAGATGTGAGACATCACTTCCTTAGAGATCATGCAGAACAAGGTGATGTTGTTTTAAATATTATTTCTTCTTTAATGCAGATTGCTGATATTTTCACTAAACCATTGCCAGATGATATGTTTTCATCTCTAAGGCTTGAATTGGGGATGTTAAACAAGGATGCATTGATTTAGGGGGAACATTAGTACTTATATGTAATTATGCGCTGAAATCTCAAAGCCTTGAGATTATACTTTCCAAAGACTTGAAAGTATAGCTCAAAGCTTTGAAGTTTCTCAAACTGCAGAAAATCTCAAGGCCTTGAGATTGTTCTCCAGGTCTTGAAAATATCTGTAATATTTTTTTAAAACAAATGGATCATCAAATATTATATCTTATCTTTTTAGATAACTTTATAATATTTGAATTACTCGGAGAATTTTCTAAAATATCCAAAAATATTTTTCAAGATTCTATTTTGCATTTTGATTTAGCAGAGTCCTTTCATGACTCATCCTTTTCAACCTACTTAAGCTGAAATTCAGGGCTTTTTCTTCTCATTCTCTCTCAATTCTCTACAACTCTCCTATCTCTCTCTCTCTCTTTCTCTCTCAGTTTCTCTCAATCACATTCTCTTCTCAAAACCCTAAACCCCAAAATGGAGCCCAAATCAGCTAGAATTCAGCAACAGGGAAAGCCTTCTGGCAGATCCAAAAAGAGGGAAAATAAGAATGAGAAGATAGTGATTTCTGATTCAGATTCACAAAACACTCAAAGCTTGCATGAGGACTCTCCTCCTGAAAAGAATTCCAGAACAGAGAAGGGAGATGAAGGCTCAAGCATTGATCCACAGCAAGAGACACAGACACAGGGTGGTGATCAACCTAGGCCAGAGAAGAAGAAAGGGGGAGAAAAGAAAAAGACTGGTGAAGAGGAAAAGGGGAAATCTGCTCAAGAAAGCAAGAAGAAACCATCTGAAGGAAAACAAGAAAAGAGCAAACCCTCAGAGAAGAAAACTAGGGTTAAGCAGGTTGCTGCTGCAACCAAGAAAGGTTATCAAGGTAGGAATGTACTTCCTACAGACTGGTTTGTTAGTTCTGAGGTTAGAACTGTATGGATGCAAGGTTATGCTTCATCTAAGGTAGATTTCAGTAGTATGGTTTCTGAATAATTGTTGGATAAATTGGATATTGATTGCATGAGAAGTTAAGAGAAACTGCTGCTTGGAAGGTGTTAAATCCTAGTTCAAAGGCCTATCCTAGGTTAACTAGGTTGTTTTATCTGAATTTGGTTTTTGAAGGTGATGATAAAATGGTGTTAACTTCAAAAGTGGCTGGAGTAGATTTGAGGTTAGATCATTGGGCTTTTGCCATAGTCTTGGGGCATTCCTAGGAAGTATAATGTTGGAGATTACCCTGATATGAAGGAGTGTCTGGATAAGGCAAAGGAGATGTTTTTCATTGAAGGTGTACCCTCTGGTCCAAAGCAGTTGACACACTCTGTGCTCAACTGTGAAGCCAAAATCCTGTTTACAATTCTGATGAGAAGTGTAGTTCCTAGGGAGAACTTAAGGGATTTAGTGACAGATAAGGTTCTTATTTTGATGTATCTTATATCTCAAGGGTTTGAGATAGACTTGCCAACAGTTGTTATGGAGCATATGATTTATTGTGCAACCAGAACTAGAAACCATCCTCTTCCATATGCCAACTTGTTACCTCTTTTCTTTGAATACTTTGATGTACCTATGAAAGGAGAGGAAAAGATTACTGGAGGTTTTGGGTTGATTGATGAGACTGCACTTGAGAGGATTGGGGTTGTTCAGACTGGAAAAGGACATTGGAAGTTTTATTCAGATTTGTCAAAGGAGGAACTTGGAGAGAAGGAGATTGTGAAGCCTAAGGGGGCTACATCAGGGAAAGGACAAGCCAATGAGGATTACTCTTTGTTGGTTGAGAAGTTAGAAGATTAGCAAGTTGAGATTGAAGATCTCAGACAAAGGTTATTTGACCTGTCAGCTGAATTCAACCAGTTCAAGGGCTTGATGAAAGGGTTTGAATTTGGAGAAGATACCTTCTGCTACTAGTCATGACACCAGTGTGGATTCAGATGAAAGGCTGGGAGATTTTCTGAAGAAGAAAAAGAAGCCAATACCAGTGGTGCTTACTTCAAAGGATCTGTATGAACAAACTGACGAGAAGATGCTGGTGAAGAAACAGGTGTTGATGCAGCTACAGAGGGGGATTCAGTACATGTTAAGAAGAAAGTGGATGAGATAATTCAAGAAGTTGTTGCAGAAGTGGAAGCTAAACAAGAAGGTAATCAGTCTGCTGAAGATGCTGCAAGTGAAGAAGAAGTTGGAGAAGGCTCAGAGAAAGGCCAGACATCAAAGAAGAAGTGAAGATCAGAGAATGCCAAAGCCTTGACCTTCTATTTCTTTCTCTTCTTCTTTTCTGTTCTCAAGGCCTTGACTTTTTAGCAATAATTTTGTTTAAGTTTTTTTTAAGACTCTGAGTAATGATCCAACATTTCTTCATCCTTATTTGATGAAATTCAAAAAGGGGGAGAAATTATGTGTTTTTGTGTTTGCAGTATTTGAATAATAATAATACTTAGTTGTTTTGTGGTTTACTCAGTTGTGTTTATATTATGTGGTTATATGTAAATTTTTTGCTGATTATCTGTGGTATACTGGTTATCTATATGGTATTATTGTCTAATGTATCTGCATTTTTTGGTTATCTAATTTTCATAATGAGTGGCAGGAAAATCTATACAAGACTGTAGGTTTTGTCATTCATCAAGGGGGAGATTGTTGATTAAACGACCCTTGAATGTGTTTTCGATGGTAATTATTTTGAGTGATGAAAGATAAAGACAAAGACATAAGCAGCAAAGCATTTCAGATACTCCAAGGCCTTGAGATACTGACACAGCTTCAAAGCCTTGAGAGTTGTTTTATCCTGCTATATGTTCTAACAGTTCTATGTTGCAGATTGGATATCTGATTATAGAAATCAGGGATTTACTGCATATAATTATAGTTTACACTATTTACATATCTAACACAATTGCAGATGGTCTGAACAGGAAGAATCAAAGTTTTCTAGGTTTAACTTTGAATATCTGTGAAGCAGGTTCAGAGCTCCAAGGCCTTGAGATGTGCCTTGAGCTCCTGACAGTTTTTACAGAACTAAGTTGATTCTTTCTTGCAAGTTGTTATTCTTATTATTGTGATTATTCATTTACTTCTAAGAGTCTTAAACTTGTTTTTCATGATTTATATGTTTCAGAAGTTAAACATATTACTGTTCTAATCTCTTAACCAATTTTATCAGAAACTGGATAACCAAACAGTCATAGCACTGTTATCTTTCTGGATTTTGTTGTTGATGTGTTTTAATGTTGTTGCAGGTTTGTTAAACGTGCAAGAGCAATCTCAAAAAACTCCAACGGATATCCACTTAGAGCTGTTTGAATTTCAGTTGAAAACAGAAGGAGGATTTGTAGGAATTGAGATCCTAAAATCTCTCAATCAGTTGCAGCTGTGGATAAAAGAGACTGGTTTGAATTTTTAAGGTAGAGAGGCTTGCAGAATACTCAGAAAGGTGTGACAAATTCGTGGCAGATCATTCATTCAAACACACAAGGATCCAAGATTCAATCGAGATTCCAGAAGATCAAATCAATCCAGTTTCCAGAAGAACACATCCAGACTTTAATAGCTTATTTCTTCTACTGTGTTCTTCACTTGTTCTGTAATCTGTGTATCTTTTGATTATCGTAAACCTCACTTAACCTAGTGGTTGGTTGTTCAAGTGAACAACAAGAGGTTCTTGTTAGCTCAACAGTTAGTAGCTGGAATTAGATAGGTTTGGAACCACAAGCTGTATAGGTGTAAGGGAAATCACTTAGGCTTGAAGATCTAGGGCTGTTTCTGTGTGAGTAATAAGAAGTGTTTGCCCAATCGTGGTGGGATTAGATCCCTCAGGCAGAGATTAGGTCCATTGGGATTGAACTCTGTAAATTGATTTGTGTTCTTTATATTACAGTTTGATTATTATCTGTTGCATACAACTCAAATCAAACTAGGGTTCATAAGCTATTTAGAATTTATAATAGTTCAAGGCCTTGAAGCTTTCTATTTTGCCTTTGAAAGTTTCACACAATTTACTAAACTCTCAGAGCCTTGATATTTGAGTTTCACACAAAGTTATTCTGTTAAACTCTGAGTTCTGCAAAAAGTTTCCATACTCTATTCAACCCCCCCTTCTAGAGTATTTAGGTCCTGTATTTAGTCTACATTACACACTTTCAAAGCCTATATGTGTATTTGTCTAACTGTGTTTGTGCAGGTTTTGGTTTTGGTATTGGAAAACAATATAAATGCTTTAATAATCTGTGTTCTAAGCTATAAAAAATGTAGGACTGAGTTGGATTGAAAATCCAAGTTCACTCTGATGAACTAGCAGGCAAAGCTTCAAAGCTTTGAGATTTTCTGGTTATTCTTTACTGATATGTTAATCTAATTATCTCTATGTATGCAGGTGATTTCTGTAAGACTTAGAACTTGTTATGACTTTATTATTGTCTAATAACACTTTTTCTATACTGGTTATTTAACATGTTCAACAGTTTGATTACATAAGTTAATTACAAGACAAATGTAGCCCAGTTTTCTTATGAACTGTTAGCATACTGCTAAACAGATCGTGATGCTAGATTTTCTTGATGTTGTTTGATCCTGTGTGCTGAGTTTATGCAGGTTTGTTGGGCGTCGAAACGTCCATAAACAAATCAGATAGCTATTCAAACATAACTGTTGAAAGAAGCATATCAGGGAAGAGGATTTATAGGGTTTCCGTTCCTAAAATCTCTCAGGTGGTTGCAGACTGTTATTTAAAGAGACCATCTTTCTGAATTTAAGAGAGACAAAGATTAAGACTGATCTCCGTGAGATTTTAAGTGTGCTACAAAAACAGAGTTTACATCATTCAAATCTTCAGGGTTCATCAGGCCATTGACATTGCAGAAGCAAGATCATTCATCAGATCAGAAGAACTCTTCCAGGGTTCATTAGCTTATTGTTTCTGAGTTCTTCTTCTTGTATTGAATTATATTATTCATTCTACATTACTGAAACCTGACTAAACTTATTAGTTTGGTGTTCAAGTGAACAAAAAGAGGTTCTTATTGTTTCAACAGGTTGTAGCCAGTAACTAGATAGGTTGGGAACCACAAGTTGTATAAGTGTAAGATAGGTCACTTAGGCTTGAGATCTAGGGCTAAATCTGGGTGATTAATAATAAGTTATGTTTGAATCCTGGAGGGATTAGATCCCTCAGGCATAGACTAGGTCTAATTGTGACTGAACTCTGTAAAAGCCCTGTGTCTCTGTTACTTACTTTTGCTGTCTTTACATTCAGTTTAAGCGAAAGTTTCAAAGATTTTGAGATTTCCAAATTTTCAGAGCTTTGAATCCTCTGTGCTCTGCAGTTATATCTTCAAGTTTGTGAAATCTATTTCAAAGCTTTGAGATATCAACTGTCTTCACTACTCTAGTTTTCAAAAGACTGTGTTTTGGCAAAAGTTAGCATACTCTATTCAACCCCCCTTCTAGAGTAGTTAGATCTTTTTTTTACACTTACATTACAAGCTTTCAATTGCTACCAGTGCTTTGGGTCACTGTTTAAGGATCTAACAATCTTGTGACAATTAGTAATGTAGGTGATGGAGGATTCTCACAGGGAAGAGCAGTCAATAGACCCCCATTGTTTTGTGGAGATAACTTTTTCCATTGGAATGCATTGATGAAGATGTTCATCATAGACCAGGACATGGAACTATAGTCAGTTGTTGTGAATGGGCCAAACTTGTTCTATACTACTGTCAATGGACTTAGAACTGTCAAGCCTGATGAAGGTCTCTCAGTTACTGAACTGGAAACGGTATTAAAGAATGACAAAGATTTAAACTTATTATATTGTGCTCTTAGTGCAGATGAGTTCAACAGGATATCCAATTGCAAAAGTGCAAAAGAGATATGAGACAAGCTGACTGTCACTTATGAAGGAACCAGCCAAGTCAAGCAGACAAATATTAACATCCTTTGAGAGAGTATGAACTATTTAAGATGAATTCTGATGAATCCATCAAAGATATGTTCAAAAGGTTTACATATATTGTGAATAACTTTGAATCCTTCAGAAAAGCTTTCTCAAATGAGGAAAAGGTTAGGAATATACTCAGAAGCTTGCCAAAGGAAAAATGGGAGCCTAAGCCAACTGCAATTGAAGAGGCTCAAGACCTAAGCCTTCTAGAACTAGATGATCTACATGGAAAACTGCTCACTCATGAGATTTCCATGAAGGAGGTTGATGGTGAATTGAGTGACAACATCAAGAACTTGGCATTCAAGGAAAAAGACAATGAAAAATCACAAAGCCTTGAATAGGAGGATGATGGTGATGATGATGAAGCCTTAGCCTTGATCTCCAAAGCCTTGGCCAGAATTTTGAAGACAGAGAGAAACATTGGAAACAAGGACTACAGCAAAGAAAAATTAAGATCCTCATCCTGTAAGGATCAGAAAGGTAAGTCTACTTCACATTCATATAAACCAAAAGTTATGAATTGCTTGAATGTGGAGATGCAGATCATATGGTAAGAGATTACCCTCAAAAGAAGAAAGACAGGCAATTTCCTAAGAAGGAAAATGACATCAGAAGGAAGAAGGCAATGGTAGACTCATGGAGTGATTCATACTCTTCAGACTCAGATTTTGATGAGGAGCAAGCCAATCTATGTCTAATGGCTGGGCATCAAGAAGACCACTCTACTGAGAAGCCAATTGAAGACATGGTAAAAAATCTTTTATCTAGTCCTTCTGATGTCTTACCTGAAATCCTCAAAAGTATGTTTTTGAATGAGGAAAGTTACAGGAATGTGATTGATTCCTTGAAAATGAAAGTTCATGAGCAAGCAAAAGAAAATCTAGATTTGGTTTTTCTGAACAAGTGTCTTGAAGCTACTAAGCTGAAAATTGATAGTGACTTCAAAGCCTTGGACAGCAGATTCAAAGATTTGAAATCACATGTCAAAGAAGTAGTTGATCAAAACACTCTTTTAACTGACAAGTTTGTTGATCTTAAAAGTCATTCTGATGATTTAGAATAACCAAACACTTCATTGACTAGTAAGATTCAAGAATCTAAGAAAATTCTTTCAAATTTTGCTGGCTCAGAGCAGAAGCTAAATCTTATGCTTGGAGGAAGTATGCATTCTGTATACAAAAGTCGAATTAAATCCAAATTTTCCAAGAATAAACCAAACCACTTTTGTGAAATCAGGAAGCATACATTCTCCAAAGTGTCATTGCTGTTGCAAAATTGGACATGTGAAATTAACTTACCCCTTTAGGAGGACAGAACCTCACATAATGAGGAATACCTATCCTTATTAAACTTAAGGGACAAGTGAAACATATTTGGGTTCCAAAAGGAGTTAGACCACCTAACATGGTTGAATCTGAGTATGAATCCGAATTCTACACTTGGTCTGATAGCGTGTTAAGGCATTGATTGAATTTTGCAAGATGTCACCAAAGCTTTGAAAGATCAAAATTGGATTTCGGATAGTGGATGTTCCAGGCACATGAATGGAAAGAAATCTTTGTTCTCAGAGCTGAAAGAGAAATCAGAGGGAACAATCACACTTGGTGACAAAGCAAAGTGCAACATAATTGGTATAGGAAGTGTTGGTAACAATTCTGCATACTCAATTTTTGATGTCTATTTAGTTCATGGTCTTAAGTATAATTTATTGAGTATTTCTCAACTTTGTGATAAAATTAATAAGGTAGTTTTTTGACAAGGATAAATGTGTGGTGCAAGATGAAAAATCAAGCAATTGCATTCTCACTGCTCCTAGGTCACATAATGTTTATGCACTATGTATTGACAAAGTTGCAGGTGATAGTCTGAAATGCCTCAAAGCTTTGAAGGATGACTCAAAGCTGTGGCATAGAAAGCTTGGTCATATAAGCATGCATACTTTGAACAAACTCATCTCAAAAGATCCGATAAGAGGATTTCCAATCCTCAAATTTAAAGATTATGAGATTTGCAAGGCATGTACTCAAGGTAAACAGACCATAAGTTCATTCAAGCCAAAGAACTTTGTAAGTATTTCTAGACCTTTAGAATTGATGCATCTGGACTTGTGTGGTCCTATCAAGGTACAAACACCCAAAGTTAAGAGATATATGCTTGTCGTAGTTGATGATTACTCTAGAATTACTTGGGTTATGTTCATTAGAGAAAAGTCTGAAGCGTTATCTGAATTTTCAAAACGTTGCAAAGAGCTTCAAACTTTGAAAAATTTACCTGTTGCATCTATTAGGAGTTATCATGGTAGGGAATTTGATCAACTTGATTTTGATTTATTTTGTGCAAAGCATGGCATCTCACACAATTTTTCTGCACCCAGAACTCCTCATCATAATGGTGTAGTTGAGAGGAAAAATAGGACTCTTGAAGACATGTTTAGAACCATGCTACTTGAAAGTAATTTGCCAAAGTTTTTGTGGGCAGAAGCTGTTAATACTTCCAACTATGTGCTCAATAGATGTTTGATCAGGCCTATTATGAAGAAAACTCCTTATGAATTGTTCAAAGGCAGATTGCCTACTAATGATTACTTTAAACCTTTTGGCTGTACTTGTTTTGTTCATAACAACGGAAAAGATAATCTTGGTAAGTTTGATGCTAGAAGTGATGAAGGCGTGTTTCTTGGTTATTCTCAAAATAGCAAAGCTTACAGGGTTTACAAGAAGAGAACGAAGGTTGTAAGGAGAGTATTCATGGAATTTTTGATGAAAGTACTTATGATTCTCTGAGTGATAGTTTTGCAAATCTTAGTTTGAATAAATATGAAGCTGATGATGACTGTGAGAAAGTCAGTAGAAGCAAAACTAAGCAGTAGAAAGTTTAAGAAGAATATCAAGGCCTTGAACCCCCTGCTGAACTAAAATCTCAAAGCCTTGAGACTGCTTGATTTATTTTGTGCAAAGCATGGCATCTCACACAATTTGTCTGCACCCAGAACTCCTCATCATAATGGTGTAGTTGAGAGGAAAAATAGGACTCTTGAAGACATGTTTAGAACCATGCTACTTGAAAGTAATTTGCCAAAGTTTTTGTGGGCAGAAGCTGTTAATACTTCCAACTATGTGCTCAATAGATGTTTGATCAGGCCTATTATGAAGAAAACTCCTTATGAATTGTTCAAAGGCAGATTGCCTACTAATGATTACTTTAAACCTTTTGGCTGTACTTGTTTTGTTCATAACAACGGAAAAGATAATCTTGGTAAGTTTGATGCTAGAAGTGATGAAGGCGTGTTTCTTGGTTATTCTCAAAATAGCAAAGCTTACAGGGTTTACAAGAAGAGAACGAAGGTTGTAAGGAGAGTATTCATGGAATTTTTGATGAAAGTACTTATGATTCTCTGAGTGATAGTTTTGCAAATCTTAGTTTGAATAAATATGAAGCTGATGATGACTGTGAGAAAGTCAGTAGAAGCAAAACTAACCAGTAGAAAGTTTAAGAAGAATATCAAGGCCTTGAACCCCCTGCTGAACTAAAATCTCAAAGCCTTGAGACTGCGACTGACTGGAAATATGATGCTCCTTCTACTATATCAAGAACTCAATGTCTTGAAGGTCTATACACTTGGCAACCCAAAAATAAGTTCGAATATTTATCAGATCATCATGCAGAGAATAGCATATCAGATGCAACAGCTAGAACTCAGACAAGAGGACAATTCAGAAACTTGTGTGTTTTCAGTGCTTTTGTATCACTCATTGAGCCCAAGAATGCAAAAGAGGCACTAGAAGATGCAGATTGTATCATTGCAATGCAGAATGAACTGAATGAGTTTGAAAGGAACAAAGTCTGGAATTTAGTTCCAAGACCAGAGGATCAATCAGTGATTGTAACAAGATGGGTGTTCAGAAATAAACTTGATGAGAAAGGTAGAGTTGTGAGAAACAAAGCAAGACTGGTTGCATAGGGATAGAATCAAGAAGATGGTATTGACTATAAGGAAACATTTTCCCCTGTTTCAAGGTTAGAAGCTAACATAATACTTCTTGCATTTGCATCACATAATCATATAAAGCTTTTTCAAATGGATGTCAAATGTGCTTTTCTAAATGGTTATTGACAAGAAGAAGTATATGTTTCTCAACCACCAGGTTTTGAAAGTGACATCTTTCCTGATTATGTTTACAAATTAGATAAAGCCTTATATGGATTTAAGTAAGCTCCAAGGGCTTGGTATGACAGACTATCTAAGTTTTTATTGAAAAATGGTTTTAAGAGAGGACTTGTTGACAAAACTTTTTTTTTTTTTATCAAAAGTCAGGAAAAAGATCTGTTAGTTGTGCAGATATATGTTGATGATACTCTATTTGGTGCTACTAATGATTCTCTTTCAAAAGAGCCAAGTCTAATGTGCAGGAATTTTAGATGAGCTTAATGGTAGAATTGAATTTCTTTCTTGGACATCAAATGAGGACATCAAATTCGAGATGAGCCTAATGGTAGAACTGATTTTTTTTTTTTTAATCTAAAATTCCTTCTTCATGTACATCAAATGAAGAAGGAATTTTTCTGAATCAAGGGAAGTACACCCTGGACTTATTAAACAAGTATACCATGTCACAGTCCAAGGTAGTTAAAGCTCCAATGAGTTCATCATTGTCTTTAGACAATGACACAACTGGTAAGAGTGTGAATCAAAAAGAGTATAGAGGTATGATCAGTTCACTTCTATATCAAATTGCTAGTAGACCGTATATTATGTTTAGTGTATGCATGTGTGCTAGATTTCAAGCTGATCCTAAGGAATGTCATTTGATTGCTGTGAAAAGGATTTTTAGATATTTGAATGGAACCAAAGACTTGGGGCTTTGGTATCCAAGAAGATCTAAATTTATGTTGAGTGGTTATTCAAATGCGGACTTTGTAGGATACAAAGTAGACTGAAAGATTACTTCTGGATGTTGCCAATTCCTTGGATCTTCATTGATAAGTTGGCATTCAAAGAAGCAAAATCCAGTAGCTCTATCAATTGCAGAAGCTAAATACATTGCAGTTGGATCTTGTTGCTCACAGGTGTTGTGGATTGCTCAACAGCTTAAAGATCTTGGATATGAATTCAGAAATGTGCCTATCAACTGTGAAAAAACAAGTTCTATTTCTGTTTCTAAGAATCCAGTTCAGCATTCAAGGACACATCACTTTCTTAGAGATCATGCTGAAAAAGGTGATATTGTTCTATCTTTTATTTCTACTACTAAGCAGATAGCTGATATTTTCACTAAACCATTGCCAGATAAGAGGTTTGCATCCCTAAGGCTTGAATTGGGTATGTTAAACAAGGATTCATTGGTTTAGGGGGAGTATTAGTCCCTATGTGTATTACTTGTGTAGATCTCAAAGCCTTGAGATCATACTCTATGAAGCCTTGAAAGTATGGCTCAAAGCTTTGAAGTCTCAGTGTTGGCCTGAAACTTCTGAAAGCTTTGAACCACTTTTACACTGCTTTCATTAGTGGATATGTTTTATCTTTAAAAATTGTATCGTCAATATTTTGTAATATCTTTTTAGATAATTAAAGAATCTTTCAAATGTTCAGAGATTTTGACAAAATATCTCAAAATATCTTCAAAATCTTCTGCAATTTTTTTGCATGCAAATCTCCCTTTTCAATCAGACTCTTCTACCTACTTAAGCAGGCTTTAGGAATTATTTCTCTCATTCTCAACTTCTATCTCTTAGTCCCTATCTCTCTCTCTCCCTTTTCTCTCAAACTCTCTCAAACCCTAACCAAAATGGAGCAAAAATATGAAAGGAACAAGCAACAAGATCAGACCTCCAACAAGAGGGTGAAGTGGAAGGCTAAGAGGAAGATCACCATTCATGGTTCGGATTCAGAGGACACAGCCAGTGTTCATGAGACGTCTCCTCCCTCAAAGAAGATCAAGAAGGGTAAGGAAGTTCAAGAAGAACCAGGGGTTGGGTCAGAATCTCAGTCTGCTACAGAGGAGGTGGTGAAGGAAAAAGATCAGGGGAGTAAGGTTCAAGAGGAAGAATCACGTAAGAAGAAGAAGAAGGAAGTTACTTCTGAGAAAGGAGACAAGAAGAGTGTGCCATCATCAAAAGAAAAGAAAGGAGAAGCAACTCCAGAGAAGAATGGTGAAGCAAGAAGAGGGTTAAACACAGTGCTGTGAAGACCAAGAAGGCCACCAATTTTGGTAAGAATATATTTCCTGAAACTTGGTTAGTCAATTCTGAGGTTAAAACTGTGTGAATGGATGGGTATGCATCTTACAAAGTCTCTTTTTGTAGTCTAATTAGTAATGAGTTGTTGGATATATTGAACTTAGACTACACATCTGTTGGAAGTTTGATAAATCCACCTTTTGAGGCTTACCCTTGGTTAAACCGATTGTTTTATCTGAATTTAGTTCAAGAACTTGATGATAGTGATAGGTATATCGTTACTTCAAGAGTGGCTGGTGTGGACATTAGGTTGGATCACAAGGTGTTTTCCAAAGTTTTGGGAGTGCCTAGGAAGTATAAGGTTAGTGATCATCCTGATAGGAAAGAAATTTTGGAGAAAGCCAAAGCTATGTTTTTCTTGGAGGGAACCAATTCTGAACCAAAGCGGTTAACACATTCTGTGTTTACTTGTGAAGCTAAAATTCTATTCTCAATCATTATGAGATGTGTAGTTCCCAGAGAGTATTCCAAAGAGCTGGTGACAGACAATGTGTTGATATTTACGTACCTGATATGTCAAGGGTTTGACGTAGACCTTCCTTCTGTTGTGATGGAACATATGGTCTACTGTGGGACTAGGACTAGGAACTACTCCCTGCCTTATGCCAATGTCTTACCATTGTTTTTAAAGCATTTTGGAGTCTCTCTGAAGGATGAGGAGAAGATTATTACTGGTTTTGGAGTAGTTGATGAGGCATCACTTCAAAGGATTGGAATAGTTTACACTGCAAAAGGGAAGTGGAAGTTTTACTCAGAGTTATATGCTAAGGAGCTGAAAGAAAAAGATTTTATCAAACATAGAGCTACTTCAACCCCCAAAGGGTCTGATATTGTGGAATTTTCTCAAGTTCTAGATAGGGTTGAGGTTCTTCAAGATGGAGTGGAGGATTTAAGATAGGGTTTATTTGATCTGTCTATTGAGTTCACAAATTTCAAAGGTTTGGTGATTAACAAACTTGACATCATCATCAAAGGTTTGGATCTGCAGAAAGTACCTTCTTCAGAGAGAAGAGAAACCAGCATTGATTCAGATGAGGTTTTAGGAGAAGCTCTTAAGAAGCAGAAGAAGAAAGGAATACCTGTTGTTCTTACATCAAAGGATCTCTTTGAATAATTTGAAGATGAGGATGGTGCTGAAGAAACTGCTGCTGAGAATGCTGAAAAGGAGGTTGCTGATTTGGACAAGTTAGTTGATGAAGTTGTTGAGAAGATGCAGACTGAGGAAGCTGCTGATAAGAAATATGAAGAAAGAAGAAAGATAGGAGAAGAACAAGCTGAGGATGAAGAAGCTTCAGAGGAAGAGCAGGAGGAGGCTCAGAGCAAAGGCAAAGGAATAGCAAAATCTTCAAAGCCTTGAAACTTTTTTCTCTATTCTTCTTCTCCTGAGTCCTAAAGTTCTTTTGTTATTTTTTTTTTTATTTTAAACAAAACAATCTGAACAGATCCTACATTTCTTTTACTCTTTTGATGAAAGTCAAAAAGGGGGAGGAGATTATGTGTTTTTGTGTTTTAAGTTAGTTTCTAGGATGTTTAGTTTTTCTGGATTTTCTGGATTAAGGTTTTTGTAATAATTCCTGGATATTTTAGGATGGTAGGATGCTATCTATGCTATTCTGTGGTTTTTCTATTTTGATTCTGTGGTATTTTTATCTGTGATTTTGTGTTATCTTTGATTCTATGAATATTACTTATGATTTTGAGTTGCAGGAAATTAGGATTTCAAATAATGTGTTTTGTCTTTCATCAAGGGGGAGATTAATAAGTCTGAAGCTCCTCGATATTGTTTTCTGAATGTATATGCAGAGAGCTTTGGTTCCTTGATGATGAAATCCAGAAACACAAGCATGAAATAATGCTAAGTATTAAAGCTTCAAAGCTTTGAATTACTGTAGCTGAGCCTATATGTGTATTTATCTAACTGTTTTTGTGCAGGTTTTGGTTTTGATATTGGATAACAATATAAATGCTTTAATAATCTTGGTTCTAAGCTATAACAAATGCAGGACTGAGTTGGATTGAAAATCCATGTTCAATCTGATGAACTAGCAGGCAAAGCTTCAAAGCTTTGAGATTTTTTGGTTATTCTTTACTGTTATGTTCATCTAATTATCTCTATGTATGCAGGTGATTTCTGTAAGACTTAGAAATTGTTATGAGTTTATTATTGTCTAATAAAACTTGTTCTATACTGGTTATTTAACATATTCAACAGTTTTATTGCATAAGTCTATTACAAGACAAATCTAGCCCAGTTTCTCATGAGCTGTTAGCATACTGCTAAACAGATCTTGATGCTAGATTGTCGTGATGTTGTTAGATCTGGTGTGCTGAGTTTATGCAGGTTTGTTGGGCGTCCCAACGTCCATAAAAAAATAAGATAGCTATTCAAACATAGCTGTTCAAAGAAGCATATAAGGGAAGAGAATTTATAGGGTTTCTGTTCCTAAAATATCTCAGTTGGTTGCAGACTATTATTTAAAGAGATCAGCTTTTTGAATTGAAGAGAGACAGAGACTAAGACTGATCTTTCTGAGATTTGAATTGTGCTAGAAATAGGAGAGTGTACATCATTCAAATCAACAGGGTTCATCAGGCCATTGACATTGCAGAAGCAAGATCATTCATCAGATCAGAAGAACTCTTCAAAGCTTCATTAGCTTATTCTTTCTGAGTTCTTCTTCTGGAACTTAATTACATTATTCATTCTACATTTATGAAACCTCATTAAACTTAGTAGTTTGGTTGTTCAAGTGAAGAAAAAGAGGTTCTTATTGTTTCAACAGGTTGTAGCCTCGAACTAGATAGGTTGGGAACCACAAGCTGTATAAGTGTAAGGTAGCTCACTTAGGCTTGATATCTAGGGCTAAATCTGGGTGATTAATAAGAAGTTGTGTTTGAATCCTGGAGGGATTAGATCCCTAAGGAAGAGACTAGGTCTAATTGTTACTGAACTCTGTAAAATCCTTGTGTCTCTGTTATTTAATTTTGATGTCTTTACATTCAATTTAAACGAAAGTTTCAAAGTTTGGAGCTTTCCAAATCTCAAAGCTTTGAAGCCTATGTGCTCTGCATTCATATCTTCAAGTTTGTCAAAACTAATTCAAAGCTTTGAGATATCAACTGTCTTCACTACTCTAGTTTTCAAAAGACTATTTTTGGCAAACGTTAGCATACTCTATTCAACCTCCCCCTCTAGAGTATTTACATCCTGTTTTACACTTACATTACAAACTTTCAACAAGATTGGGCAATGATCCGGATCGGAGTTTCAAAGTACCCGGATTCGCCTGATCTAAAAAGTCATAAAATCTCATGGTTTGCCATTGTGTACGAGGGAATCCTTTGAGGAAGATTCAATGTACACCAAGAACAGGGGATTAGAAGAACACGGAAATAGTAGAGTGTGTGTAGGGAGAGAGTAAGGCAATGGAAACTGTATGAGAGAGAGACAAAATTTTGGCAGTAGATTCGTCCTTTTATGGAAGGGTTAACGATCCTATATATAGTGGAGAATGTGACCGTTGCAGTGGGTTAATGCACCCATTAATGGCGGCTTAAATACCTTAACCACAACGGCACGTTCGTCCGTATATATAGGAATCGTTACGCACTTCGTCCGCGTATACCGGAACCGTTATGAGTTTGACCAGGTTTATGGAGCCCGTGCCGTAAATCTCTCAAAGCAGTCACTAAAGGTCGCGCGCGGGCTTGGTTGTCGCTTGCGCGTGACATGACTTACTCTAGCCTCCAAACCACTAAGTCCCTACAAGTCCCGTGTGGTGGCATGCGAGGTCCCTGTCTCGGAGCCCCGACTTGGATCAGCGCGGGTGGTGATCCAGTGTGTGTGGAGCACAACTATGTATGCTGGATGACCGCCACGTGGCTAAGATCTGTCTGTCTGGAAAGCACTTATCTACATTAGCCCCCTTTTTGCGCGTGGAGGCGCCTAGCCGGATAGGCTTCAATGCACAAAAACCAGTGCACGCTCCGTTGCTACGCACCAATTCAAAAACACTCAAAATCAGCCCCGTGCGTGCCATTATGACCTAGGATCCCTAGAGTAGTGCCGTATGTTCTATTAGCTTTTTAGTCATGACGTCAGCATCGTCCTGTGATTGCGCGATTCGACGGTGACGGTTGTGATTCGACCACTCAAAGGACGCGACTCGTCAGTGTTTTTGAATAAATACTACATGCTCTCCAGTTTTGCAAAGTATCACTTCTCTCTCTAAAGTGAATGTTACCTGAGAGCCTTCAAGAGCAGATTCAAATAATCAACCATCAGTTCTTCCTTGCCAATCGTCTCCTTCAACTTGCTTCATCAAAACAAGGTTGGCTTTGCTCAATTTCATTAATGTATTCAATATCCTTTGAACTGTCTTGGATCTGCAAACCCAGAACTATTTGGAATACTCCATTTGTTGAAATCTACGAAAGAGGTTCTTCTTAAACCCTACAAGATTGAATCACCAGATTGAAACGATTTTCAAACAATAAACTTCTGAAATTCTAAGATAAATTTCTTCAATTCTGAGATTCTAAATCCAGAACTGACTCAGAATTGTTCATCTTCTTCTGATTTCAAAACAACCCAGAATTGCTTCTTGAATCTGAACTGAAAGTGGGTATATTTCTCCGCCATTTTTTCGTGCTTTTCTACAGAAATGGCCAAGACAAAAGGTTCAAAACATGTTAAAGAACCTGAAGAAATTCCTGATCTTCCTAAAACCCTGTGGAGGAAAGCCCCCTATCTAGGTGGGAATTACTTTTATCATGCTAGGGTTAAAGTAAAGAATCTACTGGCTCCCGCCCCCTTTGGAGACTTGTTAACATTCACCCCCCTTACCACTCCAGCCATGTTGGAGTTAATTGATTCCAAAGATGTGGTAAGATTAGGAGTTGAAAATGGGTTCTTCCCCCATACTGAAATTTCTACCCAGGCCTTCAAACAAAAGATGGATCTGATGGATGAATGGATTGACCATGTAGTGACTCACCATGCTATCACACTAGACGATGCTGGAATTTATTTCGCTGTTCCTGCTATGAAGGGTGCTTCCGTGAAGTTGGATCAAGCCATGCTTCTGTGCACAAGAGATTCCGGCAGGGAGACCTCCGTGTACACCGTGCGTAGTGGATCAGGGATCGCACAGGAAGAATAGGGGTGTGTGTAGGGAGAGAGTAAGTCAGTAGCAATGTCTGAGAGAGAGACAGAGGTTTGGCAGAGCTTCCGCGTGTGGCAGTGTGTCCTCCTTTGTATGGAAAGGTTAACGATATATATATACTGGAGAACATGACCGTTGTAGTGTGGTTAATGCGCCCATTAATGGCGGCTTAATTAGCTTAACCATAACGGCACGTCCGTCCGAGTATATAGGGACCGTTAGAGCACGTGGTGCGCGAATACCGGAACCGTTACGAGGTTGACCGGGTTTGACCGGATTGACCGGGTTTATGGAGCTCGTGCCATAAATCTCTCAAAACAGTTACTAAAGGTCGCGCGCGGGCTTGGCTCGCACGCGACAGGGCTTACTCTAGCCTCCAAACCACTAAGTCCCTACAAGTCCCGTGCAGTGGTATGCGAGGGCTCTGTCTCGCAGCCCCCACATGGATCAGCTCGGCTGGTGATCCTGTGTGTGTGGAGCACAATATGGTGTGCTGGATGGTTGCCACGTGGCTAAGATCTGTCATGTCAGAAAGCAGTATCTACATTAGCCCCCTTTCTGCGCGTGAAGGCTCATAGCTGTATAGGCTTCCATGCGCGGAAACCAACATGCGCGTCGTCGCCACGCACCAATTCAAATACGGGTAAGTTCAGCCCCCGTGCGTGTCATTATGACCTAAAACCCCTAGAGTCGTGCCGTCTGACCTTTAGGGTTTTAGGTGTGACGTCAACCCGTCCTGTGATTGCGCGATACGACGGTGACGGTTGCGATTCGACTACTGAAGGGACGCAACCCTTCATTCTTTTGGATAAATACCTTGTATCCCATTATTGCAAAGCATCACTTCTTTCTCTTAAAGTGAATGGTACCCGGAGATCTTCGAGAGCAGATCCAGATAATCAATCACCAATTCAGAACTGCAAATCGTATTCTCCAATTGTGTATATCCAAGCAAGCTTCAAGGAAACAAGGTTGGCCTCGTTTACTTTTGATTTAAAATACCAGTGTTTGCCTTGAACTGCGTTGAATCTGTAAATCCATGAAATTTGTGAAGAGGCTTTGATCTTTGAACCCGCTTCGTTTTAATCTTTCAACAATATTGGATCTTGCAACTCCCCAATTTCTGAGATCGGTACCGGAACTGTTTGCTTTCCTTTGCATGGATCTCGAATTCCAAAATTCAAACTGAAGTGTGGTATTTCTCCCCCCCTTTTTTTTTTGCCCTTTCGCAGGAATGGCCAAGACAAGAGTAACCAGACCCGTCAAGGAAGATGAAGAGATGCCGGAGCTTCCGCAAGCTCTGTGGCGAAAAGCCCCCTTTCTGGGTGGGAAAGACTTTTATCATGCGAGGGTGAAGGCGAAGAGGATGCCTGATCCTGTTCCAGTTGAGCGATTGTTGACACTGACTCGCCCAGTTAACTCAGCCTTGCTCGAGTTGGTTGGTTCCGAGGATGTGGTTCGATTGGGGATCGAGAATGGGCACTTCCCATACACTGCGATTTCTACTCAGGCGTTTGTCCAGAAATTGGTCTATATGGATGAGTGGATCGACCACGTGTTGGATCATCACGCCGAGACTCTCGATAAAGCCGGCATTTTCTTTGCTATCCGTGCTATGAAGGGTGCTGCCGTGAAGTTGGATCAGTCCATGCTTCTAGACCTTCTGTCCCGTTACTCGCCCGCGACTCACACGTTTCATTTTGCTGAGTTCGAGGCTGCCCCCACGCTCGAGGACGTTCAAATGCTGTATGAGCTTTCCCCCATGGGCGAGGTGGACCCCTTGAGTCACTTGAGGACATCTGCTGAAATGGCCTTGTACGCGCAGATGGAGGAGTGCCTAGCAGAGGTAAAGAAAATCTCCACTCGGTGGACCACTACAAAGCCTCTTCCGAACTGGCAGCTGGTGGATACATCTGCGAAGAATACCTGGAACAAGTGGTTGCAGTACTTCTTCCGAGACTATGCGAACAGCAGCATTACTAAGAAGCTTTTGAGCGAGAACCCGGAGGCCGAGAATTATGTAGAGGGCAAGGGTTATCATTTGACCCTTTGTGCCTTTCTCTGTGCTTGGCTGTCGAGGTATCTGATTGATGGTCACCCCCATGACGGGGTTTTCTACCATGTGCTGCCACTTGCCGTGAGGCTCGCTCTTGGCCACAGAGTCGCACTCGGACCCTTGGTCTTGGGCACGCTATATTATAGGCTGGATCAGCTGGTTCTGGCGATGAGGGAATCGCGTGGCCGCCTCGATGTTCTGACCTTTGTCAATATCAACTTTTTGACAATGTGGGTTTTCGAGCGCTGGCCGTCTTATGCTCCAACTCCCCTCCCACTTGATAAGTGGTGTCCCCCAGGCGAGACGGAAGCGCGCAACAGCGGAAGGGCTGCGAGATGGTTTGGAGCAAGCAACACCAAGTGTACTTGGAGTTTGATATGCGACAAACGAAAGGAGTTTACTGCCAGGCCCTATGCCACACGTGTTGAGAATGTGCGGTGGTTTCCAAAGCTATACCCTTCCAAAGGTATGGTCTTGTCAGAAGACCTCCTCTTTGAAAAGGGGCCGCATTTCCACGAACGCTATCGTGAATTCTTTTGTTGGTGTCTGCGAGGTTCCCTTCCTGCCCTTGCAGAGCATATTCGTGAGCTCGCGCCACGGTATGAAAGGCTTACAGTGGATGTTGACCCCACTCGGGTCTCTCCTCAGTTTGGTTTTGATGCAGTGGCCCCATCGATCTGGCCCCAGTCTATTATCAGAGGGTGCTACAAGCGTTTGCTGACAAAGGAGTGCAAGACGGTCCTCATGAGCAATCTTCCCTTTGAGCAGCCTGCGGGAACTCGCAAGGGTGGTTGTTCCCAGAACTGGCTCGCATACTGGGCTGCCCAGCAAACGAGGATTGAGACGGAGGCGGCGGCGCAGCCAGGAAGGGCCCCCTTGGTCAAGAGGAACTCTTTTCCGTTTCGCCCCAATTGCAGTTTGAGCGAGTCTGAGTATGGTTGCTACTCGCTGTTGGACCGCGAGAATCATTTGTGCCCCGATTTCATTCTGAAGGAGCAAGTCGACGCAATCAAGAAGGGTGACGCGCAGGTCATCAAATATAGCAAGGCGTTTGCTGAGGTAAGCAATTTCCCTGTGTGCTTTAAGCTTTTTGATTTTTCCTTTCGCTGATGCTTTTCGTTCTGTATTGTTCAGTGTCATGTGCGGAGGTTCGCAGCTGGTGATCGCTCCAAATCGCTGGTGGACACCATTGTTGCCACCAGAAGGAAGGGGGAGTCGTACCGGCTAGCATGGAGGATGGATGCCGAGGTCGAAACAAAGGTTCGCGCAGTCATGAATACTTTTGCTGACTCGCTGATAGACAACCCTCCGGCTCCGTCTCCTCCTAGAGATGACCCGTCCCCTCCAGCGACTGCGGCGCCGAGAGCGAAAAGACCTAGGCAAAAGGGAATTACGATTTCTTCCCCTAGGAGTGCTCCAGCTTCTCCCCCAGTGAGGTCCCTTTCCATCAAGGACAAAGGCAAGGGTCGTATGCCCAGCAAAGTGCGGAAAGATTTCGCAGTTGAGACTTTCGTTCCATTCAACCAAGAGGAGGAAGAGAGACAGGAGCCCCAGGCAAGTGATGAATAAGAAGAAGCAACAGTTGTGATGTGCGAGGAAGAATCAGGAGGTACCCCCGTCGCATCTCCTTGCCTTTTATCTTGACTTCTCTGCAGTTCTTTTCTTTGAACCAATTATGTGCTCGCAGATGATGATGATGAAGCCGTTGGTGGCCTTGTGGCCAAGAGGCAAAAGAGAGATGCCCATTCTGGCATTTCAGATGATCCTATAAACGAGGATGTTCTTGCTGAATCCCGGAAGACAGCCGCGGAGGCTGCTGAAAGAAGAAGGCAGCGAGAGGAAGAGGAGCTCGAGCGTGTGAAACAGCGGAGCCTCGAGGAGCAGCATGTTGACGACTTAGTGCGTCCAGTTGGCGAGGAAGACGAGCTTCCCGAAGAAGTGGCTCCTCATGTGGAGGAGGAAGATGAGGTTCCCGGAGAGGATGCAGCAGAGCTAGAGCAAGTCCAAGCGGACTTCGTAGAGATCGCTGGTGGCGATAAAGGTGAGATCTTCAATCTCGCAGTTACTTATAGAGGTGTAATTGTGGGTGCGTTAAAGCACGGTGTGTCAAAGCCTGACATTCGCCGTTGGTTGGTAAGCAAATGCGGAGAACCCTCAGGTAATTATTTTGAGTGATATGCGCATACTAGGCTGTAGCCACTTGAGGCAAAATCATGACTGGTTTACTCGCATCCCAGGTCACGCTTCTCTTAAAGATTTGCTTAGTGAGGATACACTGATAGGGCACGGTTCCACGTCCCTAGTGTACGATGAGGATACCTCAATCCCACCTTCGCGTGGAGGTGCTTATTCTTAGCTTTAGTAAAGATAGCGAAATAACTTATAACACAAGTTACCTCACATTATCGCATTTGGTATCGCAGGTCATGCTGAGGAACCTGAGCTGGAGCAGAGAAGTCAGCCTTCTGCATCCCATGTTCCAATTTCGAGCTCCCATACCGAGAAGCCCGTCGCAGCCGCTGGACACGCAAGTGAGCATTTCGAGGATGTCATCGAACTCTCCGATGATGTCGAAGCTGATGCTGTGCCGATGGACGAAGGTGTCCGTACCGGTGGTGAGGAAGAAAGGACAAGTGATGCTAATGTTTTCGCATCTGGAAGTGTCCTCCGCCCAGCGACTTCGGCTGTCCCTTCGCCTCCGGCGATGACTGAGCCAGAAGCACCTATTCCTGCGTGGAGCATTTGGGGCTCGCAGGTTGGGAGTGTAGTCGCAGCTGGTGCGGCCTACACTCTTCCTCCTGACTATGAGAGGTTGGAGCTCGCAGCTGATAGGAGAGCCATGGAGCGAGGGCAGTCTTCGAACAACCCAGTGGCCCGCATCCCTTCTCTTCATGAAATTCTGGAAGGCACTGGTAAGTAAAGATTTACCGTTCGCACGTCGCATTATTTGCTTGCGAGTTCTGACATTATAACCATTTTTGATGTCTCAGGTTTGAAGCAAACCGATGTAGACTGGGTGGTTCGAATGCATCTCAGATACCCCCGATCGTTTGTGAGATCTCTGGAGATCGGACCTTTTGACAGGAGGCTATTCCTTACTGAAGCCATCTGGATACTGGAGCAGCTGTCTGCGGCTACACCTGCGACCATTTCGGCCCAGAGTGCTGAATTGCTGTGTGGCATGTGCCAAAATCTCCTGTTCAAAGTCCAAGGCAGACTTGGTTTCAAATTCCTCAAGGACAGAGTTACACTGATTCGCGCAGCTGTAACTTTGAATCTCGGTCACCAGAATCTCGCAGCTGAGATGCAGAAGGTGGAGCAGCAAAAGCAAAAGGTTGATGAAGCTTTGAAGCTGTATCACGAAATGAATGCCAAGTGCGAGCAACTGAAGCAAGAAGTGAAACAAGTGGAAAAGCTGAGCGAGCAGTTCGAGCCCCAAGATTCCTTAATCAAGAATTTGTTTTGACTTTTCGAATTTTGAAAAGAAAACAGGAAAATAGCTGAGACATTAATGTAACGTTTTGAAACATTAATGTAATATTACTAGGGTTTCTCCCCCTTTTTTTTAACAACAAACAATGAGTTTGCCCGTTTTGCCCTTTTCGGGATTTGATTGGACATTTCTGTGCATATCCAATTATGACATCAGCAATTGATTCTGCGCTTGATTTTCGCGCTAATTTCTCGGCAGATAAGCACGCTTCCGTTGGGAAGTCCATCCGATTCATGACTATCCGTCATTTATTAGGATACGCAACTGAATCGTCGTAGCCTTTAGTAGGGTAATTGATTGTTACCGCTTTTCAAGGCGTAAGTGATTGAACTTACCCTCTTTTTGAATTTTGCTGACTCATCTTAAGCAACCGAAGAGTCTCCACAGGGTCTATATAAACCCTGTCTTTGCCATTTGGGTTCTTCATCCCAAACATGTGCTTTGCCGTGAGTCCTTACGACTGCTGGCTTCAACGCTTGTTTTTCGTTGATTCATGGCAACTTCAAGTTTTGAATCCTGAGTTTGCGCTTTGTGCTATAGAAATAGTTTCCAAGATCCACTTTATGAGGCTTATTGCTGTTTATAACCATCATAAAGAGGATGCAGATAATACCTCATGTGTGTTCGAAGAAATTTCTTCGTGTATTATGTGTGCAGGTCATGTTTCCGGCCGCCTCGTGGCGAGGTGCAGCGCCGAAGTGACCGTGCTACCGACTCGTAATGAACGGCGGGATTCTCCTCCAGCATCCCTGGAGGAGGATTTCTTGCCTCTTCGTTCTTGAACTCAGGAGGCTAGCCAATGCCCTTGTCTATCAGGACAAGGAGCCCAGTACCAGAGGAATGACTGCTTCCCCTGTTTTGCACGACTACATATGCCGGAACAGGTGGTTCCTCTGGTACATATCTTGATCAGACAGGGGCCTTGTCAGATCCTGAGATCTTGGACGCAGCGTCACCCAGATCTTGCTGCTAGGGATGTAGCGAATGGCGAGCTGATCTCTTCGCAGGAGCGCCCTACTTGTTACAGATCTTTGGTCGCAGATCTGTGCATCGCACAGCTGGTGTTAGGACCGTTAGGTTCATCCTTTTTCAGTCAGGATTCCCGCGATGTGTAACTTCGTGCTTGTAAGTTACTTTTTGAATGCATTGTAAGCCATGTTGGCTGCGTAGTTAGATTTGAGCTTTTTCGCTTGTAAGCTGCTATTTAGACAGATAAATTGTAAGTCATTTGACTCATAATGATATATAGCTTTTGTATTATCTGCTCTTTGCAACAAAATACAATTTCGCATGCGTTTCGGCTTGTTTTGCCTTGCATAATGCCATGTAATGATTCTACATATGCGATGTCAATTCGCGGATGTTTCACTAGATCATTCGAGATCGTAATTTCGCAGCTGTGCCATCTTGGCGGATGGGCTTGTAGTTGGTCGTTGTAAATCATATGAGATCATGTTCACAACTTTACTATCGTAACAGATAGTTTTTAACAGATCAATTAAGATCGTTGAGTGGTGCAAATTGCTGTCATAGAAGATAGGCTTCATTAGAGAATTGCTTGAGATAGTTTCTCGCATAAATTGCTATCGCAGCAGATAGACCTTTAGAAGATCTAGCAAGATGGTTCTGTAGTTACGTTGCCATCGTAACAGACGGGCTTGGGTGATCAACTAAAATCACTTTGCGTATAAATTGCTATCGTAACAGATAGGCTTAAGAAGATCATATAAGATCGCACTTGCATAAAACGCTACCGTGAGAGATAGGATTTTGATGATCGATTGAGATCGTTTTTGTATTTTGCTGCTATCGTAAGAGATAGGCTTTGGATGATCACTTAAGATCGCATTTGCATTGGCTGCCATCGTAAGGGATGGGCTTTAGATGATCAATTAAGATCGTATTTATGTTGACTGCTATCGTGAGAGATAGGCTTTGGTGATCACTTAAGATCGCATTTGCGTTTGGCTGCTATCGTAAGAGATAGGCTTTAGATGATCAATTAAGATCGTATTTGTGTTGACTGCTATCGTGAGAGATAGGCTTTGATGATCACTTAAGATCGCATTTGCATTGGCTGCCATCGTAAGGGATGGGCTTTAGATGATCAATTAAGATCGTATTTATGTTGACTGCTATCGTGAGAGATAGGCTTTGATGATCACTTAGGATCGCATTTGCGTTTGGCTGCTATCGTAAGAGATAGGCTTTAGATGATCGATTGAGATCGCGTTTGCTATCGTAAGAGATAGGCTTTGATGATCAATTAAGATCGCGTTTGTATTTGCTGCTATCGTAAGAGATAGGCTTTGATGATCAATTAAGATCGCGTTTGTATTTGCTGCTATCGTAAGAGATAGGCTTTGATGATCAATTAAGATCACGTTTGCGTTTGGCTGCTATCGTAAGAGATAGGCTTTGATGATCAATTAAGATCGCGTTTGTATTTGCTGCTATCGTGAGAGATAGGCTTTGATGATCAATTAAGATCACGTTTGTATTTGCTGCTATCGTGAGAGATAGGCTTTGATGATCAATTAAGATCGCATTTGTATTTGCTGCTATCGTAAGAGATAGGCTTTGATGATCAATTAAGATCGCGTTTGTATTTGCTGCTATTGCAGCGAATAAATCATTGTTAACAGCAATAACAAATTAAATAGAGCAATATAAACGGCTAGAAATATGAACTTCTCATTTGGGAGAATTCTTTTATTATAACACTCTCATATGGGAGAGATAGGATTACAATCCTCTCATATGGGAGAGGAGATTGCGTCAATCATAGCCACATGAGACATTAAGCAACGTTATCATAAAACGAAGAAATAAGAGAAGTCAAGGATAGTACTTCTTGATCCAGCGCATGTTGACTGAGCTTGGAGTTGAGGTTGTGCCGTGCAACCTTCGTATGCTGCAGTAGCCACTATCGAAGACTTCTGTGACTTCGAAGGGTCCTTCCCAATTAGCTGCGAACTTTGGATGAGTTGCTTCTCGCATGCAGTGGTCAGATGCGCGCAAGACCAGATCGCCAACTGCGAAATCCCGTCGCTGGACTGTCTTGTTATAGGCGCGAGCGATTCTTTCTTGGTACCGCTTGTTAGTCCTTTTGGCTTGTTCTCGCTTTTCTTGCAGCAAGACTAAATCATGATCGTGTTGATTTTCATAGAGTGCATGGAAGGCCAGCCTTGCCGAATTGACTCTGACCTCCGCAGGTACTACAGCTTCGGCCCCATAACATAGTAGAAATGGCGAGGCCCCTGTAGGTGTCCTTGGAGAAGTTCTGTAGGCCCACAGAGCTATGTTAAGAGAGTCGGCCCACTTCTTGTGGTCATCTGCGACCATCTTGCTCAGAATTCTCAACAGCGTTTTGTTAGTCGCTTCGGCTTGTCCGTTTCCCTTTGGATAATAGGGTGTAGAGCATATCTGCCTGATATTGTACTCCGCGAGTTTCGTAGCTACCTGACGATTAACAAAAGGAGTACCGTTATCTGAAAGAATGGTATTTGGGATTCCGAACCTGCATACGATGTTTTCCTGGATGAAGTTAACCACAGCCAGCGCGTTTGCCGTCTTCAGTGGTATTGCTTCCACCCATTTGGTGAACAGCTCGGTTGCAGTGAGAATGAAATGGTTCCCATGTGACGTTGGTCGGATGGGGCCGATGAAGTCCAAAGCCCATGTGTGAAATGGCCATGGCATCCCTAATGCATGTAGATCCACGGCGGGAGCGTGCACTAGGTTTCCTTTGAATTGGCATTCTTGGCAGCGTCGCACCTTGGTGCGGCAATCGACTTCCATCGTGGGCCAGAAGTATCCGATTGAGAGGAGCTGTCTGCATAATTTCGCACCTCCCTGGTGTTCCACCTGATGAGAAAGGTCCATGACTTCTTGTGCTTCCCTGCCGTCTAGGCATCGCAGCAAGTTACCCTCGTGACCTTTTCGCCAAAGCAGGTTTTCCTGAACCACGTATCGAGAAGCTTTCCTCTTCAATTTGTCGGCTTCCTTTCTCGATTCGGGTACGGTGCCCTGGGTGAGGAATTCGAAGAATGGCTTCCTCCAGTCTGCGTCGTCATCGGTTAGAGCGATGAGTAGAGAATCTTTGATTAGTGCGCAAATTTCGCACTTCCCTTGTATCAGGGCTGCAGCTATTGACATGCTTGGCCAATGAATGCCATATCTCTGAGCTTTCCTGTAGATTGACACCTCGCTTTCTCCGCAAGCGTGTTTGTGAATCTTTTCTAACAGCTGTTGTCCCTCTTGCTCGGAGACACATCGCATGAGTATTCCTCCAGGACCCTTGAAGTAAAGGGTGTTGTCGTGGATGCAGTATCCTTTCGTGAGTGCCCAGCTTTCGCTGCTGGTGCCTTTCGCAATAGCTTGCAGGATTGCTTTTCGCCAGTCTGCGTCATCCATGTGTTCGTCGTCGCACGCATCTTCTGTTAATGCCGACGATGTTCGCACTTCGATGGAAATCCTTGCGGGGCATTTGTCTATGCTGACCTTAGATCCCAGAGTTGCAAAGGCGTCTGCATGCCTGTTGTCCGCTCGGGGCTTGTGCTCGTATTTCACGTCGCAGAATTGCTGCATCAGCTTTTGCACTAGGGTGCGGTATGACAGGAGGTTGATCTCCTTTAAACCATATTCGCCCGAGGCTTGCTTAACAATCAGTTTGGAATCTCCCATGACTGTTAAGTTGCTCACTTCCAAAGCTTTCGCCGCACGGAGCCCCGCGATAAGAGCCTCGTATTCCGCCTCGTTGTTCGTGACTGCGAAGTTGAGTTTTGCGGACATCTGTATGACTTCCCCGTCTGGCTTTGTCAAGACTATCCCGATGCCTCCGCCTTTTCTGGTTGACGAACCGTCGAAGTGGAGGGTCCAATAGGGCACGTCGATCGCGTAGATTTCTGGGCCTTCGAGCTCTTCCTCGATCACGGGTTCGTGGCTGTTGTCGGGAAACTGTGCCAACAGATCTGCTACCGCCTGCGACTTGATTGCTCTCGATTTTACGCATGTGATATCGTATTGAGAGATGGTCATGTACCATTTCGCCAATCTCCCGCCCGGAGTAGTGTGAGTTAGCAGGTATCTTATGGGGTCGCTTTTGGTGACCACCACTACTTTGTGCGATGCAAAATAGTGTCTCAACTTCTCTATCACGAAGAATAAAGCAAGGCAATGACGTTCGATGTCTGTGTACCTTGATTCAGCGGGCTGCACAATGCGGGAGATGTATTAGATGGGCCTCTCTTGGTCTTCATACACCTGAGCCAAGAGTGCTCCTATAGATTTCCTTGTCGATGTAAGGTATAGCAGAAGCGGTGATCCCAGTTGAGGCGCGATCATTATCTTTGGGGATGTGAGTAGCTCATTTAGCTTTTCGAATGCGGCTTCGTGATCAGGAGCCCAGTTGTACGCGGCGTCCTTCTTGAGAAGAGTGCTGAAGCAGCATGTGATTTCGGCGATTGCTGAGATGAATCTCCGCAGATATGACAATTTTCCCAAGAATGTTTTCAAGGTACTTTGGTTGTGAGGTGGCGTCATGCTGGTGATGGCTGACACTTTCGCAGGGTCAGGCTCGATCCCTTGGCGATGGACCACGGATCCCAAAAACTTTCCCGAGGTCACGCCGAATGCGCATTTCATGGGGTTCATTTTCAGTTGAAAGCTCCTGCATCTGTTGAACACCTTTCGCAGGTCTGCAAGGTGATCTGCTTCATGCTTGGATTTGACTACCAGGTCATCCACATAGAATTCCACTTCTTTGTGCATCATGTCGTGGAATAGAGCCATCATGGCCCGCTGATAGGTTGCGCCTGCGTTCTTAAGACCGAATGGCATTACCGTGTAGTTGAATACCCCCACGGGAGTGATGAATGCAGTTTTCCTTGCATCTTCGGGATCCATCTTGATTTGATTGTACCCGCTGAAGCCGTCCATGAAACTGAACATGCGATGGCCTGTCGTTGAATCAATGAGCAAATCGATGTTAGGCAGTGGGAAATCGTCCTTAGGGCAGAAGCGATTGAGATCTCGGAAGTCCACGCAGATGCGGAGCTGTCCGTTCTTCTTCACCACCGGCACGATGTTGGCCAACCATGTGGGATGGTGATTTGGCTATATGAACTTGGCGTCTAGGAGTTTGACAATCTCCTACTTGATCTTCACGTTGAGCTCTGGCCTGAAGCTTCTAATGCTTTGCTTGACCGGTTTAGACCCTGGGATGATGTCTAAACGGTGCATGGTGATGCTCGTGTCCAGACCCGGCATCTCATCATATTCCCACGCGAACACGTCCTTGTATTCAGTTAGGAGCTGCAGCAGTCCTTGTTCCTCTTCGCTTGTGAGGTCCGCACTCAGGAAGACTGGCCTTTTCTTTTCCTCGTTCGGGCTGAGGAACACTTCCTTTAGTTCTTGCTTTTGTGGTCTTGGCCTGTCTTCCATGCATTCGGGCGCTTCTTTGAGCTTCTCGTCTGGAGTGCCCTGTGTTGGCTCTTCCGTCAGCGCAACTTGCTCGATTTGATTGATTTGCCCAGGGACACCCCCATGCCCGTGTGAGGACGTCCCCGCGCACCTTCATATGCGATAGCATTTCTTCCCGTTGGCGTAGAAGCTCTCTATCTCCTTACCCTCGGGGTCATGCTTTGCAATCCTCTTCAGAGTGTACACATTCTTCCGATGATATGCGATGCGCGGCGCCTCTTCGTGTGTAGGCGGCTTTTCCTTGGCATCTCCCCTTGTCACCATCACGCCCGCAGGTGACTGGTCCTTGATGTCCTCCCAGAGAGGTAAAGGAGTAGGGTTGAATGGTCCGGGTGTTTGCTCGTCCGCCATCTCGGTGAACCACACCGCCTCGCTGAGATGTGCTTCGTCCAAGTTGAACGGGTTAGTTGAGGCCGGTATCTCGACAATCCTGTCGTTCCAGATAGCTTTCATCACCTGGTGAGCCGTCGAAGGGATTGCGTCAAAGCGATGAATCCAGGCCCGACCTATGATCATGTGATATGTGGTGTTCGCGTCTATGACATAGAACTTCGCCGAGCACTTGATTTTACCAATTTGAACGCCTAGGCGGATCCATCCGATCGTCATTCTAGAATCGCTTCCGAATCCCTCCAGCGGGGATGGACGCTTGACTACCTTGTGCTCGGGGATCCCTGCTAGCTTCAGTGTGTGGAGTGGAACAACATTGACCGCTGCTCCTCCATCGACGAATGCTCGCTTGAATTCGACGCCGTTGATGATGGCGGTCACGTACAGGGGCCTCTGGTGGCTCGCATCTGTCTTCTTGTCGCTGGCAGAAAAGGTCATAATCTTTTCTGTGGAACGGGACGCCCTGACGACTTTCCCGTTGGAGACCACGAGGTCCTCCTCGTAGTCCTCTGCTACCCTTAAGATTGCTTTTGTCATATCCGTTCGACATTTTTCGGAGAAGTTCATCTCGTTGAAGAATTTGTCGAAGCCATGCGACCCCTTCATGCGGTCGGCACACTCATCTTCCGTGTCCATGCTGTAGTCTTCATCTTCATGGACTTCAGCAATGATGGGCAGACCATCCTCTGCGACTTCTTCCAAGTCCACTATCGAGATCATGGCGACCTCTTTGCCCTTTGAGCCCGAATCTGTATGGGCAGGCAGCGGGTTGTTGCGCACATCCTTCCGGTGGTCGCTGACAATGAGTTCGCCGTTCTTCATCTTCTGATCGAACGCGAATCTGAGCTTCTTGCACTCAGCCGTGGGGTGCATGACCTTGCCGTGGTATTCGCACCATTTAGGGTCCCTCGTCATCTCCTTGGAGGGTGCTTTCTCGAGCGGTGGCAGGACGCCGTCCTTGCGCCACTGTCTGCAGAGATCGCTCGCTTCCTCCACCGAGCATGGCAGAGGCGGTGCGTCGAAGTTTGCAACTTTTGCTTGCTTCTGTGGCGAAACTGTATTGACCTCAGCTTCGCGTCCCCGCTTGTAGCCAAATCTGCCGATCTTGTAGGTGGTGCCGCTCGCAGGTCGTTCTGGAGCGCTCTTCTTTCTCTGTCTCTCAACAATGGGCTCGATGTTCATCGTGCATTCGATGAGCTTTGAAAACGTAGGTGTTTGCAAATTGATCAGCATGCTTTTGTATTCATCTTGCATGCACTGCAGGCATATCTCTACGAGCCGGCTTTCGAGCATTGGATCCTTGCACTCCAAGGATTTCGCTCTGAATTTCTTGATGAAAGTGATTCCATCTTCCTCGCGTTTCTGATACATCCGCGAGAGATGGATCATCGTCACCTTTTCTTCCATCTGGAAGAACTTGGTATAGATCTTCTGGACCATGTCGTCCCAAGTCTTCACAGATCCGGCCTCCAATGTTCGGTACCATTTGTATGCTACATTCCCAAGAGTTTTTGGGAATTCTCGCATCAGCAGCTTGGGATCGGCTCCGTATGGACCCATGACATCGATGAAACGCATGACATGCTCATGAGCGTTTCCATTGACGTCCTCGAACTTATCCCATTTGGGAGCCTTGTACCCCGCCGGGTTTGGCATGAGATAGATCTCTCGTGGAATGGGTGGATCGTTGTCTAGCTTCGGGATGATGGTATCCGCGAACGACTGATGAGCCAGGATGGAGTCCACGCGCTTCTGCAAAGACGTCATGCATTCTGGAATGCTTCCCTCGGTAGTTGGCGGAGGGGTTTCCGTAGGCGGTGGCGACACATATGCCGCCGGAGGATTGGGAGTGTATTGACTACCCGCGTTTCCCCAGATTGTCGCTGGTGGAGGCAGAGTGTACTGCAGAGCTGGGTTGGACGCCAAAGCCGGGGGCTGAGAGGCGTGAGCAGCAGGGGGCAGCATTTGTGCCGTTGACCCTTGGACCGAAGGCAGCTGCGTTGCTGACGGTGGAGTTTGCAGATGAGAGTTGGGAGGCGTGGCTGACACTCCCAATCCTGGAGCGGTAGGGGTTCCTCCTCCCTGAGGGATAGCGGTGGCTGGTGGCGGATTTGGCGCAAGGGTGCCCAGAACGGCCAAGATCCGTTCTAACTGCGCGGACTGAGACTTGAGAGCTTTTGCCTGACTTTGGACAGTGGCGTCCAAAGACTCTAAAGTTGGCGCCTCGCCGGGAGTCGTCGGAGTACGGCGAGCCTCGTCTCCCGAGGGAGTTTCGGTGGAAGGCGATCGGTTGCTGACATCGTCCTCCTGAGACATGGTTGCTTTTGGTGGTAAGTTCACGTCGGGTTCACCAAAATGTGCACAAGAGATTCCGGCAGGGAGACCTCCGTGTACACCGTGCGTAGTGGATCAGGGATCGCACAGGAAGAATAGGGGTGTGTGTAGGGAGAGAGTAAGTCAGTAGCAATGTCTGAGAGAGAGACAGAGGTTTGGCAGAGCTTCCGCGTATGGCAGTGTGTCCTCCTTTGTATGGAAAGGTTAACGATATATATATACTGGAGAACATGACCGTTGTAGTGTGGTTAATGCGCCCATTAATGGCGGCTTAATTAGCTTAACCATAACGGCACGTCCGTCCGAGTATATAGGGACCGTTAGAGCACGTGGTGCGCGAATACCGGAACCGTTACGAGGTTGACCGGGTTTGACCGGATTGACCGGGTTTATGGAGCTCGTGCCATAAATCTCTCAAAACAGTTACTAAAGGTCGCGCGCGGGCTTGGCTCGCACGCGACAGGGCTTACTCTAGCCTCCAAACAACTAAGTCCCTACAAGTCCCGTGCAGTGGTATGCGAGGGCTCTGTCTCGCAGCCCCCACATGGATCAGCTCGGCTGGTGATCCTGTGTGTGTGGAGCACAATATGGTGTGCTGGATGGTTGCCACGTGGCTAAGATCTGTCATGTCAGAAAGCAGTATCTACAGCTTCTAAACCTTCTTTCTCGCTACTCACCTGCTACCCATACCTTCCATTTTGCTGAATTTTAGGCTGCCCCCACTTTGGAAGATGTTGAAATTCTATATGACCTTTCCCCTATGGGCGAAGTGGATCCTCTGAGCGCTTTGAAACCTGGCCCAGAGCTCACTCTATATGCGCAGATGGAGGAGTGTTTGACCGATGTGAAGAAAATTTCTACTCGGTGGACATCTACGAAAGTACTTCCTGAATGGCAGATAGTTGAGACCTCTGCGAAGAACACTTGGGGAAAGTGGGTGCAATACTTCTTTCGCGACTATGCGAATGGTAAGATCACCAAGGAAATTCTGGATAATGATCCAGAAGCGAAGAATTACATAGAGGGGAAGGGGTATCATCTGACCTTGTGCGGCTTTCTCTGTGCGTGGTTGTCGAGGTATTTGATCGACGGTCATCCTCATGATGGGGTCTTTTATCATGTTCTTCCCCTAGCTGCTAAGTTGGCCCTTGGCCAGAAAGTCGCACTTGGGCCTCTTGTACTAGGCACCCTATATCATCGATTGGACCAGCTGTAGTCGCGATCAAGGATTCACGTGGGCGTCTTGATGTGTTGACTTTTGTCAACATTTCATTTCTTACCATGTGGGTTTTCGAAAGATGGGCTTCTTACGCTCCTGTTCCTTCTAGGCCCAGTAAGTGGTGCGTTCCTAGTGCGGAGAATGCACTTCCCAGTGGGAGAGCTGCTCGATGGTACAGAACCAAACTTCCAAGTGTACATGGAGTCTGATATGAGAGGATCGGAGGAAGTTTACTCTAGGCCTTATGCTACATGCATTGAAAATGTGCGATGGTTTCCGAAGCTGTACCCTAATAAATCTAGTTCCTACTCATGAGAACTCCTCAAAGGACATGATCGCTACCGCGAATTCTTCTGCCGGTGCTTGAGAGGTTCCCTTCCTGCTCTTGCCGAAAATGTTTCTGAGCTAACTCCCAGATATGAGAAGATCACAGTCGACGTTGACCCAACTCGTGTCTCTCCCCAGTTTTTGTTTTGATGCAATGGCGCCTTCCATTTGGCCTAAGTCAATCACAAGGAATTGCTACAAGCGACTGCTGGTGAATAAGTGAAAAACGATCTTTCTGAGAAACTTGCCCTTCATCCAACCTTCAGGTAGTCGTGCAGGCCACCTTTCCAAGAATTGGATTGCTTACTGGACTGATCAGCAGGCCAGGTTTGAGACGCACTCGACTCCTCAACCCAGTAAAGCTCCTGTGATTAAAAGGAATGCCTTTCCATTCCGCCCCAATTACAGCTTGGATGATTCCCAATATGGTTTTTATTCCTTGCTTGAGACTGACAATCACTTGTGCCCAGCCACTATCTTGAGGAGAAGATGACTGCTGTTATGGAGGAAATTTCTCATATAATCAAGTAAGCGAAGACTTTGCCAAGGTAAACAACTTTTCTTTATGATTGAAAAGCTTCTTTCCTTGGCGCATTGAAATTTACACCCCCTTTTCTCTTTTAGTGTTATCTGAGGAGGTTCGCATCTGGAGAGCGCTCCGCATCGCTGGTCAATTCTATTGTTGCTGCAAAAACGCAAGACAAGAAAATTCCTGTGGTAATGGAACTGGCTCCCCAGGTAGAGGCTCGGATACGCGAGGAAATGGACGTATTTGCTTGCTCGCTGATAGACAATGAGGCTGAGGTGGATGCAGAGGTTGTCCCAAAGGCCAAAAAGCAAAAGCAAAAGGGCATTGTGATTTCTTCCCCTCCTAGAAATGCTCCAACTCCGTCTCCTGCAAAAACTCTTGCATCCAAGGACAAAGGAAAAGGTGAAGAAGACTCTGCATCCAAGGACAAACTCTTGCTCGCGGTGGAGACCATCATCCCTTTCGGTCAGGAATAAGAGGAAGAGGAGGACGAAGAAATAAAAGTGAGAGAAGAAGATGGTGAAGAAGAGGAAAGAGAAGAAAGTGAAAGAGAAGAAGAAGAAAGAGACGAGATAAGAGGAGAGAGATCAGAAGGTATCTTGAATGAACTTGTCTCCCTCACACTTTAGATTTTTCAATGATTGTTGATTAATTTTCTTTCGCAGATGATGACACAGAGACCATCAGTGGCCTTCTGTCCAAGGAGAAGAAAAAGACCAAAGGTTCTCGTTCTGACATTTCTAGCGAGACTATAGACGAAGATATCATTGCTGAGTCTATGAGAATGGCTACTGAGGCAGAAGAGAAAAGGAGAAAGATCGAGGAAGATGACATCGAGCTCATGAAATGGAGAAGTCAGGAAGAACAACATGCTGATAACGCAGACGTGGCTGCCTTGGAACATGCTCAATAGGACTTTGAAGAGATCGCATGCTGCAAGGAAGGTGAGATTTTAACCTTGCTGTGACTTATCAAGAAGTAATTATTGGTGCGTTAAAGCATGGCTTATCAAAAGATGACATTCGCCAATGGCTAGTAGGCAAGTGTGGCGAACCCTCGGGTAATTATTCAGACAATGTTTGTAAACCAGGCTTGGTAACCCACTCCCTATTGTAACGAGTTTCTTTGCACCACTAGGTCACGCTCACCTTAAAGATGTGCTAAATGAAGATACTCTAGTAGGATATGGTGTCGCATCTTTAACATATGATGACGGAGCTGCGATCCCAACTAAGTGTGGAGCTGCTCGCTTTTGATCTATCAGAATAAAAAATACCATTTATAACGCAAGTTTACCTCAACATTTTCCTGTCTTGAATCGCAGGTGATGCTGTCATCACACATGGTTCTGCTGATAATGTGTCAACGGCCAGAGAGGTGATCGGCGAGGCAGGTGTTGACAACCCTGATGAGGACATGCTGGAGCAGAGGAGTCAGCTCCCTACATCTTATGCCCCAGAGCGAAGCTCGCATGTTGAGAAGCCTATCGCAGCTACTGAGTATGCAGGAGAACCTCTGGAGGACATTATCGAGGTATCCGATAATGTCGAAGCTGACACTGAGTTAAGGGAGGAAGATGCTAATGCTGAAGTTGAGGAAATGGAAGCGGAGGATGCTGGAGCTGAAGTTCATGAAAATGAACAGGTCATGAAAGACATAGCGTCGCATGAAAATGTCGATGTTCAAATGGATGCTCCTGAGCCACAAAGGCCTCTCGCGGCTGAAGAAGTTCTTAGGAAAACAGAAGCCACTGCTATTGCTGTCCCTTCCACTGAGGTAGAGCTTTTACAAGTTCCCCCGGCATGGAGTTTTTGGAGTTCGCAAGTTGGAGCTGCCTTCACACCTATTGCACCTTATACCATCCTTGCCAACTATTATGAGCGCGAAGTTGCAGCTGACAGGCAAGCAATGCAGCAAGGGCATGCTTCAGCTTTTCCAGTGATGCGCATTCCCTCTTTGCGTGAGATCCTTGAAGGGACAGGTATGCTACCATTTTTCGCATTCTATACTTTTGTTTAAACACTTCGCGCTCCTAAAATTATCATGTTTTCTAGGAATGAGTCAAACCGATGTGGATTGGCTAATAAGGATGCGCCTCTCATACCCATGGTCATTTGCGAGATCTCTGGAGCTGGAGCCCTTTGACAGAAGGCTTTTCTTGACTGAAGCCATCTGGATTCTAGAACAACTATCTGCAGCTACCCCCACAACCATTTCTCCTGATAATGCACGGTTGCTTTATAGCACATGCAGGGGTCTTCAGACTAAGGTTCAAGGCAGACTAAACTTCGGGTTTGTTCTCAACAGAGTCACCTATATCCTCGCGTCTATGAGTCTGAAACATGGCTACCACAACCTCGCATCTGAAAGACGGAAGTTAGAGGAACAAGGGCAGAAGGCTGAAGGAGGTGCCAACCTCTTTCATGCGATGAAGGACAAGTATGAGAAATTGAAACAAGAAGTGAACAAGGCAAAAGAGGCATTGCTCTTGTTTTCTCCAGAAGATCCTCTAATCGAGGATTTATTTTAGAGAAATAACATTATTGTAATGCTAGTGTTTCTCCCCCCTTTTTTCGAACATTTGGAGCTTCATGTCCCATTTTGCTCTTCTGAGGATTTTGCACTCATATTTTAATGCACATCAATTATGACGTCATATGCTGACGTAATTACCTTGATTTTCACGCTATTAATTTATTAGATAAGCACGGTTCCCTTCGGAGCCACATCCTTATTATGACTTTCCGTCATTAATTATGGCGTGCCACCGAATCGTCATAGCCTTTAGTAGGGTAATTGATTTTTACCCCTTTTTGAGACGTAAGCAATTGATTCTTACCCGTTTCTAAAGCTTTGCTTACTCATCCAGGGAACTCAAGAGTCCCTTATGGAGTCTATATAAACCTTGCCTCTTGCTATTTGGTTTCTTCATCCCAAAATGTGGCTCACCATGAGTCCTTACAACTGCTGGCATCAGTGCTTGTCCTTTGTTGATTCATGTCAATTTCAGGCTTTGAAACCTGAGTTTGTGCCTTGTGCTATAGAAACAGCTCCCAATAAATTCTTTGAAAAGCCTACCAATCCTCGTGATCTTTTTGAAGAAGATTTGCGTAAGATTCTTCTTTGTCTATTATGTTTGTAGGTAGTATCTCCGGTGACCTTCCGGCGAGGCACGGTCTTGTACTTACCTAACTACCGAATCGTGATGAATAGTGTGTTTCTCCCCTAGCTTTGCTGTAGGAGAACTATTTGCAACCATTGTTCTGAACAAGGTGCGACGAGCTATTGTGCTCGTCGTTTTGCAAAATAAGCTTCCTGCCCAGGAGCTGTTCTCCCATTTGTTCTTCACGTCCGCAGCCGTCAGGGCATGAGGTTCATCTGGCATCTCACTTGGGCAGAAGATCGAATAAGAGCTCTGTTCTGATCTAGGACGTCGACGATAGCGTCCCGCCACCTAGCTATTTTTAGGACCCATAGGCCGTTCATTTTAGAGTAGGAATTTTTCTTAGTGTAAGCTTTTGTTTGTAAGCTGCTATCTAGACAGATAAATTCTAAGTCATTTTGACTATTAATGAAATGCACTTTGTCATTTGCTGTTCTTGTTTGATACAACAAATTGGAATTTGGCATGCGTGTTTGCTATCTGACGAAACAAGTTATGTTTCCTTTGCATTTTGCATTCGGATATTTGTCTGAATAATTCGCTATCTTGAGCAGACAGGCTTTGCATCGCACGAGGCGTTGTTGGTATTGCTTGCTATCTAGGCATATAGGCTTGTAGATCCATTAAGATCATGATTCAATATTGCCGCTATCTAGGCAGATAGGCTTCGCTCGCAAAGGGGAGTTGTTACTATCGCTGCTATCTAGGCAGATAGGCTTTTTAGATCACTTAAGATCATATTTCAACATTGCAGCTATCTCGGCAGATAGGCTTTTCTTGCACAGGGGCATTGTTACTATCGCTGCTATCTAGGTAGATAGGGTTTTAGATCACTTTAGATCATATTTTAACATTGCTGCTATCTCGGCAGATAGGCTTTGGATCGCATGGGACCATATATCATAGCTGCTATCTAGGCAGATAGGCTTTTGTCATAAGTAAGCAAACAAGTAAATAAAAAAATAGAGACAATCGAGGTAATAAAATTCTTCTCATGTGGGAGAATCCTTTTATTAAAAGCAGCCTCATCTGGGAGGAACATGACTACAAATTCCTCATATGGGAGGAAACAACGCATGAGTTCATGGGAAGACTAAACATAAAATCCAACAGACATTTGAGTGAAACATAAAGAGATAGGCTAAGGATAATACTTTTTGATCCATCGCATATTGATCGGGCTTGAGGTTGTTGCAGTCCCATGAAGTCTCTGTATGGTGTAGTAACCGCTGTCAAAAACTTCTTTAACTTCGAACGGCCCTTCCCAGTTAGCTGTGAACTTTGGATGAGCTGCTTCTCGCATGCAATGATCTAAAGCTCGTAAAACCATGTCCCCAACCGCAAAGTCTCGGTGTTGAACTGTTATGATGTACGCGCGATAAATCCTCTCCTTATATCTCTTGTTAGCCCGCTTAGCTTGTTCGCGCTTCTCTTCCAATAAAATCAAGTCATGATCACGTTGATTTACATACAAGGCATAAAAGGCTAACCTTTCAGAGTTGACTTTTACTTGCGCTGGTACAACGGCTTCAGCTCCATAGCATAGAAGGAACGGAGAAACTCCTGTGGGGGTCCTTGGCGAAGTGCGATATGCCCACAAAGCCAAATTTAAAGAATTGGACCACTTTTTGTGAGCATCTGCGACAATCTTACTCAAAATCCTTAGCAACGTCTTGTTGGTTGCCTCTGCTTGACTATTCCCTTTTGGATAGTAAGGCGTGGAGCATACTTGCCTTATGTTGTATTCCACCAGTTTCGCGGCCACCTGGCGATTTACAAATGGGGTGCCATTATCTGAGAGAATTGTGTTGGGGATGCCGAACCGGTATATGATGCTTTCTTGAACAAAATCGACCACTGCGAGCGCATTTGCTGTCTTGAGCGGTACTGCCTCCACCCACTTGGTAAACAACTCGGTCGCAGTCAAGATGAACTGGTTCCTATGCGAGGCCGGTCAATGGGGCCGATAAAATCTAGAGCCCAAGTATGAAATGGCCATGGTGTTCCTAATTCATGTAAATCTACTGCAGGAGCATGCACGAGGTTCCCCTTAAATTGGCATTCCTGACATCTTCTTACCTTGGTGCGACAATTTGCTTCCATTGTTGGCCAGAAATAACCAACTGTGAGGAGTTGTCTGCATAGTTTCGCACCCCCTGACTCTACACTTGGTGAGATAAATCCATCACCTCTTGCGCTTCTTGGCTATCTAGGCATCTGAGTAGATTACCCTCATGGCCCCTTCGCCAGAGTACGTTTTCCTGCACCACGTATCGGGCCGCTTTCCTTTTAAGTTTCTCGGCTTTCTTCCTTTGATCGGGCTCGATTCCTTACGTCAGAAAGTCAAAGAGTGGCTTCCTCCAATCTATGTCATCATCAACCAGATTAATTTCCAAAGATTCCTTGATTAATGTGCAGCTTTCACAATTTCATTGAATGATTGCAGCAGCTGCAGACATGTCTGGCCAATGAATCCCATATCTTTGGGCCTTTCGGTAAATCGACACTTCACTTTCCCCGCAGGAGTGCTGGTGAATCTTTTCCAATAATGCTTGCCCCTCCTGCCGCGAGACGCACGGCATGAGTATTCCTCCTGGACCTTTGTAATAAAGAGAATTGTCGTGTATGCACTACCCTTTAGTGGATGTCCAATTTTCTTTGCTTGTGCCCTCAGCAATTGTACGCAGTATTGGTTTTCTCCAATCTTTCTCGTCCACGGATTCATTCTCGCATGCCCCCTCTGTCAAGGCCGGGGTCGTTCAAACATCGATTGTGGATTCTCGCAGGGCATTTGTCTGTACTAACTTTAGATCCCAAAGTGGCTAAAGCATCGACATGCCGATTATCAGCTCTAGGCGTGTGCTCGTACTTGACATCACAAAATTGTTGTACCAGCTTTTGCACCAAAGTCTGATAAGGTAATAGATTTACCTCTTTCAACCCGTACTCGCCTGAAGCTTGTTTGAAGATTAACTTAGAGTCCCCCATGAATGTCAGGTTGCTGACTTCTAGCGCCATGGCCGCACGAAGTCCCGCGATGAGAGCCTCATACTCCGCTTCTTTATTGGTTACCGGGAACTCTAATTTGGTGGACATTTGGATGACTTCCCCATCTGGTTTAGTCAAAGCAATTCCAATTCCGCCACCCTTCCTTGTGCATGATCTATCAAAGTGAAGCTTCCAATATGGCGACTCGACTGCATAAATTTCAGCCCCTCTAGTTCCTCCACGATCACGGGTTCATAGCTTCTATCCGGGAACTGCGCCAAAAGATCTGCTACTGCTTGCGATTTGATTGCTCGTGGTCGAACACACGTAATGTCATATTGCGAAATGGTCATGTACCATTTTGCCAATCTTCCGCAGGGAGAAGTGTGACTTAAGAGATACCTTATGGGGTCGCTCTTCGTAATCACCACAACTTTATGCGAGGCGAAATAATGCCTTAACTTTTCTATAACAAAGAATAAAGCAAGACAATGGCGTTCGATATCTGTGTACCTTGACTCGGCCGACTGAACTACGCGAGAGATATAATAGATCGGCCTTTCCTGCCCTTCATACTCTTGAGCTAAGAGTGCCCCTGTAGATTTCTTCGTCGATGTCAGGTACAAAAAAAGCGGCGATCCAAGCTGTGGTGCTATCATTACCCTTGGTGATGTGAGCAGGTCTTTCAGCCTCCCAAATGCGACTTCATGCTCCTCCGTCCAATTGTATACATCGTCGTTTTGAGGAGATCGCCAAAGCAAAAAGTTCTTTCTGCAATTCCCGGAATGAATCTCCGAAGGTAAGATAATTTCCCTAGAAATGTCTTTAGAGTGCTCTGATTATGTGGCGCCGTCATGCTGGTGATAGCCGATACTTTTGCGGGGTTTGGCTCGATGCCTTGGCGATGTATTACGCATCCCAAAAACTTTCCCGAAGTCACTCCGAATGCACATTTCATGGGGTTCATCTTCAGTTGGAAACCCCTGCATCTTTTGAATACCTTCCGCAGGTCTCCCAGATGGTCCGCTTCCTCTTTGGACTTGACAACCAAATCATCAACATAGAATTCCACTTCTTGATGAATCATGTCATGAAACAGAGCCATCATCGCTCTCTGGTAAGTCGCGCCCGCGTTCTTGAGACCAAAGGGCATAACCGTGTAGTTAAATACCCCAACCGGCGTAATGAACGCAGTTTTTCGCGCATCCTCGGGGGTTCATCTTGATCTAATTATACCCACTGAAGCCATCCATAAAACTGAACATCCGGTGCCCTACAGTAGAATCGATGAGCAAATCGATGTTGGGCAACGGGAAGTCGTCCTTTGGGCAGAAGCAGTTGAGGTCCCTGAAGTCCACACAGATGCGAAGTTGCCCATTCTTCTTTACCACAGGCACGATGTTGGCCAACCAAGTGGGATGATGATTTGGTTCAATGAACTTGGAAGTCAATAACTTGACAATTTCTTGTTTGATCTTCACATTTGTTTCTGGCCTGAAAGTTCTCGCACTTTGCTTCACCGGTTTAGATCCCGGGACAACATCCAATCTGTGCATAGTCACGCTCATGTCCAAACCAGGCATCTCATCATACTCCCAGGAAAACACATCCTTATACTCGGTCAGCAATTGAAGCAGCCTTGCGTCCTCATCGCTTGTAAGGTCTGCGCTCAGAAAAACAGGTCTCTTCTTTTCTTCGCTTGGGCTCAGGAACACCTCTTTCAGCTCCTGCTTCTGGGGCCTCGTCTTTTCTTCCATGCACTCAGGCGCTTCATTCTATTTATCCTCCAAAACCTCTGACTTTGGCTTGTCCACCTTGGGACCTCGTTCAATTTGACTAATTTTCCCAGGGATATCCCCATGCTCAGATGGGGGTACCCCCGCGCGCCTTCATATGCGGTAGCATTTGTTTTCGTTGGACTAGAAGCTCTCTATCTCCTTGCCCTTATGGTCATGCTTTACCACCCTTTTCAAAGTGTACACATTCTTCCTCTGGTAGGCGACTTGCGATGGCTCTTCGCGTGTGGACACCTTTTCCTTGGCATCCCCTCTCGTCACCATTACTTCAGCTGGTGACTGGTCCTTGATATCCTCCCATCGAGGCAAAGGAGTCGGATTAAATGGCCCTGGCATTTGCTCATCCGCCATTTCAGTAAAACATACTGCTTCTGTGACATGCGCCTCATTCAGATTAAAAGGATTTACCGAAGCTGGTATTTCTACCACTCTGCCATTCCAAATGGCCTTCATCACTTGGTGGGCTGTTGAGGGAACCGCGTCAAAGCGATGAATCCAAGCTCGCCCTATGATCATGTGATACGTAGTATTCGCATCAATGACGTAGAATTTGGCCGAACACTTCATTTTTCCTATATGGATACCCAGGCGAATCGGCCCATTGTCATCCTGGAATCACTTCCGAATCCCATCAGAGTATTGAGCAAAACCACATTGACGGCTGCTCCGGACAATCTTCTTCTCTGGGATTCCTACCAACTTTAGAGTATTGAGAAATACCACATTGACGGCTGCTCCTCCATGGACGAACGCCCTCTTGAACTCGACATCATTAATTACCACTTTTACATACAAGGGCTTCTGATGACTCGAATCCGTCTTCTTATTATTTGTGGAGAAAGTCATTATCTTCTCCGTGGAGCGAGACGCCCTAACAACTTTTCCATTGGAGACTACGATTTCTTCTTCAAAGTCTTCTGCTACCCTCAAAATCGCTTTTGTCATCTCTTTCCGGCATTTCTCCGAAAAGTTCATCTCATCAAAAAAAAATTCTGAACCCGTGCGACCCCTTCATCCTGTCAGCACGCTCATCCTCCGTGTCCACGCTGTAATCTTCCTCGTCATGGACTTCAGCAATGATCGGCATACCATCTTCAAGGTCCATGATTGCAATCATGGCTTCCTCTTTGTCTTTTGACTCTTGCTCCGCATGGGCCGGCAGCAGGTTGTTGCGCACGTCCTGCCTCTGATCACTAACAATCAACTCCCCTTCTTTCATTTTTCGACTCACGATATGCCTAAGCTTCTTGCAGTCAGCTGTGGGGTGCATAATCTTTCTGTGGAACTCGTACCACTTCGGGTCCCTCATCATCTCCTTGGAGGGTATTCTTTCAAGCGGAGGCAGAACCCCGTCTTTACGCCATTGTTTGCATAAATCAATCACTTCCTCTAATGAACATGGTAGAGGTGGTGCATCTGAATTTTCAACCCTAGGCTGCTTGTGTGGCGAAACTGCGTTGACCTCAGCTTCGCGTCCCCTCTTATAACTAAACCTCCCAATCTTGAAAGTGGGTCCTCTGGAGGATCGTTCAGGGGTGTGCTTCTTCTTTTGCCTTTCCACTATAGGCTCTATGTTCTTCGTACATTCAATCAACTTAGAAAAGGTAGGAGTTTGCAAGTTGATTAGCATACATTTGTACTCATCTCGCATACCTTGCAGGCATATCTCCACGAGCCTGCCCTCGAGCACTTCATCTTTGCATTCCAATGATTTGGCTCTGAACTTCTTTATGAAGGTGACACCATCCTCATCGTGCTTTTGATACATACGGGAGAGATGTATCGTTGTAACCTTCTCCTCCATCTGAAAGAATTTTGTGTAGAACCTCTGAACCATGTCGTCCCAAGTTTTGACAGATCCTGCCTCTAGCGTTCTATACCATTTGTAGGCCACGTTCCCCAAAGATTTTGGGACTCACGCATCAGCAAATTGGGGTCAGCCCCATATGGTCCCATTACGTCGATAAAACGCATGACGTGCTCGTGAGCATTCCCATTAACATCTTCGAACTTGTCCCACTAAGGGGCCTTATACCCTGCAGGATTAGGCATCAAGTAGATCTCGCGCGGGATAGGTGGAGCATTGTCGACCTTCGGAATGATAGTGTCTGCAAAAGGTAGATTGGCCAGGAATATCTCTATGCGCCGCTGCAACGACGTCATACATTCTGGTGTACTTCCTCCCGTAGCAGAAGGAAGAGTTGCAGCCGGCGGAGACACATATGCCGCGATTGGGCTAGGGTTGTAAGCCACGTTGGTTAGGGATGCCGGCGGAGGAGGCAAAATATACTGTAAAGAGACAATGGAGGCAACAGTTGGTGGCTGGGGGATATGTGAGGTAAGGGACGGTATTTGGACCGTTTGTCCCTAGACAGAGGGTGGTTGCACCATTGCTGGTGGGGTTTCCAAATATGGATTGGGTGGTATAGGTATCACCTCTGTCCCCTGGGTGGTAGAGGTTCCTCCTCCCTGAGAGACAGCAGCGCCCAATGCCGGATTCGGGGCAAGGGTTCCTGAAATGGCAATTATCTGATCCATCTGTGCGGATTGAGCCTGGAGAGCCTTCGCCTGATTCTGGATGGTGGCATTCAAATTCTCCAAGTTCGGAGTTCCACCGGTTGCCGCAGAATTGTGACGGGTCTCCTCTCCCGAGGTTGTCTCAGTGGAGGGAGATCTGTTGCTGACATCTTCGTCGCGAGACATGGCTGCTTGCAGTGGTAAGTTCACGTCGGGTTCACCAAATGTGTACGAGGGAATCCTTTGAGGAAGATTCAATGTACACCAAGAACAGGGGATAAGAAGAACACGGAAAGAGTAGAGTGTGTGTAGGGAGAGAGTAAGGCAATGGCAACTGTATGAGAGAGAGACAGAATTTTGGCAGAGCTCCCGCGTAGTTCAGGAGATTCGTCCTTTTATGGAAGGGTTAACGATCCTATATATAGTGCAGAATTTGACCATTGCAGTGGGTTACTGCACCCATTAATGGCGGCTTAAATACCTTAACCACAATGGCACGTTCGTCCGTATATATAGGGATCGTTATGAGGTTGACCGGGTTTATGGATCTCGTGCCATAAATCTCTCAAATCATTTACTAAAGGTGGCGCGCGGGCTTGGTTATCGCCCGCGCGCGACAGGACTTACTCTAGCCTCCAAACCACTAAGTCCCTACAAGTCCCGTGTGGTGGTATGCGAGGGCCCTGTCTCGCAACCCCAACGCGGATCAGCACGGGTGGTAAGCTAGTGTGTGTGGAGCACAACTAGGTGTGCTGGATGACCGCCACGTGGCTAAGATCTATCTGTCTGGAAAGCACTTATCTACAGCCATACAGTTAGATTAAATATCAAAATTTAACTAATTAAGCGAATAAATAATATTTGCCAAACTAGTCAAATGCGTTAATAGAGTGCAAAGAAATTGTGTGCGAGCCTTGGGAGTTTGTTTGGTTGTTTGTTTTTTCCTTCGCTTTTATTTTAAACAAGAAAATTAGAATTAGATTGTAGGAATAACAAAACAATCTGGTTGCATCTCTCTGAAATTTAGTTTGGTAAAAATAAGGCTTTAAACACCAAATATGTTTTCTGTAGAACATATGGTGATAAGTGATTACCTTTTGGAGATTGAAATCTCCAATAACAAAGTTTATGTATGATTCCGTGAAGAATTTGAATACATGTGTCGGAAGCTGGTATGTGCCTCGGAGTGGAAACATGGCGATATAGTGTTTGATTAGTTAGAGATGGATTTAGTTTCCGCCACTAGAATTAGGGAAAGGAGGCGCTAATATACAAATATATGTTGGAGACGCTGGAATGGATGTGTAGCATTTGGTTTGTATGATATGCGTTAGTATCTTAAACTTAAGTGTTATCACCTCCCGCCATCTACTATAAACCCGAATACATGAGTTCACAAAACACTCTCGTCTGAAACTGTACTTTTTTATCGGGCTGAATCAATTACTTGGTTACAGTGGATGGATCAGGCAATAGAATTGAAGTCATAGGCAGGGCTTTATTAGGTTTGAATGTTGTAATTGTTTATGTGTAAAAATTAAACTATAAGTCAATATTTTTAATATGAATCACGTACCGACTCAATTAATGCTATTACTAAACTGGTCTGTGTTAGTCAAACGACATTGTATTTGTATTTTGTACCAATGGTGGGGATCAACAAACGGTAATGGATTGGTCGTCAAGTCGAGTCGATGTGGTTATTGGTCTTAGTTTATCCAAAATTAAAACCATGCGCTTTGGGAATCAAAGAATCATTGGGCGCGCCACTTGTGAAGTAATGTAGTTACTCAGGAAAGAAATTAAAGGGTGGGAGAGTTGAAGCATGTGGGAATTGAACAGGCCACCTCCTGTTTGGAGAATGATTTGCCATCAAACTGGGAAAATACATATGTTTTGTTATGTTCCACCAACTATGTACATATTATTTGAATAATAATAAGAAAAAACAGAACAAGATGACATACTATAAACATCAGTCGGCTGGACCGTGCAACCATATGTCACTGTAATTAGGCCAGTACCACGTCGCCTAAATGAAATTAAATACCATATAATATTCATACAACATATATCGATAATAATACTCTCAAGTACATAAGTTATTAGTCAAGTAAAATTTGATTAAACATGTTTAGTAGCTCTAAGATATTTAATTAATTAATTGGTTATCGACCAATTAATCATTTATTCAAATAAATTAATTTATATTAAAGAAAATAATTCAATTTCACATAGCTTCGATAGTCTACAAATTCGGGACAGTACAAAATTGGGTGAGTGTGGGTTGAACATTCTGAAACCCGTACCCTTTGGTTAAGGGAAAATTTATGTCAAAACCCGGTCGAGCAAGTTCGCCGTCACAACAACCCTGTAGATTGAGGATTCAACACAACCTATTTGAAGTTCAACTTTGCATGACGTGATGCAATGAAAAGTTTACCGACTTCTTTATTGCTTTCATCGCCGCACAAACATTTCATATATTTTTTTAATTATTTTCCGTTGACGAATACTCTGTGACGATCCGTGAAATCTGACTATCCTAGATTTGGTTCGAACCGAGAATCGTTGATTGATTAATTCAGCCTCAAAATTCGGACCAATCCGATTGCATCCGTATGCACACTCATGTATACAATGTACCTTTTTCTTGGTGAAAAAAAATCAATTATTAATAATATAATATTTGAAATATCAAATATACATCAGAGAAAACTCAAGGCGTTTCATGAACTATAAAATTTCATTGAAGCCGTTTTAATTCAAATCAATCTTTTTTAGGTATTGCTGAGCGCGAAGATTCTGAAAACTTCTATTAAAGATTTAATAGCTACCGACAGTCCGATCACCGCAAAAATTTAGGGCTTACCAATTCGGTGATGAAATTAGTGGCGACAACAAAGTGAAAGGGTGAAACACCGGAGGCTTTGGAAATAAATTTCTCAGGTCACAGTAATGCGATGACCTTTTTTGACGACGAGCTAATAGTAGATCTCGGAGAATTTCAACTTTGTCGAGCTAGTTCGGCAAAGGCGTTGCAGGACACAACTAGGGCTGAGGGGATAGATCCCGGTCGGATTTGTGTCACAAATATCAGAGAGGTCGGTGGACTTAGTGATTAAATGGTCCCTTACGAGAGCGAGATCGTAGTAGCAGATATCGGTGTATCGTTATCACACCGAGATGGATCGGCGAAGGATTTGGAGGACAGAACTAGAGCTGAGGAGGCAGAAGATAAAGACGGAATTGGGAAATCCAGATTGTCAGACGACCAATACTAAGGTGGTGAAGCCACACCTAGTGATTCAACAATGGAGCAGTCAACAAATTCGGATTCGGAGATTGCTTTTCCTACATTTTTAAGGAGAAGTTCAATGTAAAGAAACGGAGGAAGAAACTTTATTTCTCCAATGCGCCTGATGAAGTCTTTGTATTTTCTATCGCACCTGGGGAGTGTGACTTGAAGGACCTGGTTACAACTCCGTATATCCTATTCACGTAAGTTGAGAGCATTACAATTGTTCCGTATCATGGTTCATAAATATTACAATAGTTATATTTTTATAGGTACTGAATATGTTTTCCTCCAATATCAATTTAGTTTTGGCTGCTATTTGACAACTGTATGTTGTACCTTGCTGTCATGCGCGACTAGTCCTAGCAACATACATTGGTTCATGTCAATCCTTAAATTAGCAAATCTATTAGCCGGACTCTAAATATAGAGTTGCAGGAAACACAACATGTTGAATTTTGCTAAACATTGTACATAATATAAGGGAATTGTGTAGGATTCGAACTGCTATGAAATTCTTGTAGCGGACATGCTGCTTTTTCGCTAGTGGTATCTCAATTTGATGAGTGCATTGTTCATATGTTATTTTAGTGTTTTGGACCCATACATTGCTTGCTTGAGGGTGTATTAATCAATAATATTTTATTGAATACAAACCTTGCAATTGTCTATATTACTGTAGGAGGGACGTGATGCTCTGGTATAGAGAGAGTTATGGGAAATTTGCCATGTGCATGAAGGATGTGGAGAAGCCAATCAAAGGAGAATGGATGAGCCTACCTTTAGAGAGGAAAAGTCAGTAAGTTAAGGATGGAATAATTGCAAGACTGAAGAGCGACAGTTTGAAAAAAATGTGGTGGGTACACCCCTAAGAGAAAAAACAGAAAATAAGACATGAGAACACAGCAGAGGATGTTAAGGCTGGATTAGAGAAGAAGTTTATGTCAAACATGTTCGTGATGCAAGTCGTGGACTTCTTTAAAGGAATGAACAAAGAGCAAATGGACTGGATGAATGATGAAGGGCTTGGATGTCTTAGTAAGCTTCCGAAAGGCCATGTGTGATTTCTCTAAGTATTGTATGTGGGTATTCAATCCTTCCACTAGAACTATCGAAGCTCATGGTCGTTTGTTAAATATCGACGACAAAGTTGTTCACTCGCTTCTGGGGGTAAGTGGCTCTGGGGATGTGACCAACCTTCCAGAAAAAAAGAATACATCATGCTCTGAGGAAGAACATGAATTAGCCTGAAAAACCAGTTTTGGGAATCAGCACAGTGTCCGCTTTGATCAAGAATGACCATAGCTCCAGCGATGAGTGGAAACGTATGGCTTTCATCCTCATCCTTTCTTGTTTTGGGCTACCTACTAGTAAGCTGTGCATACGCCAGGCCCTTGTGAATTCTTTCATGGACTTGGAACGATTGCAGCGCTTGAACTGGTGTAGGCATTTTTCGGATCACTTGTGCAAACAGTAGAAGGATGTTCTGCTAGGTAAACAGAATCCGGGAGGAGGTTGTGCTCTTACCCATGGTATATCTCGAACAAATGCCTATGGTTAGTTTATGACTTTGATTTCCATATGTTTGTGTATGACCGATTTTTTATGCTTTTGTGTAATTGGCGTACTTCAAGTTTTTCAAACCGCAGCTGGACGAAAAACCCCAAGGCCACCAGATATACAAATAATGGCCCTCGCATAGGCTTGTGGAAAAGACCCGACATGAAGAGGAGGTGGGATTTTTCGGTAAAGAGAGAATGCCAGGAAAGTGATGTTTTGTCCTATGTTGTCATCTCGTTATGTAGATGAGAAATCGTTAAAAATATAATCACTTTGTTGTTTGTTAAACACTAGTGCATACCCGTGCCCTCAGGGCACTACCCCTCGCTAATCCGTATACTCAACGCATATATAATTCAGAAAAGCAGTCCAATTTAAATTAGCGACAACACATGATTGCATAACCCAAATCAATGTAATGTGAAGAATACCGACACTATCTAGGATAGCTAGTAGGGACATCACTTGAAACATGTTACATCAAATTTCAGAAGGGCAGTGGCTGATTTTCATTAAAAACCTTGAATAGTTCTGAAAAGAAAACATGATAAGCCAAATTTAGTAAAAAATTGAAAACTAACAAATGTTTATTTAGTGTAAAAACAGCCGAACCTTCAAGAAAATATAGAAGCCAAATGACTTATAAATGGGATGATCATATGTGAGACAATACCATCTCAACGACTATATGCAGGGTGGCCACCAATATATCTCGCATTCATCACAGTGTCAAGAGTGATTGCATCAATGCATATGCAGTTTGGCCACCAATATTCATCACAGTGTCGAGAGTGATTGCATCGAACAACTTACTATAATCTCAGGATCGGCTCCTTCTTACGCTGGTTTTTCCCCTTTACTTCAACCTCTAGGAGGATTTGATTATGCATGTCAGATGTAAGCTTTAACTACCCGGATTCACGTAGATTGGAGCTCCATATATCTGCGTGACTGGTAGGAGAGGCGCAGTGCCTTAGCAAGTCAGAGTCACCTAAAATAGCCTGACATCAAAGGAAATAGTCACTTCATCTCAATTCTCAAACATTACCTTAAAACCAAAAATAAAATAGATTTACTCTGGCTGTGGAAGTAATATACGAACTGATTTGAGTGAATGGAGTTTCTATATATCATTAGCCTGTAAGAATTTTGGATTAAGTAGTCATTGGTGGATAAGGAAAAAAAACAAACTACTTTACAAAGCATGTAGTCTAGTATCAGAGTCCTTTATTTTTAAGTGATTTCATGGTATGCGATCCATACGGGTCACGTGAATCTGGATATTCCCATACATGAAGTAGACATACTAAGTGTATTACTTACACATTTAGCTTAGGGAGAGAGTACGAAAGAAAAAGAGTAATGGATCGGCTGAGAACATAGCATTCGTCAAACACACAAAATGGATCAAAAAATTGCTTCAGAAATCCTGTACTAATCCCTGTGCACAAAATGAACTATTATTAGCTTACATGATTAGGCGAATAATAATTGCAATGCAGTGCGCTTTGGCTTTGGGTAAATCTGAGTTCAGAGAAAGCAAGACAAACCCCTATAAACATTCACCAAGACAGAAAAAGAAATGAAAAAACGAAATTAATTAGCATAAAACATGACCCTCACTTTTACTTCGTCTGATTATATTTGATAGCACACTTAAAAAATTCTTTCGCATTCACAGCAGCTCTTCATACTCCAAACTTGTGAGTTGGAAAGATAAAGAAATTCAAGAGGAGAACAGCCGTTCTTCTTCGGATCAATAGAGTTCGTTAGAAAACCTCTGAACCTAACATATTGTCGAGAGTAACTGGAAAAACAACGACAACACCCGATAAATAAGTAACTAATTTGTATGTTTGATTTGCAGAATTAGTACTTTTTGCATAGAACCTTTTTATGGGATAGCAGAAATTAACGATCTCATCATGAGGTTATTTCTCACCGTGCAATAGTGCTGAAATGAACCAACTTCCTAGTAAACTAACAATCAAACAAAAGTTGCTGCTCTTCGATCTTGGCTGATGCCGACCTTTTGCCTAGTCCTATTATGGCTGGCTATTCATTGCAATGAACATGAGCACCTCTGAAACCAGCCTATCAAGAATGATAGTATCAATTAGATTAAATTAGAAGAGGTAAAACAACCTATCACGAATAATGAATTGGAAGTATCAAAATGAGAAGTTGCAATTCCTATAAATTCAAAGGCCAAATGGTTAACCAACTAAGATAATTGAATTTGTAAGAACTAAGAGCACAACAACACATATGTGCCGTCTCAAACATATCAAACTAAGGCAAAGGTCAAATGGTCAATCCAGCAGATCTGAACTCATACAGCAGCAACAAACAGATAAGAGATGAAAATTGCCTGCTAGGGATGCCAAAAGCATCGATTACCTCTTCATCTTCATCTCCTGATAAACCCTAGAAACGGTAAAGGAAGAGGTAAAAGAAATTTGGGAGTTAGGATTTACTTTCTTAGAGATCAGGTCGGCACTTCAGGGAACTCTAGAAACGGTGAAGGAAGAGGTAAAAGAGAACGTCCTGGTTCAGAGACAGAGAGCAACTCAAAAGGATTTAAATCAGTCAAACTGGGGATTTTGTTTAGATGATGAAGGAGAACTAAGCTTAACAAATGCAATCAAATAGCGTACCTGTTGGATGTCCGGCAAAACTCGATGTAGAATGGGAAAGATCTGGTGATGTTCGCACTCGAGAGAGAGAGAGTGAAGCTCAGAGATCGATGGTTTGAAATTCTAATCTGCAGATGGGGGTGTTGGAGCTTGGAGGAGTTTCAATTTCTCACATCCAACGGTGTAAAATGGCTCATTATTACATTTCTCACATCCAATGGCTAAGAATATCTCTTAGGAAATCACTGTTCAAAAACCCTTCCTCATTTGTTATATACCACTCCGTCCCAGCTCTTTCTACCCAAACTGACTTTTGCCACTATTCACTTGGTCACTTTGACCTGTTGATTTGAATAGCAAATCGATTCAACTTTTCGATAATTTTTTGATGGTATTGTAGAGTAAAAGTTTCTCTATAATACAGTGAAAAAATTAACAAAAAATCGTATTATTTTGCTATCAAAATCACCCGGTCAAAGTGACCCAGATACGAGTCAAAAAGTCAGAATGGGTAGAAAGAGCTGGGACAGAGTGGTAGATGTTACACGTTCAATTTTCTTAATGTAATTTTTTCAGACTCATTGGTGCTGTCATATTTCCTTGCAGAACAACAGTATCAAACTCATGCCAGTTGACAATATTAAGGGCCTCCCCCTTTTATTCTGGAAAGGATTGAAGAAAATGGTATGCCATATCTGAAGTCCGTTTCATGGCTACGGTGTAAGATGTCGCACATGGAGGAAGTACATATGAAGTTGGTGAGTGACGTGCGAATGTGTGATAAGCAGGGGCCGAACTACACTCAGCCATGCAAATAATACCCTATTGAGGAAGAATTACTAGGTGAAGATGTTGTGACTTTAGTAGGCGTTAGTTATTTTAGAAAGTGACTGGAAAGTAAACAAAGTGTGGGACTGGACAAGATGGACGATGGGTCGAGAGATAAAAATTAGGTGAGTGGTGATCCAAATGTGAAGAAAGAAGACGGAATACGTGAACAAGATATGACTTCAGAAGGATTAATGGACACTCAGAAGAGTCCTCAACGCAAAGAATATGTTTTCCTGACCGGATGGATGAAGTTTCGAGACCATAAAATCATATGAGTATTGATTCAAATGAGATGAGATAAGGGAGAGAAAAGAGTGCCAAAAAGTAACAATACGTGGGAGGGAAATTTCAGAGGGAGGATTCACTCAAAGGAAGGGATGGTGAACACATCGGGAGTATTTTGGCAGGAACCAATCATGCGGCGAGATAAAAATTCCTGAATCAAAGACCAATGTGTCTACAAGCAGTATGCACCGGATGAAGTGGCAGGTAAGGATTTAAAAATCGTATATGTGACACAAGTTGAGACTTCCTTTGATAACATTTTGCGCAACTTTTTCATATTGTTTCGCCGCTCTTTTGCTTAACTAATATTCACCTGCTGGACAGGGGTCTCCTATCCAAGAAATTTCCCCCAACGTAGGGTCACCCAGCTTGCCTAAAGAAAAGTCGCCGGTCACCAAAAGTCCTCCGAGAAGGACTACGCGAATAAATACTCGGAACACGCAGGTAAGGATTTAACAATCGTGTCTATGAAACTGGTTGTGGCTTTCTTTGATAACATTTTGCGAAAACACGTTTTCATAGTGTTTCGTTTTCGAGCCCCCTGTTTTCACCCACCACTTTTGTAAGATCACAGGTTTCACAGGATTGAAATAGCTCTGCTATTTCAAGGCCTTGAAACAGCCTTGAAAGCCTTAAATTTACATTAAGAGCCTTGAATTTGACATTCAAACCTTTGATACTGTCGGTCCTGTATGCATATTCTAAGGGGGAGTTTTGCAGGGAAAGTTCATTTTCTGAAAATCAAGAAGATTTGACGATCATTTGAGCAGTATAAATGGAGCTCAATTTGAAGCATTTAAACACAATCCTCAACGGGCAAAAAGAGAGACACACTCAAGGATTTCCAAGCATCAAAGAAGCACATCACTCTCTCAATCCAATTCTCAGAATATCACTACAGTCTCATTGTAGTTTCATTTCTAGTGTTCTTCTGCTTTGTACTTAATTTGTATATCATTCATATATTACTTGTAGCTCTCATTCTTAAGGATTGTACAAGGTGAACAATAGATAATTCTTATTTAATCAGTTAGCTAGAGCAGGTACTAGATAGGTTAGTGAGAACCACAAGCTGTAACAGAGTAAGGCATATCTCTGTGCTTGAGATCTAGGGCTTTGATTTTGATTAATAAGAATTGTGCTGAAAATCCTGTAGGAAGAATAGCCCTGAGGTAGAGACGTATTCCAAGTAGACTGAACTCTATAAATCTTGTGTCTCTTGCATTTACTTTTCAGTCACTTAGTTAAATTGCAGCATTCAAAATAGTTTCCTTTCAAGGGTTTGAAACTCATTTCAAGGCCTTGAAATAGACTTATTCTTCTATATATTCAAAACTGTTTTATTCCGAGGACTTGGAAATCTTTTCAAGGAATTGAACTTCTTTACAAAACTTTGAAACCTATATTCTTGTAGATTTTAGCAAAAAGTTGTCATACTATATTTAATCTGCTTAGTGTATCTCAATTATGTGACAATGGCAACAAAGTTATCTTTGATAAGGAGAAGAGTGTGGTGCAAAATGAGAAATATGGAAATTGCATTTTCAAAGCCACCAGATCAAACAATGTTTATACTGTGCACACTAACAAAGTTTTAGGAGAGAGCTTGAAGTGCCTCAAGGCCTTGAAAGATGATTCAAAGGTTTCACACAGAAAACTTGGTCACATCAGTTTGCATACTTTGAAAAAATTGATCTCCAAAGATCTGGTAAGAGGATTACCATCTATTAAGTTCAAAGATGATGAAGTATGGAAATCTTGTGCTCAGGAAAAACAAACCAGAAGCTCATTCAAACCAAAGAAGTTTTTAAGTACTACTAGACCTATTGAATTACTTCACATGGATATATGTGGTCCTATTAGGACTCCAATTCCAAGAGGTAAAAATTATATGCTAGTTATTGTAGATGACTATTCCAGATTTACTTGTGTTATGTTTCACAAAGAAAAATCTGAAGCCCTCTCTGAATTCTCTAAGCTTTGCAGAGAAAATGAAACCTTGAAAAACCTACATTTTGCTTCAATTATAAGTGATCATGGTAGAGAGTTTGATCAGTTAGAATTGATTTTTTTGTGCTAAGCATGGTATCTCTCACATTTTTTCTTCTCCTAGAAGTCCTCAACAGAATGGATTTGTTGAAAGGAAGAACATGACTTTTGAAGATATGTCAAGAACAATGCTTTTATAAAACATGCTGCCAAAACATTATGGGGAAAAAGCTATGAATACAGCAAATTATATGTTGAACAGGTGCTTGATCAGACCTATCTTGAAGAATAATCCCTATGAACTATTCAAAGGGAGAAAGCCAAACATTTCTTATTTCAATCCTTTTGGATGCACTTGTTTTGTTCACAACAATGGAAAGGAAAATTTAGGTAAGTTTGATGCAAGAAGTGATGAAGGTATCTTTCTTGGTTACTCTCTGACTAGCAAAGATTAGAGTTTACAATAAAGAACCAAGCTAGTTGAAGAAAGTATTCATGTTGTTTTTGATGAAAGCTATGATGGTTCTTTGAGTGACAGTTTTGCCGACTTGAATCGGAACGAGCATGAATCAGAAGAAGAAGCTGAAACCTCACTTGGATTCAAGAAGGATTCAGAAGGAAACATAAAGCATTTTCAAGACCTTGAAAATAGAGTTCAAATACTTGGAAAGGATGATCGGAAAGATATGAATGATCAGGCTACTACTTCAAGACCAGATAAGCAATATGGAGAGACTGAGCCTTGGTCTCCAAGAAAGAGATACAAATATCTTTCATCTCATCCAGCTGACAACATCATTTCTGATCCAACCACTGGTACACAAACAAGATCACAGTTGAAAATATTTGTGCTTTTAATGCTTTTATCTCTCTTGTCGAACCTAAAACCGTGAAGGAAGTATTACAAGAAGCCGACTGGATAATAGCTATGCAAAGTGAACTCAATGAGTTTGAAAGAAATAAGGTGTGGAACCTAGTTCCTCCACCTACAAACCAGTCTGTCATTGGTACCAGATTGGTGTTCAGGAACAAATTAGATGAAAATGGCAAAGTGATCAGGAACAACGCAAGGTTAGTTGCTTAAGGCTACAACCAAGAAGAAGGTATTGATTATGAGGAAAATTTTGCTCCTGTGGCCAGGTTAGAAGAAATTAGAATTTTAGTTGCCTTTGCATCTTACAAGAACATGAAACTATTTCAGACTGATGTGAAGTGTGCTTTTTTGAATGGATAATTGAAAGAGGCAGTTTATGTTGCACAACCTCCTGGTTTTGAAAATGATAATTTTCAAATCATGTCTACAAACTTGACAAAGCTCTCTATGGCTTGAAACAAGATCCAAGGGCTTGGTATGAAATATTGTCAAATTTTTTACTTAAAAATGATTTCGAAAGAGGATTAGTGGACAAGTACTTTCTTTGTTTATAGTTTAGATTTATGTTGATGATATTTTATTTGGAGCTACTAATGATCTATTTTGCAAGGAATTCTCAAAGTCTTACGAGTCGGGAATTCGAAATGAGCATGATGGGAGAGTACTTCTTCCTTGGACTTCAAATACATCAGATTAAGAAGGGCATCTTTCTACATCAAAGAAAGTACACTAGGGACTTGTTGAGCAAGTACAATATGTATCAATCTAAAGAAATCAAGACCCCTATGAGTTCTACACTGTCCTTAGACAAGGATGAATTTGGTAAGAGTGTCGATGTAAAAGAGTATAGAGGTATGATTGGATCATTACTATACCTTACTGCTAGTAGACCAGATATCATGTTCAGTGTATGTATGTGTGCAATATTTCAAGCTGATCCAAGGGAATCACAGTTAAGTGCTATGAAAAGAATCTTCATATATCTAAATGGTACAGAAATACTTAGTGATTTCGTATCCAAGACATTCTAAACTTTGGTAACCAAGACATTCTAACTTTTATTTGTGTGGATATTCATATGCTGACTTTGCAGGTTACAAAGCTGATAGGGAAAGTACTTCAGGAAGTTGTCAATATATTGGATCTTCCTAGATCAGTTGGCATTCCAAGAAACAAAACTCAGTTGTATTATCAACAACTGAAGCTGAATACATAGCTGCTGGAGCCTGTTGTTCACAAGTCTTATCGATTTCTCAACAGTTGAGAGATCTTGGATTTGAGTTCCGAAGTGTACCTATCAAATGTGATGACACTTGTGCAAGATCAATCACAAAGAACCCAGTTCAGCATTCAAGAACCAAGCATATTGATGTTAGACACAATTTCATCAGATATCATACTGAGAAAGGTGATATTGTTCTTGAATTTGTTTATAATAACATGCAACTTGAAGATATCTTCATTAACCATTTCCAAATAAAAGATTTTCAGCTCTAAGACTGGAATTAGGCAAGCTAAATAAAGATGCAATTGTTTAGGTGGAGTGTCAGGTAAGGAAGGTAAGTTATTATGTGTTTCAAAGGTTTGAACTGATTTTCAAAGCCTTGAAAATCCTTTCAAAGCTTTGATTTTACTTGTTTCAGTAAAACTGCGTTTCAAGACCTTGGAACTCTTTTCAAAGCCTTGAAAATAAGTCTGATAATTGTTAAGTCAATAAATCTTGGATCATTCAATATTGGTTGCTATCTCTGTAGATATTTGCTCAATATTGCCCCTAACCTTTTACAAAATCTCTTTTCAGCGAAATATAGTATTAAAATATTTGTTTCCAACGGCTTTAAAGATTTGAATCTTTTCTAATCATTACAAATCTTTTGAGATCAGAGAGATATTGAAGTTTCCTTTTTAAACTCAAACTCTTTCAATATTTATCTTTTCTTCTCTTTTTCTCTGTATCATTCCAACCTCTCTCCATTCTTCTCTGAAACCCTAATTAGCACAAGAAGAGCCTCTGACAGAATCAAGATAGCTGGTGGTTCTAAGTCTGGTGCTAAGAAGAAAAGAAAGACAGTTGAGGATGAAGCTCAAACAATTAGTGGGGATTCAAGTTCTAGTACCCCAAGTGCAAAAGCAATTGCATAACTTCCTCCACCCAAGAAGAAAGCTAAGAAGGATGTGACATCATCTTCAAGCAAGAAGAAGAAGAAGGAAGAGAAATCTGCTACAGAAAAGCAACCAGGAACACAGATATCAAGTCCCAAGAAGTTGAAGAAAAAGAAGAAGCCTTCTCAAGCTGAAAAAGGAAAAGAAAGGGTGACAGTGGAAGAACCAGAAGACAATGTTCAAAAAGCTTTGCAGATCTACTCAAAGAGCTTGGCTCCTGATGAAACTTGGTTTATCAAAAACACTTCCAATGGTCAGTGGTTGGATGGTTTTGCTTCTAGACCTATTGATTTTTGTAGCTTGGTCAGTCTTCCTATGTTATATGGAATGAATCTAAATTGCATCACAATGTTAAGAAAAAGCTCTCTTTAGTTCATGTTAAACCCTCCTGACCTGGATTATCCAAGACTTACCAAATTCTTTTACCTTAACATGAAGCAACTTAAGAGTATTGCTCTTCTAGTTGTTCAAACTAGAGTTACTGGTGTCAATATGGATTTAGATCATGCTGAGTTTGCAACTGTTCTAGTTTGTCCTAAGAGGTATGACACAACAAACCATCCTCCCGAGAGTGAAGTTTTGAAGTTGGCAAAAGAAGAGTTCTTTCTACCCAACACCTCTACCTCATCAAAACAGTTAACACACTCTATGTTAAATGTTGAAGCCAAAGTGTTATTCACTATCTTGATGAGATGCATTTTTCCAAGGGAACATTCCAAGGAGTTGATCACTGAGAGGGTGTTATGCATAATTTATCTGGTTATGCATGGATATGAAATTGATCTTCCAAACTTGTAATGGAACACATGCTGTTTAGCCAAACTAATCAAAGAAAGCATCCTTTTCCCTATGCAAATTTGCTCACCTCCTTCTTCCAACACCTTGAGATTCCAACTGCTGGTGAAGATACTATTACTACTGGGTTTGGTCTGCTTATTGAAATAGCATTTGAGAATATTGGTGTGGTGAAAACCAAAGAAAAAACCTAGAAGTTGTACTCAGAGTTGACAGAAGAACAATTGGGTTCAAAGAAGTTTCTCTAGCCCAAGAACTTGACTCCTACTTCAAGCCAGACCTCACAGCCTCCAGATTTGTCTTCAGTGTTTGAGAGACCTGATGGTTTGGAGTTGGACTTGTATGAAGTCAAAGCAAACCAACATGAGTTTGGGACTGATCTCAGGCAGATAAAGTATATGGTTGAGAACATCTTTAGCAGCATGACTGTGTTTGATGTCCCAGATGATGTCTTTCAAGATTGAGAAGGTCACAAGTAGAATGTTTCTGACAAAGAACTGCACAGTGAACACTCAAACCAGGAAGAGACTGCTCAACACAAGGATAAGGGTAAGCATGTGATAGATGAGCAGATTTTTCAAGAGGGAGAAGAAGTAGAAAATCCTAATTCAGGAGAACTTCTTATAGATATCAAGAGGAAGAAGAAATGTCAAAAGACAACCCTTCCAGAAGTTTCCACTACTGAAGACCTGGTTGAAGGGCAAACTGTTGGTCTGGATAAAGAAACTGAGCAAGATCAAGATGTTGATCAGGAAGACAGTGAGGAAGAGGAAGGAGGACAAGAAGAAGATGAAGACCTAACCCCATAAACTCTTGCCTACTCTTTCTCTCATACTCTTTTCAAATTTCTTTTAATTTTTTTCCAAAGACTTTGATCCAACATTTTTCTCTGTCTTTTTGATGAAATTCAAAAAGGGGGAGAAATCTTAGGTTTATATCTGTGTTTTTTTAGTGACCTGTCTTTTTGTTTAGTAGGAAATTATCTGAGACTTACTTGTTTTTCTGCTTAAGTTGATTGAATAAGTTGGATCTTTTTGAAACCTATGTGTTATGGCTATCTGTGATATATGCTAATAAGTATTTTTTTGCAGAAACTAAGCATCAAACAGTAAGTGGTTTTGTCTTTCATCAAGGGGGAGATTGTAAGATCACAGGTTTCACAGGATTGAAATAGCAGAGCTATTTCAAGGCCTTGAAACAACCTTTAAGGCCTTGAAATTGTCTGTTCTGTATGCATATGCTAAGGGGGAGTTCTTCTGATCTTATTCTAACTCTCTCAACCCTATAATTGATCTGTTATTACTCGATGATGAAAAACAAAAGCTTTTGATTCACTTACACTTGGTTTTGCAGAGAAAGTTCATTTCGTATTTTGCAGGATTGGTTTCCTAACCTGGGTTTCGCAGGAAAGGAAATACTGAGAGATTATGATTTTGTGATCAATCAAATACCTATGAGAGCTTCTCAATACATTTTATAAAATATCATCTCATTATATTTGAAGATTCTGATCAACTATCCGTTAGGAAGGCTGTTAGAGAAGTCAAAGATTGTTACCTAATAAACAGGGAAGTTTTTTGCTAAAAATAAGGAAGATTGGCTGATCATTTGAGAAGTATAAATGGATCTCAATTTGAAGCATATAAAAACAACCCTCACAGGGCAAAAAGAGATACACACTCAAGTATTTCCAGGCATCAAAGAAGCACATCATTCTCTTAATCCAATTCTCAGAAGATCACTGCATTCTCACTGTAGTTTCACTTCCAGTGTTTTTTTCGCTTTGTACTTAATTTGTATATCATTCATATATTAATTCTAGCTCTCATTCTCAAGGATTGATCAAGGTGAAAAATAGAGAATTCTTAGTTAATCAGTTAGCTAGAGTAGGTTCTAGATAGGTTTGTGAGAACCACAAGCTGTAACAAAGTATGGCATATCTCTGTGCTTGAGATCTAGGGATTAGCTATTGATTAATAAGAATTGTGTTGAAAATCCTGCAGGGAGAAGATCCCTGAAGTAGAGACGTAGGTCCAAGTGGACTTAACTCTATAAATCTTGTGTCTCTTGCATTTACATTTCAGTCTCATACTTAGTTAAATTGCAGCATTCAAAACAATTTCATTTTAAGGGTTTCAAACTCATTTCAAGGCCTTGAAATAGGCTTATTCTTCTATATATTCAAAACTGTTTTATTCCAAGGACTTGAAAATCTTTTCAAGGCCTTGAATTTCTTTACAAAACTTTGAAACCTCTATTCTTGCAAAGTTTAGCAAAAGTTGGCATACTCTATTCAACCCCCCCTCTAGAGTATATGTACTGCATTTATACCTGCTTACTCCCTTTTCAACGTTGAACCCCCCACCCCAACATAATCCCACACTACGACACTCACCACCATATCTTGTTCCGATAGAGACTCGGTCAGAACGAGGCAGACATGCTGGAAACTACATTCATGGCGAAAGATTTCCCCACGTACGTTTACACTCGAACCCATTCCATGGATGGCGATCATAATGTGCGGGCCAATGTCATACCTCAAACCCTAGGCCTGTACACCACAAACCTCCTCCACAACTTCAGTCGCCACCCAAGGCCACAATACGCAACGGACGATACCATACCACGCATCTTGATAACAATAGCATTGTTCAGGAATTGTACGGGAAGTTGTTTATGTCATTCGTCTCTATGGTCGGATGGACGTATTTGATGTTCTTGTCGTGCTTTGTGGTTCCCATTTAATAGACACTACCATTGCTTTCTGCAATGAATTGGGCCTCATAGTATCTTCCATGACTGCCATGGGGATAGATGTCCAATTGCCACTGTGAGGTGGGATGCGTCAGTGGTAAATGTTAGTTTTTCTGTGTCGTTTAACAGCTCTACGAACAATTACCCGGCATTGGGTGTCCGCAAATCACGTGTCGCGTTTGACAAAGAAATCATCTCGGCTACAGCTAACACTCATGTTCTCCCTAATGGCCACGCTAACAGCCACTAGTCACCTACGCCCATCACTGAAGCCTATTAGTATAATGTTATTATCTATATAAAGGTTGTTTTCACTGCGAATTTTTATCCTCATCTATTTTGTAGTACGTAGTTGCAACAACTATATCAATGAAAAAGTGCACTTTTTGTTCACTACCAAACATGGGTGTTTTGTTCGTAACTTTGGTAAAGCATGTACTACCACAAGATCACAGCAAAAAGTTTGCACCCTCGTAACTATTGAAAATCCTTTGATCACTCAATGTCCATTACCATACGCAATGCACTCGATTTATACTAATTCATACCATAGGGGATAGAGACCCAATCTAAAAGCGTGTCATTGCGGGATTGAATTATTTCGGGTGATGTTTCGTTGGGCCAAGTCCCTAATAAATATAGTGTTTAGTTACCTATGCCTCTGTAAAAGTGCTCCGGTGGTGATTGATTTGGTCCTTAATATTTCACGGCTCTTGGAGCCATCTAGTACACTTCTGACTTGCGTTCTTAAGAGGGTATTGAAATTAATTCCTACATGGCTAGCAGAACACGAAACACAATCCACGATGCTTGCTGGAGTGGTGAGGTTTGTTGGACCCCTATACGCCATTACCTTCTATAACTGTAGCTATCTTGTTCTACCCTGTTAATGCGAATTAATAATATGGTTTTCTTGCTCCTAATTTGGATACATATATTGGGTGTGTTTGAATGAGCATAAAGATGAAAGCTTATGAGTGGCTGAGGTGAGGAGAAATGCTGCCTCTCTCCTCATCTCAGCCACTCATTTCATTAATCTCATAAACTCTAATCTCATATAAGCTCATCCAAACATACCCGATTGTAAGGCGTGGTTGAAATGGCTATATGTGTTACTGCAAGACGCGTTCCAAATGGGTACGCCACAGTTATTTGAAAGTCGGGTTCCAAATGGGCATGCAAGGTGTGAAATTGTAACAGTTATTTTGCAAGCCGTGTTATGAATGGATATTAAATTTGTGAAATTAACAGTTACTTTATGCCATGATTTGTATGGGCGTGCAAATTTTTTAAAAGCTCTTATCTGAAACGTATAATTTTGGCCGTGTCGCAGATGGATTGAACTTCTGGAATATTTTTGTTCCTACAACAATATTTGGGAAATTTCCATGAATACTTTGGTAGGAGAACTTGTTAATTTGGAGATCACACCTTCTACTAGAAACTATCACTCTTCAACTGTACTGTTTTTTGGGGGAATTGAGTTGTCGTACCTAATACATAAACAAAAAAATATTTAAGTAAAATTGTTAATAGGTAGGAGTTGTCATTTCACCATTTGCCTTCGTCAAATACAAGTATTTAATTTTTGCATTTCACCATTTGCCTTTGTCATAACACCAATAAGTGAAGTAATACAAAATGAAGAAGTATGGCACTACACATTTAATGGATGTAACAACATGGAAAGACTTGAAATGTTCATAGCTCGGTTAAATTAATGCATAGAGATCGACAATCCAATTAAAGTGAGTCGCAGTATAGGTGTATAGTTCTATTTGGTCAAGTACTATATCTATTTGCAACCAAAAAAAGTTTACAGGTGCATGCTTAGGTTGTTTTCGAAATGGTTAGTCAGAAGTCGAATTGAGTTCATCATAGAGCTGGATAGTCCAATCAACACGATGTGTTTATTACTCCACCAGTGGGGTAGTTGAACATTGCCCTTCTTTTGTACAAATGGGACCTATTTCTCTGTCTCAAGCTATCTTTTCGCCCCATTCTCTCATGATTTACTTTGGAGTGGTTCCAAGTACCAATGTGACGGGTCATTTCCAAAAGGATGTAGTGTCGTTTGGGGGTATGGTTAATGTTGCCCTTCTCTGTACAAAAGGTTGTATTTCATTTCGGGTTAAACGTTTCTCTCTCTAGCTCTTCATTTTCCGGCTTCTATCTTCTCTGCAAACCTTTATATTTATGTATAAACCGTCTATGGGTTATCTGAGCCTCTGTAAGGAGTAATAGAAATGGCCAACCCTGTTCGTGTTGATTCTGTTTTGGAGGGTGCTCGCAATGATGTCTTCCTCACGGATGGTGCTGGGAGTGGCGACCAACGCTCTCCTATTTCCGAGGGTTATGACATTCCTGCTTCTCATGAAGAGCAAGAATATAATTCTTACAGAAGTTTAGCGCCCCTGGCGTTTTATCGGATGCGGGAGATCTTGAACGGGGTTGTGATCCGGAACGATAATTTTTCGTGTCTGCTTAATCCGAGAGTCTTGCGTTAGAGAATTTTTAATCGTGCAGCGAGCCATGGTACTAGACGTTCAGCGAGCCATGGTACTAGACGAGGTTGCGGCTTTAATGAGGTCCTTGGAGGGAAATACCAAAAATACTACCTCTGCGACTGAGGCTGCGGCATTTCTGTGTCAGTTGGGTAGAATTGAGGGTATTTCAGGAAACTCGTTTAACCTTGGGTTTCTGAGGTACTGGTTGGAGGGTCTTGAAAGACTATTTTGCTCACTGAAATCCCTCGGAGAGACCTAAGTGTGCACCTCAAGTAGAGAATAAGGACACAGAGAGATGTAGGGTGTGTGTAGGGAGAGGGTAAGCACTTGCAACTGAGAGAGAGAGAGAGACAGCTTAATAGCTAGTGTAGAACCAGATATGGATTCGTTGAACTAGGATGTCGCAACCGAGGGCTAACGGTCCTATATATAGTGGGGAAGTGACCGTTGTGAGGGGGTTAATGCACCATAAATGATGGCTTAATGCTATCCCCCGTAACCGCACGTTCAACCGTGTATATAGGAACCGTCAGGCACCCCGTACATACCGGAGACCGTTATGAGGTCAAGTCGAGTTTATAGGACTTGGCCATTAAGTCTCTCAAAGCAGTTACAAAGGGTCGCGCTCGAGCTTGGTTGTCGCACGCGCGCGACGTGTCTTACCCTAGCCTCCGAACCACTAAGTTCCTACAAGTCCCGTGTTGGTACGCGAGGGCCCTGTCTCGCAGCCCCCACGTGGATAAGCATAGGTAGTTATCCGGTGTGTATGGAGCACAGCTGGGTGTGCTGGATTACTGTCACGTGGCTGTGATCTGTCTGTCTGGAAAGCACCAGCTACATTAGCCCCCTTTTGTGTGAATGTCACGCGCGCGTCCGCTATGCAGTCGAGCAAAATCAGCCGTGCGTGGGCCCCACGCAGATGCTTTGAATTTTGAAAGAAATTCAAATTCCTAGCCCCCGGTCATAGCCATGATTGCCTAGGGTTTAGAAGCGCCGTTTGATTTCTGACGAGGCGTGCTCACTGTGAAGCTAATCAGACGCCATCCAAAATTTTCGCCTATTTTCGAGGCAAGAACAACTCGGAAGGATTATATGGGTCGCCAATCTCGCCGGATATCGAAGCGTCGCTGACTCAGCAAACGTCAGCAGTCGTGACTCTTCGATCTGAAGGCTATTTAAGCTTTTGCTTCTTTCAATTAGAATTTTTCCATTGTTGCCGCTTCCAAGTTCGTATGCATCTGAGAGAGATTCCTCAAATTGAATCTAAAACCTTTAATAAATTTCTTGATCATCTCGTTGACACCTTCTCTAAGCGATTAAAGCTCTCAATCGTCGACACGGTGAGTGTTTACAACTTTTGAAATTTCCAAGTCCAATTTTGCGGATACTCTTCTCCCACTTTTTTCTTTCCTTTTGCATGTCGTTGATTTGTAATATGCTGCTTTATGCCCACAGAAATGGCCCCAAAGAAGTCAAACAAGGAGGCCACTGAGGTACAGGAGCTTCCCAAGGAATTTTCGTACAAGGCTCCTTATCTGGGTGGCGATGATTTTTATTTGGCTACGATCCAGGGAGACGCTCCCCAGGCATCTCCTCCAGTTTCTGATTTCGAGCTGAAACCCAAACCAAATAGGGAAGATTGGAATTTGGCTGGCACCCACGATGTACATAGGCTTAGTATTGAAGTTGGCCTAGTCCCCTTCAATGATGTCCTTTCCCAAGCTTTTTTGGAAAAGCATGATGGGATGGATGAATGGACAACATTCATCCTTAACAACCATGAGGATGTATTAAAGCAAGCTGGGGTTTACAACGCCATTAGTGAGACTAGAGGTTTCAACCTCAGAGCTGACCAGGACATGCAAAGGGTTTTATTCTCGCATTACTCGAGAAAAACCCATACGTTCGATTTTTCTTCTTTCGAGACCGCGCCTACCCTCGAAGATGTGGAAAACTTATTAATTCTTCCGAGTATGGGATCCTTTGACCCTTTGGACGAGTTAGAGGGTGATGAGGAGTTGACCATCTTTACACAAGTGAAGGAGTGTATTGCGACTCTGAAGAAGGCCGCTACGCGGTGAGCGCCTGACGAGAATGAACCTTGTCCTTATTTTATGTCAGTTTCTTCTAGCGTGGAGAACATCTGGTCTAAATGGCTCATGTTCTTTTACAAAGACTACGCCAAGCCCGCAATCATCCACAAATTGCTCAGAGGCAACCCTAACGCGGTGGTTTGTACGGATGGTAAAGGGCACCCCTGGTCATTGTGCGAATTTCTGTGTGTTTGGTTGTCCCGCTTCCTTATAGATGGAAGTCCGCGTGACAGAGTTTTAATCCATGTGCTCCTCCTTGAAATAAAGCTCGCGCTTAATCGAAAGATTTCCCTGGGGCCCCTTGTTTTGGGATCTTTATACTATCGTCTCGACTTAGCCGTGTCTCATGTCGAGCAATCATGCGAAAGGGTCGACGTAATTTCCTTTGTTAATGTAGGATTTTTGAAAATGTGGGTCTTCGAACGTTGGCCTATATACGCTCCAACTCCCTCTCCCGTCTACTTGAGGAATGTGAGCTCGAAGGAGGTACATCTGTGTCCTCGTTCGTGGCGTTTGTTTGGTACTAAGAGTACTCTCCGTAACTTTTCCTTGGTATATGATGATGCTGACCTCATCGTGGCCCGGCCATATGTGGTAGAATTAGATATCATCGTTTATCTTGAGGACATGTAGCCCGAGGTTGATACTCCTTTCGAGGAGAAACACATTACCAGAGGGTCTCGGCGTTTCGGGGCGATATGTGAACTGGTGTAGAAGAACTTATCTGCCTGCATTGGTTGAATACGTGCCTGGTGCAGAATCTTGCAACTATGAGCGCATAGCAGTTCGTTTTGATCCTCTTCGCATGGCCTTTCAACTGGGTTATGATGCAATCGCACCCACCATGTGGTCCAAGTCTATTACCAAGGGGTGCTATAACGGAGTGCTTTATAGGAAAAGAAAGGAACTGCTTCTCGCAGAACTTCCTTTGACTCAGCCTTCCAGAGGAAGGCACGGCAGAATCTGTGTTAGTTGGGTGGCGTTCTGGGATACCCAGGTTCGTCGCTTGACCAATCCTCAAACTCAGATTTCAGTTGGTACGGCCCTTGCGCCTTTATCAAAAGATTATACTTTCATGACTACTCTGACCCCAAGCGCGGCCAATTATGGATATTACTCCTTGATAGCTGAAGATCACCATCTTTGCTCGGAGTTCATCCTGAAGGAGAAGACTACCGCCATTGGACAAAACTCCTTTGATGCTAGGGCCCAATACGCGCGAGACTTCCAAGCTGTATTATTTTTTTTTTACTGAAAACATCGTTCCTTTTTCCTTATCAGTGCTGCTTGAGACGTTTTGCCTCAGGGGATCCCAGTTGGGATCTTATCGATCTTTGTCGTTCAAAGAAAGGTCAACCCGACAACATCATTCTTCCAGAGATGCCCATGGATGAAGAAATGCAGCAGGCGGCTTCAGAGAAACTTGAACTTTTCCTTGCTCCGTATGTCGAAGCGACAAACAAGAGAAGCGCAGGTCCCTCTTCAGCAGATGACTTGGTGACGCGGCCATGGAAACGCTCGCGGAAGGAGCCAGTAGTAAAGAAAACCTCTTCTTCCAAGAGAACTGTCTCGAAGAAAAGGACCTGCCCAGAATCTGAGGCATGCTTTGTCGCCAGGGAGGAAGAAGAATAAGGTGAGATAAAGCAACATATTAACTTGGAAAATTAACGTGCCAGTACTCATTATTTGTTCCTCTGTCGCAGATGAGGAAAGCCTTCTAAAGGGACCGGTGATTATGACTGAAGAAGAGGCCATCGAGGAGTCGAGACGTATGGCTGAGGAAAGATATTTGCAAGATAGGCTTTCGGAGGAGGAGCGATCGAGATGGCCAAGCAGAAAAGTCTCGAGGAAATCGCCAAAGGGAGCTCCAGAGAGCGAAGATCACATGCGCGCTCAACTCGTTCGCGCACACCTCGTCCCTCTTCCGGAACGGTGAATGAATTGCATCGAGCCCAAATAGCCCTTCATGAGCTCTTCGATGATGAAGATGAAGAAGGTACAATTTTTAAGTTTGCTTTATCCAATCATGAAATTTTGATTGGCGCATTGTACCATGGTGTTCCTATACGTGATATCCGTAGGTGGATAAGAGATTAGTGTGGGGAATCCTCAGGTAACCCTTCTGGCAACAAAAGACATACTCATCCCACTTTACCCTTCTTTGAGCCAGACTTTAATGTCCATCATAAGAAGGTCACACTAGACTAAAAGGTGTCGAATAATAATCTGCATCATGCTTATCGCGCGGACACCTCATTTTAGTGGGGAAACGCAGCTTCAAATACTGGTATCTGTTTTTTTAATTCCCGTTGTCTGTTGTTTTGAGATTAATCCACTTGTTTTCGCAGAGCCCGACCCTTTCCCCTTAAGGCCTCGTTACCCCCGCAGCGCCATAGTGGTTCCTGAGCGTGAAATTTCTATTGCAGGAGTCTCGAAGCGAGGTCCGGTGGAGAAGGCTTCAGTGGTTGAAGGCGACACTGATGCAGAGCGCCTCGAGTTCATTTCCGAGCAGGAGGAAGAGGACTGGCGGAGGCAAGAGGATGATGCTTCTCCCATCAATCAAGCAATATTCCTTTCTTCCGATGACGAAGATGTTGGGCGAGGAATAAGTGTTGCGCAAGCCCCAATGATTATAAATTCAACTGAACGCGACGCTCTTAATGATAACAGGCTTGGATCAACTAGGCGCGATGCTCCTGCTGCGCCAAGTGTTTCAAAAAATGCTGCTGTCTCAGGGGGCGTCGATTTTGACTTGGATGCCCTTTTTTTAGAACCCCTGGGAGGTTTGGGGCTCACAGGTTGCAGACCCTGTTGTCGCGATCCGGAGGAGTTTCGTAATCCCTGAGGCATACTTTGTGCGCGAAGCTCAGGTTGATCATAGGATGATCGAGGCAGCTGGTTCTAGCTTGCAGGCGGCGGCTCCCATTGCCCCTCTTCACCAAATTGTCTAAGACACTGGTAAGGCCACTGCACCCCTACTCATGATACTTAGTCGTTGAGCTCATGTTTTTTGCTGATTGTTCCACTCTTGTTTCCTGATGTATAGATATCGACCAGGCCTGTCTTGAGTGGCTAATGAAGGTGCGCCTATCATTTCCAAGAACCTTTGTACAAGTGCTGGAGCTACTGCCCGAGGACAGAGAGTTTCTACTCAAAGAGATGACAGACCTTTTTGAGAAGGTTTATAGTGCTACCCCCGCGGACACCACGGTTGAAAGTGCCGAGAATCTCCTCGCAAGCGCGGACGAGCTTCAAGAAATCGCAGCATGGAAATTGGATCTGGGCTTCCTCATAGAGAGACTAACCAGGATACGCAGTTCTTCTCAACTCCGATCTGAGCGTTCTAGCTATAACGAAGAGAAGGCCGTCCTTCAAGCGCGCAATGCAGAGCTGGAGAAAGCCCTCAGAGAGTTCGAGGAAGCTGACAAGCGTTATAGGGACAACAAGGCTCGCTTGGAGAAATTAGCCGCCAACTCCATTCACCTGTCGGCAGGAGATTCCCTTCTGAAATCCCTCTTCACAGTTTGAGAACAATTCCTTCTTTTGAACTGCTCTTGGTGTAATTTATATATATATATATATATTGTGGCCGCACTTCTTGGATTGCTTGGACATGTCCTATTTTTGCGTGCGTTGGTTTGGCGCACTCTGAACTATTCCCTGGTTGATTCATGTTCATGAATGCTCTACTTTATATGTCTGCTCCTTGTAGCATCTTCTTTTAAACAGATAGGCCGTCATGGGCCAAGCTTTCATGCACGTCTAGTTGCTGCTTAAACAGACATGCTTTTACTTAATTATTTTTTTGCCGCTATCGAAGATTGCTAGGTTTGCGCGCATGCATCATGCTTTGCTGTAGCTTAGAACCGAATATCTCAGGATTTTTGGTGAACCCAGAATATTTTGGACCCTTGTAGGCTCAAGTCTCTAGGAGCCGCCACTATTATCTGAACTATCATGGCATTAAATAAAGTGTGCTTGTCACACTGTGGGCCCAACCTTCATCATTGCCTAGGGCTACTGTATCGTCGTAGTCTTTAATAGGGCCATTGATTCTTGCTCCTTTTCGAGGTGTTGCTGACTTAGCCGGGAAACTGAAGAGTCTCCTCTGAGCCCGATATAAACCTCCTTGTTTGCTATTTCATTATTCATCTGGGATCCTGTGATTAGAAAAATGCCACCTCTCATGGGTCCTCGCCATTATTTTCATTGTTATTTACTCCTTATCAATCCGTATGAGATCTGGTCCATAGGCTTTGAATCCGTGCGTTGTGCTAAAGGAATGACTCCCTAGGAACTAGCTGAAGAAGCCCCGTATTCTCTTGGTCTTTTCGAAGACCTGCTATGCAAGCTCTTTCATTTGGAATGACGACATCTTTTTCCTCATCATGTTTGTAGGGGTCATCTCCGGTGGTTCTCCAGCAAAGAGCAACTTTGTGGCGATTCCTACGCCAACAAATAATGATTGGTGTGCATCTTCGTTGGCTCCCCATCGGAGAACTATTTGCCACCATTGTTCCAACCAGATAGCAACAAGTGGGTGTGCTTCTTTCTTACACACGATTAGCTTCCTACCTCATGAGCTGTTCTCCCACTTGTTCTTCACATCAGTGGTCATCTTGGCTTGAGGTTCATCTGGCTCCTTACCATGTCAAGGCTATGAACAAGAGCTCTGTTCTGGTTGAGAACGTCGATGGCAGCATCAGGCTTTGCAGTTGTAGAGTCATGTAAGAGTGTTCCTTAAGAAGACTTCGCTTTTTGTTTGCAAGTTCTTTCGTTTTTTTGTTTGTAAGCCTTGCTTTAGGCTGCTATCTAGACAGATAAATTGTTTGACTATTATGAAAGTGTGTTTTATTCGCTATTTTGTCTACTACATTAGACTTTTAATTCGCGTATTGACTTGCTATTCAAACAAGCAAATAGGCTTTGATCGCGTTTGGCTGCTATCTAAACAGATAGACTTTTTATTTAGCTGCCATCTAGACAGATAGACTTTATTGCGTTTGGCTGCTATCTAAATAGATAGGCTTTTTATTTTGCTGCTATCTAGACAGATAGGCTTTGATCGCGTTTTGCTACTATCTAAACAGATAGGCTTTGATCGCGTTTGGCTGCTATCTAAACAGATAGGCTTTGTAATTTGCAAATGGTTGCTACCATATGAGGCAGGCTTTTTATTTTGCTGCTATCTAAACAGAAAGGCTTTGATCGCGTTTGGCTGCTATCCAGACATATAGGCTTCTTATTTTTCTGCTATCTAGACAGATAGGCTTTGTAACTTGCAATTGGTTGCTACCATATGAGATAGGCTTACACTCACGCTTGGCTGCTATCTAAAACATATAGGCTTTTTAATCTGCGATTTAGCTGCTATCATATGAGATAGGCTTATGTTCGCATTTTGCTGCTATCCAATTAGATAGGCTTTGTTTTGTTTTTTTTCTGCGAGCGGCCGCTATTTAGGCAGATAGGCTTATACCTCATGCCTTGCTGTAAGGTGGCGTGATGAGTCTGGTAGTTTGACCAGGAAAGGTCTCTCCATGAGAGGGTTAATATTACTCATGAAACCCTCACATGGGTATATCCAGGGTTTTACAGTCGTTAATCACAAAACCCAGCAAAGAGAAGGCGAAAGACAATCCTGTGCGTGTTCGAGTGGGGTTGGAGTTATGGTAGTCCCGTGACACCTTTTAGATGCGATAGCACTTCCAGCTATTGGAGTAGAAACTACCTACCTGCCTGCTCTCGCCATCATGCTCGATGACCATTTTTAGGGTGTAGACACTCTTTTTATAAGCAACCTTGGTAATCTCCTCCTGTGCGGACTCCTCCTTAGATTCCTCTTGCATCACCATTACTCCAGCTGGTGACTGCCCCTTGACTTCCTCCCACTTGGGTAAGGGATTCGATCGAAACGGGGCTGGAGTAGACTCGTCCGCCGATTCTGTAAACCATATAGCCTCGGACAAATGTGCTTCGTTTAGATTAAAGGGATTCACCGAGGCAGGTATTGTGACCACTCTGTTTTTCCAAATGGCCTTCATAACCTAGTAAGTCGTGGAGGGTACAGCATTGAAGCGATGCATCCATGCCCGGCCAATAATCATATGGTAAGTTCCAATTTGGTAGAGCACTTGATTTGGCCAATCTGAATCCCCAATCGACTCCAGCAACCTGTCATTCTGGAGTCGCTTCCAAAACCCACTAGTGGTGACGGCCTCTTAATAATCTTGCCTTGGGGAATTCCTGCTTACTCCAGGGTACTGAGAGAGATGACATTCACTTCAGCTCCTCCATAAAAAAATTCCCTCTTGAACTCCACATGGTTGATACTGGCCGTTACATACAGCTGCCTCTGATGATTGGCATCAGTCCTCTTGTCTGACTCGTCAAACGTTATGCTCAAACCGCCAGGTCGCGCGGCCGTCACAACCCTTCCATTGGAGATGACCAATTCTTCCCCATGGTCCTCAGCCACCCTCAAGATTGCTTTTATCATTTCATGCCTGCAGTTGTTCGAAAAGTTCATCTCATCGAAGAATTTAACAAACTTGGCAGACTCCTCCATTCGCTCAGCACGTGAATCTTCTGTGTCGACACCATACTCTTTATCTTCAAAGACTTCCGTGATCACCGGGGCCTCTAAGTCGGCAACCTCCTCAAGGTCCGTAATCGATATCATAACTATCTCCTTTCCTTTGGGCTCCTGCCTTGTGTGACACGACAGGGGGTTGTTGCGCACGTCCTTGGTTGGCTCATCAACCACCAGCTGGCCCTCCTTTATCTTCCTGTCTACCAACCACCTGAGCTTTTTGCATTCTCTTGTTGGGTGTAGCACCGTCCCGTGGCACTCGCACCACCTGGGGTCTCGCAGTTGCTCCCCTGTCGGCCTGTTTTCTAGCACCGGCAAGATTCTGTCCTTTCGCCATTTTTTGCAAAGGTTGATTGCCTCCTCGATCGAACAGGGAAAAGGTGGTAACTCATGAGGCATAGCCCGCTGTTGCTTGCTGGGGGATGATATTGCATGTATATTGGTGTCTCGCGTCCGTTTGTAGTTGAACTTTCCCTCCTTTAAACTTGGTTCGCCTGTGTACGCTCGCTACGTATCTTTATTTCATACTTTCCACCAGTGGCTCCACGTTCCTGGTACTTTCCATCAATCTGGAAAAGTAGGCATATTTAAGTCAATGATCATACCTTTGTATTCATCGCGCATGTCCTGAACGCATATCTCCACCAGCCGACTATCCAAGACATCGTCAACACACTCCAAGGACTTGGCCCTGAACCTTTTGATGAAGGCGACCCCCTCCTCATCATGCCTCTGGTACATGCGTGAAAGGTGGATAGTGGTGACCTTTTCTTCAACTTGGAAGAATTTGGTGTAGAAACTTTTCAACATGTCTTCCCATGTCTTGACGGATCCTGCTTCCAAGGTCCTATACCACTTGTACGCGACAGCCCCCAAAGACTTGGGAAACTCACGCATCAATAACCTGGTGTCTACCCCGTGTGGTCCCATCATGTCGACGTATCGCATCACATGCTCGTGTGCGTTCCCGCCGACTTCATCAAACTTCTCCCACTTGGGTGCTTTGTATCCCACAGGGTTGGGCATCAAGTAGATGTCCCGCTGAATGGGAGGCACGCTGTCAACTTTTGGGATGAGAGTATCAGCGAAGCTCTGGCTCGTGATGATGCTGTGTATAGTTGTTCCAGGGCCGCAAATCCCGGAATGTAGGGCATGGTTGGATCATAGGGAGGTGGTGGCGGGAGTGCATGGCTGCCTATAGCCCCACTTGCGTGATAAGGCACCGCCGGTTATGACGCTGGGTTTGCCATCGTCATCGGGACGTTCGGCGCCTGAGGCCCTAGGCCATCTGAAAAAGAGGATTGGGCGACAGAATTATGCACTGTGGATGTGGTTGCCGCCACCGGTAGAGGTAACGGGGCTGTCGATGGTGGGACTGAAACCCCCGTAGTGGTGTTTTGAGCAAACCTTCCCAAGATTGTCATGATTTGAGCAATCTGGGCAGACTGGGCCTGCATCATCTGGGCTTGACTCTGAATCGTGGCTTGGAGTGCCTCTAAAGAGGGTCCACTGCCGGTAGCTGTCTGGGCACGAACAATTGTGTTGACAATGGTGTTGTATGGTCCTTTGTTCCTTGAGGTTTCCCCGTTGGAAGGGGACCGGTCACCATCACGAACGTTTCCGTCGGAACATATTTCTTCTGGTTGGTTTTGATGGATTAAAGCTCTGAAGATGAGTGTTCACGTCGGGTTCACCAAATTGTGCTCACTGAAATCCCTCAGAGAGACCTAAGTGTGCACCTCAAGTAGAGAATAAGGACACAGAGAGATGTAGGGTGTGTGTAGGGAGAGGGTAAGCACTTGCAACAGAGAGAGAGAGACATCTTAATAGCTAGTGTAGAACCAGATATGGATTCGTTGAACTAGGATGTCGCAACGGAGGGCTAACTATCCTATATATAGTGGGGAAGTGACCGTTGTGAGGGGGTAAATGCACCATAAATGGTGGCTTAATGGTAACCCCCGTAATGGCACGTTCAACCATGTAAATAGGAATCGTTAGGCACCTGACCGTACATACCGCAGACCGTTATGAGGTCAAGCCGGGTTTATAGGACTTGGCCATTAAGTCTCTCAAAGCAGTTACAAAGGGTCGCGCGCGAGCTTGGTTGTCGCACGCGCCCGACGGGCCTTACCCTAGCCTCCGAACCACTAAGTCCCTACAAGTCCTGTGTTGGTACGCGAGGGCCCTATCTCGCAGCCCCCGCGTTGATAAGCATATGTAGTTATCCGGTGTGTATGGAGCACAGTTGGGTGTGCTGGATAGCTTCCACGTGGCTGTGATATGTCTGTCTGGAAAGCACTATCTACAACTATCTTCTTCTCGTGATTCAGTAGAAAACTGGACTAGGTATTTAGATTTTATGAGGAAGGAATCTGAATCGGAGTCTTAGGAGAAGGAACATGTGTTAGAGGCTGATTATAAGGCACTGGAGTTGGAAGTTGAGCAAATGGAGCAGGAGCCGCACGAGTTTGATACTGAGTAGACTGCTCTCCTGGAGCAGGAGTTTGAGGTTTTCAAGAAGAAAGTGCTAGTGCTAGAGCAGAATTTGGGAGTAAACAAAAAGTCCCTCCTTGTGCAAAAGCAAGAATTGGAGGTTTCCAGGAAAGGCACTCATAGAACGTATTGTAGAGTCGTTGCCGGCGAAAAAACTAGCTCTTACTCAGTTACAGCGTCTCCTAGGTCTGGACAAAATCCCATTTTTTGACCACTATTTGTCTGAAGCACCACTAGAGGAATTCTGGTCAAAATATTGGAGTTGTATCATCCACCCCGCTCCACAATTGGAGTACCAATTTGAAGGTACTATTCACTGGAGCAAATATTTATAAGTCTCGTTGTGGTGTTCATTTGTGTTGAGTTTTCTTGTCTTGGGACGCTATTTCATTAGTCGAAATGTAGATTTATGCTCATTTTCACTATGCGCAAATGTTAAATGTATTATTTTTTACATAAGGGGTCGACCATTATGTCTCAACTTGACTTTAGTATTCCCTAAAAAAAGACTTGTTCTTTTTAATGAAATTTATTATTTTTCTATAAATGTTAGTATGTTTTAATTGTTTGATAGTAAAACCATGAACTATAATCTATCAAATTTGAGTCAAGAAACTTACTCTGCCAAAACAGTCACGATTCCCGATTACTACAACTTTAACACCTTCCTCATTGAAATATCATGTCCATATTTGCATCGATTAGTGTTGCTGAGACACTACTTGTTTTACATCATACACTAGCTCAAGTGGTAGAGCGTTGGAAGCCCCTGCATGAGGTCCCGGGTTCAAACCCGGTTGACGACAAAAATAATTTCACAAAAAAAAATATCCTCATTTATGGAATCTAAAATTTCACGGGTTCGAATCCAGCTAAACGTAGAATTATGATGCAATTCTATAAAAAAAAAGGTTATGGGAACTCTAACAAATGTTGGTCATATTGTCAATCTCCATTAATTAATTTAACCGAGCTGCTATCAAATTGCACTCTTGAAATTCCAAAATTGGTCATTCATTGTCTGATATTGTCATCTTGTGATAGGTATGAACATTTCAGTTCTTTCATGTTGTTACATCCAGAAAATGTGTAGTACCATATTTTATTATTGGTTGTATGACAAAAGCAAATGGTGAAAATATTAGACAACCTCTAACTTTTTTTAGGTATTTTGTTTTAATTCTTCAAAATAACTAGAAGAAAGTTATTATTATCTTTTTGAGAAATACCAATTAACCACTTCAGTGGGTATACAATAAATTCACGTTAACGAAATCTAAATTTTGTGCGAACTCTTTGTTTCTAAAAATAAAGTTGTCCCGGGTTCGAATTCGGCTGGACTTAAATTCATGATGCAATTCTAAATAAAACAACGTTGTGGATTTCCAAAAAATCTTGGTCATATGCCTAACTATTACTTCTCACAATTTATTCCCAAATAATTTTTTCTTCCAAACATATCTAAAAGCGTTGAAATTCAGCCACAACTCTTCACAGATATAGATGGATATATCACCTGTCTCCTAAAAATAGATGAAGTACCTAAGTAGTGGTACAACTCCGTCTCTGCTCTTTGTTCCCATCCTGACTTTATGTCTCGTATCTGGGTCACTTTGATCGGGTGATTTGTATAGCAAAACGATGCGATTTTTTAATATTTTTTTCACCGTATTATGGAAAACCTTTTACTCTACAACACAATGAAATAATTATCAAAAATTTGCATTATTTTACTATCCAAATTATCGGGTTAAAGTGACACAGTGAATAGGGATAAAAGTCAAGATGGGAACAAAGAGCAGAAACGAGAGGTAGTAGATATCACCATCTCTCTTTCTCTCTCTCTTCAGTTCATTGAACTCTGAAGTACAGTATTCTTTAAGTGTTCTTGGTGTCTTCATCTCTACCAAGATCTTGGAACTAGATAAATCGTCTCTCTCCTTCCATTTCTTGTATATGACTCTCTAGGAAATTTCTAGTGTATGTCTGTAATGACTCTTTAACTAACTTCACGCGATTAATTCATGGTGTATAGGTACTTGTTAGTAAACACTCGCTCTTGCACTTAACTCATGTTAGTGTTCTAAATTTTCAAACTACTTTATGTGGAGTGAGTGTAATACCCCTTATTTTAGTTGGGGTTATTTAGTACTTTCGAAAAATATTTGAGAATTGTAAGAAATTTACATTTCAAAATTGTCCTTGACTTCTTAGTTTTAAAATATAAGTGTGTCATTTGACATCTATGATGATATATATTTTCTATTTTGGGCTTATTTTGTAGTTTTTAAAACTTGAAAAATGTTATATGAAACTTATTCTTTATACTTGGGAGGTACTTGTAGTTTTCTAAAAGTGAATTATACAAAGTGTTTTATTTGAAATTATTTGGAGATTTTACAATTTATGAAAGTTATCTTTTCTAGTGTTACCTATTAATTGGAAATTATATTTCACCCCTCAATTTTTGCCTTTTCTATTTCTACCCTAACTAATTGTTGGAAGACTTTTATTCCTTTCAAGCTCATCTTCCTCTCCCATGCAAGTCAAACCCAAATTAAACAATTACTACCTACCACTTGTATGTGTGTACATCCCATTGTGGGATTATTCACTCCATCCTCATTACACTCAATGAACCACCAACACACCATCTCCATCAAGTCCATCCTTCCCATCTCCATCACTTCACTTCTTTACATCATTTCTCCTCAAGAACACTCATGCAAGCTTTTTCTTCCCTCTCTCCAAACTTCAAACCCGTTTTTGGGTGTTGACCTCACAAAAATACCATCAAAAATCCATTTTCTACTCTTCAAATCATGAAAAACTTGATTTCAAGGATAGTATGATCATGGAGGGGAGCTCTTTCACCATTATTCTGAAGGATGGAAGGCCAATTTCACTCTTTTCCTCCCATCTTCTTGAATCTTGGGGTAAAGTTTTATTATACCCTTCAATTCAGTCTTGCATGTCTATGTTTAGCTTTGATTTATGAAAATGCATCTTAGATTTCTTCATCCCCAAACTTGATTTTTCATATTCTTGGCTTGATCATGTTTTTGACTTCAAAATCTTGACTATTTCATGAAACACACACTAGAACCAACATGCATGTTGTGAATGTCATCTTCTTGCATTTGTTTTTCAAGTGATTTTTGATAATTTGTGTCAAGATCATGTAAAAAATTTATTTTCATGATTAAAATGGTGCTATTTGGGTGAAAATAAAGTCTTCTTAACTTGCATGTACTACTAGAACCATTCTTGTTGAATTTTGAAAAATTTCATGTTCATACAATCTGACCAGTTTGTGAAAAACTTATATTATCTCTAAATTTTGTCTCTGTGGAATTTTTAAATCTTACATATTATGAAACTAGACTCAAAGAGGGTCATATAGAAAAAAAGATCGACTTCATATCCTTTTTGGTTTGGGAGATAAGTTCATTCTAAGTTGTATGTTTTCTGAAAATCCATTTTCTGGACCACTCTTGTCATTTTTGTTAAATACTCCATTTCCAGAAACCTATGGAATCTCATCTTTTTTGTGATTAAATTAGACACATATGATATTCATTCAGGAGAAGATGGACATCTTTCCTATTTTCCAAGTAGTAGGAATTGTTCTTGAAAGTTGAAACTTTCTTCCAAACTTGTCTCTGCATAGCGGTTTTTGTTATTTTTGTAACTTGAGTTTTATAATAGCTATGCATGATTTTCTTGATGTTTCAGAAATTATAAACGTATAGTTTCATCATACATTAATTTCAAGATTTTAGGAGATTATTTGATATGGTAAATATACCTCCGAAGTCAGAGCTACAATTCTGTCCAGAATTGTAGTTTCACCGTTTTTAGAAAACTTGAATTTTTGAAATTCTAAGTGTTTTGTTGGATTTATTTTGATAAGTTAACATCATTATATGTAAATTTATGACATATAGGACTATGTGGCATGCAGGGTTGCATTTTTATTACCGATGTGTGATTGGTTGTAACGAGTACGTTATACGTGTGATTGTAGACATCGACCTCGTAGGAGAGAGCGGTTGTCGTCGGAGTGCTAGGCTTAGTTTCTTGAGTTTGGTTGTGCTTCATCTCAGTGGTAAGTACATATATAAGACCTTTTCATATAAAAATGTGCGTATGCGTTCGATGTTTCAAATGAATGCTTGTTATATGAAAAAGTATGAGAATGCATGTTTTCCACTCGAATGTTGTTAAACTATTTTATTCATCTCCTTTGAAAACTCTTGGAAATTACTTGTGAAATTTTGATATTCCGATTCTGGTTATGTGAAAGAGAAGAAATAAAATACCTCTAATAGACTTAGGACGATGTACAGAGTACTGTTATTAATGAGAGGCGTCAAGCGATCCTCCATTTTCTTTATGGCTAAGACCATTGAAGCAATGCTTCTTATTATTGGATATAACGTTAATGTTCACAAATCCGCCCCCGATGAGCCAAAAGGTATCAAGATATTGAGGCCAAGGGGTTTATAGAGCTATAGAGTGCTACTTATACTTGTAAGGGTCACTACGGTATAGGGGTGTCGACACTTAAGGACTTTTAGCTAATGTTATGAGCGGGGTTGACGAATAGGCTCCCTTAACGCTCGGGTGAAATAAGGTTGATAGACCCTAGAAGGAACCCTTAGTGATTATTTCGTGAACCCTCTGTCTACATCGATCTCGCTGGTGGCTCTAGACATGCCTCAGCTAAACTTAACGGTTAAATTGGAATTGAAAGAAAGTTTGATTACTCTATTGATGTTGTTTGTGGATCTTGATTGCCTAATCTAATCAAATGATTTGAAAAGCTTTGGCTACTTGTGTTTTAATATCATTATCAGGTCAAATGGACTTGTTTACTGTTGATATTCTACTTGTTTAAGAATATGTTGACTACTTGTGGTTTATAAATGTTTTAAAGATGATGGTTCTCGCTACGCGGTTACTCATAAGTGTTCCGAATTGTTCCAACTCTTTTTCTCAATGATTTTCAAATCTCTTTATTTGCTTCAACTCATGCTTCCGTTTCACTCGTTGCTTTACATGTCGTAGTGTGTATTTACTCAGTTTTTACTGATCACTTCTTCAAAACTGCGTTGGCATTTGCCATTTTAAAACCGCAGGTCATCACTCAAGGTGGGGATGGGAACGCGTATTGAGACGAAGAAGCATAGCTTAACTTAGATCACTTAGTAGATCACAAATGTTATGTTTCAAATTGTACTTGTTATCGAAATTTTGTTATGTACATTAAGAGAAATGTAATCTTAATAGTATATTTCTACTTTTGGTTGTCGATTGTCTCATTAACCCTGAGCCGAGATCCTGGGTTGTTTTAGTGAGTGTCTTATATGTGTTAATAACTTAAAATTATCCTCTGACATTAAACATTATTTTCCTAAAGCTGATCATTCTCCAAGTTTAATCAACCTCTAAGTTTTTATAGTTATTTTGTTTTAATTCTTCAAAGCTAACTACTCTGGTTAGTTCCAAATCTGGTCACTTTGTGTATGTCCGCTATTACTAAAGTTTGAACCACTTTCCCATGAGAAAAAATAGTACTACCGCCGTTCTCTCTCTATCTTCCTAGTTTGACTTTTTCCCCATAACCGGTAACTTTAACTTGGTGATTTGGCTAGCCAAACGATGCATTTTTTGTAACTTTTTCATGGTTTTGTAAAGTTTATTCTACAACATCATGCAAAAATTATTAAATTCTTGCATCGTTTTACTAATCAAATCACAAAATCAAAGTGAACTAGTGAATAGTGAGAAAATTCAAATAAGGAAGATAGAGAGAGAACAGAGGAGGCAACATCTTGTGAAACACGGTTCTCAGAGCTAACTTTTCTAAATTATCACCCTGACAAGGTTTTAAAGTTGACAATGACGATCCAATTTTCTCTCGACCGGTTTTGGTTCAACTTAACGGCCCGGTTTGGATAGTGAGGTTTGGTTAACCTCAACCCAAAGTTAATCAAAACTTTAACCGGAAGAGAGGTTTGGTTAACCTCATTTTTCTACTCACAAAATTCGAGTCAAAACCTCAAAACCCAAACCCTCACATTCAAACATAAAACAAGTTATGTTTTCTAAGCCTTAAATCTTTGATAATTTGAATTCCTTCTTTTTATCAACGAAATTATCCCAGCCAAAGTTAAGCAGCCCGAAACAACTTTGTGAAGTGAGTTTTCTTTCCCCAATAAAGTCAATTGTATTGTTCTGTTTTCCATCATGCACAACAGTGGTTTTGAACTTGTTCTTCTCAATCTGTTGTAGCTATTCAATTGATATTCCGTGTTTCCTGAAAATGGATATTCCCTGTTGATGTCATGGTATAATTCAGTGAGTTGTTTCTGAGTGTTTTGGATCTCCTTACTCACTCTTGTGTCTATGAATCCATTGACTTTATTTTTTTGTTGATTCGTATTAGTACTACTATTTGATAAGGTTTTTGACCTTAGTGACTGTGGGTGTTTGCATCTTGGTGGGGGCACATGTGTCACATACGACATGTGAATGTCAATTTTGTTATGCAATTCACGATCACTCTCACCTCACGAAGTGTCAAGAAAATATGCAAACACACAATTTAATGTGGTTCGCTAGCTCAAATCAAGCTAACTACGTCTACGGGCAAGAAAAACCTTTGTTCACTTGCGGAGAACGTCTCACAATGGCTACATATAACTCTAGAACCCCAAAGGACTCTTTTATACTACCCAAACCTGACCCGAGGCCATAATGAATGGTTTCAATCATTATTTTCCGCTCCAGGACTTGTTCGCACGAACAAATGTTTTTTACGCACGAACGTGTTTGCAAAAACATAAATCTGTTCGCACAAACAAAGTATGATCCTTGGCTTTCTTTGATTCTTGTTGCTCCATTGTTCGACATCTCTCTTCAAGGCACTATTCTAACATATTTCTTGTCAAAGTAATCTTGTTTGTGATTGGGATTTCGTGTACATGTTGTAGAGAATGGCTCCGATGAGCAGTTAGGGGAAGGCGTGTTTTTCAGGTAGGAGCAGTGCTAGAAGTTCATGGCTTTCATGGTGAGTTTTCATGCTTAACCTTCGTCTTACATTTGAAACGACTTGCTGTGAATTATCTATTTGGCAAACCTGTTTCACCGGCAATACCTATTATTTCACTGCTCGTATTCAATTTTAAAAAATTACCCTGTTGTTCTTGTTAGGATTCCAATACGCGAGAAAGCAAGAGAAAGCAAGAAAAACAAGAATAAGATCAAGAACACAAGAACTACGTGGTTCACTAGTTTTAAGACTAGCTACATTCACGGCCAAACCAAACTAATTTATTGATGAGAACCAAAACCAATTACAAGCACACTAGTCAATGTAACGGCCCTAACATCTATTGAATCTAGTACAAGACTTGGAGCCAAATCAACGACAAAAAATAATTCGAGACATACTAGGAAAACAATCCGTCGAAAATAATTGTTTCCTATGGTAACCAAGAAAGGAGACTACCAAATCGTGGTGAGTTGACCACCATACCAAAATAAAACGTGTGAATACGTGTTGCCAAAGTGATCCACTATTTCCAAAGCTACCAACTCCTTTGTCCAACTATACTTCTGCCCCAACAATTACCCACAACACCAACCAAAACTTCCACCAACACACACATGCGCACACATACACATGTGAACACATGCCACGTGCACCTAAGAAATGTTTTGTTATGGATTTCCAACTAAGTTGGCTGCTGCTTCCTTTTTGCCCTGTTTTGTTTTTTTTCAATTTTAAACTTCAATGTTTGAATCAATAAATAAACCCAACATTTATTCATTGTCAGAATTCATCAATAACAAAAAGTGAAAGAATTCACGTCTATTGGAACCGGTTGGTATTCATGTTAAATCCCCTTGTTCATAGAGACCATTGAATTATCTAGAGTGATGTTTCCTCGAGCCAGGTCCCTAAAGAGATATAGTATTTAATTCCCTATTCCTCTGTAAAAGTTCTCAAGTTATGATTAATTAGGTCCTTAAAGATATTTCACAGCAATATCCTGGAGGCATCTTGTACACTTTCTGACTTGCATTCTGAAGAGGGGTATTGAACTTAAGTCCTAGTTGGCTAGCAGAACAAGGAACATGATCCACGATGGTTGCTCGAGTGGTGGGGTTTGTTGGACCCCTATACACCATTACCTTCTGTAACTGTTTCTATCTTGTTCTACCCTGTTAATGCGAATTAATAATATGGTTGTCTTACTCCTAATTTGGAAACATATATTGTAAGTCGTGGCTAAAATGGCTACACGCGTTACTGTAATACTTGCTTGGAATGGATACGCCATAGTTATTTGAATGTCGGGTTCTGAATGGGCATGCAAGTTGTGAAATTGTAACAGTTATTTTGCAAGCCTTTATATGAATGGATATGAAATTCGTGAAATTAATAGTTACTTTGTTCCATGATCTGTATGGCATGAAAATTTGTTAAAATCCCTTATTTGAAACATATATTTTTTTTTCCTTGCCGCGGATGGATTCAACTTGTCGAATATTTTTATTTCCGCAACAATATTAGGGAAATTTCCATGATACTTTGGCAGGAGAACTTTTTATTTTGAAGATCACATATTCTACTAGAAAGTATCGCTCTTCAACTCTACTGTTGTTTCAGGGAATTGTAGTTGCCGTAAATTTTCGACGCTTTTACACACCAAATTATTCAAACTAGTTAGAACGTGGAACCCCATCCACCGGTCTAGCCACTTTGTTAAATGTCAAATTGTTCTATCACTCCGTTTTTATGATACTTCTAAGTTGTGGTCTTGTGTTTCATTCTATTCCCCCGCGGGTGTATGATTGGTTTGCTTGGGGTAATGAAATGGGATTACGTACTCGTTGCTTCACTCAAGAAGTGAACTTCTTTATCAATTGGAGAGCCATATTTTTCTTGTAAATTATCCTTTGTTAGGATTTTTGTCTAGTTGAGTCAGTCATGAACTATATAAACCTCAAATTATTAATCATGTTCGGTCTCCGAATTTGGCATGAAAATCGTGGGTGTTACATAGTGTAAGCTCGCGAGTTTTACAGGCTTGAAATACAGAGCTATTTCAAGGCCTTGAACCAGTTTTCAAAGCCTTGAATCAGGTTTCATAGGCTATTTCAAGTCCTTGAAACAATGTTCAAATCCTTGAAACTGACTGACGTGTATGCATACTCTAAGGGGGAGTTTCTCTGAATACTCCTGATCTTACTCTAACTCTCTTAACCCTATATTTGATCTGTTATTACTTGATGATGAAAAACAAAAGATTATGATTTACATAGATGTCATTTGTTTAACCTGTTTGACTTAGTTTTGCAGGGAAATTTTATTTCCTAATTTGCAGCATTGGTTTCCTAATCTGGCTTTTGAAGGAAAGGAAACATGAAGAGAATGTGATTCTGTGATCAATCAGACACTCTTGACAGCTTCCCAATCTTCTTAAAGACAAGATCAGATCAATATCTCTGAAGATTATGATCAACTATCCGTTGGAGAAGGTTGTTAAAAGAGTCAAAGATGTTGCCTACAAAACATGAAATTTGTTGCTGAAAATCAGGGAAGATTTTCAGAGCATCTGAGCTGTATAAATAGAGCTCATTTTGAATAAACAAGTAGATCACTCAACGGGAAAAAAGAGAGACACATTTCAGGATTGACAAGCATCAAAGAAGCACATCATTCTCACTATCCATCTCACAGAACATCACTGCACTCTTCATTGCAGTTTTTACACTTCAAGTGTTCTTCTACTCTGAGCTTTATTTGTATATCATTCTTATACTACTTCTAGCTCTCATTATCAACGATTTTTCAAAGTGAACAATAGAGAATTCTTAGTTAATCAGTTAGCTAGAGAAGGTACTAGATAGGTTAGAGAGAACCACAAGCTGTAACAGAGTAGGGCATATCTCTTTGCTTGAGATCTGGGGTTTAGCTTTTGATTAATAAGAATTGTGTTGAAAATCCTGCAGGGAGAAGATCCATGAGGTAGAGACGTAGGTCCAAGTGGACTGAACTCTATAAATCCTGTGTCTCTTGCATTTACAGTTTCATTTGCATACTTAGTTTTTACAGCATTCAAACTAGTCTGTTTTCAAGGGTTTAAAGCTCTTTTCAAGGCCTTGAAAAGGACTTGTCTGTTTCTTTACTTAAACTGTATATCATTTCAAATGCTTGAAACTGTTTTCAAAGTCTTGAACTTCATTGCTCTTTTCAGAAACTCTTCTCTTCTACTAGTTTTACAAAAAGTTGGCATACTCTATTCAACACCCCCCCCCCCCTTCTAGAGTATTTCTACTGCATATCTACCTGCTTACTCCCCTTTCACATAGTACTCCGAATACACTTGAAGTTTTTATTCCAATACTTTTTTAGAGGTAGCGGTTCTTATTTTTCTGTCCGCAAAATCTCTCTCTGCTTTTGCTCGACGAAATAAATTGTCATTTCAGCTCCACGTTTTGTAATGATAGTTGTTGTTGATAAGTAATTCTCTCGTGTTAGCAATATGTTAATTAATGAAACAATTTATCGATATGATCCATTCATTAAGACGAATTGCAGTCTATTGTAAACTTCATATCATGATACAGCATAATGGTAATTACATTACCGAATAATAGTTATGAGTGACCAGTCGAAACATTAACTGTACACCTCTACTGGTATGTTACAGATAAATCTCGTGTATAGCCTTCGGTAGTGAATATATTCAAATACAGATTAAACCGTTTCATTTCAAAGGTTGACATCATGCTGCCTTGTCTCACACTTGTTCCCAAGAGGGTACTTGTTGTCTTAATTTTCCAAGAATTTTATGGGAATTTTTCAACCCTGCCACTATCATTGTGAGTTCACGGTCGTACGTTAAATATCGACGACAAAGTTTTTCACTGGCTTTTGGGGATACGTGGCCCAGGGCAGAACATAGATCTTCCAGTGGGAAAGAATAAAACATGTACATTGGATGAACTTGAAATGGACCACCAACCCGGAATTAAAAAAAAATATGGGGGTTTCTGTGTTGGCACCAAAGAGGACTACTTTAAAACTCAAGACAACTCAAACTAATGTTGTGGAGAGGAGAAGAAGACTTGTTTGATTACTTGACTTGAAAAAGACTTATGTACTTGGGTATTTATAGGATTCGCGTGTGTAGTACCTTCTACCCACTAACTACTACATTAACTTGGTGCTATTTCCACCAACACGTTTACTTGGTTCAAGTCCAACAACTAAATAGGCTATGGCACTTTGGAAAGCCATATTCTAGAGACTAGTACTACCACACTAAAAAGTGTGACATAATGTCTGACATTCTGTTCTTGTCGATTTGCTCAGACACGACAAGAGACCCAGCTTTGAGTGGAGAAATAGGGTTGTTTTGTTAATCCGTTGTTGTTTTGGGCTAACTATTAGTAGGTGTGGCATATGCAGGTCGCTTGTGAAATTGGTAACGGACTTGAAACAGTTGAACTGCGTTAACTGGTGCATACTCTTGCAGGATCACTAATGCAACCAGCAGAAGGATTTCCGCAGAGACAGACAGAAGTCTCGAGGAGGTTGGGCGCCAATACCGATGGTCTATCTCAAACTCTCGTTTACGGTAGTTAGTTTGTGAATGTGACTTTTACATGTTTTTCAATGTTTGAATTTTATGATTCTGTGTAGTTGACGTACCTCGAAGTTTTCCAACCGCAGCTGGTAGAAAAAACCAAGGCTATAACATGTACAACGGATGGTCCTCGCATGCACCTGTGGGAAAGATCTGACATGAAGAGGGTGCGAAGTTTTGCCGAAGAGTGAATCTGAGCGTTATGACCTAGCACGAGCTTCAAGAACGATGAAAACGATGACACCCGATATAATGTCGTTCACTAGCACGATGCTAGTTACCTCCACGACCCGAAAACCCTTTTTTTATTAGAGAGAAACACCATGAATACAACTCACGACCTATGCTTATACAAATTTATATAGACCTACTAGGCTTGCTTGGTCCCAAAGAAATATCCAAAACTGACCAAAAAGACTCAAGGAAACAATTTTAAGATTGGCAGCTTTGTCCATGTCGTGCGACTTGGATCATAGGTTGTGTGACCTGTATCAGAGCTTCTCGAGCCTATTCAAGGCATATTCCCAAAAAATCTCCATCTTTCCTTGAATTCCCACTTCCTCTTGCACTTTAATTAGCGGCTTCTCTCCAATTTCACATGTTGCTGCAACTTTTCCATGTTCCTGCAAGGAGTGCCCCCTGCGATGCTCCAACTCCTGCCAAGTTCCTGCAATCGAACCTTGTTGATGCTCCAACTACGGCTGAGTTTCTGCAATCCAATCCCCTGTTTTTTGTTCCAACTCCCGCCGTGTTCCTACATCCAATATCACTATGGCAGTACGACAAATCCAGTGTTTGCACTTAAAGAATTGTCCATAAAAGATAAAATCTCTGTAGTGTGGTTTTTTTTTGGAAACTTTTCGGAGGCGATTTTAGCCGTTGTGGTATCAATGAATGTCACTAAAACAATTCTGCTTATTAACAACCAGTTTCATTCCGAAAACCAGGTTTTTGGTCGTAAATAGCAGTACAAACCGCCTTGTTGATGTGTATGTGATGTGTTTTTGATGTCTATTTCCTGGCAGAATTGTCTATTTGATACGTAGTATATAATGTATTTTATATGAGTATGTTTAGCTTGCAATATTATCAGTGATAAGAGGCCGTGATGATATGGATCTATTAATCACTAGAGAGATTGTAATATGCATGGTGTTAGGATTCCAATACGCGAGAAAAGCAAGAGAAAGCAAGAACAACAAGAGTAAGTTGAAGAACACAGGAATTACGTGTTTCACTAGTTTTTAGACTAGCTACATCCACGGCCAAACCAAACCAATTTATTAATGAGAGAGCCAATTACAGTTCAAGGCACACCACACTTGTTAATAGAAGAATCCTACACCCATATATAGGCCTATAATACTGACTTGTGCCCAAAGCAACGTCCAAACGTTGCCAAAAACGTGCAACTAAACAATTCCAAAACTGACAAGGAAACAATCCTTAGACGCCTTGGACCAAATAAATTTTCTATGCTAGGTATTTGAATCATTAAAACCTAACACATGGGAATGCAAATCGTGCAGCATGTGATATCTTATTTGGTAGTATTCGTTAGCAGATCTGAGCGTATAAATATTCCTGAAGCGATTCTTGATTAAAGGAATTGAAACAATTTCCTATAGACTAAAATGGTCAACTTGGGAGCTAGATTTAAATAGTTTTTGCTGATAATTTCTTGTTGACAATCGGTGTGTGTGTTGTCTTGTATAACTAAATTGAAAATGTAGTTACTACGCTGGATTTGTTGGCCGACTAATTGGCATATGTAACTCATGGGAAGAATGTCGGCAAAAAACAACGGGATACAAGGGTAATCACTTTCACAAGCATGCTTTGTTGGCGGATAAGGAATGTCGTGGTGAAAATATTCATGTACTTGTATGAAATTAGTTATATTTGCATTTCTTCAAATGTTGGAATTTTTCATGAAACGCCATTTGAAAATCTCCAATTTCTTAGTTTCACATGTGAATTTTCTGAATTAATCGTTTAGTAATTCTAATTGTAAATTCATCCGCAAACGGAAAATAAAGTCATATATACTGTCAACGGTCAACTCATAAGTCATGTACGATGGATGGGTATCAGCTGTTTCCGACAACGTATTTATACAAACTACAGAGCATGTAAATTATTACGCCACGACTCCACATGTTTTACTGCGATTTCAAAGTCGCAAAAATCTTCTTTGTTTCTCTGACAATACCCTTTTAATGAAGACACCATGAAAATGTATCCCAGTTTACATTAAGTCTTTAACATAAAAACCATCGGAGGTGTCCATACGAGGGGCTCTATTTTCAACAACATTGCATGTGAACAATGTTATCGTTCAATGAAATCGTAGAAAATGGGTGCTAGCTCAAGTGGTAGAGCATTTAAAATCCCCTCCATGAGGTCTTGGGTTCGAACCAGTAGTCGACAAACAAGTAAGTCTAAGAAAAACTATGAAATTGAAGAAATGCATTACACTATTGGAACCAGCATTACAAAATCATGCTGTGAATCGTTTAAAAATTGGTAAACATGACATAAGCATCCGTGTTGCCATTGGAGATGCCCACACCTAGGGGTCAGGGTGTCATTGAGATCTTTTTTGGTATTTAAAATTCTCAACAGTTAGATTTCGAAACAGTTAGTAATCGGGAGTGAATTTTTTGAATAAAGTTAGAATCTAAAACTAATTCATGCCCACGAACCTTTGTTAACTCTTGCACTACCCCAATCTAAACACGCATGTGAAAACGTGTAAGCAACCCAACTCTTCCACTACCCAAAAAACGTGGATGTTCATGGGATTAAGCATCATGTAAAGTCGTTATATACATAAATGGGCGGGTGTGTTCTGTTCAATCCCAGTGCAACCCCAACAAAATCATATCGCAGATTGAACATGGCTCATCAACCTCGTTGGGCTTCTAAGACAGGTTTCAGGCGGTTCCGTTCATTTCATCTCCAAACACAGAAAACTCTTCAGTTTTGATTCATATGAGAGCCCCACAGGTGCGCTCAATGGACCTATGGATTCTGAGCAATAGGGTGGAGAAAACTAGTTTCAACGTGGAAGTCTTAACCTCCATTGTAGCCGGAGAGGAGGCAAAATCAAAGAAAGAAGTGATAACTTTACAGGTGTAGGGTTTTGATACGGATTACGCAATGGAAATACGAATAAACTATTCCGTCAAAGACCATGCATGAATCGTAGGACAAGCCATCATAACGTGGTATGGGAAGAACAATTGTGTACCTTGTTTGTGTGACAGATCAGGATACGCCGAATAGTGTCCACGTCTCTATGAATATCTACACCTAGGATTGTGATGGATTCCTTCTCATGTATGTGTGCTAGCTCACTCCAAGAGGGAGGAAGAAGAATATCACGCAAAACGAGGCATCACAGGGCCGCACGCCTCACAAGGCTGACAGTGCAGGGGGGCGGGTAGGTTCGGCCTCCCTCTGTCTCTCTCCTTGCTTTGTTATTTTCACTCTAATGAAAATCTTGTGAAAATAATATGCTAGGAGTGCCTTTATATAGTCAACAACTCTTTATGTACTATTTTCCCAATACTAATCCTGTCGATACACGGATTAGTCCACCCTGCAAATTAGTCCCACTGGTTTTTGCATTGATCATTTTCTTTAATCAGTCCTAGTAATTAATGCTCAAATCCAGTTTAACTCACATGGTTTGTGAAGCCATATGTTTCTACTTAGTTGGTAGTAACAATTACTAACATAGAGCGGTGTCTAGAAACACATCTACGCCACCCAACTAATAGATATAGTCAGGGACGCGAAAAACCTTGTGACCAATGTTACCATATTGTATTATCCCTTTGTCTCTATATCCGGATTGGACACGAGACATAAATGTCACACTCATATAGACAATCCATAGTTTCTCGATCCTGGGAATAGAATTATCCGTGCAGATAACATCAATATCTCTTATTGATTTATCTGAGTCTGGCCAGACATTCTATAAGCTCTACTCGTCAAGTGGCCATGGATATTTACTACCATATGTGGGAGGGACAAATCTTATCTACATCACTACCACCTCTAATCTTGCTTTCTATTATGTCCGATATCCGTCTTTATAGCTACCCAGTCACGGTGTAACGTTTGACGAAATCAAAACATAATATTCCACAACTAGTGTATCTAGTGACTTCATGTCTAAGGACCATAATACCATTGTCACAACGAGAAGCATTTGTGACGTTAACCTAATTAATGCAGCCTTCTCGTGGTGGGTCAATCCAGTATGCCATTATCACATAATGCATACCCATGTGTTAGACTTGATATCTCCATATCAATCTGCCCATATACTAGTATATAGTGATAGTCCTATTAATCAATAGATTGGACTAGGGACATTTAAGATTAACATTACATTGTAATCTAAGGACTTTATTATATTAAATATCTCCATATATAATACAATGATTATTCTACCCAAAATAATGTTCATACTAAAATAAGATTTCCTCTAGGGCATCCATTCCTAAAAGTCTCCCACTTGCACTAGAGCCAATATGGTGCATCGCGTATGCCTATAGATCTAGTGTTCCCTTCATGCTTGCGCTAAAAAAGCGGCTTTGTAAGTGGATCTGACAGATTCTCATCTGTAGGACCACATATCTTCTATCGACATTCTCTCGAATAAGATGGAAATTCCTGAGTGTGTGTTTGGATTTCTGGTGTGACCTGGGCTCCTTGGATTGTGCGATGGCCCCTGTGTTGTCACAATACAACTCTATGGGATCCACAATACTAGGGACCACACCCAGCTCAGTGATGAACTTCTTAATCCGAACAGTTTCCTTTGCTGCGCCATACGCAACAATGTACTCGGTCTCAGTTGTAGAATCGACAACCGTCTATTTCTTAGAAGTTTTCCAGCGCACAACTCCTCCATTCAGGAAAAACACGAATCGTGATTACGATCTGAAATCGTCTATGTCGGTTTCAAAGCTTGCATCAGTGTAACCCTTTACACTTAGATCTTCCTCCCCTCCATATATCAAGAGTAAATCCTAATTTCTTCTCAACTACTTAAGAGTATTCTTGATAGCAACCCAGTGACACTCACCCGGATTGGACTAGTATCTGCTTGCCACCCTTAACGCGTATGCCACATCTGGTATAGTACATAACATGGCAAACATGACGGATCATATAGCCTGCGCCTATGGGATCCTACTCATGTGGTCCTTCTCAATCCGATTGGAAGGGCAGTCAGCCTTCGAAAGAGTGGCTCCATTCGACATGGGCAAGAATCATTTCTCTGATTCTTACATGTTGAACCATTTCAACACTTTGTCTATCTATGTACTTTGACTTAGGCTGAGCAGCTTCCTAGATCTATCCCTATAGAACTTGATACCAAGTATATTAGTTGCATCCCCAAAGTCCTTGATTGAGAAACATTTCCCTAGCCAATATTTAACATATTGCAAGGTAGGAATGTCGTTTCCAATGAGTAGTATGTCATCCACATACAAGACCATAAATACAATAGAGCTCCCACTAACATTCTTGTAAACACATGCTCATCTTCGTTCTTGGTGAAGCCAAATTCTTTGACTGCATCATCAAAATGTAGATTCCAACTCCTAGAAGCTTGCTTCAATCCATTAATGGATCGTTGTAGCTTACAGACTTTGTTGGCATGCTCTAGATCCTCAAAACCCTCAGGTTGTGTCATGTACACATCCTCAATGAGGTTTCCATACATAAACACTGTTTTGACATCCATCTGCCAAATCTCATAGTCGTGATAAGTTGCAATCGCAAGTAAAATACGAATGGATTTGGTCATCGCGACTGGGCAAAAGGTTTCATCACAATCAATACCATGAATTTGTCTAAATCCTTTTGCCACCAATCGGCCCTTATAGGAAATCACATTGCCATCCATTTCGGTCTTCTTCTTGAAGACCCACTTGAACCTTGTGGGGCGAGCCCCGTGGGGTGGTTCCACCAAATTGCATAATTTATTCATGTACATGGATTCCATTTCGGATCTGATGGTTTCAAGACACTTATGAGATTATGGCCCTAACATGGCCTCTCCATAGGTAGTAGGCTCATCATCCATGAGTAGTGCGTCACCGGTCTTAGCAACGAGAAGTCCATACCTATCTGGATCTTGACGCACCCTACTCGACCTACAAATTTCTTGTGTGACTTAAATAGGTTGCTCCATAGCATTTTGCAGTTCCTGTTCATGTTCTACTGTAGGATTAGTGGTTTTTGGTTCTTGAATTTCTTCAAGTTCTACAGTCCTCCTACTGGCTTCTTTAGAGACAAACTCTCTTTCTAGAAACATAAAAAACACTTTATTTTAGACTGGATTGTAGAAATAATATCCTTTCGTTTCCTTAGGATATCCCACAAACTTAAACCTATCCGACTTTGGCTCGAGCTTGTCTGTTTGTAAACGTTTTACATAGACATCACAGGACAAAATCTTCATAAAAGTCACTATGCGACGCCTCCCAGTCCATATCTCATATGGTGTCTTCATGAATGATTTGGACGGAACACGGTTAGGTGTGAAAGAAGCACTTAATAGAGAGTGTCCTCAAAACGATATTGGAAGATCAGTCTGACACATCATAGATCGAACCGTGTCCAACAGTGTTCGATTCCTCATCTCGGACACGCCATTTCATTGTGGCGTTTCGGGTGGAGTGAGTTGGGAAAAGATCCTACACTCTCTAAGATAGTCGTCGAACTCTTGCCTAAGTATTCTCCTCCACAATCCGATCATAGTTAATAATCTTTCCAAGTTGCTTCTCTACTTCATTCTTGAATTCTTTGAACATTTCAAAGGATTCGGATTTGGCTTTCATAAGGTATACGAATCCATATATACAAAAATAATCAGTAAATGTAATGAAACGGTCCACATACATAAATCATTAGTTTTAATCCTCTTGGTATTTATGTTATAGATAGAATTATCTATATCAAGGATATATAATATACTAGACAAGAAATCATTACAATAATGCAAATCATCAAAATAAATGTAGCAACACTTGTCCTTTATTTCAATAGAAGAATCTTTCTTGTCCAAAAAAGAAACTAAGAAAATGGTTCTGCTCATAGCACGCACGTAATAACAATTTTCTAACTCTAGAATAAGTACTGAAGGTAAAAATAACTCATAAACGCCTATGGATAATGCAGCAACTCTTGCTCCATTCTGTACGCGCAAGTTTATCTCCCCTTTAGCCAATCGTCTGCTTCTCTTTAGATCCTGCACATTTTGACAAATGTGTGATCCATATCCAGTATCCAATACCCAAGATAAAGAGATAAAGTTATTGACATCTATAAAAAACATACCAAGTGGTGGTGGAATCACCATTCCAAGCCTTTTATCTTCCAGATATTTGGGACAGTTCCTCTTCCAGTGGCCAGTCTGAATACAATAGTGACATGCTCCCTTAACCACTCCGCCAGTATGTTTCAAGGAAACTTCCTTGGATTTTGTGCCTTGCCTTTCCATTTGCAGATCGAAGCAACTCAATTGCTCCTTCCTTTATTGACCATCATAATGGCCTTGCCCTTTCCCTTGTTAATAGTTTGTTCAGTTCTCCTCAACATATTGAGAAATTCTGGCAGAGGTTTCTTGATCTCATTCATGTTATAGTTCATCATGAACTGGCTATAACTATGTGACAACGATTGCAGGATGAGATCAGTGGCCAACTTTTGACCCACCAGAAACCCCAAGCTTATGAGATTCTCCAAGTACCCGTTCATGCGCACTACATAAGGTCCCACTGGGTTCCCCTATGACATATGACATTTGAACAAGGCCTTAGATACTTCATAACGCTCATGCCTGGCCTGCTCTTGGAAGAGCTACCTCAAATGTATGATCATATCATACCCCTCCATGTTCTCATGTTGCTTCTGAAGCTCAGAGGTCATGGTGCTCAACATCAGGCAAGTCACATCATTAGAATCTTCAACGATATTCTGATGTTCCTTCCTAATGGCGGCGGAAGCATTGGGCGTTGGTAGTTCTGGAATTGGCTCCCCTAGAATGCCCTGTTTCTTTTCATTGTTGAGAAAATTTCTCAAGTTTCTTTACTAGTCCAGAAAATTGATTCCAAACAAGTTGTCCTTCTAAAGGATAGCCCGCAATGATGGATTCGATGTACGTTAATTGTTTGCCATTGAAATTCTACAAATGAGATATATACAATTTTTAGTACTTTGTGAACAAATGACTATATTTAACAATGGCTAGATTATCAAATATAGCTCTGTAGATACAGCTTTCCAGACAAGCAGATCACAGCCACGTGGCAGCAATCCAGCACACCCATCTGTGCTCCATACACACCGGATAACTACCTATGCTTATCCACGTGAGGACTGCGAGAAAGGGCCCTCGCGTACCAACACGGGACTTGTAGGGACTTAGTGGTTTGGAAGCTAGGGTAAGGCCCATCGCGCGCGTGCGATAACCAAGCTCGCGCCCGACCCTTTTTAACTGCTTTGAGAAACTTAATGGCACGTCCTATGAACCCTGATTGACCTCATAACGGTCTCCGGTATGTACGGTCAGGCGCCTAACGATTCCTATATACACGGTCAAACGTGCCGTTACGGGGGGCTACCATTAAGCCGCCATTTATGGTGAATTAACCCCCACACAACGGTCACTTCCCCACTATATATAGGATCATTAGCCTTCCGTTGCGACATCTAGTTCAACAGATTCATATGTGGTTCAACGTTAGCCATTAAGTTGTGTCTCTCTCTCTCTCAGTTGCCATTGCTTACCCTTTCCCTACACACACCCCCTACAACTCTATGTGTTCGTATTCTCTACTTGAGGTGTACACATAGATCTCTCCTAGGAATTTCAGTCAGCACAGTTTGGTGAACCTGACGTGAACACTCATCCTCAGAGCTTTCATCCTTCATAACTAACCAGAAGAAATGTCTTCCGACGGAAATGTTCGTGATGGTGACCGTTCCCCTTCCGACGGCTACCGACAATGGACACTCTTTAGAGACACTCCAAGCCACAATTCAGAATCAAGCCCAGATGATGCAGGCCTAGTCCGTCCAGATTGCTCAAATCATGACAATCGTGGGAAGGTTTGCTCAAAACACCACTACTGGGGTTCCAGTACCACCATTGACAGCCCCGTTACCTCTACTGGTGGCGGCAACCACATCAATAGTGCATACGTCTGTCGCCCAATCCTCTTTTTCCGGTGGCCTTGGGCCTCAGGCGCCGGGCGCCCCGATGACGATGGGAAACCTTGCGTCATACCCGGTAGTGCCTTATCACGCAAGTGGGGCTTTAGGCAGCCATGCACTCCCGCCACCACCTCCCTATGATCAAACCATGCCCTACATTTTGGGCTTCGCAGCCCTGGAACAACGTATATAGAGCATCATCGAACCAGAGCTTCGCATATACTGTCATCCCAAAAGTTGACAGCGCGCCTCCCATTCCGCAGGACATCTACTTGATGCCCAACCCTGCTCGATACAAGGCACCCAAGTGGGAGAAGTTCGACGAATTCGGCAGGAACGCACACGAGCGTGTGATGTGATTTGTTGACATGATGGGCCCACACGGGGTAGACACCAGGTTACTGATGCGTGAGTTTCCCAAGTCTCTGGGGGTTGTCGCGTACAAGTTGTATAGGACCCTGGAAGCAGGATCTGTCAAGACGTGGGAGGACATGGTGAAGATGTTCTACACCAAATTCTTCCAAGTCGAAGAATAGGTCGCCAATATCCACTTCTCACGCATGTACTAGAGGCATGACAAGGAAGGGGTCGCCTTCATCAAATGGTTCAGAGCCAAGTCCCTGGAGCGTGCTTTGATGTCCTGGAAAGTTGACTGGTGGAGATATGACTTCAGATTATGCGCAGTGAATACAAAGGTATGCTCATTAACTTGAATATTCCTACCTATTCCAGATTGGTGGAAAGCACCAGGAACGTGGAGCCCCTGGTGGAAAGGATGAAAAATAGGTACGCTAACGAGCGTACGCAGGCGAATCCCAGCTTCAAGGTGGGAAAGTTCAACTACAAACGGACGCGAGATATCAGTGTCCATGCAATATCATCCCCTAACAAACAACAGCGGCCAACACCCCAGGAGACACCACCTTTTCCCTATTCGATTGAGGATGCAATAGATCTTTGCAACAGATGGCGCAAAGACGGGATCTTACGGCCCCTGGAGCACAAACCCACGAAGGACCAGCTGCAGGATCCAAGGTGGTACGAGTGCCATAGGCAGGTACTGCACCCAACCAGAGAGTGCAAAAAGCTCTAGTGGTTGGTAGACAGGAAGATAACGGAGGGCCAGTTGGTGGTCGATGAGCCAACCAAGGATGTGCGCAACAATCCCCTGCCGTCTCACACGAGGCAGGATCCCAAAGGAAAGGAGATAGCTATGATATCGATTATGGACCTTGAAGAGGTTGCGGATGTAGAGGCCCCAATAACCGCATAAGTTTATGAAGATCAAGACTAAGGTGTCGACACGAAAGATTCGCGTGCGGAGCGAATGAAGGACTCCGCAAAATTCGTTAAATTCTTCGATGAAATGAACTTTTCGAGTAACTGCAGGCATGAGATGATAAAAGCGATCTTGAGTGTGGCTGAGGATCATGGAGAAGAACTGGTCATCTCCAAGGGAAAGGTTGTGACGGCCGCACGATCGGGCGGTTTGAGCATGACGTTTGACGAGTCGGACAAAAAGACGGATGCCAATCATCAGAACCCGTTGTATGTAACAGCCACTATCAACCATGTAGAGTTCAAGAGGGTCTTTGTTGATGGAGTATCTGCAGTAAATGTCATCCCTCTTAGTACCCTGGAGTTAGCAGGAATTCCCCAGGACAAGATTGTCAAGAGGCCGTCACCTCTAAAGGGTTTCGGAAGCGACTCCAGAATGACAGTTGGCTGGATTCGATTGGGGATTCAGATTGGCCAGATCAATTTTTCTGCCAAATTTCACATTATCGAGGCCAACACCACTTACCACATGATTATCGGACGGGCATGGATCCATCGCTTCGACGCTGTACCCTCCACGGCTCACCAGGTTATGAAGGCCATTTGTAAAAACAAGGTGGTTGCAATACCTGCCTCGGTGAACCCCTTTAATCTAGAGGAAGCACATCTGTCCGAGGACGTATGGTTCACAGAATTTGCGGACGAGTCTACTCCATCCCCGTTCCAATCAACTCCCTTACCCACGTCAAGGATCACTCACCAACCGGATTCATGGTGATGCATGAGGAATCTAAGGAGAGGGAGTCCACACGGGAGGAGATTCCTACGGTTGCATACAAAAAGAGTGTCTACACCCTAAAAAGGGTCGCCGAGCATGACAGTGAGGGCTGGTAGGTAAGTATTTTCTACTCCAAAGGCAGAAAATGCTACCGCATCTGAAGGCTGTCACGAGACTACTATCATTCCAACGCCACTCAAAATGCGACGGAATTGTCTTTAACCTTCTCTTTACTGGGTTTTGTGATTAACAACTGTGCGCCCCAGGATACGAGTAATAATAACCCTCTCAGGGGGAATCCCTTTTCTGATTATCTATCAGTCTCATTCTGCCACCTTACAGTGATGTATGAGGTGTAAGCCTATCTGTTTAGATAGCAGCAAAATGCGAACGTAGGCCTATCTCATATGATAGTAGCTAAATCGCAGATTAAAAATCCAATCTATTTAAATAGCAGCCAAGAGTGAGTGTAAGCCTACCTCATATGGTAGCAACCAATTGAAAATTACAAAGCCTATTTTTCTAGATAGCAGCAAAATAAGAAGCCTATATGTCTAGATAGCATCCAAATGTGATCAAAGCCTATTTTCTTAGATAGCAGCAAAATAAAAAGCCTGCCTCATATGGTAGCAACCAATTGAAAATTACAAAGCCTAGATGTTTAGATAGTAGCCAAACTCGATCAAAGCCTATCTTTTTAGATAGCAGCCGAACGCGATCAAAGCCTATCTGTTTAGATAGCAGCCGAACGCGATCAAAGCCTATCTGTCTAGATAGCAGCCGAATGCGATCAAAGCCTATGTGTTTAGATAGCAGCAGAACAAAAAGCCGACATCATATGGTAGCAACCAATTGCAAAATTACAAATCCTATCTGTTTAGATAGCAGCCAAACGCGATCAAAGCCTATATGTTTAGATAGCAGCCGCACGCGATCAAAGCCTATATGTCTAGATAGCAGCAAAATAAAATGTCTATCTGTTTATATAGCAGCCAAACGCAATCAAAGCCTATCTGTCTAGATGACAGCCAAATAAAAATGTTCTACTTAGATAGCAGCCAGACGTGATCAAAGCCTATTTTTCTTGTTTGCATAACAGGTCAATACGCGAGTTAAAAGTCTACTGTAGTAGACAAAAGATAGCGAATAAAACACACTTTCATAATAGTCAAATGTGGCTTACAATTTATCTATCTAGATAGCAGCCTAAAGCAAAGCTTACAGACGAAAAAAAAGATTGCAATAAAAAATCAGAGTGCTCTTAAGGAACACTCTTACATGATTCTACAACTACGAAGCTTGATGCTACCACCAACGTTCTCGACCAGAACAGATCTCTTGTTCAAATACCTGACATGGTAAGGAGCCAGATGAGCCTCAAGCCAAGAGGGCCACTGATGTGAAGAACAAGCGGGAGAACAGCTCATGGTCTAGGAAGCTAATTGTGTGTAAGAAAGAAGCGCACCCACTTGTTGCTCTCTGGTTGGAACAATGGTAGCAAATAGTTCTCCGATGGGGAGCCAACGGAGATGCACACCACCCATTACTTGCTGGCATCGGAATCGCCACAAAGTCGCTCTTCGCTGGAGAATCACCGGAGATGACCCCTACAAACATAATGAGGAAAAATATGTCTTCATTCCATAAAAGAGCTTGCACAGCAGGTCTTCAAAAAGACCAAGGGAATACGGGGCTTCTTCGGCTAGTTCCTTGGGAGACATTCCTATAACACAACGCATGGGTTCAAAGCCAACGGACCGAAGCTGATACGGATTAAAAAGTGGTAGGGAACAACGAAAAGAATGGCAGGAACCCATGGAGAGGTGGCATTTTTTCAATCACAGGAACACAGAAGAGGAATGAAATATCAAGAAAGGAGGCTTATATAAGGCTCCGAGGAGACTCTTCAGTTTCTCGGCTGAGTCAGCAACACCTCGAAAAGGAGCAAGAATCAATGGCCCTGTTAAAGACTACGACGATACAGTAGCCCTAGGAAATGATGAAGGTTGGGCCCACTGTGTGACAAGCACACTTTATTTAATGCCGAGGTGGCACGACAGTTCAGATAATAATGGCGGCTCTTGGGGACTTGAGCCTACAAAGGGATAAAATATTCCGGACTCACCATATTCTTGAAACATTCGGTGCTAAGCTACAGCAAAACATGATACATGTGCGCAAGCCTAGATATCTTCGACAAGTGGCAAAAGTAATTAAGTGAAAAAATGCCTGTTTAGGCAGCAACCATACGCGCATGAAAGATTGGCCCGCGACAGCCCACCTGTTTAAAAGAGGTCACAAGGAGCAGACACAAAGTAGAGCATTCACGAACAGGAACCAACTAGAGAATATTTCAAAGCACGCAAAACCAATGCACGCAAAAGCAGGACATGTTTAAACAAATCCAAGAAGCACAGCCACAAAAAGAATATAAAGTTTAAATAAAAATAAGATCAAAAGATAGAGTTGTTTTTAATCCGTGAAGAGGTCTTTTAGAAGGGAATCTCCTGCCAACAGGTGAATAGAGTTGGCATCTAATTGTTCCAAGCGAGACTTTTTGTCCCTGTAACACCTGTCAGCTTCCTCAAACTATCTTAGGGCTCTCTCCAGCTCTGCCTTGCGCGCTTGAAGGGCGGTCTTCGCTCGTTGTAGCTAAAACGCTCATACCGGAGTTGAGCAGAATTGCATATCCTGGTCAATCTCTCTATGAGGAATCCCAGATCCAACTGCCCTGCTATGATTTCTTGAAGCTCGTCCGCGCTTGCGAGGAGATTCTCGGCACTTTCAACCGTGGTGCTTGAGGGGGTAGCCCTATACAACTTCTCCAAAAGTTCAGTCATTTATTTGAGCACAACTTCTCTGTCCCTGGGCAGTAGCTCCAGCACTCCTGCAAATGTTCTTGGATATGATAGGCACACCATCATTAGCCACTCAAGACAAGCCTGGTCAATATCTGTACATGATGAAAACAGGAGTGGAACAATAAGCAAAAAAAAACATGAGTTCAGCGACTAAGTATCACGGCTAAGGGTGCGGTGGTCTTACCAATGTCTTCAATAATTTTCCGGAGAGTGGAAATAGGATCCGCTGCTTGTGATCTGGAACCAGCTACTTCGACCATCCTCTGATCAGCATGAGCTTCGCGCGCAAAGTATTCCTCGGGTATTACAAGATTCCTCTGGGCCACAAAAACAGGGTCTTCAACCTGTGAGCCCCAGACATCCCAGGGGTTCTCGGAGAAAAGGGCATCCTAGTCAAAATCGACGCCCCCTGAGACAGTAGCATTTCCCGAAACACTTGGCGCAATAGGATCATCGCTTCTAGTTGATCCAAGCCCGTTATCATCAAGAGCGTCGCGTTCAATTGAGACGCCCTTAAAGTACTCTCCTCAGCAAGGGTGGCATGTTCACCGGACTCAGCATCACATTCAACCCTTCCAGCACTTCCCCTAGGGGAAGCATTCTGTCCAGAACTCATAACCATTGGGGCTCACGCAGCACTAACTCCTCGCCCAGCATCTCTGTTATCTGAAGAAAGGAATTTTGCTTGAGTGAGGGGAGTAGCATCATCCTGTTGCCTCCCTTGGTCCTCTTCCTCCTGCTCAGAAATGAACTCGAGGCGCTTTGCATCAGCGTCGCCTTCAACCATTGAAGCCTCTTCCATTGGACCTCGCTCTGAGCCTCCTGCAATAGAAATTTCACGCTCAGGAACCACTATGGCGCTGCGAGGGCGACGAGACCTCAAGGGGAAAGGGTCGGCTCTGCGAAAACAAGCGGGTTATTTTCGAAACAACAGACAATGGGAATTAAAAAAATTCTACCGAATTTCGAAGCGGCGTTTCCCCACTTAAATGGGGTGTCCGCGCGATAAGCATGACGCAGGTTATCATCAACACCTTTTAGCCTAGCGTGACCTGCTTATAATAAAGACATTAAAGTCCAGCTCAAAGAGGGGTAAAGTGGATGAGTATGTTGCGTGTTTCCAGAGGGGTTACCTGAGGATTCCCCACACTGATCTCTTATCCACCTACGGATATCACGTATAGGCACACAATGGTACAATGCGCCAATCACAATTTCATTATTGGATAAAGAAAACTTAAAAATTGTACCTTCCTCATCTTCATCGTTGACGAGTTCGTGGAGGGCTAGTTGGGCTCGATAAAGTTCATTCACCGTTCCGGGAGAGGGACGAGATGTGCGCGAACGAGTTGAGCGCGTACGTGATCTTCGTTCTCTGGAGCTCCCCTTGGCGATTTCCTCGAGGCTTTTTTGCTTAACCATCTCAATTCGCTCCTCCTCCGACAGCTTGTCTTGCAGAGATCTTTCCTCAGCCATACGTCGTGACTCCAACGATGGCCTCTTCCTCGGTCATGATCACCGGTCCCTTTAGAAGGCTTTCTTCATCTGCAACAGAGGAACAAATAATGAGTACAGGCACGTTAATTTGTCAAGTTGATATGTTACTTTATCTCACCTTCTTCTTCTTCCTCCCTGGTGACAAAGCCAGACTCAGATTATGGGATGGCCCTTTTCTCGAGACAGTTCTCTTGGCAGAAGAGGTTTTCTTTACTACTGGCTCATTCCGCGAATGTTTCGATGGCCGCGTACCAAGTTATCTGTCAAAGAGGGACCTGCACTTCTCTTGTTTGTCACTTCGACATACGGAGCAAGGAAAAGTTCAAGTTTCTCCGAAACCGCCTGCTGGATTTCTTCATCCACGGGCATCACTAGAAGAATGATGCTGTCGGGTTGACTTCTCTTTGAGAGACAAAGATTTATAAGATCCCTGCTGCGATCCCCCGAGGCAAAGCGTCTCAAGCAGCACTGATAAAGAAAAAGTAACAATGCTTTCAATCAAATATATATATATATATATATATATATATAGCGGGGAATGAGAAAACAGTTCATATAATACCGCTTGGAAGTATCGCGCGTACTGGGCCCTAGCATCAAGGGAGTTTTTCCCAATAGCGGTAGTCTTCTCCTTCAGGATGAACTCCGGGCAAAGGTGGTCTTTAGCTAGCAAGGAGTAATATCAGTAATTGGCTGCACTTCGGGTCAGAGTAGTCTTGAAAGGATAATATTTTGATAAAGGCGCGAGGTTCGTACTGACTGGAAGCTGAGTCTGAAGATTGGTCAAACGACGAACCTGGGTATTCGAGAAAGCCTCCCAACTAGAAGAGATTCTGCCCTGCCTTCCTTTGGAAGGCTGAGTCAAAGGAAGTTATGCGAGAAGCAGTCCGTTGCTTTTCCCATAGAGCACTCCATTATAGAAACCCTTGGTAATAGACTTGGACCACATGGGGGCGCAACGACATCATAACCCAGTTGAAGGGCCATGCGAAGAGGATCAAAAGGAACTGCTATGCGCTCATAGTTGCAAGATTCTACACCAGACGCGTGCTCAACCAATGCAGGCAGATAAGTTCTTCTACACCAATTCACATACCGCCCATAACGCCGAGACCCTCTTGTAATGTGTTTCTCCTGGAGAGGATTGTCAACCTCGGGATACATTTCCGCAAGATAAATGATGTTATCTAATTCTACCACATATGGTCGGGCCATGAAGAGGTCAGCATCATCACAAACCAAGGAAAAGTTACGGCGAGTAATCTAAGTACCAAACCAACGCCACGAACGAGGACACAGATGTACCTCCTTCGAGTTCACATTCCACAAGTAGACAAGAGAGGGATCTGGAGCATATGTAGGCCATCGTTCAAAAACCCACATGGTCAAGAAACCGATATTGACAAAGGAAATGACATCGACCCTTCTCCGCGACTGCTCAACAAGAGAAACGGCTAAGTCGTGACAATAGTACAAAGAACCCAAAACAAGGGGCCCCAGAGCAATTTTGCGACCAAGCGCGAGCTTTACCCTGAGTGGGAGCACGTGGATAAAGACTCCGTCATGCGTACTCCCGTCTATGAGGAAATGCGACAGCCAAACGCACAGGAAGCCACACAATGACCATTGGAGTCCTTCTCCGTCGGTAAAAATCACCACTGACATGAAAGTACCGCAGGGTTAAATTTCGTCAGGTTCCCATTGCGTGGCGGCTTTCTTCAGGGTCGCAACACACTCCTGCATCTTCGTAAAAAGAGTAAGTTCCTCATCACCCTCTAATTCGTCCAGAGGATCAAAAGCTCCCATTCTCCAAAGCATCAACAGATTTTCCACATCTTCGAGGGTAGGCGCGACCTCAAAGGAAGAAAAGTGGAATGTATGGGTTTTCCATGAGTAACACGAAAACAGGACCCTTAGCATGTCCTAGTCAGCTTTAAGGTTGAAACCTCTGGTCGCGCTAATTGTGTTATAAATCCCGACTTGCTTTAACACTGCCTCATGATTGCTAAGGATGAATGTGGTCCATTTATCCATCTCGTCAAGCTTCTCTAGGAAGGCCTGGAAAAAGACGTCATTGAAAGGGACCAGACCAGCTTCAATAATGAGCCTATGTACATCATGGGCATCAGCGAGGTCCCAATCTTCCCTGCTTGATGCGGGTTTCAACTCGAAAGCAGCAACTGGGGGAGCGTCTCCTCGGATCGTAGCCAAATAAAAATCATCGCCACCCAGATAAGGAGCCTTGCACCATAATTCCTTGGGAAGCTCCTTCACTTCAATGGCCTCCTTGTTTGACTTCTTTGGGGCCATATCTGTGGGCATAAAGCTGCAGATTACAAATCAACGACATGCAAGAGGAAATAAAAAAAGTGGGAGAATACTATCCGCAAAATTGGACTTGGAAATTTCAAAAGTTATAAACACACACCTTGTTGACGATTGAGAGCTTGAACCGCTTGAGAGAAGGTGTCAGCGGGCTGATCAAGAACTTGATCGAAGGTTTCTGCTTCAATTTGGGGATTCTCTCTCCGATATATACGAACTTGGAAGCAGCAACAATGGAAAAGTTCTAATTGAAGGGAACAAAAGGTTAAAATATCCTTCAGATCGAAGAGTCATGACTGCTGACATTTGCTGAGTCAGCGACGCTTCAGAATCCGGCGAAATTGACGACCTATCAGCTATCCTTGCCTAAAAAATAGGCGAAAAATCATGGATGGCGTCTGATTAGCTTCGCAGTGACCACGCTTCGTCAAAATCCAAACGGCGCTTCTAAACCCTACATAATCATGGCTATGACCGGGGTCTACAAGAATTCAAATTCAAAAAAGAATCTGCGTGGGGTTCACGCACGGCTGATTTTGCGCGCGTGACATTCGCTCAAAAGGGGGCTAATGTAGATACAGCTTTCCAGACAAGTAGATCACTGCCACGTTGAAGCAATACAGCACACCCAGCTATGCTCCATACACACCGGATAACTACCTATGCTTATCCACATGGGGGCTGCGAGACAAGGCCCCCGCGTACCAACACGGGACTTGTAGGGAATTAGTGGTTTGGAGGCTAGGGTAAGGCCCGTCGCGCGCGTGCGACAACCAAGATCGCGCGTGACCCTTTGTAACTGCTTTGAGAAACTTAATGACCACGTCCTATGAACCCGGCTTGACCTCATAACGGTCTCCGGTATGTACGGTTAGGTGCCTAACGGTTCCTATATACACGGTCGAACGTGCCGTTATGGGGGCTACCATTAAGCCTCCATTTATGGTGCATTAACCCCCTCACAACGGTCACTTACCCACTATATATAGGATCGTTAGCCCTCCGTTGCAACATCTAGTTCAACAGATTCATATATGGTTCTACGCTAGCCATTAAGCTGTCTCTCTCTCTCTCAGTTGCAATTGCTTACGCTCTCCCTACACACACCCTACAACTCTCTGTGTTCTTATTCTCTACTTGAGGTGTACACTTAGATCTCTCCGAGGGATTTCAGTGACAACAAGCTCCCACTATTTTTCTCGAATTAGTAGCCCTCACCATTATTGCTGAATAAATCATATACTTTCTAGTGGATCAAGATCCATATTTCACCTCTTTTCGAGCTTCCTATGACAAGTCACCCAACAATTAGTTGTTTTGGTAGGAAAAACTTCCAATTGCATCCTATGCAACTCTTAGTTCAGTTGGCATATAACTCTTCATTTATCTATCTCATAGATAATCTCAATTGTATTGCCTCTAAGCTTTCAATATTATTGAATTAGCTTAGTTGTGTTCATCCTTGTACTTTAACAATTACACATTACTAGCTTGTGTCATGGTGCCATCCTATGATGAATCAAATTGTCTTGCTTTGGCAAGCACGAGTTTACTACATTATAGTTTTGACGAGTGTTAAGTAACGAGAAGGCAAAACGCAATGTTTGTTGTTGAGGAATTTCCTTGTCAATTTAATTGTTTTGTTGATCCAATCAGCTGGGTCTACTTATTTTAATTAGAAAATCCAAAATAAAATATCCGGATTTTAATTATTATCTTGTAATGTTTTGCATGCATCAACCATACACTAAAAATAAATAACAAGACAATAAATAATCAAACAAATAAATAAACATGATGTGGATGTGGCCTCCCAAAACTAAGATATTCCAAAGCCAATGAGAATATCTATAAACCCTAATGTTGAGTCAAAGACTTCTTAGTGTGTTTTGAGAAGTAATTGTTTTGAGTGATGAAATACAAAGACAAAGTGTTTCTAAGGCTCCAAGGCCTTTAGATACTGATCAGAGCTTCAAAGCTTTGAGAATAGCTTTACTATACTGTTTGTTCTAATAATCTTGTATTGCATGTTGTATATCTGATGATTATGATCAGAGATTTGCTGCAAATATCCATGTTATATATTGTTTATACATCTAACACAATTGCCGATATCCTGATCAAAGTGAATCAAAGATTTCTGGTCTTAATGTTGAAAGACTGTGAAGCATGTTCAGAGCTTCAAGGCCTTGAGATGTGCCTTAGCTGCTGACAGTTTTTACAGAGTTAATTTGATTCTTTCTTGCAGGGTTTTACCTTTATTATTATGATTGTTTAATGACTTCTAAAATTATTAAACTAGTTTATCATGAGTTATATGTTTCACAAGTTAATCAGATTATTGTATTATTCACTCATCCAGTTTTTATTCAGAAACTGGAAATCCAAACAGACTTTGTGTTGTTATATTTCTGGATGTTGTTGTTGCTGTGTTTTAATATTGTTGCAGGTTTGTTAAACGTGCAAGTGCAATCTCAACAAACTCCAATGGATATCTACTCAGAGCTGTTTCATATTGCAGTTAGAAAAGATGAGGATTTGCCGGAACTGAGATCCTAAAATCTCTCATTCAGTTGCGGAGAGTGGATAAAAGACTGGTTTGAATTTTGAAAGATATAGAAGCTTGCAGAGAACTTAGAGAGGTGTGGAAAATTCGTGGAAGACCAGACACTCAAACACAAACATATTCAGGCTTCAATTACAGCTTTCAGAAGATCAATCATTCAGGTTTCCTGAAGAACACATCCAGGCCTTCACAAGCTTATTTTTCTACTGTGTTCTTCTTCTGTTTCGTAATCTGCTTATCTTTTGTATATCTAAAACCTCACTAAACCTAGTGGTTGGTTGTTCAAGTAAACAACAAGAGGTTCTTGTTAGCTCAACAGTTAGCAGCTGGTACTAGATAGGTTTGGAACCACAAGCTGTATAGGTGTAAGGGAATTCACTTAGGCTTGAAGATCTATGGCTGTTTCTGTGTGAGTAATAAGAAGTGTTTGCCCAATCCTGGTGTGATTAGATCCCTCGGGCAGAGATTAGGTCCACTGGGACTGAACTCTGTAAATTGCCTTGTGTTCTTTACTTTACAGTTTTGTTATTTTCTGCTGCAAGCAACTCAAATCAAACTAGGGTTTACAAACTATTTAGAACTGGTGGTAGTTCAAGGCCTTGAAGCTTTCTGTTTTCCTTAGAAATTTTCTGAATAATTTTCTAAAATCTGAAGGCTTTGAGATTTGAGTTTCTCAAATATTTACTTAGTTAAAATTTGTGTTTAGCAAAAAGTTTCCATACTCTATTCAACCCCCCCCCTTATAGAGTATTTTGGTCCTGTATTTAGTCTACATTACGAACTTTCAATTGGTATCATAGCTTGGGTCTCTAATATAGATCTAAAAATCTTGTGACTATGAGTAATGTAGGAGATGGTGGATTCTCACAAGGAAGGGCAGCAAACAGACCTCCATTGTTGTGTGGTGATAACTTCATGCACTGGAACGCATTGATGAAGATGTTCATCATAGATCAAGACATGGAACTGTGGTCAATAGTTTAGAATGTTCCTCATGAGTATTACACTACCATAGATAGAGTTGGACGCATCAAGTATGAGGAAAATCTCTCAGTTACTGAACTGGAAAAGGTATCAAAAAATTACAAGGCTATGAATCTGTTATACTGTGATCTTAACGCAGATGAGTTCAACAGAGTATCAAATTGCAAAAGTGCCAAAGAAGTATGGGACAAACTGGTTGTGACATATGAAAGAACAAGTCAGGTTAAACAGACCAAGATCAACATACTTCTGAGGCAATATGAGATGTTCAAGATGAACTCAGATGAGACCATCAAGGAGATGTTCAAAAGATTCACTGATGTGGTGAATAATCTGGAGTCATTGGGAAAGAAGTTTACATATGAAGAAAATGTCAGGAAAATTCTGAGGAGCTTACCAAAAGCCAAGGGGGAGGCAACGACAATAGATATTGAGGAAGCTCAGGATTTAAGTCTTCTTCAGCTAGATGATCTACAAGGAAAGCTGCTCACTCATGAAATGTCTATGAAATATGTAGAAGGTGATCTGAGTGAAAACATCAAGAACTTAGCACTCAAGGCTAAAGACAATGAAAAATCTCAAAGCCTTGAGTTTGAAGATGAGCATGATGATGAAGAGGCTTTAGCATTGATCTCCAAGGCCTTGGCCAGGATTCTCAAAAAGAAAAGAAACTCTGGTAACAAGGACTACAACAGAGAGAGATCAAAACCTTCAAACAGGAAGGACTACAAAGGTAAGTCTTCATCACAGTCACATAAAACTAAAGTAATGAGATGTTTTGAATGTGGTGATGCAGATCATTTAGTAAGGGATTGTCCACAAAAGAAGAAGAACAGGAACTTTCAAAAGAAAACAGTTACAACAGAAGGAAGGAAGCCATAATGGCCTCTCGGAGTGATTCTGATTCATCAAGTGACTCAGACACAGAAGAGGATCAAGAATTTTTTTTTTTCATGGCTAAACATGATGGAGAAAAGTCATCTGACAAACATATTGAGGAAATGGTAAAAAATCTTCTTGCTAGTCCTTCTGATGTACTTCCTGAAATTCTCAAGAGTATGTTTTTAAATGAGGAAAATTATAGAAATGAGATTTATTCTTTAAAGATTAAGATTCATGAGAAGGTAAAAGAAAACCTGGATCTCGTTTTTGCCAACAAAACTGCTGAAGTTTCTAAGACAAATATTGGAAAGGACTTCAAGGCCTTGGACAGCAGGTTCAAAGCCTTGAAGGCTTAGATAAAAGAGATTGTTGATCAAAACACTCTCTTAACTGAAAGATATGCTGATCTAAAGACTCATTAAGAGGATTTAGAACAACAAATATGTTCTTTGACTGAGAAACTTCAAGAGTCTAAAAAGGTCCTATCCAGTTTTACAAGCTCAGAACATAATCTAAATCTCATTCTTGGAGGAAGTCTAAAATCAATGCATAAAAGTGGGAATGACTATAATCCAAATTTTCCAAAGAAAATCCAAACTACTTTTGTCAAATATGGTAGGTTCGAAAAAATCCCAAGTATAGGATATCGTCTCAAGTAATAATCCGGTAAGTCCGGAGTCGAATCCACAAGGAGAGGAGGTTTAGACAATGACTTACTATCACTAGAGTAAACGACTAACTAAGCGATAAAAGAAATTTCTCAATGGCTTTAAAGCTTGCCAAGCTATCAAATCCACCAAAATCAATTGATGGAGCAAGTTGAGGTTTAAGTTTAAGATCAAAGTAAACGACTACTAGAGCTACGATTCAAGAGTATTCGCACATCAATTGAATCGCATGTTTCAATCCACAAGACAAGTATCTCAAGAAGTGATTGCTCATTGCAATCCAACTCGCGACAAAAGAAGTGTGTAAATCCAACACGCTAATCAAGCACTAAAGAGACTATTCAAATGAGATTCTCCAAATTTCAAGTGTTTCAAGCATCAACCATATGTAAACACACATGGGTGTTTCCACATGAAAGATCAAGCAACAAATGAGATTTGTAAATTCTCACTCAAATCACCTAACTAGTACTCAATTTCTCAAAGTTAGGATTGATGAGTTCCTCTCACTCAAATGCAACCCCAAATCAAACAAGTCAAGAGTATTCGCACATCTACCTATTCAATGCATCAAATACTTCAACAAGAGAAATCCAAACATTGCATTAAGCATTCAAGTGAACCCCATTCAACCCAAACATCCTTGAAGTTCAACTTGAATCAATATGAGGATTGAGGCACTAGATAGTCCCAAATCACCCAAGCAATTGAATTAGCTAGACATGATAGATTCAAGAGTAATAAAGAGCAATGATATTTTCATAACCAACACTTGAATTCATCGACTTGTTTTCACCAATTCAACCTCAATACATCAACTACTACTTCATTCAAACTACAAAAATGAAGCACTAAATCAACTACTTGAATCAAAGATGCACAAAACTAACTTAGAGTAGCTATTTGGACCCTCTACTGCTGCAAATCAGATCATCTACTGCTGCTGCTACAGTAATCAAAGAAGAACACAGCAGAACAATACTATAGCAGCAAACAGAGCACAAATTATCACCAAGAACAACCCTATTTCGACCTCCTCTCTCCCTCTCTTCCTCTTTCACTTGTTCTTGGGCCTGAATTTGCTCAAGAGTGAGCTTAGAATCGCAATAACAAGCCCAGAAACGGGTGAAAGCGGAGAGAGAGAGGAGCTAAAAGCAGGGGCGAACAGTACTGTAGCCGACGGGTCAAAGAAGAGAGCCTTCGATTTCTTCAAGCTTGTGTTATATAGAATTGAGAGGTGGATTTCGTAGCCTCCAAGGATCAATCTATGCCCTCCAATTGACCTATATGCCTCTCCATCGTCGATCTTATCTTGCACTCATGAACCCTAGCGATTTGGGGCTTTCTTGTTCTCTTCATTTTGGGCCGAATTGATGGGTGCACTTGATAGGTATTGGGTTGGGGATTGATTTGATACCGATTTTGAGCCATTTGGTGGCGATTTGAGGACGGTTTGAGGGTCGTTTGGAGCTTCGTCGAAGCTTCCATGGGGCTCTGCTCTGTGTTGCGTCGTGATGAAGACGAAGACCGTCTGTTGCTAAGTTATTTCGCCTGAAATTGCACTCCTGCCCCCTCTAGTTTGCTGGGGGCTTTGAAAATTCCCCCGACTCTTATTAAAACATGTGGATAAATGCACATCCACCCCCAATCCGTTAAGAATCCTTCAAGTTAGCCATTAAAATGTTTAAAAATTTGCACTTAAGCCCCTCTTCCGTTAAATACTTATCTTCTTGGCCCATGACCTTCACTTTTGACTTCTAGATATTCACTAATCTTCTCTTGTCTTCTCAAATAGGCCGTTAAATCTTCAACTATTCTTCATAGGTCCTCCAAGTCCCTTCTTCATGGCTCTTGAGCCGTAAATCCTCTTCAAATTCATCGTTTAAGCTCCCCCTAGCTAGCCTCTTTCGTTTTAAAGCACGTCTCCACCTACAAAACTAGGCAAAAACAACCAAAAGTACGAAAACAAGCATAAGTCTAGAAAGAGAGATAAAATAGATAACTTACACATATTAGCAAGTTATGAAGAGTTCGTTAACATACTAAATTATGCAATTTCAATTCATCAACACACCCCCCAACTAGCCTTTTGCTCGTCCTTGAGCAAAGAGAGCGATATTTAAACTATTTAAGAACCAATCATGAGAGACACACACTCAACTAGACAAGGCTTGACTCAATTCTAATCTAGACTCAAATATTTACAAAGACACTCACACAATATATATCCTATGTGAGAACCCAAAGAAAATAAAATACTAAGAGTTACTAGCTAATTTTATTTTATTTTTTTGGTGGGGGAAAAAGAAGAATGCACAAATGTCTTCTCAAATAAATTCTCAAAGTCTACAAAGATTGAGAAAGAAGCCTATGGACGTCTAAGAATATACTCATACAAATGTGGGCGGTGTTTGGTAGAAGGTGACTCATGCGAACCACAAAACTTGTTAAATTACGTCCAATTTGCGAGAAAGTATGCCTTCAAAAATAAGGATCACATGAAACTAGACATTCTCATACTTATTCAAAAGCACCCATGTAGGATGGACCTCCAAAGCTTTGAACAAAAAGGAGTTTTAGAATGGGGGATGTGGTTGTGGGCTTGTATGATCCTTTTGTGGATTGGGAGGTAGTGCGAATTATTATAATTTTATTTTTATTTTTTTCTTTTTTTTCGAGATTTATAGCTTTAACATTTTTTTTCCACCTCCAATCCAAGGCTCTCCAAGACCCACAACAAAACAAAGGAATATACAAGCGAGTGGGCTTTTTAAGCTAAACCAAGGGAGCTATCTAGGTGGTGACGTAAAATTATCCCCGGACCCCTCTATTTCTTAGACATCACATGGGGTGTCATTGGTAACCACCACTCCAATGGGCTGCAAGTTTCCACCGCAAAAACGATTATAATTAAATCCTTTTTGAAGAGTTCAAATAGCTTTAGAAATGCACCCTTTATCAAAAGTATAAGACGTCAAAGTTTATGTGATCAACTTAGCTTGAAGGACTTAAACATGAAACGTAAATTTAGTGTGTCGTTTTGTGAGGACGCATGGTATTGCGGAATGTGGGATATTGGTGTAGATGTATTGAGTATAAGCAAAGAATACATTTTTAAAATAAAAATAAAAAGAACATGGACTAAGAGATTTCATTCTTTGAAAACATCTAGTTTCCAAAATTCTCCCTTTTCACTTTTTCTCATTTTTTTTTTCATTTTTTAATTTTTTTTTCTTTTTTTTTCAAAATAAGTGACTCAACTATAACTTCCTATGACTGAATAAAGCTATCAATAAAATCTAGACTCAAGATGAAAGGTTAAAATAAATAAAACTACCCAAGAAAGAGAAAAAAAATCCAAGGTTTGACACGAGAAAAGAGTGATGCTTCTCATGAAAGGTTCACACACATTTTTTTTAAAATTTTTTTTAATTTTTTAATTTTATATGATTTTTTTCAAATTTTTCATTTTTTTGTATTTTTCATGTAATTACTAATGAAGAAAAAGCATGCTTGTAACCATTTAAGCAAGAAATAAAATCTACTCCACCCCCAACTAGAATATCACATTGTCCTCAATGTGTTGGAACAATAGAATAGCAAACAAATTCATATGAGAGATAAGGGATAGATAGACCTCATTTTAGCTTTCTTGGACACCAAGCCCAAGTCCTCCTCCAAGAGCAACCTACAAAATGGTAAAAGAAAAGAAAAGAAAATGCAAGAAATAGAGATAAACTAATTTGTTTATGTACAACTAGGGAGGTGAAAAAAATAAATGATGCTATCCCACCCCCAATCTTGGAAATTTCTTTCCATGCCATGCCCCTACTTCATTCTTAGAAAAGTACTTCTCCTTCAAAAAATTTGATTCATCAATTAGAGTAGATAGGAGAAGTAGGGGCAAGACACAAAAGATGAATAAGAGATGCACGCAAAATCTAACAATTAAGCTAGAGCAAGTGGATATGTCATGCATCATCTTAAGAAAAGGATTTGGAATCCTCAAATGACATGAATCATAGAATGGGTCTTCATAAGTTGCCAAATTTTCAATAGAAACCACAACTTGAGAGATAGGGGCAACTTCTGAATCCTCAATCTCATCATTTTCATACATAGCACATGGATTTAAGGATGTGGCCTCACAAGAAAGAGGTAAAATCAGTTGGGAACATGAAACCACATTCAAACCCTTAGGCTCATGATTTGGATCATTGACTTGGTCAAGTTGAGCCATTAGTCTCTCCTCTTCATCAAAGTTAATTGCATCTTCCATGAGAAGAGATGAGTAGGAAGCTTCACTACCATACAAAAATTATATTTCCTCCCGAGTAAGCTCATCTAATTCTTTAGAAGATGTAGTAAAAGAGTTAGACTCCTCTTGAAAAAGCTCATCTTATTCATATAGACTCTTTTACTTCAAGATTGTGTTATATAGACTTGAGAGGTGGATTTCGTAGCCTCCAAGGATCAATCTATGCCCTCCAATTGACCTCTATGTCTCTCCATCGTCGATCTTATCTTGCTCTCATGAACCCTAGCGATTTGGGGCTTTCTTGTTCTCTTCGTTTTGGGCCGACTTGATGGGTGCAGTGGATAGGTCTTGGGCCGGGGATTGATTCGATACCGATTTTGAGCCATTTGGTGGCGATTTGAGGATGGTTTGAGGGTCGTTTGGAGGTTCGTCGAAGCTTCCATGGGGCTCTGCTCTGTGTTGCGTCGTGAGGAAGACGAAGACTGTCTGTTGCCGAGTTATTTCGCCTGAAATTGCACTCCTGCCCCCTCTAGTTTGTTGGGGGCTTTTAAAATGCCCCCGACTCTTATTAAAACATTTGGATAATTGCACATCCACCCCCAATCTGTTAAGAATCCTTCAAGTTAGCCATTAAAATGTTTAAAAACTTGCACTTAAGCCCCGCTTCCGTTAAATACTTATCTTCTTGGCCCTTGACCTTCACTTTTGACTTCTAGATCTTCAATAATAGCCTTAATTCTTCTCTTGTCTTCTTAAATACCTTAAATCTTCAATTATTCTTCATATTAGGTCCTCCTAGTCCCTTCTTCATGGATCTTGAGCTGCAAATCCTCTTCAAATTCATCGTTTAAGCTCCCCCTAGCTAGCCTCTTGTGTTTTAAAGCACGTCTTCACCTACAAAATTAGGGAAAAATAACCAAAACTACGAAAACAAACATAAGTCTAGAAAGAGAGATAAAATAGATAAATTACACATATTAGCAAGTTATGAAGAGTTCGTTAACATACTAAAATATGCAATTTCAATTCATCAACACAGACATTCTCCAAAATGTCATTACTGTGGAAAAATTGGTCATATCAGATTAACTTGTCCCTTCAGAAGATCAGAACCTCACATTATGAGGAATACTTATCCTTATCAGCTTAAGGGACAGGTTAAGCAGATTTGGGTTCCAAAAGGTATTAGACCACCAAACATGGCTGATTCTGATTATGACTCAAAGTTCTGCACTTGGTCTAACATCCTGTTTAGGCAATGATTTACTTTTGCAGGATGTCACCAAGGCCTTCAAAGATCAGAAATGTATATAAGACAGTGGCTGTTCCAGACATATGAGTGGAAAGAAATATCTCTTTACTGAGCTTACAAGAAAATCTGGAGGAACAATTACACTTGGTGAAAAAGCAAAATGCAATATTATTGGTATAGGTAGTATTGGTAATGGTTCTACCAACTCTATCTCAAATGTTTATCTTTCGGATGGACTTAAATATAATCTGCTCAGTATCTCTCGGTTATGTGATAAATGTTACAAAGCTATATTTGACAAGGAGAAATGTGTGGTGCAAGATGTGAAAACTGGAGATTGCATACTCACTGCTCCTAGATCATATAATCTATATGCTATGATTACTAACAGTGTTGCAGGTGACAAGTTGAAATGCCTCAAGGCCTTGAAGAAAGACTCAAAGATTTGGCATAGATAGCCTGGGCATATTAGCATACACACCTTGAATAAACTCATCTCAAAGGATTTGGTAAGAGGATAACCATCACAAAAAATTTTAGATGATGAGGTTTGCAAGGCGTGTGTACAAGGTAAACAAAAAAGAATCTCATTCAAGTCAAAGAACTTTGTAAGTACTGCTAGACCCTTAGAACTGTTGCATATGGACTTGTGTGGTCCTATGAGAGTTCAGACCCCAAAAGGTAAGAGGTATATGCTTGTTATAGTAGACGATTATTCTAGATTTACACGGGTGATGTTTCTTAGAGACAAAAATGAAGCTTTATTTGAATTTTCAAGACTGTGCAAAGAGCTTCAAACTATGAAAAATTTGCCTTTTGCATCTATTAAAAGTGATCATGGTAGGGCATTTGATCAACTTGACTTTGATTTATTTTGTGCAAAGCATGGCATATCACACAACTTTTTGTAGGGTTTTGATCATGGATACGCATTGGAAAAACAAATATAATCCATTCAATACCCTCCAAGGATCACAAGACAAGAGACATAACGATGGTAAGGGAAGAAAATCAAGTTACACACCTTAGGGTTTCTCCTGTGATGACTTGTAACTTGAATAGTGTCACGTTTTCTATAGTTGATCCATGCCTAGAATTGAGATCTAGATCTTCCTTCTCCTTTGTGCTAGCCCGTAATGGAGGAAGAGTAAGAAGAAATCACACAACACAAGGCAACAAGGAGGGGGCGACCTCCTTGTTGGGCCGACGGGAAGGGCGCGGCGGCAAGGGGGGGCGTGCGCCTCTCTTGCTTGGTTGCTCCCTCTCCTTTTGTTCTCTCCCACTCAAGTTATGAACTAAAAGCTCATTAGTAGGGAAGGAAGGAAGAAGCATCCTTTATATAGTCCAACAAATCCTTGACAACTACCTAAAGGACCCATTCTAGTCCTACTAGAATTCGGTTTAGTCCATTCCTTGCAAATTAGTCCTACTAAGTTTGCAAGGTGTTGCAAAGTGATCCTTTTTATTAATTAATCCTATTAATTAATTCTAAAATCTAGTTCAACTCTATATAGCGTGTGACCCCATAGGTTCTATCTAGTTGGTAGCAACAATTTGCTAATATGGAGCGGTTTCTAGCAAAACATCCAATCTAGCCAACTAATAGAATAGTCATCCGACAAACCTTGTACAAGTAATTGTCTCATCCATTTGTCTCTATATCCAGATCGGACACGAGACATACAAGGCACACTCGTATATCCAATCCATAGTTTCTCGATCCATGGGAATAGTCTTATTCGTGCAAATAACATCAATATCCCATATTGATTTATTTGAGTCTGGCCAGACATTCTATAAGCACTATCCCTCGAGTGGACTAGTATATTTACTCCCTTTATGTGGGAGGGACAAATTCTATCTACGTCCACTACGATCTCTAAGCTTGCTTCTTATTGTATCCGGTACACGTCTTTATAACTACCCAGTTACGGTGTAGCGTTTAACGCTACCAAAATCACAATAATCCACAACTAGAATATCTAGCGACTTCAAGTCTAAGGATGACAATAACATTGTGACTTAACATAACGTGTATGTAGCCTTTTCGGAGATGGGTCAATCCGGTGAGCCATTACCCTTAATGCACACCCATGTGTTGGATCATGATATCTCCGTATCAATCCAACCCCATACTAGTCTATAGATGATTGTCCCATTAATCATTTATACTGGACTAGGGATATTTAAGATAAACAACACAATTGTAAATCTAAGGACTTCATTATATTAAATATCCAATAAATAATACAATGAATTTTCTAGCCAAAATAAATTCATTCTAAACTAGATTGCCTCTAGGACATATATTCCAACTGTCTCCCACTTGCACTAGAGCCAATCTGACGCATCTCGTATTCCCATGCTCCTAGTGTGCCCTTCATGCTTCCACTGCACAAGTGGCTTGTTAAGTGGATCTGACATATTCTCATCTTTAGGAATCTTGCATATCTGAATGTCTCCTCTATCGATAATATCTCGAATCAGATGGAACTTCCTGAGCACGTGCTTGGATTTCTGGTGCAACCTGGGTTCCTTTGATTGCGTGATCGCCCCAGTGTTGTCACAGTACAACTCAACTGGATCCGCATTGCTAGGAACCACACCAAGTTCAAGAAAAACTTTCTGATCCAAACAGCTTCCTTTGCTGCGCCATTTGCAGCAATGTACTCAGCCTCTGTTGTAGAATCAGCCACTGTCTCTTGTTTGGAACTCTTCCAGGTCACCGCTACTCCATTAAGGGCAAACACATATCCCGAATGTGATCTAAAGTCATCTATGTCGATTTGGAAGCTTGCATCCGTGTAACCCCTTACACGCAACTCTTCCTTGCCGCCAAATATCAAGAAAGCATCCTTAGTTCTTCTCAAGTACTTTAGGATGATCTTGACCGCAATCCAGTGACTCTCACTTGGATTGGATTGGTATCTGCTTGTCATACTCAAGGCATATGACACATCTGGTATAGTACATAACATGGCGTACATGATAGATCCTATGGCCGAGGCATAGGGAATTCTACTCATGCGTTCCTTCTCAATCTCATTGGAAGGACAACCACTCTTCGAAAGAGTGATTCCATGTGACATGGGCAAGAATCCCTTCTTGGAATCTTGCATGTTAAATCGCTTCAACACCTTGTCAATATATGTACTCTGACTTAGGCCTAGCAGTCTCTTAGATCTATCTCTATAGATCTTTATACCGAGTATATAGGCTGCTTCCCCTAAATCCTTCATTGTGAAACACTTCCCTAACCAATCTTTAAAAGATTGCAGCATGGGAACGTCGTTTCCAATGAGTAGTATGTCATCCACACACAAGAACAGGAAAGCTACAGAGCTCCCACTAACCTTCTTATAGACACAAGACACATCTTCGTTTCTGATGAAGCCAAACTCTTTGACTACTTCATCAAAACGTCGATTCCAACTCCTAGAAGCTTGCTTTAATCCATAAATGGATCGTTGCAGATTACAGAATTTGTTGGCTTGCTTTGGATATTCAAAGCCCTCCGGCTGTATGATATACACGTCCTCTAGGAGATTCTTATAAAGGAATGTTGTTTTGACTTCCATCTGCCAAATCTCATAGTCGTAGTATGCTGCAATTTCAAGTAGGATTCGGATGGATTTGGTCATAGAAACTGGTAAAAAGGTTTCATCATAGTTAATACCATGAACCTGTCTGAATCCTTTAGCCACCAATCGACCCTTATAGGTAATCACATTACCATCCATTTCGATCTTCTTCTTGAAGACCCATTTGCACCCTATGGGCCGCGCCCTTTCGCGTGGTTCCACCAAAGTCCATACTTTGTTGGTATACATGGATTCCATCTCGTATCTCATGGCTTCTAGCCACTTTTGATAGTCTGGGCCTTTCACGACCTCTTCATAGGTAGTAGGCTCATCATCTATGAGCATCGTGTCACCTGAATCGGTCACGAGAAGTCAATACCTCTCGGGTTCCTGGCGCACTCTACTAGATTTGTAGGGTTTTGATTCATGGATGCGCAACAGAAACAATAATTAACCATGCAAAACCCTCCAAGGATCACAATTCAAGAGACATAACGATGGTAAAGGAAGAAATCAATAACACACCTTAGGGTTCTCCTTTGATGACTTCAAACGCGAATTGTGTCACGTTCTCTATGGTTGATCCACGCCTAGAGTTGATTCCTAGATCTCCCACTACTTGGTGCTATCCCGGAAAGAGGAAGAGGAAGAATAATCACGCAAAACGAGACAACCAAAGGAGGTGTTCGGCCTCCTTTGGGGCCGACGGGGACAGGGCGGCGAGCTAGGGGGCGGTCGGCTCCTTAGCTTGTTTCTCTCTCTCCTTTTGTTCTCTCCCACTCTTTTGATGTTCAATTATGAGCATAAGTTGTGGGAAGGAAGGAAGGTCCTTTATATAGTCCAACAACTCATTGCCAACTACCTAAAGGACTTATTCTAGTCCTACTAGAATTCAATTTAGTCCCTTCCTTGCAAATTAGTCCCTACTAAGTTTGCAAGGTTTTGCAAAGTGATCCTTCTAATTAATTAATCCAATTAATTAATTCCCAAATCTAGTTCAACTCTATATAGCGTTTGACCCCATAGGTTCTATCTAGTTGGTAGCAACTATTTGCTAATATCGAGCGGTTTCTAGCAAAACATCCATTCTAGCCAACTAATAGAATAGTCATCTTGACAACATTTGTATAAGTAATTGTCTCATCCCTTTGTCTCTATATCCGGATTGAACACGAGACATACGAGTCACACTCGTATATTGGAGAAAGTATTCATTGGGGCAAGCCCCACCACTGTGGCATGCCTGCGTGGTGGGGCGCGCCATTCAGCTTTTGAAAAACAAGCAAAATTTGGTGGGTTCCATTTAACTATTTCATATTTGTCAAAAGTTGAATGGCACGCCCCACCACGCAGGCATGCCACAGTGGTGGGGCTTGCCCCAATGAATACTTTCTCTGTATATTGACGCCGAATTGAATCAAGGCGTGTGGCGAGCAGCAAGAAGCAACGATTTAGAAAGGAAAATCATGAAAACTAGGGGAATAACCTCTCTAGGTTCTGAAAAAAACTTCAATAATTCATAGCATCTCCAAATCAGTCCACAAGCCGGACTTAAATAGCTGAAAATACTAAATATTCCAAATATGGAAAAAAAATCTAAAATTAATGCTAAATAATTATTCTAACCTAATTAAACACTCAGCTAAAAATTTATACCCAAATTGGGTTCAAATCAAAATCATAATTATTAAATAAATATACTAAAAATAGAAAACTGCAGATTTCGACCCCTAAACAGCCGATTTTGACCAAATCAGGGCGGTGCCCGTGATGTATCACGGTTTCCTTTTAGAATGTCTTTTCCACTCAAAATAATGTATGGTTTCGTGCAAATCGGACAACCTTCAATTCTGCCCTTGATTCTGCGTCTGGACCGAAACAGTTTCTTTGAAGCTGACGTGTATCTCCACCAAATCCATCCTGCATCAGTCACCCCCTCTTCAAAAGAACTCGTCCTCGAGTTTAATTTAGGTCCATGAAAGAAGATCTCCACCAAGAACGGATCACTAAAGTAAGATGAGAACTTGAATGGAAACACCAACGACTTCGTTAATCCAATTTTCACATCATCATCTTCATCTTCGTCTCCATAGTTATCATAAACCGGTGGTTTATTCCAGTCTACATAACTATCGATTGAACTTGAAATACGCTTATAAAATATTGCACCACCATAAATATGTTCAACTACTAAAGTACCGGAATAATCTGACACGTCAGTCTTCAAACTCGCTCCTCCATAACGCTCGTTCTGACCACCGGAATCACCGTCGTAGCGGATCTCGAACGCGGGCTGCGAGTCTTGATTAAAGGCATTGCATTCTCGAATTCCCGTGCCGCTAAGTGTCGAGTTAAATTTGCAACCTGCCGCTGCAAATACCGCACCGCAAGGCAATGGGTTAGGTCTGCAATCTGCCTTTGCAGATCTTGTATCATCTTAACATCCTGGACGTTACGTTCCTGTTGGGGTGCTTCCTCAGCCGGAACCTGCCCGCAGCCGCCAGGTCGTCCACGCACCATGGTTATGACGATCTTCTTCCCACGGAGCTCTGAGCTCTGATACCAAACTGACGTCGGGTAAAATCAAGGCGTGTGGCGAGCAGCACTGACGCCGAATTGAATCCAGGCGTGTGGCGAGCAGAAAGAAGCAACGATTTAGAAAGGAAAATCTTGAAAAAACACTAGGGGAAAAACCTCTCCAGGTTCAGAAAAACTTCAATAATTCATAACATGTCAAAATAAGTCCACAAGCCGGACTTAAATAGCTGAAAAGTCTAATAATTCGAATATGGTAAAAATCCTAAAATTAATGCTAAATAATAATCCTAACCAAATTAAATACTCATTTGAGAATATCCACCCATATTGGGTTCAAAACAAAATCCTAATTAATAAATAAATATACTAAAAATATAAAACTGCAGATTTCGAGCCTTAAACGGTTAATTTTGGCCAACCAAGGGTGGTGCCCGTGATAAATCACGGGTTCTTTTTAGAACACCATTTCCACTCGAAATAATGTATAACTTTGCCCAAATCCGGCAACCTTCAATTCTGCCCCTGACTCTGCGTTTAACCCGAAACTGCTTTTCTCGATGCAACTGATTAATTCTCCAGTTTTGTCCTGCATCATATATTCAATCCATAGTTTCTCGATCCATGGGAATAGCCTTATTCGTGCAAATAACATCAATATCCCATATTGATTTATTTGAGTCTGGCCAGACATTCTATAAGCACTATCCCTCGAGTGGCCTAGGATATTTGCTCCCGTTATGTGGGAGGGAAAAATTCTATCTACATCCATGTCTAAGCTTGCTTCTTATTGTATCCAGTACACGCCTTTATAACTACCCAGTTACGGTGTAGCGTTTAACGCTACCAAAATCACAATAATCCACAACTAGAATATCTAGTGACTTCAAGTCTAAGGATGACAATACCATTGCACCGCGAGAAGCGCTTATGACTTAACATAACGTGTTGTAGCCTTCTCGGAGATGGGTCAATCCAGTGCGTCATTACCCTTAATGCACACTTATGTGTTGGATCATGATATCTCCATATCAATCCAACCCCATACTAGTCTATAGATGATTGTCCCATTAATCATTATACTGGAATAGGGATATTTAAGATAAAACAACACAATTGTAAATCTAAGGACTTCATTATATTAAATATCCAATAAATAATAAATGAATTTCTAGCCACAAATAAATTCATACTAAACTAGATTGCCTCTAGGGCATCTATTCCAACAGTCTCCCACTTGCACTAGAGCCAATCTGGCGCATCTCGTTTGCCCATACTCCTAGTGTGCCCTTCATGCTTCCACTGCGTGAGCGGTTTTTTAAGCGGGTCTGACAGATTCTCATCTGTAGGAATCTTGCATATCCGAACGTCTCCTTTATCAATAATATCTCGAATCAGATGAAACTTTCTGAGCACGTGCTTGGACTTCTGGTGCGACCTGGGTTCCTTCGATTGCGCGATCGCCCCAGTGTTGTCACAGAACAACTCGACTGGATCCGCAATGCTAGGGACCACACCAAGTTCATAAACAAACTTTCTGATCCAAACAGCTTCCTTTGCTGCGCAATTTGCAGCAATGTACTCAGCCTCTGTTGTAGAATCAGCTACCGTCTCCTGCTTGGAACTCTTCCAGCTCACCGCTGCTCCATTCAGGAAAAACACATACCCTGACTGTGATCTAAAGTCATCTCTGTCGGTTTGGAAGCTTGCATCAGTGTAACCCCTTACACGCAACTCTTCCTCACCGCCAAATATCAAGAAAGCATCCTTAGTTCTTCTCAAGTACTTTAGGATGTTCTTGACTGCAATCCAGTGACTCTCACCTGGATTGGATTGGTATCTGCTTGTCATACTCAAGGCATATGAAACATCTGGTCTAGTACATAACATGGCGTACATGATAGATCCTATGGCCGAGGCATGGGGTATTCTACTCATGCGTTCCTTCTCAATCTCATTGGAAGGACAACCATTCTTCGAAAGAGTGATCCCATGTGACATGGGCAAGAATCCATTCTTGGAATCTTGCATGTTGAACCATTTCAACACCTTGTCAATATATTTACTTTGACTTAGGCCTAGCAACCTCTTAGATCTATCTCTATAGATCTTTATACCGAGTATATAGGCTGCTTCCCCTAAGTCCTTCATTGTGAAACACTTCCCAAGCCAATCTTTAACAGATTGCAGCATGGGAACGTCGTTTCCAATGAGTAGTATGTCATCTACAAACAAGACCAGACAAGCTACAGAGCTCCCACTAACCTTCTTGTAGACACAAGACTCATCTTCGTTTCGGATGAAGCCAAACTCTTTGACTACTTCATCAAAACGTCGATTCCAACTCCTAGAAGCTTGCTTCAATCCATAGATGGATCGTTGCAGCTTATAGACTCTGTTGGCTTGCTTTGGATCCTCAAAACCCTCCGGCTGTATCACATACACGTCCTGGAGGAGATTCCCATAAAGGAATGCTGTTTTGACATCCACCTGCCAAATCTCATAGTCGTGGTATGCTGCAATCGCAAGTAGGATTCGGATGGAATTGGTCATAGCGACTGGTGAAAAGGTTTCATCATAGTCAATACCATGAATCTGTCTGAATCCCTTAGCCACCAATTAGGCCTTATAGGTAATCACATTACCATCCATGTCGATCTTCTTCTTTAAGACCCAATTGCACCCTATGGGCCGCGCCCCCATCGGGTGTTTCCACCAAAGTCCATACTTTGTTGGTGTACATGGATTCCATCTCGGATCTCATGGCTTCTAGCCACTTCTGAGAGTCTGGGACATTCATGGCCTCCTCATAGGTAGTAGGCTCATCATCTATGAGCATCGTGTCACCGGAATCAGTTACAAGAAGTCCATACCTCTCGGGTTCCTGGCGCACTTTACTAGATCTACGAAGCTCTTGTGTTACCTGAACAGGTTGCTCCACAACTGCTTGTGGTTCCTGTTCATGTTCCATAATCGGTTCAGTGATTTGTGGTCCTTGAACCTCTTCAACTTATACAGTCCTCCCACTTGATTCTTTAGAGACAAACTCTCTTTCTAGAAACACGCCGGTCCGAGCAACAAACACTTTGTTCTCGGTTGGATTGTAGAAGTAGAATCCCTTAGTTTCCTTAGGGTACCCCACAAATTTACACTTGTCCGATTTTGGCCCTAGCTGGTCTGACTGTAAACGTTTTGCATAGACATCGCATCCCCAAATCCTCATGAACGACAGTGTAGGTCGCCTCCCACTCCACATCTCATATGGTGTCTTCATGACTGATTTAGATGGAACACGGTTAATGGTGAAAGCTGCACTTAATAGAGCGTAGCCCCAAAATGATAATGGAAGATCGGTTTGACACATCATAGATCGAATCATATCTAATAGGGTTCGATTCCTCCTCTCGGACACGCGATTCCACTGAGGCGTTCCGGGCGGAGTGAGTTGGGACACGATCCCACACTCTCTAAGATAGTCGTCAAACTCTTGGCTTAAGTATTCTCCTCCACGATCCGATCGTAGAGCCTTGATACTTTTGCCAAGTTGCTTCTCTACTTCATTCTTGAATTCTTTGAACACTTCAAAGGATTCGGATTTTTCCCTCATAAGGTACACAAATCCATATCTACTGTAATCATCAGTAAATGTAATGAAGTAGACATAACCACCCCTGGCAGGCGTGGTAAATGGCCCACACACATCAGTATGTATGAACGCCAATTGCTCACTAGTCCTCTCACCTTTCTTATTGAAAGGGGACTTTGTCATTTTCCCAATAAACAAGCCTCACATGTCTCATATGATTCAAAATCAAATGAGTCTAGCAATCCATCCTTATGGATTCTAGATACACGTTTCTCATTTATTTGGCCGAAACGACAGTGCCATAAATAAGCAGGATTTAAATCATTTATTTTAATCCGCTTGGTGTTAATGTTGTAGACAGGATTGCTTAGATCAAGGACATAAAGTCAATTAAATAGCTTAGTTGTTTATTTAATTTTTGTCACTTGTTTGAGGGTGAAAAAATTAGGTAACTAATTAAAAAATCTCAAGTCTGTCCTCGTGGGATCGATAACTCGGGGTTGAAATACCACCGCTATATTACTTGACCATGCACTTGCGCATACGCGTTAAGAAATCGCGTCAAGTTTTTGGCGTCGTTGCCGGGGATAGCGGTAGATATTTAGTTAGGAGTTAGTTTAGAGTAATTTTATTTTAGTGTTAGTTTAAATCTTTTTATTATGTATCTCTGTGCTTCACGGGTCTTGTGAGTCTATTTTCTCAGGAACGTATGAAGTAGAAGTTGTTCTAAGCATGTGGAGCGGAAACTATTATTCGGGTCCCCCCTACTGTATCTATTGCAGGGGTAACCATGAAGAAGAGGAAGCATGCATGACATGGTGCTATGGATGCGGCATTTGGCACGATTATAGAGACCCATGTCGAGTTCATCAACCCCAGCTCTATCAGCAGCCAAAAGAGGATGCAGGGACAACTATGGCGCATATGTGGGAGATGATAAATTTTAATACGAAGCTAGTAGAGGAGTTGGAGCTGCCAGTGGCAAGGTATTCAGATACACAAGAGCCACAAACGGAATCCTTGCCACATGACATTGAACCTCAAACAGAGCCTCCATCACCACCACCACCACAAGAGGATGATTCTGACGTTCCTGATTGTCTTCCAGCTTTGCGAGAGATGCATAAGAATTATTGGGCTAAAATGGAGCAAGAAGGAGAGTCTGCACCGCGAGCTGCAGTTGTGGAAGAAGAGGTACCTGAGTTGAGCGAAGAATGCATTGCCCATGAGCCAGTTGTTGACTTTTCTAATTATGAGAACTCAGACTCTGATTCAGATTGGGGTGGACATGTGTGTCCAAGATGGGAAGACATGTCGTATTGCGAGCCAAGACCGCAGGCGCCCTCATATCCTTGGCATGAATGGGAAGACACCGACATTGGAAGCCTATGGTGTGCTGATGATGAAACTGATGATTCACTTGTGGCCATACCTATTGAGGTAAAATCCCCTACTCATACTTTCGAAGAATTCTCCGTATCTCATGTTAATCAAGTCTGTGATGAGTTGGAAAGACTTGTGTATGGAGATTCTTATGGGGAAGAGCATCATGGGATATTTTCAATTCCTTGTCATATTGTCTACTTTATTGATGATCCATATGCCATAGTCAAGGAATTGTAAATCAACAAGGATGGGGGTGTGGATGAATTGAATGGGTCACATGAAGAGCATCTAGCACAGATTAGGTATTACTGGGATGATTTTATGGCCAGAGATTCAATTGAGCCCAGTGGTACTTGGTGGAAGTTTCTCAAGAAGATCAATTGCAAAATGAAAGGAGTCAGCTTCCACACCTATCCATCATCTTCAGAGCACATGGGTGCTCATGGGAAAAAGTTCATTGAAAAGAGATGGTGGAAGAAGAAGAAGTGGAGGGATAAAGCATCCTCCACCATCCTTTTCGGTTGAGATAACCGGGTCGGGTTGTCGACCTTAGATTACAAGCGCTGCTTGGGAGGCAACCAATTGTAGAGTAGGATGCTATTTTTTTTTTTCATTTAGTTCTCCATATTTAATTTTGAGGGGTGAGAGAGAGTTGCTTTAATTCTTCCAATAATTGTGCAGGGACACAGGTACAAAAGACGATCCGGGTTCCCCTTCTTGATGCGCGCGATAGAGAATGTTGAGTAGGCGCATCGGAATCTGGACGCGAGGTGAGACTTTTCCGGAAACTGTCAACGGTCCATAAGACCCCTTCTTGTTGCAGTTTTGCGGACACGGTGCCCATGTAGGTCCGGGCACCCCAGGTACCTCTAACTCTCTCTGTTCTACGTTTTGAGCGATAATTTTGTAGATCCACCGCCAACACATTTAAGCGATGGGTCCTCTAGTTATATCTATAAATTAGTTGGGGACAACGAAACGCTTAAGTTTGGGGGGTTTGTTTATATTTTGCTAGCCATGTCAGTTATGCATCTCCAGTTACATGCAGTTGTGTCGTATTGTGTAGTACGTGTGGTTAGTGTAGAGTGTTTGATATAGTGTCGTATTGTGTTAGGATTGTAAGTATGCATTTCTTTGCACCTTTACTCTATTGAGTCCACTACCCAAAAATTGTGGTTAATCGAGTTGGCCAAAAGAATATAGAGTCTCCAAAAAATTGAAAAAAAAAGGGAAAAGTGAAAATCCATAAAAACCTAAAAAAAAAATTGAGTTTGGCAATTGATGAAGCTTGAAACTAGAGAGAGTTCAGTGAAAGAGTCTCAATGAATAGGAATCACCGTCGTGCGGAAAACCTTAACTTTTATTATTCTACGAACCGGTTTCACGAAAGGAAGTCCCAGGTATTCAGGGAAAAGTGGAAAGTAGATGTCGGGCATAACTTTAGTTACTATAATGTGCTAGGAGGATTTGGTCTTTGGGGTAGTTGAATAGTCTGTTTTCGAGTGGAAACTTGTGGCCTCTGGCAAATCTGGGGTGGATCTTCGTGTAGAGTCGGTTCCATGTGGTACACTGCTCTAGCCTAAGTGAAGTTAGGGAGTGTACACCACCATCCCTTAAGGTGGTTTCAAGAGTTAACCGAAAAAGCCCACACGTAGTAGCTCTACATGCACGGCTGAAAATAAAAGAAGAGAATAAAAAACAAAATAAATCAAAATCTTCTCTTGGACTAGATACGGTGAATAGCCTAATGTGCCTCTGTTCGCACAGGGAATTTGGATTCAAACCAATTAGAGCGTCTTAGGAAAATTAAATTCAAGCCGTATTACACGGAGTTGTGTCTCCCGTCACAGGGACAATTTTTATTCAATGCAATAACGGCTAAGAGGGTCTGAAAACCTCATATGACTTGGCGAAAAAAGACTACTATAGGACTAAGGGTGCCTAGATCCTCTAAGCTAAAGGACGTTCCTGGATCTTGGATTGATTTTGGTGGATTTCAGGGGACCCCTAAGTGAGTTTGTGCGTAGGATCAATGTATTTTCAATTCCTTATTGCAGTTCTGTGAATTGCAAAAGAGACTTGTGAGAACTTGATGATTTTGGTTAGTGATAGCGAGATTACCCGTCTCTTAAGAAAAAAAAAACATTATGTTTTTTCAATTTTAGCATTGTGTAAAATCGAGTTGCATTGTCTATAGTAATGTAGATTGAATTGTGTGTGTGAGTTTTTTGTGTCACATGGCTGGTAGAGTTTTATGCAATTCGGTGGATCAAAAGGTAGTGTAAGATTTGATTTTGCTCGGGACGCGCAAAAAGGTAGTGTGGGGGATTTGATAACTCTCTATTAGAGTTATATTTCTTTCATTTTTTATATCGTTTTGCGTGCTTTCCGGGTTGATAATCTTAGTTTTACACTATCATTAGAGAGAAAACGTAGAAGTTTAGATCTATGCATTATTTTGTTAATCCTTGCATTTCTCGCATTATTTCATGTATTTTTGTCACGTTTGATCGCACGGGTTGTGTTTTGTTTTGTTTTGCCAGGAAACAGAGCTTGGGAGATGAAGCCGAAAGGACAAACAAGCTTTGGAGATGTTTCGGGAGCTTCAACAAAGAAGAAATCGTGAAGAAACAGTGAAAATACATGAACAGGGGAGGCAAATGCAATTTAATGAAGTTTCTATAATGGCACTTTTAACCCCTAGATGAAAATGGCCAGACACATAGCGAAATTTTGATGGACAATGTGAGAGAAACTCACTGGAAGTGTAGTATCAAAAATTGTGATCACAAGATCACCCAAAAGACCACAATGTGATCCTATGATCACAAAATGTGATCCTACGAAGACAAGATCCGCAAGACCACAATGTGATCCTATGATCGCAAAAGGTGATCACAAGATCACAATACTTAAAAAATAAAATGAACGGGGCTCTTTTATTAAGAGGACGCGCGGAAGAAAAGGAAGAGACGCACGCAAGGAACAAGAAGGAGGAGGCTAGGGTTCAAGAGGAGGGCTCCTCCATTGAAGATCTAGGTTTTTCTTCTTCTTCTTCCTCACTCTATCTTTGTATGGAGAAACTTGTAAGTTTTGTTTGTTTGATTACTATTAGCTAAACTCCGTTGCTAGCCTTCTCTAGAAAGCCTATGGTTTAGGTAGAAGAATGATATTCCGGGTTTAGACTTTGTCTCATGCTTTTATGCTTTGATCTATCGAATGAATATTTAGTTTCTTGAACTTGTTAGTCAGTCTCGCCTATTGACACGGCGTGATAATGATTTAATCTTCATGAAAACTAGGGTTTGTTCATTGTTCGTCGTCTTGCTTAATGTTAGTATTTTTTTTAGTTACATGTTCTTGTTCTACGCTTAATCTTTAGTATGAATGGAGTGATCAACCGGACACGCTAGCTAATTAGATGAGTGCAAGACAGTGACTTAGCCTAACTGTGATGAGAACTTGAACACAATCCCAAATCACCGAGACCGAAAAGGAGAAGCGTTAGGATTGGCCTTAGTGTGGGTAGATTCGGTAGGATTATTCAGTTGTTCCGTGAAACGATGGACCGACATGACCCGTTATCGTACCAGTATATAACGTGCTAGAACGGACCGGTAGACAACATGAGACCGAGAAGAAATTTTAGTTAACCGAGACGTAAAATGACATGAGACCGACAGGATATTGTCATAGCCTATTACCCGGCTGAACTAAAATAGGATTGACGTGTAACATAGCTGAACCGGAATTCGTCTACAACCGTAGGTGATCTAGAGATCGCCCAGTTTCTCCATATCTGTTCTTTAAAAATAAAAATTAAAAACAAAATTAGCTTAGTTGTTTATTTAATTTTCGTTTCTTGTTTGAGTGTGACGAAACTAGGTAACTAATTAAATAATCTCAAGTATGTCCTCGTGGGATCGATAACTCGGGGTTGAAATACCACCCCTATATTATTTGACCGTGCACTTGCGCATACGCGTCAAGTTTTTGGCACCGTTGCCGGGGACAGCGGTAGATATTTAGTTAGGAGTTAGTTTAGAGTAGTTTTATTTTAGTGTTAGTTTTAATATTTTTATTCAGTATCTCTGTGCTTCACGGGTCTTGTGAGTCTATTTTCTCAGGAACGTATGAAGCAGGAGTTGTTCTAAGCATATGAAGCGGAAACTATTATTCGGGTCCCCCCTATTGTATCTATTTCAGGGGTAACCATGAAGAAGAGGAAGCATTCATGACATGGTGCTATGGATGCGGTATTTGGCACGATTATAGAGACCCATGTCGAGTTCATCCACCCAGCTCCATCAGCAGCCAAAGGAGGATGCAGGGACAACTTTGGCGCATATGTGGGAGATGATAAATTTAAATACAAAGCTAGTATAGGAGTTGGAGCTGCCAGTGGCAAGGTATTTAGATACACAAGAGCCACAAACGGAATCCTTGCCACATGACATTGAACCTCATACAGAGCCTCCATCACCACCACCACCACAAGAGGATGATTCTGACGTCCCTGATTGGCTTCCAGCTTTGCGAGAGATGCAAAACAATTATTGGGCTAAAATTGAGCAAGAACGAGAGTCTGCACCGCGAGCTGCAGTTGTGGAAGAATAGGTACCTGAGTTGAGCGAAGAATGCATTGCCCATGAGCCAGTTGTGGACTTTTCTAATTATGAGGAATCAGACTCTAATTCAGACTGGGGTGGATCTGTGTGCCCAAGATGGGAAGACATGCCGTATTGCGAGCCAAGACCGCTGGCGTCCTCTCATCCTTGGCATGAATAGGAAGACACCGACATTGGAAGCCTATGGTGTGCTGATGATGAAGCTGATGATTCACTTGTGCCCACACCTATTGAGGTAAAATCCCCTACTCATACTTTCGAAGAATTCTCCGTATCTCATATAAATCAAGTCTGTGATGAATTGGAAAGACTTGTGTATGGAGATTCTTATGGGGAAGAGCATCATGGGAAATTTTCAATTCCTTGTCATATTGGCTACTTTATTGATGATCCATCTGCCATAGTCAAGGAGTTGGAAATCAACAAGTGTGGGGGTGTGGATGAATTGAATGGGTCATGTGAAGAGCATCTAGCACAGAAGAGGTATTACTTGGATGATTTTATGGCCAGAGATTAAATTGAGCCCAGTGGTACTTGGTGGTAGTTTCTCAAGAAGACCAATTGCAAAATGAAAGGAGTCAGCTTCCACAACTATCCACCATCTTCAGAGCACATGGGTTCTCATGGGAAAAATTTCATTGAAAAGATATGGAGGAAGACGTAGAAGTGGAGGGATAAAGCATCCTCAACCATCCTTTTCGGTTGAGATAATCGGGTCGGGCTGTCGACCTTAAATTACAAGCGCCGCTTGGGAGGCAACCCAATTTAGAGTAGGATCCTATTTTTTTTCTTTTAGTTCTCCATATTTAATTTTTAGGGGTGAGAGAGATATAATTCTTCCAATAAGTGTGCAGGGACACAGGTACAAAAGACGCTCCGGGTTCCACTTTTTGATGCGCGCGATAGAGAATGTTGAGTAGGCGCATCGGAATCCGCACGCGAGGTGAGACTTTTTCAGAGACTGTCAACGGTCCATAAGACCCCTTCTTGTTGCAGTTTTGCAGACACGGTGCCCATGTAGGTCCGGGCACCCCAGGTACCTCTAACTCTCTATGTTCTACGTTTTGAGCGATAATTGTTTGGATCCACCGCCAACACATTTAAGCGACGAGTCCTCTAATTATATCTATAAATTCGTTGAGGACAACGAAACGCTTAAGTTTGGGGGGTTTGTGTATATTTGCTAGCCATGTCAGTTATACATCGCCAGTTACATGCAGTTGTGTCGTATTGTGTAGTATGTGTGGTTAGTGTAGAGTGTTTGATATAGTGTCGTATTGTGTTAGGATTGTTAGTATGCATTTCTTTGCACTTTTACTTTATTGATTCCCCTACCCAAAACTTGTGGTTTATCGAGTTGGCCAAAAGCATATAGAGTCAAGAAAAAATTGAAAAAAAAAGAAAAGTGAAAATCCATAAAAAAATTTAAAAAAAAAAATGAGTTGGCCAATTGAGAAAATTTTAAAGTAGAGAGAGTTCAGTGAAAGAGTCTCAATGAATAGGAAGCACCGTCGTGCGGAAAACCTTAACTTTTATTATTCTACGCACCGGTTTCACGAAAGGAAGTCCCAGGTATTCAGGGAAAAGTGGAAAGTAGATGTCGGGCATACCTTTAGTTCCTATAATGTGCTAGGAGGATTTGGTCTTTGGGGTAGTTGAATAGTCTGTTTCGAGTGGAAACTTGTGGCCTCTTGAAAATCTGGGGTGGATCTTCGTGTAGAGTCGGTTCCATGTGGTACACTGCTCTAGCCTAAGAGAAGTTAGGGAGTGTAAACCACCTTCCCTTAAGGTGGTTTCAAGAGTTAACCGAAAAAGCCCACACTTAGTAGCTCTACATGCACGGCTGAAAATAAAAGAAGAGAAAAAAAAAACAAAATAAATCAAAATCTTATCTTGGACTAGATACGGTGAACAGCCTAATGTGCCCCTGTTCGCACAGGGAATTTGGATTCAAACCAATTAGAGCGTCAAAGGAAAATTAAAGTAAAGCCGTACTACACGGAGTTGTATCTCCCGTCACTGGGAAAATTTGTATTTAATGCAATAACGGCTAAGAGGGTCTGAAAACCTCATATGAATTGGCGACAAAAGACTAGTTTAGGACTAAGGGTGCCTAGACCCTCTGAGCTAAAGGACGTGCCCGGATATTGGATTGAGTTTGGTGGATTTTTGGGGACCCCTTAGTGAGCTTGTGCGTAGGATCATTGTATTTTCAATTCCTTATTGTGGTTGTGTGAATTGCAAAGGAGACTTGTGAGAACTTGATGATTTTGGTTAGTGATAGCGAGATTGCCCGTCTCTAAAGAAAAAGAAAAAAAAATGTTTTTTCAATTTTAGCACTGTGTAAAATCGAGTTGCATTGTCTATATTCATGTAGATTGCATTGTGTGTGTGAGTTGTTTGTGTCACATGGTTAGTGGAGTTTTATGCAATTCGGTGGATCAAAAGGTAGTGTAAGGTTTGATTTTGCTCGGGACGCGCAAAAAGGTAGTGTGGGGGGAATTTGATAACTCTCTATTAGAGTTATATTTCTTGCCACTTTTATATTGTTTTGCGTGCTTTCCGGGTTGATAATATTAGTTTTACACTATGATTAGAGAGAAAACGTAGAAGTTTAGATCTATGCATTATTTTGTTAATCCTAGCATTTCTCGCATTATTTCATGTGTTTTTGTCACGTTTGATCGCACGGGTTGTGTTTCGTTTTGTTTTGCCAGGAAACAAAGCTTGGGAGATGAAGCGTAAAGGAGAAACAAGCTTTGGAGATTTTTCGGGAGCTTAAACGAAGAAGAAATCGTGAAGAAACAGTGAAAATACATGAACAGGGGAGGCAAATGCAATTTAATGAAGTTTCTATAATGGCACTTTGACCCCCTAGATGAAAAATGGCCAAACACTTGGTGAAATTTTGATGGCCAACGTGAGAGCAACTCACTGGAAGTGTAGGATCAAAAATTGTGATCACACGATCACCCACAAGACCACATTGTGATCCTATTACCACAAAATGTGATCCTACGAAGACAATATAACCCGCAAGACCACAATGTGATCCTATGATCACAAAAGGTTATCACAAGATCACAATACTTGAAAAATAAAAAGAACGGGGCTCTTTTATTAAGAGGACGCACGGAAGAAAAGGAAGAGACGCACGCAAGGAACAAGAAGGAGGAGGCTAGGATTGAAGAGGATGGCTCCTCCATTGAAGATCTAGGTTTTTCTTCTACTTCATCTTCTTCCTCTCTCTATCTTTGTATGGAGAAACTTGTAAGTTTTGTTTGGTTGATAACTATTAGCTAAACTCAATTGCTAGGCTTCTCTAGAGAGCCTAGGTTTATGTAGACGAATGATTTTCCGGGTTTAGACTTTGTCTCATGCTTTTATGCTTTGATCTATCGAATGAATATTTAGTTTCTTGAACTTGTTAGTCAGTCTCGCCCTTTGACACAGTGTGATAATGATTTAATCTTCATGAAAAATAGGGTTTGTTCATAGTTCATCGTCTTGCTTAATGTTAGTATTTGTTTTAGTTACATGTTCTTGTTCCACGCTTAATCTTTAGTATGAATGGAGTGATCAACCGGACACGCTAGATAATTAGATGAATGCACGACAGTGACTTAGCCTAATTGTGGTGAGAACTTGAACACAATCCCAAATCACCGAGACCGAAAAGGATAAGTGTTAGCATTGGCCTTAGTGTCGGTAGATTCGGTAGCATTATTCAGTTGTTCCGTGAAACGGTGGACCGACATGACCCGTTATCGTACCAGTAGATGACCTGCTAGAACGGACCGGTAGACAACATGAGACAGAGAAAAAATTGTAGTTAACTGAGACGTAAAATGACATCAAACCGACAGGATATTGTCATAGCCTATTACCCGGCTAAACTAAAATAGGATTGACGTGTTACATAGCTGAACCGGAATTCGTCTACAAGCCTAGGTGATCTAGAGATCGCCTAGTTTCTCCATATCTGTTCTTTAATAATAAAAATTTAAAACAAAATTAGCTTAGTTGTTTATTTAATTTTCTTCACTTGTTTGAGGGTGACGAAATTAGGTAAATAATTAAATAATCTCAAGTCTGTCTTCGTGGGATCGATAACCCGGGGTTGAAATACCACCCCTATATTACTTGAGCGTGCACTTGCGCATACGCGTTAAGAAATCGCGTCACTTATCCATATGGGGGCTGCGATACAGGGTCACCCACGTTACTCACCACGCGGGACTTGTAGGGACTTAGTGGCTTGGAGATTAGAGTAACGAACGTCGTGCGCGAGCAACTAATACGCTCGCGCGCGACCCTTGGTAACTGACTGAGAGATTTAATGACCACATATCCAATAAATTCGGTCGACCTCATAACGATCCCTACATATGCGAACAAATGTGTAACGTGCCCTATATATACGGTTGAACGTGCCGTTACGAGGCAGATATCTCACCACCATTCATGGGCGCATTAACCCCTTGTAACGGTCACTTCCCTCCAATATATAGGAACGTTATCCTTCTATGGCAATTCTCAAATCTTTTGCTAGTCGTTATACTATCTCTCTCTCAATAACAGTTTACCATTGCTTACTCTTCCCCTACATTCACCTGCAATCTCTCTTTGCTCTCTACTCTTGTTCATATTCTCTGTTAGAAGTGTACACCTGGATTTCCTTTTACACATTTTGGTGAACCCGACATGATACACTACCTTCAAGATTTTCCAGATCCTTGCAACCATGTCTCTTGAAGCTAACCCCGTGATGGCGACCAATCTCTCCAAGGGAAAGAAACCCTAAGAGAGGAGCCTCCACTCAACAACACCAATGCCCAGACCGAGACAGCTTTTGGGAATAGTCCTTCTTTGGAGATACTTAATGCCACGATCCAAAGCCAAGCCAAACCCATGCAAGTTCAATCTGCCCAGATAGCCCAGATTATGGCGATTCTGGGAGGACTTGCACAAAACGCTCTCCTAGGGGCTCCAATTCCTACAGCAACCACGGCACCTGCACCGCAGAACCCTACCCAGCCAAACCCTTCATCTTTGATGTAGCCACCTCTTCCTCAAGGGCCTGCGCCTCAACAACCAAGGCTACAATCAGAGCCTCCTCTCGTGTCTGACTAATAGCCAGAACATGCACCTGCTAGAAATCCAGTGTCCTTCCTGGTGGCACTCTCATATGCGACTGGATTCCAGGCCAGCTCTACACCTCCACCTCCCTATGATCCCAACACGCCCTACATACCTAGGCTCGTGGAGACCTTGTCCTCTAGCCCACGAGGGAGTTCACCTTCCAACGTGTTGGATTTGGGAAAACTTCTAGACAGTCTTATCGCGAACCAGATCTTCGCGGATATCGTCATTCCGAAGGTTGATAGTGCGCCGCTAATACCGCGCCATATTTATCTGATCCCTAACCCTGCTGGGTACAAGGCACCTAAGTGGGAGAAATTTGATGAAATCAGCGGAAACGCGCAGGAGCACGTGATGCGGTTAGTTGATTTAATGGGCCCACACGGAATCAACACAAGGCTACTCTTGTGAAAATTCCCAAAGTATTTGGGAACGGTCGCATACAAGTGGTACAGAACCCTTGAGGAAGGTTCGATCAAGAACTGGGAAGATATGGTCAATAAGTTCTATACCAAATTCTTACAGGTAGAGGAGAAGGTCACGACGATTCATATGTCGCGCATGTACCAGAAGCACAACGAGGAGGGTGTCGTGTTCATCAAGAAGTTCAGAACCAGGTCGTTGGAGTGTGCCGATGAAGTGGCTGAGATCCGCCTTGTGGAGATCTGTCTCTAGGGTATGCGTGATGAGTACAAAGGTATGCTAATCAATCTGAACATGCTTACTTTTACAAAGTTGATTGACTGCACCAGGAATATTGAGCCATTGGTGGAGAGGCAGAAGAAGAGGTACACAAATGACCGGGTACCAGCAAACTCCGGCTTCAAAGTCGGGGGGTTTAGCTACAAGCGGGGACCCGAGGCTGATGTCAATTCAGTCACGGCTCCAAATCAACCGAGAGGTCCACCAAAGGAGCCACCTACACTATCGTGCTTGATCGCAGAGGCCACGGGCTTATGAAAGCAGTGGAGGAAAGATGGAATCTTACCAGCACTGAAACATAAACCCTCCGGAGAGCAGCTATAAGACCCCAGATGGTGTGAGTCATGCACCCAAAAGTGAAGGAAATTAAGATGGATAGTGGACAGAAAAATCAAGGAAGGACACCTGGTCATTGATGAGCCAAAAGATGTACGCAGCAATCCATTGCCTTCTCATTCTCAACAAGAGCCTAAAGAAAAGGGGATAGCAATGATATCCATCTGCGATTATGAGGAGGTCGCTAAAGAAGATATCCCAGTCATAGCCTAGATCTGCGAAGATGAGGACTACTCCTTGGACACAGAAGACTCTCGAGCTGAACGAATGAAAGGCTGACACAAGTTCAGGAAGTTCTTCGATGATATGAACTTCTCAAGCAAGTGCCGGCAGGAGATGACAAAGGTGATCCTAAGAGTGGCTGAAGACTTTGGAGAAGAGTAACTGATCTCGAATGGAGAAGTTGTCAGAGCTGCGCGATCCACCAACTTGGAAATGACCTTCGCGCAAGCAGATAAAAGACAGATGCCAACCACCAAAGACCACTGTATGTGACAGCAGTAGTCAATGGCGTCGAGTTCAAGAGGGCTTTCGTCGACGGAGGAGCTGCAGTAAATGTGATACCGCTCAACACTCTTGAGTTGGCTGGTATCCCGGAGATCAAGATTCTCAAGAGGCCATTGCCTTTGATGGGATTTGGGAACGACTCACGAATAAATGTTGGTTGGATTCGCCTGGGAATCCAAATCGGTAGAATCAAGTGCTCAGCCAAATTTCACGTAATAAGCACGAGCACCACATACCACATGATTATCGGTCGAGAATGGATTCATCGCTTCGATGTTGTACCCTCCACGACTGACCAGGTATTGAAAGACATCTGGAAAGATAGAGTAATGTGAGATACCAGCCTCAGTGAACCCGTTCAACTTGGATGAAGCACACTTGTCTGAGGCGGCAGATGAGGCAACTCCAGCCCATTTCAGCCAATTCCCTTGCCCCAGCGGGAGGACATTAAGGACCAATCACCAGCAGGAGTAATGGTGATGCGAGGAGCTCAGAAGGAGAAGCAGCCTGTGCAAGAGGAAACACCAAAATAGCATACCAAAAGATGAATGTTTATACCCTGAAGAGGGTCGTCAAACATGATGACGAAGGAAAATAAGTGGGCAGTTTCTATGCCAATGGGAAGAAGTGCTATCGCATCAGAAGATGCGCGGGGTCATTTTCGACCCCTCCCATCGAAGATGTACATGAGCAAATTTGCGAGCTAACAGAAGCTCCAAATTGGGATGAGGAGAAGGCACCACGAGAGGAATTGAAATAAGCTCCTGAATGCATGGAAGATCTCCCCAAAACCCAGAAGAAAGAATTGAAGGAAGTATTCTTGAGTCGAACAGAAGAGAAGAAAAGACCAGTCTTCCTGTGCGCAGATCTCGATGTCGAGGAAGAGCAAGGTTTGTTGAAGTTGCTAAAGGTATACAATGATGTTTTCGCATGGGATTATGATGAAATGCCAGGCTTGGACAAGGAGGTTACTATGCATAGACTAGATGTTATTCCAGGATCAAAGCCAGTAAAGCAGATCTAGAGAAACTTCCGCCCATAGATCAATGTCAAGATAAAGGAGGATATAGTGAAACTTCTGAATGCAAATTTCGTCGAACCCAATCATCATCCCACCTGGCTTGCCAACATTGTTCCTGTTCTGAAGAAGAATGGAAGCCTTCGCGTATGCGTTGACTTTAGGGACTTGAACTGTTTCTTCCCAAAGGATGATTTCCTGTTTCCAAATATATATTTGCTGATCAATTCTACTGCGGGCCATCAAATGTTCAGCTTCATGGATGGATTCAGTGGCTATAATCAGATCAAGATGGCCCCTGAATATGCGAAGAAGACAGCTTTCATCACACCTGTGGGAGTGTTCCACTACACGGTTATGCCCTTTGGCTTGAAGAACGCAGGCGCGACCTACCAACGTGCGATGATGGCACTATTTCATGACATGATGCATCAAGAGGTCGAATTCTATGTGGATGATCTGGTTATAAAATCAAGGCAGAAAGAAGAACACTTGAAGGATTTGAAAAAGGTATTTGAAAGGTTCAGAAAATTCCAACTGAAGATGAACCCTATGAAGTGCGCTTTCGGGGTGACCTCGGGGAAGTTCTTGGGGTGTGATTCATCGACATGGAATCGAGCCTTATCCCACAAAGGTCTCAGCTATTACTAGCCTACCAGCACCCCAGACTCAGAGTGCATTGAAGACGTTCCTGGGAAAGCTCTCGTATCTGCGAAGGTTCATACCAGCAATTGCAGAATTAACGTTTTGCTTTGGCAACCTGCTAAAAAAGAACGCGACGTACGCTTGGACAGAAGAGCACCAGACCACGTTCGAGAAGCTGAAGGAGCTATTGGTATCTCCACGAGTAATGATCGCACCCCAGCTAGGATCCCCGTTTCTCATACATCTCACATCGACCAAAGAATCTATTGGGGCACTGCTAGCTCAAGAGTTTGAAGGACAAGAACGACCCATCTACTATATCTCGCGCATTGTACAGTCTGTGGAATCTAGGTACACAGACATTGAACGTCATTGCCTTGCTCTATTTTTCGTTATAGAGAAGTTAAAGCATTATTTGCGTCCCACAAAGTCGTCATTATAACCAAAAGAGACCCTATACGCTACTTGTAAGGACACTCTGTTCCCTGTGGGAGACTGGCGAAATGGTATATGACCATATCCCAATACGACATAACGTGTGCGCGACCAAAGGCCATCAAATCTCAAGCAGTGGCAGACTTGTTGGCACAATTCTCGGATAAGAACTATGAGCCTATGATGGAGGAGGAGCTTGAAGGGCCATAAGTATATTCGACGGACTCTCTTTACTGGAAATTACACTTCGATGGGTCATCAACAAGAGCTGGAGGAGGAACAGTAATTGTTTTGACCAAGCCCAATGGGGAGGTCATTCAAATGTCAAGCAAGCTGGAACAATGAAGCTGAGTAAGAAGCTTTAATTGCTGGGCTCCTCGCGGCCAAGGCTTTGGAAGTACATAACCTGATTAGTAATGGGAGATTCCAAGCTGATTGTTAAAAAAGCCTCGGGCGAATACGGTTTGAAAGAAGTTAACTTGCTGAGCTATATGTCGATTGTGCAAAAAATAGTGCAAAGTTTTGACTCCATCAAGTATGAGCACACTCCTAGATCCGACAATCGGCATGCAGACGCCTTGGACACTTTAGGAACGAAGATCAGTTCAGATAAATGTCCCGCAAATATCTAAATTTAAGTCAAAACAACCCCTTCTTTAATAAAGGATATGTGCGAAGACGAGTCCGTCGAAGCTGAGGACTGGAGGAAACCCATCATGTGCGCAATGGCTGATGGAAAAATCAAGGAAAGTTGGGTTTCCACTAATGGGTTCTGCATCTATGACAGTTTGCTCTATTACAAAGGGCCTGGAGGAATCTTGATGCGATGTGTCATGGAAGAGGAAGGACAAGCCTTGCTAGAGAAAATTCACAAGAATTCTTGTGGAGAGAATGAAGTCTCTATCTACAGAAAAGCGCAAAGATAAGAATCTATTGGCCACATATGTCACTTTATGTTGCGATCCTGCAAGGTGATTGTGAAAAGTCCGCATTGGTAAAAGACTCCCTGGAAATCGCGGTTATTGATGATGAAACCGATTGGAGAAAACCTCTTATCGACTATCTGCAAGATGAGATCCTACCGGACAACAAAAAAGAGGCTGAGAAGCTCAAACAGAAATCAGCTCGGTACGTTCTAAAGGAAAATTTGCTATGGAGAAAGGGACATGCGGGAAATTTGCTCAAATTCTTGAATGGCCAAGAAACTCAAGAGGTCATGGAATTATCTCACCAAGTGGAACATCAAGGAGGCGCGAAGCTTTGCAGGAAGCTTTCGACTATTGGCTATTTCTTGCCAACTATGGAGGCCGATTGCTGCGCAAACGTCAGAAGATGCCAGCAATGCTACTTCAATGGCAACTTAGTCCATGCTCCTGCAGTTGATAAGCACGCATTGGGAACCCCATGGCCATTGCACACTTGATCTATGGACTTTATTTCTCCCATTCGTCCCCCATTGCGCGGAAACCAGTTCATCCTGATCGGGACCGAAAAATTTACCAAATGGGTCGAAGCAGTCCAACTCAAGACAACAAATACATTGGCGGTAGTCAAGTTGATCCAGGAGAATATAATATATCGCTTTGGGATTCCCAATACGATCATGTCTGATAATGGGACGCCTTTTGTCAATCGTCAAGTCGCCTCAAAGCTTATGGAATATAATGTTAGACAAGTGTGCTCGACGCCCTACTACCCAAAGGGAAATGGGAAAGCTGAAGCCACAAACAAAACCCTGCTAAGGATCATGTGCAAGATGGTCGCGGACGATCACAAGAAGTGGTCAGACTCCTTGAATTTAGTGTTATGGATCTATAGCACGTCACCAAGAAATCCTACAGGGGTTCCTTTGTTTTTTTTTTTTAATGGAGCTGAAGCAGTGGTTCCAGCTGAAATTAAGGTGAACTCTGCAAGACTCGCCTTCATTGCTTTGTACGAGAACGAACGCGACCACGACCTTATAGTGCTAGAAGAAAAGCGCAAACAATCCAAGAGGACGAACACAGAGTACAAGGAGAGGATCTCTCGAGCCTACAACAAGACTGTTCAGCACCGAGACTTCGATGTTGGAGATCTGGTTTTACGAGCGTCCGATCACTGCAAGTGCGAGGCAGCTCATCCCAAATTTTCTGCCAATTGGGAAGGACCTTTTGAAGACAAAGAAGTCTTTGACAGTGGCTATTGCACTATCCTACGTTGCCATGGGACAACCACGACTCCCGCTCAAGTTAATATGCGATGGATTAAGAATTACTATCCTTAGTCTTCTCTTTTTGATTTTCGTTTGCATTTTGCTCACAACCTCCCATATGAGGGTTCGATTAATGATAATGACTCTCCCATATGAGAGATCTCTTATCAACTGCGGTCTTTAATTTATCATTGCATTACTTGTTTAGACTGATAGTCAACTGCTTCACGAAACTAAGCCTATCTGTCGAGATAGCAACAGCATATAAACTAAAGCCTAGATGTTAAGATAGAAGAAAAAACTAAAGCCTATTTGTCTAGATAGCAAAAATATGCAAATTAAAGCCTATATGTCTAGATACCAGCGATACGCGAGTCTAAGCCTATCTGTCTAGATAGCAGTATTATGCAAACTGAAGTCTATATGTTTAGATAGCAGCCATATGTAAACTAAATCCTATCTGTTTAGATAGCAGCAAAGCTCAAGCCTACCTGTTTAGATAGTGACGAAGTCCTGTACAAGCCTATTAGTCTAATAGCAGGAAAATCGAGATCCTAAACATGATTAGGTAATGGCAATACTTAAAACCTATCTGTTTAGATAGTATCTAAACGCGATTGCAAGCGCATTCAATTCAAATAAGTGCATTCATTTACATTCATTCAAACAAGCATGGATTCGTGCAAACATTTGACAAAACATGCAGTCTTATAGAATTAAGTACAAATGAAGATTGTTTTTACATCTGAATCTGGGCAATAGAAAACTAGAAGTTCGTATCTTTTGTGAACAAGTCCTTGAAGAGCGAACCTTCAGCATCTAGCTTTATGCTATTATCAGCACACTGATCCAGATAAGCCTTGTGATGTTGGTGCTTCGCCTTGGCCTCCTTGTACTGATTAAAAGCATTGATAATTGCTTCTCTATGAGCGTGAAGCCTGGCTTGCTCTATGTTGTAATTCACATAGCCGAACCCAAGGTTCACAGAATTGTTTATCTTCATCAACATTTCAACGAGAAACTAGAGATTGAGCCTGCCCTGCCAAGCAATCCGAAGTCCCTGCACATTTGTCAGAAAGTATTGCGCGTTTGAGACATAAATAGTTGCCGGAGTAGTCTCGCATATTCTCTCCATGAGACGCGCTACCTCTTGCAAGAGATACTTCCTGTCTTTAGTCGGTATCTCCAGAGCCTTGGCAAAAGAATTTGGATACGAAAGACGAACCTTCATAAGCATCTTTCAGCAAGACTCGCTTATGCCTGCATGTTCAAGAAGGTTAAGATATTTACTATGCTTTTGAAACTAATTACTGGATGGCCGTGATTTCATGTTTAAATATGCTTACCAAGGCCTGCAACTATTACGCGAAGCGAAGGAATTGGAGTCGATACTGATGGAGCACTGCTCGAAGCTCCCGCCTCAGCCAATCGCTGGTCTACAAGGGTTTCATGCGCAAAGTATTCCCTAGGAATAACGTGATTTACTTCAGCCTCAATGGGTTCAAGGGCATGTATGGTCCAAGCTCTCCAAGGGTTCTGAGTGAGAATTGCATCCAACTTTAAAGCAGGCCCTTGATTTTTACCATGAGATTCTTCTAACAGATTGGAGAGTTGTATGTCTTCGCTTTGAGAGCTTGTTCGACTGAATCCCTCCCTGACCACAGGGGTGTTTGATCTTGATGATGCATTTTGGGTTGGCTCACTTTCAGTCGCATTCACGGCACCTCCCTCGGGGCGGGCAGCACTATCTGCTTGCACTTCTGAATCTTGCAAACTAGCCGCACCTATGACCTCATCCGTCTGTAGCACATTTGGTAGAATGACCCCTACTTAGTCTCTTTGAGCTGAGATATTTACCTCTGGTTGAGTATCATCCTCCTCAGCATTACCTGAAACCTCTGTCGCTGGGACATTGTCTACAACAACATTTGAAAGACTTCAGGAGGCGAAACGACCCCCTCCTGAGTTAACTCAGCTGGCTCAATATCCTCTAGCTGAGGAAGGTTAGTCGCCGTGGAATCTTTAGGCGGATCACTCTCACGCGCGATGCTTGAGAGATCTTCAGAAGGAGTTTCAGCAGGCACAGTGTTTATCTCTTGAAGAGAGCTAGCCTGCTCAACATTTTCGCCAAGAGTAGCGTCAGGCTCGCGTTCCGGCTGGAGATCTTCTCTCTCGTGATCAACAATGAACTCGAGACATTCTTCTTCAGGGTTGATCTATTCGATACTAGGCACTTGAGGCGCGACTGCAGCTCCTCCTGTTTCCCTGTTCTCCTGATTAGCTTCAATGACAGATTGAGGGACGCGAACGGAACTGCCAGCTCCGTCCTCGACTACTCGAATTCTCCAAGATGGTTGACTAGTAGGCTCCTCTTCTATGACATCATCAGAAGTTGCATCAGCAGTCTCAGAGACGCGAACCACAGCGTTGCGAAGCCGGTGGGACCTCCTTATCAATGGCTATATGTCTGTTTGAAAGGTAAAAAGTTCACAGTTAATTCAAGATCAAATAATTGACTGCACCAAAGTTTAAAGAGCTGCGATGAAAAGACCTCCACTTTCATATGGGATATCTGCGCAAAGGTTATCATCAATTCATTTTAATTTCGCATGACCTGATTGGGTGTGGATATTGTTATCATGTGTGAAAAACTATCATCGTTATCTGAAGATGGTAAAATGAAGCATGGAAGCATTGAAGAAGTAAATTTACCTGAGGATTCTCCACATTTATCTACTAACCATTTGCGATAATCACTCCTAGACACCCCATGGTATAATGCGCGCAAGATAAGTTCATGGTGTGATAAAGCGTATTAGAAAATATTACCTTCTTCATCCTCATCACCAATGAGATCATGGAATTTCTTTTGTGCTCGCTGCATCTGATCAGTAGTTGAGCGCGAACGTTGCTCTTGATCCTCAAGAATCTTTTGTCGAGCTTCCTAAATTTGGCGATCTTCTTCTTCTTTTTCTTTTCTAGCTCTTTCTTCAGCCATGGCATTCGACTCCGTGATTTCCTCCTCTTTAGTTAGACCTTCCGGATCTTGAACTAGGCTATCGCTATCTGTAACAAAGGTGAGAATTGAGTATCTTGGGGATGAGACATTTGATCATAATTCTAACAGGGATATTTCTGAATACCTCCTCTTGCGACAAACATGGCGTCTGCAGTGTCTGAATCGACCTCCACCATGTCCTCACTAGTAGTTTGTCGCACATTTTCCATCTTCTTCGCTGCTACTTTCTTTGCAGTTGGAGGGGGAGCTTGGCTTTTCTTTGCAAGCGCCACATTCTCTGTAGAAGCAGGGTTGTTTGTGGGATGTTTTATTGGCCTGGTTGTCAAGGTACCAGTCGCGTCCGATGCAGGCTCATCAGAAGCTCTCTTCTTCTTTGAAGTTGTGATAAGCGGTGCGAGGAAGGCTTCAAGCGATTCTGTGACCAAGTTTTGTACTTATCGATTCATTGGCATCCCTGGACTAATAGGGACAACAGGTTTGATCTTTTTCGCGCGGAAAAAGTCAATGAAGCCTATGCTGCGATCCCAGACGCGAATCGCCTCAAACTGCATGATCATGAGAAGACAAGTTAGGTGTTGTATTGTTTATTAAGGAAAAAATAAAGAAAACGTGCTTAAGTATACCTGCTTGAAGTCGTCTGCGTATTGCCTCCTCGCGTTGAAGGATTTCTTCTTGAATATGGCAGTCTTCTCATCAAGAATCAATTAAGCACACAAATGATGGTCTTTATCCATTAGAGAATAAAAACCATAATGAGTCGCGTCCCGAGAGCAAGATGACTTGAATGGATAGTCTTTTATCACAAGCGCGGGGGCTTTGCTTGGTTGGAGCTGAGCTTGAGACCTCACAAGAAGACGGATCTGCGCATTCCAAAAATAAGTCCAATTTGGAGTGTGCTTCCCTCGCCGTTCCCTGAAGGGTTAAGTCAATGGAAGCTCAGCAACCAAAAGACTATTGCTCATTCCGTAAAGCAACCCATTGGCGCGACGGCGTCGAAACCAAGTTGGGGGCTCACCCGAATGGGATCATAATGAACCGTTATGTGTTCATAACTTGAAGTTTATGGGCTAGTCACATGCTAAGGAAGAGTAGGCAAATACCCTCTCCTGCACCAATAGAAAAATTCCCCGTAACGCCTGGCTCCTTTGGTAATATGATGAGGTCTATACTTGGTGTCTACCTCTGGATACATGCTATCGTGAAAGAATTTTTTCTCCAGGTTGGCGACACAAGGTCTAGCCTCAAAGTAGTTGATATTGTCGCACACCAAAGATAAGGGGCGTTGAATGGGTTTAGTCTTGTATCAACGCCATGTTCGAGGACTGAGGAGCTTTCTCTGCATAAGGCGCGTTCCACAGCCCCACATGCGAGGGGATGGGAGCGTACTTGGGCCACCTTTCCCAAACCCACATTGTCAGAAATGCAATATTGACAAAGGAGACAATATCAACTCTGCCTTGTGACTTCTCAACATGTGTCGCAGCCAAATCCAGGCGGTGATACAGAGAACCCAAGACCAAAGGCCCCAAAGCTACCTTCTGGCCAAGTGAAAGCTTGACAGCGAGCGCGAGGACGTGCGTAAACACTCCATCACGAGGGTGCCCGTCTATAAGATAGCGCGACAGCCAAACGCAGAGAAAATCACAGAAAGTCCAGGTAGCACCTTTTCCTTCAAGGGCGATTATCGCATCTGGGTCCTCATCCACCAACTCCTAGGCACTTCGCGTAATCTCTGAAGAAATACATGATCCATTTTCACCAGATGTTCTTAGCTCCGGAATTGACGGACATGTATGTGTCAGCATAAGTGGTCGAGTTTGGGTTCCATATCGAAGCCGCCTTCTTTATATCAGCGATGCACTCTTTCATTTGCTCAAAAAGTGTGAGCTCATCATCAAAAGCCAGAGGAGCCAAGGGATCTACGACTCCCATACTAGGAAGCTCAAGCAAAATCTCTGTATCCCCGAGAGTTTGCCCAGCCTCAAAGGTGGAGAAGTGAAACGTGTGAGTCTTCTTGGAGTACCTCGAAGGCAGGGCCCTCAACAGTCTTCTGTGAGCTCATCATCCCAGAATTCATCAGTTCTTCTTCGTAGTTGTCAAGGATGAACTCTGTCCATTCCTCCATCCAATCGAGTTTCTCCATGAACGGCTGAAGAAGAACATCAATGAAAGGGTACAATCCAGCTTTGAGGCCTAGTCGCTGCACGTCCTGAGCACTAATCAGGTCCTTGTCTTCCCTTTCCGGTTTAAACACTAACTGTAAGGCATTTTTCACCAGAGGTTCCCGGAAAGTGGTACATCTCATGGTCGCCAGGTAGAAATCATCTCCGCCCAAGTAAGGGGCTTTGTACCACAGATCTTTGGAGAGTCCGGGTAAATCAACTGCTTCCTTCTGGGATTTCTTGGGAGCCATTTCTATAACACAAGTAACATGTGCAAAACAAGAAGTGAAGAACACTATGAAGAATAGTGAGGAACACTAAACCCAGATTGGGTTGCATGCCAAGAACAAATATTAACGTTAAACCCTGATTGGGTTGCTAATCTGATTTCAAATAGAAATGGAGCGAAGGATGAGAATCGCTAACCTTGTTGCTTCTTGAGTGATTGAACTGCTTGGGTGATTTTGTCAAGAATCTGATAAGAGATTTCAACCTGCTGCTTAGGATTCTCTCTCTTGCTCATAAAATTGTGGTAATAATAATGGTGGAAAATTTATAATCATTGCAGTGAAAGGGTTTATATAGGGCCCCGAAGCCCAAAGATTTGCAACCGTTCAGATATGCTAAATCAGCGCTATCTTGATAATCGGCAAAATTGGTGACCTGTCGAATCATTTTGAACCATTTTTGCCTCGAAAATCGACGGAAAATATGTAGATGGCGTCTGATTAGCTTCGCAACGGCCACACCCTATTAAAGGCTATTCGACGTTACAGAGACCTAGGCATTCATGGCTACTTTTGGGGGCTAGGGTTTTCGAATATTATTCGAGTTCATACGAAAATCTGTGTGGGGCCACGCACGGCTGGTTTTGCGCGTCTACACAACGACGCTCGTCGTATACGCGTAAAAGGGGGCTAATGTAGATAGTGCATTCCGAGCAGATCAACCATCGTCCACGCAGCAGCCATCCAGCATATCTAATGGTACTCCGCACACACTCTATCATATCTCCTCTGATTCGCATATGCTTATATGCGAGCTTATCAATGTGGGCGCTGGGAGACAGGGTCACCCGCGATACTAACCACGCGGGAGTTGTAGGGACTTAGTGGCTTGGAGGTTAGAGTAAGGAACGTCGCGCGCGACCCTTGGTAGCTGACTGTGAGATTTAATGACCACGTATCCCATAAATTCGGTCGACCTCATAATGGTCCCTACATATGCGAACAAACGTGTAACATACCCTATATATAAGGTCGAATGTGGCGTTACGAGGCGGATATCTCGCCGCCATTCATGGGCGCATTAACCCCTTGTAAGGGTCACTTCCCTACTATATATAGGAACGTTAGCCTTCTATGGAAACTCTCAGATCTTTTGCTAGTCGTTATACTGTCTATCTCTCAAGAACAGTTGACCATTGCTTACTCTTCCCCTACACTCACCTGCAATCTCTCTGTACTCTCTACTCTTGTTCCTATTCTCTGTTAGCGGTGTACAGTTGGATCTTCTCCCAGGATATCCTTGTACACATTGTGCTAGTATGGTGACAATAGCAGAGAGATAAGGACCCAAAGCACTGCGGTAAAACCGAACACATAGGAAAGGGTACCATTTCATCAGGGAGTATATAAACTACTGGCCAAATTGTTGGTTCACCCCATTCCGAAGACACTTATGATATTTCTCTTTGTGGGTTGTTTTAGAAAAATGGGACTAGGTAGTCGATAACTTGCGATATGATTGCTAAATATTGAGACATTAACGTTTTGATGTTAATTGGATTAACTTGGATTATTTTTACGTGTTGGTTTAGATACGTGCATGATATGCTGTATTTCTTGTACCAGCATAGAGCATGTCACGCAGAAAAAATATCGGCTCACTCACACGAGCGATCGCTTTTTTGATACCCTAGATGGTAAGCAAGGATGAGACAGATTCACGATTAGAGCTAGATGGCGATCAGGCGGACTCACTTGTCACATTGGATAGATTCCAATATGATATTTGAATGTGTGCCATTCAAACATGGTGAATACCCTAAACCATGTATAGCCTATGTAGAGAGCCAGATGCGAGAATTGATTTTGCGGCCCATTAGAATGTTACATTTCAGTAATCATGATAGCCGCCTAGACGGTGAGTGAACTAGAATCTCCATAGTGGTCCTTATGAGATAAGACATGCGCTCTGAGGGAGTCCAAACACTATGGCATGTGTTCCCCAAACACATGCTAAAGAGCAACATGAGATGGTGAGTATAGTATTCCCGTGACTTCTCACTGTGTGAGCCTCGTCAATCATCTAAGCATAATTTATACTGTATACCCTTACCACCCTCATATTTTTCGTAAATTTATGGGTTGGTGGTACTGCATTGGCATGCCACCACGATAATAAATGATTCGGCATTCCGGACATTACTGGGAAAGCAGTCAATCTGAATATAAGCGATACATGGGTCAGGGGAAGATTCTCGTTGTATCATCCTATGTTACTTTCGTTGTGCTAACTGTTGGAATAGATGCCCTAGAGGCAATCGTAGATTTAATATGAACATTGTTTTGGCTAGAATATTCATTTGTTATATATTGTGATATTTAATATATTGAAGTCCTTAGATAAAATGTGTTGTTTATCTTAAATATCCCTAGTCCACTATATTGATTAATGGGATGATCAAATATAGACTAGTATGTGGGTAGATTGATATGGAGGTATCAAGTCTAACACATGGGTATGCATTAGGAGTAATGGCATACTGGATTGACCCACAACGAGAAGGATACATCAGATTATGTCAAGTCACAATCGCTTCTCGTAGTGCTAATATAATTTCAATCCTCAGACTTGAAGTAACTAGATACTCTAGTTGTAGAATATCATGCTTTGATGTTATCAAACGTTAAACCGTAACTGGGTAATAATAAAGATGGCTATCGGGCATGATAGGAAGCAAGCTTAGAGATCGTAGTGGTGTAGATAGGATTTGTCCCTCCCACATACTGGGGGTAAATATCCACGGCCACTCGAGGGATGATGCTTATTGAATGTCTGGCCAGACTCAGATAAATCAATATGGAGATATTGATGTTATCTGCAAGCATAAGCATATTCCCCAGATCGAGGAACTATGGATTGGATATACGAGTGTGACTATTTATGTCTCGTGTCCAATCTGGATATGGAGACAAAGGGATAGTTCAATGTAAGATATTGGGCACAAGAGATTTGTCGGGATCACTGACTATTTCTATTGGTTGGGTAGCATGGATGTGTTGCTAAACACCGCTCCATGATAGTAAGAGTTACTACCAACTATATAGAAACCTATGGGGTCACACGTCAAATAGAGTAGAGCTAGATTTGGGATTAATTAATATTGATTAATTAATATAAGGATCATTTTGCAACACCTTGCAAACTTAGTAGGACTAATTTACAAGGAAGGGAATAATTCTAGTTCATCCAGAATTAGGAAACTCTTTTATGGAAACAACAAGGAGTTGTTGGAGTATATATATAGAGGCTCTAGCTTCCTTCCCACTTAATGTTATTAGACATAACAAAGTGAGTGGGAGAGAGCAAACGAGAGAGAGAGATAGCAAGACAAGCTAGGCCGAAGCCCTAGCCCCCCCCCCTTCCCGTCGGCTCAAAGAGGAGACTGAAACCTCCTCTTGTCTTTTGTTGCTTTGATCTTCTTCCCTCTTCCTCCTGGTTCAAGCTAGCACTTGTTTGAAGGAAGAATCTAGATCTCACCTATAGACGTGGATCAACCGTAGATACGAGGACATCATTCTTCATGTGATCTCACCAATCAAAAGGTACACAATACTATGTCTCTTATCATGTTATGATGTCTCCTCCTGACTATTCGTGGTGGGCTTTGAAGTAGGAATTAAATTTTGTTATTCCGCTGCGTTACCTACGTCAAAACCCAACAGTGTTATCAGAGCCACAAGTCGTAGAGCATAACATGATTTTATGTGTTACGTTTTCAGTTTATACACCGTATTATTGTTTATTACGCGAAAACTGAAAATAATTGGCATAGTTGATGTAAAATTGAATTTGATTAAATAAAAAAATATCCAATTTAACATTGGATGTTGGAATTAATGAGTTTAATCACATAAGATGTGAACAATTTTGTTCTTGAAAAATTAGGGTTTGTGGGCACATGATTGAAAAGCGGATTTCAATTTTGGAAACAAATTTATGGAATTAATTCCATAAGGAAACAACCTTACTTAGGCATCAAGGAAGAGGGAAGGAGGCTAGGGCCGAAACCCTAGCCGTCCTCCCCCTCCATTGCGCGCGAAGCAAAGGCCGCGGGCAACATGGGGAGGCCGGCCTTTGGCCGGGCCTTGTGGCGGGCGGCGGTCCTAGGGGTTCGGGCCCTTGTTGTCTTGAACTCTTTGGACCGTTGTAACCCTAATTACCCAATTCAAATTCAAATTAAGCAAGCGCGTTAAAAATTGTTTTTAACTGTATTATGTGCTTTGTTGCATGGTGGATGGATATGACCTAGGATTGTGGATGTTTATTGCTTTGTGGTTTGGTTTACGGCCTGCGAGCTGATCAAATTAATATAATAATTAATTAGGTTTTACGGCCTGCGAGTCGTCTTTTTCTCCTCGACATGTGAGGCTTTTCTTATTTATTTATTCTAGATGGTAGGCTAGAATTAGAAATATTTAGATGATAGCCAAGAGCATGGAGAAGAAGACCGCACAACCAAAGGAGCCAAGAGACAAAGAAGACACCCGTAGGCGCGCAACTATGGTGGAGCACATGGAGATGAGCTCAGCACTTTAGGGAAATCTGATATTATCATTGGATTGATAATATCATTAGTCTAGGGGGCATATCCATGCCACGTTTCTTTTATTTTGTGGATGTTTATTATTCATGCCTTGTTATTTAATTTTTGTGTGTAAGCGATACTAGGGAAAACGATAACAAGATAATAATAATAAACAAGGTTGGTCTTTTATTGTGGATTGCCCAATCCAAATAAGTAGACCATGTTGATGAGATCAACCAAACAAAATTAAGTAAAGAAAACTCCCTCAATTAAATATTGCGTTTTGTCTTCTCTTGCCAAAACACCCTTCATGATCAGGGTCCATTAAAATTCGGGCTTGCCAAAGCAAGGCGATTTTAATTTACCATGATGTGTTGCAGACGACACAAGCTAGTAATGTGTGTATGTTGAAGCAAGAGGTTGGACGCAACTAGGCAATAATTAATTGGATTGATGAGCCTAGAGGCATGACACTTAGGTGTTATCCATGGGATAGAGAATAAAAGAGTTATTCGCCTAATTGGACCAAGAGTTTCATAGGATGCAATTGGAATAATTCCTACCTAAATAACCTATTCTTTGGTGACTTGCCAAAGCAAGCTCAAGAAGAAGTGAAAAAGGGATCTTGGACCCACTAGAAAATATAATGATATTTTCCGCATTAATGGTGAGGGCTATTAATCCGAGAAAACAGTGGGAGCTATATTTGATGATCTAGCCATTGTTGAATATATTCAAATTGTTCAAAATACTAAAATTGCAGATTTCTCGTTTTGCAGAATTCCCAATGACAAACAACAACGCATCGACCTCATCCCTACGATCTGTCCTTTAGAAGGATAAACTGTCTGGAACGAATTTCCTTGACTGGTACAGAAACTTAAGGATTGTCCTTAAGCAAGAAAAGAATCTATACGTCTTGGACACCCAAATTCCAGAACCACCACAAGATGAGTCTCTTCTAGCGGAAGTGAGGGCACGTCAGAAACATATTGATGATTCTAATGACGTGACTTGCCTCATGCTTTGTACCATGACTCCTGAGCTTCAGAAGCAGCATGAGAATATCGAAGCCTATGATTGATCATACACTTGAAACAATTGTTTTAGGAACAGGCTAGGCATGAGCGCTATGAGGTGTCTAAAGCATTATTCAAGAGTATTCTTGCAGAGGGGAATCCAGTAGGGCCTCATGTGCTCCGAATGATCGGATACATTGAGAACCTTGAGAGACTGGGATTCCCACTGGGACAAGATTTGGCTACTGATCTTGTCTTGCAATCGTTTCTTGACAGTTATAATCAGTTCATCATGAACTATAATATGAACGAGATTAGTAAGACTCTGCCTGACTTATTGAATATGGTGAAGACAGCGGAAGAGAGCGTCAACAAAGGCAAGGGCAAAGCCATAATGATTGTGCATAAGAAGAAGGGCAAGTCCGTTGCCTCTAATTCAAAAGGAAAGCGCAAGAAAGTTGCGAAATCCAAAGAAGCCCTAAAGCCTAGTGGAGGCCTGGCTAAGGATGAGTGTCACTACTGCAGCCAGCCAAGTCACTGGAGGAGGAATTGCCCTAAATATCTGGAGGATAAGAATCTTGGAATAGCGATTCCACCACCACCAGGTATTTATGTTATAGACGTCAATCTTTCTATTTATTCATCTTGGGTATTGGATACCGGATGTGGTTCTCACATTTGTCGTAATGTGCAGGATTTGAAAAGAAGTAGAAGATAGAGTAAAGGGGAGATAGATTTGCGCGTTGGAAATGGAGCAAGAGTTTCTGCATTATCTGTAGGCATTTATGAGCTATCTTTGCCTTCTGGACTTATTTTAGAATTAGACAATTGCTTTTATGTGCCTGCTATGAGCAGAAACATTATTTCCATTTCTTGTTTGGACGAGAAGGGTTTTTCTATTTCAATAAAGGACAAGTGTTGCTCCATTTATTTTGATAGTATGCACTATTGTAGTGCGCATTTGTCTAATGGATTGTATATCCTTGATCTAAATAGTCCAATCTATAACATAAATACTAAAAGGATTAAAACTAATGATTAAATCCTACATATCTATGGCACTGTTGTTTAGGCCATATAAACGAGAAACGCATATCTAGACTCCATAAGGATGGACTTCTAGACTCATTTTATGTGGAATCATATGAGACATGTGAATCTTGTTTATTAGGAAAAATGGAAAAGTCCCCTTTCAATAAGAAAGGTGAAAGGACTACTGAGTTATTGGCACTCGTACATACCGATGTATGTGGACCATTCCCCACGCCTGCCAGAGGTGGTTACACCTACTTCATCACATTTACTGATAATTTCAGTAGATATGGATTTGTATACCTTATGAAGGACAAATCCGAATCCTTTGAATTGTTCAAAGAATTAAAGAATGAAGTAGAGAAGCACCTTGGCAAAAGTATTAAGGCTCTGCGATCGGATCGTAGAGGAGAATACTTAAGCCAAGAGTTTGATGAGTACCTTAGAGAGTGTGGGATAGTATCCCATCTCACTCCACCCGGAACGCCACAATGGAATGGCGTATCCGAGAGGAGGAATCGCAGTCTATTAGATATGGTGCGATCTATGATGTCTCAAACGGATCTTCCGATATCCTTTTGGGGACATGCTCTAATGACAGAAGCTTTTACCATTAACCGCGTTCCATCCAAATCAGTCATGAAGACACCATATGAGATATGGACTGGGAGGCGTCCCATAGTGTCATTTATGAGGATTTGGGGCTGCGATGTATATGTAAAACGTTTACAAACAGACAAGCTCGGGCCCAAAGCGGATAAGTGTAAATTTGTGGGATATCCCAATGAAACTAAAGGATATTATTTATACAATCCCATCGAGAACAAAGTGTTTGTTGCTCGGACCGGCGTGTTTCTAGAAAGAGAGTTTGTCTCTAAAGAAGCAAGTGGGAGGGCTGTAGAACTTGAAGAGATTCAAGAACTACAAATCACTGAACTGATGATGGAACATGAACAGGAACCATAAGTAGTTGTGGAAGAACCTGTTCAGGTGACAGAGGAACTCCGTTGATCAGGAAGAGTGCGTCATGAGCCAGAGAGGTATGGACTTCTCATGACTGAGCCCGATGACGTACCACTCATAGATGATGAGCCTGCAACCTACGGAGAGGCCATGAAAGGCCCAGACTCTAAGAAGTGGCTAGAAGCCATGAGATCTGAAATGGATTCCATGTACACCAACAAAGTATGGACTTTGGTGGAACCACCCGAAGGGCCTCGGCCCATAGGGTGAAAGTGGGTCTTCAAGAAGAAGACCGACATGGATGGCAAGGTAGTTGCCTATAAGGGGCGACTGGTAGCCAAAGGGTATAGACAGATTCATGGTATTGACTATGATGAAACCTTTTCACCAGTCTCCATGACCAAATCCATTCAATCCTACTTGCTATTTCAGCATACTACGACTATGAGATTTGGCAAATGGATGTCAAAACAGCGTTCCTTTATGGGAACCTCCTCGAGGATGTGCACATGACAAAACCGGATGGTTTTGAGGATCCAGAGAATGGCAATAAAGTCTGTAAACTGCAAAGATCCATTTATGGATTAAATCAAGCTTCTAGGAGTTGGAATCGACGTTTTGATGACGCAGTCAAAGAGTTTGGCTTCATCAAGAACGAAGATGAGCCTTGTGTTTACAAGAAGGTTAGTTGGAGCTCTGTAGTATTTCTGGTCTTGTATGTGGATGACATACTAATCATTGGCAACGACATTCCTACTTTGCAATCTGTTAAAGATTTGCTAGGAAAGTGCTTTGCGATGAAGGACTTAGGAGACGCAGCCTATATACTTGGTATAAAGATCTATAGGGATAGATATAAGGGGTTGCTCGGCCTAAGTCAAAGTACATATATTGATAAGGTATTGAAGAGGTTCAACATGCAAGATTCCAAGAAGGGATTCTTGCCCATGTCACATGGAGTTACTCTTTCTAAGAATGACTGTCCCTCCAATGAGATTGAGAAGGACCGCACGAGTAGGATACCTTATGCTTAGGTCATAGGATCCATCAAGTACGCAATGTTATGTACTAGACCAGACCTATCATACGCGTTGAGTATGGTGAGAAGATACCAGTCCAATCCGGGTGAGAGTCACTGGATTGCTGTCGAGAACATCCTAAAGTACTTGAGAAGAACTAAGGATGTGTTCTTGATATTTGGAGGTAAGGAAGAGCTAAGTGTAAAGGTTTACACCGATGCAAGCTTCCAAATTGACAAAGATGACTACAGATCGTAGTCTGGATATGTGTTTTTCTTGAATGGAGGAGCTGTGAGCTGGAAGAGTTCCAAGCAAGGGACAGGTGCTGATTCTATAACAGAAGCTGAGTACATTGCTGCTGCGGAAGCAGAAAAAGAGGCAGTTTGGATAAAGAAGTTTATCACTGAGCTCGGTGTGGTCTCTAGCATCGTGGATCCCATAGAGTTGTACTGTGACAACTCTGGGGCAATCGCACAAGCAAAGGAACAAAGATCACACCAGAAATCAAAGCATGTACTTAGGATATTACATCTTATTCGTGATATGATCGATCGAGGAGATGTGAAGATGTGCAAGATTCCGACGGATGACAATGTTTTAGATCCGCTCACAAAACCTCTTGCGCAGCGAAAGCACGAAGGGCACGCCAGATCTATTGGCATACGAGATGCGCCAGATTGGCTCTAGTGCAAGTGGGAGACTGTTGGAATAGATTCCCTAGAGGCAATCGTAGATTTAGTATCAACATTGTTTTGGATAGAATATTCATTTATTATATATTGTGATATTTAATATAATGAAGTCCTTAAATAAAATGTGTTGTTTATTTTAAATATCCCTAGTCCACTATATTGATTAATAGGACGATCAAATATAGACTAGTATGTGGGTAGATTGATATGAAAATATCAAGTCTAACACATGGGTATGCTTTAGGTGTAATGGCATACTGGATTGACCCACAACGAGAAGGATACATTAGATTATGTCAAGTCACATTCGCTTCTCGTAGTGCTAATATAATTTCAATCCTTAGACTTGAAGTCACTAGATACTCTAGTTGTAGAATATTGTGCTTTGATGTTATCAAACGTTACACCGTAACTGGGTAATAATAAAGATGGCTATCGGGCATGATAGGAAGCAAGCTTAGAGATGGTAGTGATGTAGATAGGATTTGTCCCTCCCACATAATGTGGGTAAATATAAACGGCCACTCGAGGGATGAGGCTATTTGAATGTCTGGCTAGACTCAGATAAATCAATATGGAGATATTGATGTTATCTGCAAGCATAAGCATAGTCCCAGGGTTGAGGAACTATGGATTGGATATACGAGTGTGACTATTTATGTCTCGTGTCCAATCTGGATATGGAGACAAAGGGTTAGTTCAATGTAAGATATTGGGCACACGAGGTTTGTCGGATCACTGACTATTTCTATTGGTTGGGTAGCATGGATGTGTTGCTAAACACCGCTCCATGTTAGTAAGAGTTACTACCAACTATATAGAAACCTATGGGGTCACACGTCAAATAGAGTAGAGCTAGATTTGGGATTAATTAATATTGATTAATTAATAGAAGGATCATTGTGAAACACCTTGCAAACTTAGTAGGACTAATTTGCAAGGAAGGGAATAATTCTAGTTCATCTAGAATTAGGAAACTCTCTTATGGAAACAACAAGGAGTTGTTGGAGTATATATATAGAGGATCAAGCTTCCTTCCCATTTAATGTTATTAGACATAAAAAAGTGAGTGGGAGAGAGCAAACGAGATAGAGAGAGCAAGACAAGCTAGGCCAAAGCCCTAGCCCGTCCCCCCCCCCCCTCTTCCCGTCGGCTCAAAGAGGAGACCGAAACCTCCTCTTGTCCTTTGTTGCTTTGATCTTCTTCCATCTTCCTCCGGGTTCAAGCTTCAACTTGTTTGAAGGAAGAATCTAGATCTCACCTCTAGACGTTGATCAACCGTAGAGACGAGGACATCATTCTTCGTGTGGGTCTCTTATCATGTTATGATGTCTCCTCCTAACGATTCATGGTGGGATTTGAAGTAGGAATTAAATTTTGTTATTCCGGTGCGTTACCTACGTCAAAACCCAACAGTGGTATCAGAGCCACATGTCGTAGAGCATAACATGATTTTATGTGTTACGATTTAAGTTTATACACCGTATTATTATTTATAACGCGAAAACTGAAAATAATTGGCATAGTAGATGTAAAATAAAATTTGATTCAATAAAACAAGATCCAATTTAACATTGGATGTTAGAATTGGTGAGTTTAATCACATAAGATGTGAACAATTGGGTTCTTGAAAAATTAGGGTTCGTGGGAACATGATTGAAAATGGGTTTTCAATTATGGAAACAAAATTATGAAATTATTTCCATAAGGAAACAACCTTGCTTGGGCAACAAGGAAGAGGGAAGGAGGCTAGGGCCGAAACCCTAGCCATCCGCCCTCTCCTTTGCGCGCCAATCAAAGGCCATGGGCCACATGGGGAGGCCGGCATTGGGCCGGGCCTTGTGGCGGGCCGAGGTCCTAGGGGTTCGGGCCCTTGTTGGCTTGAACTCCTTGGACCGTTGTAACCCTAATTACCCAATTCAAATTCAAATTAAGCAAGCGCGTTAAAAATTGGTTTTAACTGTATTATGTGCTTTGTTGCATGGTGCATGGATATGACCTAGGATTGTGGATGTTTATTGCTTTGTGGTTTGGTTTACGGCCTGCGAGCTGATCAAATTAATGTAATAATTAATTAGGTTTTACGGCCTGCGAGTCGTCTTTTTCTCCTCGACATGTGAGGCTTTTGTTATTTATTTATTCTAGATGTTAGGCTAGAATTAGAAATATTTAGATGATAGCCAAGATCATGGAGAAGAAGACCGCAGAACCAAAGGAGTCAAGAGACAAAGAAGACACCCGTAGGCGCGCAACATGGAGATGAGCTCAGCACTTTGGGGCAATTGGATATTATCATTGGCTTGATAATATCATTAGTCTAGGGGGCATATCCATGCCACGTTTCTTTTATTTTGTGGATGTTTATTATTCATGCCTTGTTATTTAATTTTTGTGTGTATGGCGATACTAGCGAAAACGATAACAAGATAAAAATAATAAAGAAGGTTGGTCTTTTATTGTGGATTGCACAATCCAAATAAGTAGACCATGTTGATGAGATCAACCAAACAAAATTAAGTAAAGAAAAATCCATCAATTAAATATTGCATTTTGTCTTCTCTTGCCAAAACACCCTTCATAATCAGGGTTCATTAAAATTCGGGCTTGCCAAAGCAAGGCGATTTTAATTTACCATGATGTGTTGCGGACGACACAAGCTAGTAATGTGTGTATGTTGAAGCAAGAGGTTGGACGCAACTAGGCAAGAATTAATTGGATTGATGAGCCTAGAGGCATGACAATTAGGTGTTATCCATGGGATAGAGAATAAAAGAGTTATTCGCCTAATTGGACCAAGAGTTTCATAGGATGCAATTGGAATAATTCCTACCTAAAAAACCTATTCTTGGGTGACATGCCAAAGCAAGCTCAAGAAGAAGTGAAAAAGGGATCTTGGACCCACTAGAAAATATAATGATATTTTCCGCATTAATGGTGAGGGCTATTAATCCGAGAAAAATAGTGGGAGCTATATTTGATGATCTAGCCATTGTTGAATATAGTCAAATTGTTCAAAATACTAAAATTGCAGATTTCTCGTTTTGTAGAATTCCCAATGACAAAACAACGCATCGACCTCATCCCTACGATCTGTCCTTTAGAAGGATAAACTGTCTGGAACGAATTTCCTTGACTGGTACAGAAACTTAAGGATTGTCCTTAAGCAAGAAAAGAAGCTATACGTCTTGGACACCCAAATTCCAGAACCACCAAAAGATGAGTCTCTTCTAGCGGAAGTGAGGGCACGTCAGAAACATATTGATGATTCTAATGACGTGACTTGCCTCATGCTTTGTACCATGACTCCTGAGCTTCAGAAGCAGCATGAGAATATCGAAGCCTATGATATGATCATACACTTGAAACAATTGTTTTAGGAACAGGCTAGGCATGAGCGCTATGAGGTGTCTAAAGCATTATTCAAGAGTATTCTTGCAGAGGGGAATCCAGTAGGGCCTCATGTGCTCCGAATGATCGGATACATTGAGAACCTTGAGAGACAGGGATTCCCACTGGGACAAGATTTGGCTACTGATCTTGTCTTGCAATCGTTGCTTGACAGTTATAATCAGTTCATCATGAACTATAATATGAACGAGATTAGTAAGACTCTGCCTGACTTATTGAATATGGTGAAGACTGCGGAATAGAGCGTCAACAAAGGCAAGGGCAAAGCCATAATGATTGTGCATAAGAAGAAGGGCAAGTCCGTTGCCTCTAATTCAAAAGGAAAGCGCAAGAAATTTGCGAAATCCAAAGAATCCCTAAAGCCTAGTGGAGGCGTGGCTAAGGATGAGTGTCACTACTGCAGCCAGCCAAGTCACTGGAGGAGGAATTGCCCTAAATATCTGGAGGATAAGAAGCTTGAAATAGTGATTCCACCACCACCTGGTATTTATGTTATAGACGTCAATCTTTCTATTTATTCATCTTGGGTATTGGATACCGGATGTGGTTCTCACATTTGTCGTAATGTGCAGGATTTGAAAAGAAGTAGAAGATTGAGTAAAGGGGAGATAGATCTGCGCGTTGGAAATGGAGCAAGAGTTTTTGCATTAGCTGTAGGTATTTATGAGCTATCTTAGCCTTCTGGACTTATTTTAGAATTAGACAATTGCTTTTATGTGCCTGCTATGAGCAGAAACATTATTTCCATTTCTTGTTTGGACGAGAAGGGTTTTTCTATTTCAACAAAGGACAAGTGTTGCTTCATTTATTTTGATAGTATGCAATATTGTAGTGCGCATTTGTTTAATGGATTGTATATCCTTGATCTAAATAGTCCAATCTGTAACATAAATACTAAAAGGATTAAAACTAATGATTTAAATCCTACATATCTATGGCACTGTCGTTTAGGCCATATAAACGAGAAAATTATATCTGGACTCCATAAGGATGGACTTCTAGACTCATTTTATTTGGAATCGTATGAGACATGTGAATCTTGTTTATTGGGAAAAATGGTAAAGTCCCCTTTCAATGAGAAAGGTGAAAGGACTAGTGAGTTATTGGCACTCATACATACCGATGTATGTGGACCATTCCCCACGCCTGTCAGAGGTGGTTACACCTAATTCATCACATTTACTGATGATTTTAGTAGATATGGATTTGTATACCTTATGAAGGCAAAATCCGAATCCTTTGAATTGTTCAAAGAATTAAAGAATGAAGTAGAGAAGCAACTTGGCAAAAGTATTAAGGCTCTGCGATCGGGTCGTGGAGGAGAATACTTAAGCCAAGAGTTTGATGAGTACCTTAGAGAGTGTGGGATAGTATCCCATCTCACTCCACCCGGAACACCACAATGGAATGGCGTATCCGAGAGGAGGAATCGCACACTATTAGATATGGTGCGATCTATGATGTCTCAAACAGATCTTCCGATATCCTTTTTAGGAAATGCTCTAATGACAACATCTTTTACCATTAACCGCGTTCCATCCAAATCAGTCATGAAGACACCATATGAGATAAGGACTGGGAGGCGTCCCATAGTGTCGTTTATGAGGATTTGGGGCTGCGATGTCTATGTAAAACGTTTACAAACAGACAAGCTCGGGCCCAAAGCGGATAAGTGTAAATTTGTGGGATATCCTAAGGATACTAAAGGATATTATTTCTACAATCCCATCGAGAAAAAAGTGTTTGTTCCTCGGACCGGCGTGTTTCTAGAAAGAGAGTTTGTCTCTAAAGAATCAAGTGGGAGGGCTGTAGAACTTTAAGAGATTCAAGAACCACAAATCACTGAACCGATGATGGAACATGAACAGGAACCATAAGAAGTTGTGGAAGAACCTGTTCAGGTGACAGAGGAACTCCGTAGATCAGGAAGAGTGCGTCATGATCCAGAGAGGTATGGACTTCTCGTGACTGAGCCCGATGACGTACCACTCATAGATGATGAGCCTGCAACCTACAAAGAGACCATGAAAGGCCCAGACTCTAAGAAGTGGCTAGAAGCCATGAGATCTGAAATGGATTCCATGTACACCAACAAAGTATGGACTTTGGTGGAACCACCCGAAGGGCCTCGGCCCATAGGGTGAAAGTGGGTCTTCAAGAAGAAGACCGACATGGATGGCAAGGTAGTTGCCTATAAGGGGCGACTTGTAGCCAAAGGGTATAGACAGATTCATGGTATTGACTATGATGAAACCTTTTCACCAGTCGCCATGACCAAATCCATTCGAATCATACTTGCTATTGCAGCATACTACGACTATGAGATTTGGCAAATGGATGTCAAAACAGCGTTCCTTTATGGGAACCTCCTCGAGGATGTGTACATGACAAAACCGGAGAGTTTTGAGGATCCAGAGAATGACAATAAAGTCTGTAAACTGCAAAGATCCATTTATGGATTAAAGCAAGCTTCTAGGAGTTGGAATCGACGTTTTGATGACGCAGTCAAAGAGTTTGGCTTCATCAAGAACGAATATGAGCCTTGTGTTTACAAGAAGGTTAGTTGGAGCTCTGTAGTATTTCTGGTCTTGTATATGGATGACATACTAATCATTGGCAACGACATTCCTACTTTGCAATCTGTTAAAGATTGGCTAGGAAAGTGATTTGCGATGAAGGACTTAGGAGACGCAGCCTATATACTTGGTATAAAGATCTATAGGGATAGATCTAAGGGGTTGCTCGGCCTAAGTCAAAGTACATATATTGATAAGGTATTGAAGAGGTTCAACATGCAAGATTCCAAGAAAGGATTCTTGACCATGTCACATGGAGTTACTCTTTCTATGAATGACTGTCCCTCCAATGAGATTGAGAAGGACCGCATGAGCAGGATACCCTATGCTTCGGCCATAGGATCCATCATGTACGCAATGTTATGTACTAGACCAGACGTATCATACGCGTTGAGTATGGTGAGCACATACCAGTCCAATCTGGGTGAGAGTCACTGGATTGCTGTCAAGAACATCCTAAAGTACTTGAGAAGAACTAAGGATGTGTTCTTGATATTTGGAGGTAAGGAAGAGCTAAGTATAAAGGTTTACACCGATGCAAGCTTCCAAACCGACAAAGATGACTATAGATCGCAGTCTGGATACGTGTTTTGCTTGAATGGAGGAGCTGTGAGCTGGAAGAGTTCCAAGCAAGGGACAGTTGCTTATTCTACAACAGAAGCTGAGTACATTGCTGCTGCGGAAGCAGCAAAAGAGGCAGTTTGGATAAAGAAGTTTATCACTGAGCTCGGTGTGGTCCCCAGCATCGTGGATCCCATAGAGTTGTACTGTGACAACTCTGGGGCAATCGCACAAGAAAAGGAACAAAGATCACACCAGAAATAAAAGCATGTACTTAGGAGATTACATCTTATTCGTGATATGATCGATCGAGGAGATGTGAAGATGTGCAAGATTCCGACGGATGACAATGTTTTAGATCCGCTCACAAAACCTCTTGCGCAGCGAAAGCATGAAGGGCACGCCAGATCTATAGGCATACGAGATGCGCCATATTGGCTGTAGTGCAAGTGGGAGACTGTTGGAATAGAGGCCCTAGCGGCAATCGCAGATTTAGTATGAACATTTTTTTGGCTAGAATATTCATTTATTATATATTGTGATATTTAATATAATGAAGTCCTTAAATAAAATGTGTTGTTTATTTTAAATACCCGTAGTCCACTATATTGATTAATGGGACGATCAAATATAGACTAGTACGTGGGTAGATTGATATGGAGATATCAAGTCTAACACATGGGTATGCTTTAGGAGTAATGGCATTCTGGATTGATCCACAACGAGAAGGATACATTAGATTATGTCAAGTCACATTCGCTTCTCGTAGTGCGAATATAATTGCAATCCTTAGAGTTGAAGTCACTAGATACTCTAGTTGTAGAATATTAAGCTTTGATGTTATCAAACGTTACACCGTAACTGGGTAATAATAAAGATGGCTATCGGGCATGATAGGAAGCAAGCTTAGAGATCGTAGTGATGTAGATAGGATTTGTCCCTCCCACATAATGGGGGTAATATAAACGGCCACTCGAGGGATGAGGCTTATTGAATGTCTGGCCAGACTCAGATAAATCAATATGGAGATATTGATGTTATCTTCAAGCATAAGCATATTCCCAGGATCGAGGAACTATGGATATTGATGTTATCTTCAAGCATAAGCATATTCCCAGGATCGAGAAACCTATGGGGTCACACGTCAAATAGAGTAGAGCTAGATTTGGGATTAATTAATATTGATTAATTAATAGAAGGATCATTGTGAAACACCTTGCAAACTTAGTAGGACTAATTTGCAAGGAAGGGAATAATTCTAGTACATCTAGAATTAGGAAACTCTCTTATGGAAACAACAAGGAGTTGTTGGAGTATATATATAGAGGCTCAAGCTTCCTTCCCACTTAATGTTATTAGACATAAAAAAGTGAGTGGGAGAGAGCAAACGAGATAGAGAGAGCAAGACAAGCTAGGCCAAATCCCTAGCCCGTCCCCCCCCCCCTTTCCCGTCGGCTCAAAGAGGAGACCGAAACCTCCTCTTGTCCTTTGTTGCTTTGATCTTCTTCCCTTTTCCTCCGGGTTCAAGCTACACATTGTTTGAAGGAAGAATCTAGATCTCACCTCTAGACGTTGATCAACCGTAGAGACGAGGACATCATTTTTCGTGTGATCTCACAAATCAAAAGGTACACAATACTATGTCTCTTATCATGTTATGATGTCTCCTCCTAACGATTCATGGTGGGCTTTGAAGTAGGAATTAAATTTTGTTATTCTGGTGCGTTACCTACGTCAAAACCCAATAGTGGTATCAGAGCGATGATAACTCTCTTTTATGAGTTATTATTATACTTTCTTAGTACTTTTATTTGCAACGACCCCCTTATCCGACTCGGACGAGACGGGGAGGCCGCAGCTAAAAGTAACGGCGGAACATCAAAAGCACAACATCCCAACATATATATTACATACTATTAAACATTACAAAACGTACTTGAGTCTGTCTTCTATTATACATTATGCTAACATTATTCAAACTATTTTACAACTCGTGACTGAACCTCCTTAGTGAGTCTCGTACCCGGTCATGCCATAGTCATCTTCTTCTAAACCTGCGGGGGAAGGAAACAAAGACCGCAGTTTTCTAACATCAGCATAAAGTACTGAGTAAGTAAACACCCTCGCTTGTAAAACGGAGGAGAGAGCAATATTTTGTTTCATATCAAAGCATAAGGAGGAATAAGTCATAAAAGTGTAACTCGATGAAAAATGTAAATAAACTCTTAACTTTGAAAACTTTCATTCTTACTCTGTAGCAGGGAGTAATATCCCGATTATCTCTTCTTTCTACTTATAAACTTCCTTGTCTCATAGAAAAGCCCTTTTTAACTTTGTTGATACGGGGAAAGGACTACTATACTATCACTAGCTACCATGACCTTGACTACCGGCAGCCCCCAAAGAATTCTTGCGGCCAGAGGGGTGAGTACATGGAGACACCCGGCAGGTTGCGACCGGGTTAAAATAATAGGGGTCGAGTGACCGAAGTCAACACGACAATAAGAATAAGTTTCTCCCGTACAACTCTTTCCACTTTACGTTATTACATTTTATTATTTTCGTGTGACGATTTCAAGAAAACATTTCAAATCATAACCAATCGCAAGTAAAACAGATATATCACAAAACACATTTTGAGACAAATATTAAAATCATATTATGACACGAAAGGAGCTAGGCACGCTAGGCTAGGCATATTTACTTACCTTGCTTATTCAGTGAATACCACGTAGCACTCCCCTAGAAAGACACGTAGTCTTCGTCAACGGATTCGTCACCTACGCGTTATCGATACACGTGTCAAAATAAGAATTTCTATATATTTGACGAGTTTTATTATTTAACTTTCATATACTACACTTATAATATTTTAATCTCTATTATTATTATGTAGAAACCTATAAATTAAACTCACAAGTTTTTATATTTACTAAATATTATTTTAGCTAACTTACTAATTTTATAAGTACAAAAATTCTATAAGAGTCATACTATTAAAATAACTATTTATCTAGCAAATCTATAGAAACTAATTGTAAAGACTAGTTTTAAATATTTATAATAAGTGAATATAAATATTTAAGTTGAGATGAAATATTCTCCTTATGCATAATTGCTTGTTATTAATTGAGAAAAATTGTTAACTTTAAATTCTAATATATTTCTTAATAAGTAATTTCATATTATATTCCTAGTTCAATTACTTCCAAAATAACTTCTATTTAACTAACAATTATTCTTCCATATACTATCTATATATTTAACTTACTTTCATTTAATTAAAATAATAATTATGTTTGTAGAAATAGAATATAAAAATCGTGTTTTATTTTCGAAATAAATTTTATTTCCCTAGCCACTATTATTATATTAACTTACTTTTATTTTCCTATTATTATTATTATTACTATTATTATTATTACTATTACTATTACTATCATTATTATTACTATTTATTACAATTACTACTAGTATCATTATTACTATTATTATGCTTATTATTATTACTACTATTTATTATTATTACTACTACTACTACTACTACTACTACTACTACTACTACTACTACTACTACTACTACTACTATTATCATAATGATTATTATTATTACAACTATTAACATAACTATTATTTTTACTATTACTATTAATATTATTGTGATTATTATTATTATTATTTGATTATAACAATATTTAGAAAGTGTAGAAATTAATTTAAACTTAAAAATCTTATTTTTTATTTTGTTTTTATATTTCAGATTGTTAATGACAAACAGACCCCCAAGTTTGCTGAAAGTACACAAATACCCCCTTTCTTTAACATATATACTTTCTGAAAATGACAACTACCTCCCCCCTAAGCATGAGTTTTCAATTTGATCAATCTAATCGTGATTCTAAGCATCAATACATGATTTTGATTACATAAATCAACTCAGGGCGATGAATAGAGCATACCAGAATCAAAAACCGAGAGAAACGATCGAGATTTGCTCCGGGTCGCGTAGCCGAACGTTGCTCGCCGGAGTTGGAGCTCGTGGCCGGATTTAATGGCTTCTTCAGCCAGTTCTGAGCCCTCCACTGAGTTGGTCGGCCTCCTAGGAGTCCACTGAAAGCAGAGATGGAGGGTGGGTGGCGTTGGTTCACGTTGGTGGAGTTTGGCCGGAGCTTTGGCCGGTTTTAATGGAGGTTGGCCGGAGTTGGTGGTGCTCTGTTCTGGGTGGTCTGGGTTTGCTGGTTTCTCTGTTTCAGATCGTCACAGAGGGAGGGTGAGAGAAACAGAGAGGGGCTGAGGTTGTTTTGGTGGTGGTGTCGGGTTCTCGGTGGTTCCCGACGGGGACGGTGGTGGTGGCTGGTGGTTTGCTAGCAGCTGCTGCTGCTCCTGCTGTTGTTGCCGTGCTCTGTTTTGGACGGAGAACAGAGTGAGGCAGAGAGGAGAGCTGGGGGCAGTGGGTGAAGGTGGAGGTGGTGGTTGTGTTCTCGGTGGTGGGGTTGGTGGTTGTCGGAGATGGGAGAGACAATGATGGTGGTGACGTTGGTGACTGTCGTGGTGCGATATGCTGAGAAACAAGAAGGTGGTGATGTGTTTATATAAGGAGAAGAGAGTGAGGGAGGGACGACGTGGGGTGATTCTTTGCCGTGAAGAAAATATGGTGAAGATGATGATGATGCTGCTGGTGATTGAGTGCCTTGGGTGTGTTGTCCGAAGGAGAAGGGGGAGAGAGATTTTGTAGAGGTGAGTGAAAGTGATGGAGGCGGTGATGAGGTGGTTTGTCGGGGTGTTGCCGAAGAAAAACATGGAGAAGGCAATTTGGAGTTGCCAAAGAAGAAAAGACAAAGAAGAAGAAAAATGTGGTAGTTGCTAGCTTTAGAAATTATTAGGTGTGGCAAGTACACCACTTTACGCGGTGGCTTTACCCACATTACTACTAGAATTATTAATTTGTCCGCGCAACTATTTATAAATACTATTTTAATATTTCTTATATTTTAACAAAATAAATTACACAACTTTATTTTATATTTTTCTTTTACGACTAAATTTATATTTATTTGTCAATTTACTAGTTTACCCCTAAGTATTTTACGGGGTATTACAGTATTAGTCTTATTTCACATGATTTAGATGTTATATTTGCACAAATATGTGAATTTGACTATTTCTAAGCCTAAGAATGAAAAGTTGTGTTTCTAGCTTATTTGTGCATGTTTTCTCTCATATTTGCTATGATAATTGCACGGGTTGTTTAGTGTTGTGTATCTCAGGTAAAATAGGTGCAATGGAGCTTATGATATGCTTGGATATGCTTGGAATGGAGCTAGATGAAGAGGAGAAAAGAAAACGCAAAGACGAAGCGAAGTTGGAAAAGTCACACAGGACCAGCCTGCACTCTTTTCGATGCCCAGGAAAATCTACAAAGATTTTTGAAGCAAGGATTGCGGCATTGGAAAGTAGACATCCGTAGCTTTCCAACGGTATATGGTAGGCCCGAAGACGAGTCCGTATGAGGGAGATACAGCCCGCGCAAAATCAGCAAGTAATTATGTCCGGGAATTACAAAGTAGAGGGGCTGAAGTGCAAATTCGGCTAATTTTCACTAAAAAACGTGCCCAGCTGGTAGAAAACGGGTAGAACGACCTAAGAGACATATATTGACGCATCTTTGAAGTTTTTGGAGCTAGGGAAGAAGGGAGAACAAGCTTGGAGCAAGGATCATCAACTACATTGGAGATTCAAGCGTTTGATCATTTTTTCTTCTTCTATTCTTCATTAACTTCATGATTTTGATTATGTTGAACCATATTATGTCTAGCTAAACATCTTAAGCTAGGTTATTGATGGAAAACTAGGGTTTGTTGGATGATTTTCCGGATTTTGGACTTGATGCATGCTTTTGCTTAAATTCTATGAACGTTCTTGTTAGCTTATCTATTCTTGTACTTATTTATTAATGTTCTTGGCTTGATCACCCTTAGAACGTTACTTGTTGATAGAGTTGCACGAAAGTGAATTCTTTGAGACGTGTTAAAGAATAGTTAGGTGATCTTGTAGTTTCTTGAGACTGAGAGGAGATAGGAACTTGATCAATCGTGTGAGGATAGTTTCGGTTGATTTAGTTAGAACTTAGTGAATTCGGTGGACCGATAGGACCCGGTGAACGAGCCTAACAAATCAATTAGATTGTAGTAATAGACGGAGGTGGACCGAGAGGACCCAAAATCTATTGTTTACACAAATTCACGTGAGATCGAGAGAAGATCGTGATGAGCATTACCCGGTATAACTAGAACGTGAGTAGAGTGTTTCAAGCATAACCCGGAAATCGTTAACAACCCTAGGGATCATCAATTACCTAGTTCTTCCTTATTAATCGTATTACATCACAATTTATCTTCGTTTAAAGTGAAAATTCTCCAAAAATATTTAGTTACTTGTCATTTAATTTTAGTCGCTTGTTTGTGGGTGACAACTTTATAAAATCCAAACCCTTCTTACCGGTTACATTGATATCTCATAATTACTTTCTAGTTAACTAATAATCGTAAATTCCCTTGGGTTCGATACTCGGAGTCGTAAAATACTCCACTTACTACTTGACCGTGCACTTGCGTATACACGTAAGAAATCGTGTCAAGTTTTTGGCGCCGTTGCCGGGGAATTTAACGGTTTATTAGTTTAGTAGAAATTGATTTAGGATATTTCTTTTACTTTTTGTTTAATTAGCTACTTGTTTTCTCACTTGTATTTGAGTCTGCTTTTCAGGTCATCAGTGTATGCCCAGGATCCCTAGGGAACTTGTGCCTCCACTTGAAGACCCAGAGCAGTTATTCAGAGATCAGAGGAAAAGACAGAAACAGAGCACTATGGGTGATCAATTGACCAACGCGCGGCTCAATGAGAAAATGGAAGAGTTGGTGAAACTGTTGAATGATCGCAACGCCCAGACACCGTACAACAAGTCTGGGCAGGCTATTGTGGAGAAATTGCAAACGTCCACGTATGGACACAATCGGGCAATTATAGTGCCAGACATACAAGCTGAGCATTTTGATCTCAAGCCAGCTACGATCCAGACAGTCACCAATCAGTTCCAGTTTTATGGGAACAAGGATGAGGATCCCAACGATTTCATTGGGAAGTTCAATGCTTATATCAAGACTGTGAAGTATAAGAACGTAACTCCAGAGGCATTGAAACTTATTCTATTTCCCTATTGTTTGAAAGGTGCAGCTGAGAAGTGGCTTGATTCGAGAGCTCCGGATTCAATCACTACATGGGCTCAATGTGTGGATGAATTCATGGCAAAGTTTTACCCAGTTCAGCGGGTGATTCAGTTACAAGGTGATATCCTTGGCTTTCAGCAGCAGGCCCATGAGACCGTGGTAGAGGCGTGGGATAGATTTATGCATTTGATCAGGAAGTGCCCAAATCACGATTTTGGGGACTACAAAATTTTGCAGGTCTTCTACCATGGCTTAGAACGCCATAACCAGGAGCTGGTTAACAGAGAAGCTGGAGGCAATTTTCTGTACTCTGTTGACAAGGAAGGAGCATATGCACTTATGAAACAGCTAGCCAAGCAGGATACGCAGTTTTATGATTCTAGAAGACTTTCGGCATTGCCTGAAGCGAAAGATAATGAGTGGAAGGATGGGATCAGCAAGATGGTGTCAGATTTAGCCAAGCATGTGTATCGGGATAAGAAGCCAGTTGCAAGAGTAGAGGAGCAGGAATTTGATTCAGTCTTGGCCCAGATTGCAAGTGAAGATGTGAACTTTGTGGGGGCACAAGGACAGCGGCAGAATTGGAACCAAGGGAACTACAGACCAGGCACAAGAGATCATCCAGGTTTCAGGTATGGGGATCAGTCTGGAGCTATTTACGCACCTGGGTTTCAGCACATGCCACAAGCACCAGTGTCGCAGGCTCCACCACCGGCTGTTGTAGCGCCAAACCCAGAGATTTCTGTACTCACTAAGGCGTTGACACAGCTGAGCAACAACATGAACGATATGACCACGACGGTCAATGCGATGTCTTCTGATTTGCAGGCTACAAAGACTTCTCTTCGTGCACTAGAGGTTCAAGTTGGGCAAATTGCAACGCAATTATCTGCTAGAGCACCTGGTTCTCTACCGTCTGACACAGAGAATGTGCGCCAGGTAAATGCCATTACCACTCGCAGTGGGGTTTCGTTTACTGATCCACCATACCCGAGCCATGCCAGAGCTGAAGCGTCAAAAGCTAAGGAGCACGAGGTCTTCGATTCTGAGAAGACACCTGTCATGGTCCCCCAATCAAAGGGCATGACTCCGCATGATGAGGAAAATTCCAATGAGGTATTACCACCACCCTCGTCTTCTAAAGATGTACCTTTTCCATTGAAATCTAGAAAGAAGAAGGATGACTCTGAGGAGTACAGGAGATTTCTCAATATTTTCTCCAAACTGCACATAAACATTCCGTTGATTGAGGCGCTGCAGAAAATGCCTAAGTATGCGCGGTTTATCAAGGATGCAATATATGGGAGAAAAGCTATGGATAACTTTCAGACAGTGAAACTGAATGAGCAGGTGAGTTCATGTGTCTTGCATGGGCTACCCAAGAAGAAGAAAGATCCAGGCCGTTTTGTGATTGAGGCTACACTTGGTGGGGCATATACAGGCAGGGCTCTATGTGATTTGGGGGCGAGTGTCAACCTGATGCCGCTTTCAGTATTTAAAAAGCTAGGTGTGGGGGAGCCTAGTAAAACCTGGATCAATCTGCAGTTCGCAGATAATTCGTCCAAGAAGGCCATTGGGGTGGTAGAAGACTTACTTGTGAGGGTTGGTAGTTTCATCATGCCAGCTGATTTTGTGATCCTTGACATGCCAGTTGGTGACGTTCCGATCATTCTTGGTAGACCCTTTCTGGCTACTGGTCGGACTTTAATTGATGTGGAGAATGGAGAGTTGATCATGAGGGTCAACGATACTGTGGAGACCTTTCAGGTTTTCAAACCGACTCCTCAGTACACTTATGAGGTGAAGCCAGACTTACCATTTCCTGTGAAAGTTGTGCGTGGAATTTCAGAGCTGACACAAGGAGATCCGCCAGATCCTAAGGGTAAAGAATCGAGTTTGCAGGCGCACGAGGTAGTCATGAATATCCAGCGCCAGAAGTTGGATGCGACACGACCTGCCAAACCACCTTTCTGAGCTTCGTGAGGTAACTGGGTCGGGCCGTCGACCGTAAATTACAAAGCGCTTGTTGGGAGGCAACCCAACGTATTTTATGCATTAGTGTAGAGAGTGTGTTTTAAATACTGTTGTGTGCGTTTTTAAATTCCGTTTTGTTATCTGAGGGGTGAGAGAGCGAGAATTTGACATTTGAATTGAGTCTCCGCAGGTTTACAGGTTATTACGAGATTCGGACTCCCCTTCTTGATGTGCGTAGACTCGCATGGAAATGCGTGCATCGGAGTTCAGACGTAAGAGAAAGGCGGAAATAGAACGAGAAAGATGTGATCACGAGGAGATTTCCGAGGATGTGGGAAGCGTGTCGAGTTTTTGTCACGAAAAGTTGGCTCAAGAACAAAAAGAGGAACATGGAATTCAAGCTAAGGACCCTCGAAGATCAAGCAAAGGAAACGGATCAAAAAAAAAAAAAGAAGAAAGAGCAGTTCCAGCCCCAGACTGGTCTTCTGATCAGCCAACTGGTCGTAGGACCACTTTGTACTTAGTCAAAATATGGAGAACTCGCAAAACATGGCTTCTGCTGGTCACACGACCAGTACAAGTGGTCGTACGACCATTATGTGCAGGGGCGATATTTTCTTCATTACTCGGGGGTATTTTTGGTAATTCAGGCATAGTTTAGAAGACACATCGGGGCAAACAGAGGGGCTGTTCTTCATCTTCAACGCACAGTCCGTCTGCTAGCCCGATCGAATCACAGCGAGTCCCTCCAATCTCCGGCGGCTTTGCTCGATTTCCCGTCGCGTTTCAGGACGGCCCTCAATCCGGCGGCTTCCCCTCACTCAGGCGACCCCCGAACCCGAAGCAGCCTCCCGTTCTCTTCTCCCCGACAGCTTCCACATACCACCCGTCGGCGTCACTGAGGTGGTTCTCAGGCCGTTTGTAACTCCGGCAACCAACCCTCTGTGACGCCGGCAATCCCTCTTCCCCATCTTCTCCGGCCGCCACAAAACAACCAGAACCCCCAATTAAACCCTCCATTGATTCCGACCACCTCTCTCTCTCTGAATCAGCCGGCAATCCCTCTTCTCCAAATCGAACCCAGCTGCAACCAAACACAAACCGCCGGAGAATGCCATGAATTCGGACCAGAACCACAACCCGGCAGCCCCCTCCAATTTTTTAATTGAAAGAAGCTTCTGATGGGCTCACAGGCTGTAAAAACGGGAAAAATTCTGAGATGCCTCTAATGAGAATACCCTGATTCAATTCGGTGGCTGTGATTTTCAGGTGGTTTAATTTGGTGATTCGTTGGTTGCAGGTTTCGGTGATTGGGTGGTTTAGGAGATGTTAAGGTGAAATGGTGGTGGTGCTGGGTTTGTTGCCGGAATCAATGGAAGTCAGTGGCTGCGTGGGTGAATTTGTGATATGGTGGTGAAATTGGCTTTGATGGATGGTTGTTGTATTCAAGTTCATGGGTTAATTGGTTCAGGTGGGTTTATGTTGTGGTGGTTGTTTAGGTGAAAGGTGTGTGGTTTATGGTAATGTCAATTTGGTTTACGGCTGTGCAGGTGGTTTGGTGATGGAGGATCTGGTAGGAGTGGTGGTGGAGATGTGTTGGTGATTGGTGTTGGGTGAATTTGGTACTGGTAAGTGGAGGTGAGTTTGTAATTGGTGATTGAGTTATCACAGTCAGAACTAGCAATGAGTCTTCACGATATTGGCATTAATTTGGGAAAATTCTTTAGTTCAACTGCAACTTGTTAGAAAAAGGAGACAATTGACGAAGCAATCGACCCCGGTGTGCTACTGGCACACTCGACCGCAAGGGAGCTCACATCACGAGCTCGGGGATTCTTCGTTCATTTTCGTCAGCAGCAACAGGATCAATCGACCCCGGTGTGTTCCGCACACTCGACCGCAAGGGAGCTTGCATTGTTCTGGACAATGTTTGCTTGGGGATTGTTCGTGATATCTCAGTCAGCAATTATCGGGTTTCGTCCCCGACCTTGTGTCGGTTGTGAGTATTCTTTTCTCTCTCTTTACTTACCGTTTAGGCACATTGTACTTGCTCTAGGATTTTATTTTTAGAATTCTAGGAAATTACTTGAGTACTTGCTTAATTTCGGTACACACAACTCTTCATGTGCACGTAGCTTGAATTATCTCTAAATTTATTGCAGCTACGTTCTTGGGCCATAACTCTACCCCGAGTAGAATCACCGCCCCTCACATTTGAATGCCGAGTCTTCTCGGTTTTATTTCTAAATTCGTTGAGGGCAACGAAGCGCTCAAGTGTGGGGGGAGTTTTAGTCTTGACTAGCCAGTCAGTGTTTGCATCGTCATGTCTGCATATAGTTTGGTCGTGTTATGTGTCTAATTATGTGGTCCGTGTCGTGATATTGTGATAGTATGTCATATTGTGTTGTGTTAGTCGTGTATATACTTGTTGAGTTTGTGTTTAATATTGCACGTTTTCTTATTTGAGTCTACCAACCCTGTCGAATGTCTTGTGTAGTTTCGTTCGTGTCGGCTTGCATGTAGTGTAGGAACTATATGGAAAAAATCAAAAAAAAAATCAAAAAATTGAAAAAAAAAAGTATAAAAAGAGAAAATTTTGAGAAAAGGGCAATCGAAAGAGGCTAAAGTTTGATAAATTGCGAAGTGTGAGGATTTTAGGCGTAGAGCATGATTTGCGACCGAGAGTGACGACGTGAGTCCCCCCTAGTAGGTATAGAGAGACTTTCTTTACGGGAGTGCCTACCTATTTCTAACACTTACGTGATTTTCAAAGTCAAAGTGTGTTCCTATTTTCTTACAAGAGCTGAGCTAGGTGTGAGCTAAACAAGCCAAACATCCATGTGTACGTCTTAGGTAGTCGCCAACCCGCCTCGTAGTGGCACACGAAACAGCTGTGCGAGGACGTGTATTAGAGCACTCACTGCTTTTAGAACTCACCTTGTAGGACCATTAGACGCCCCAATTTGAACCTTGGATTCTTTGCTAGCCTTCGGACCTAGGGTGACGATTCTTGGCCTTCAACACAAATTGATTAGAATCACCACTTTAGTGCGTCACGAGGGGGTTGTGTAGTTGAGGGGGTTCGATGAGGGAGTGATTATACGATTTGTTGAGTTCTACATCTCGCTTGCACTTCATTGATTATCTACGAGGGGATGCGAGGGTGAGTGAGTAGGCTTGCGCACTTCGGTGTGGCGGTGTTCCATGCCATTACATCATGGACACAGGTGTGGAGAGCCGTGAGTGCATGAATCTAATACGCACGAAATTGGGTTGGGAGAACTTAATTGGTGGATCGTGCTAGGTACCGGTTTTGATTACTTTGGTGTAGGAGGATCGGTTGGATTAGGAACGAGATACATTCATCTTCGGGACTACTTGAGAGGGGATATGGTTACATTCGAGTGTGGGGGTGTCGACTTTTGACTTCAGACATTGAGAGTGAGCTTGCGACGACTCCACTCCCACACATTTACTTCATTGATTTTGCGGCTTGGATTTGACATGGCCTTTGATTGAGTTAGGAGGAGATGATATTTTATGTGATATTCATTCATCGACTTATGTGTTTCCTTCTCCTAGCATATTTGATTGTTATTTGAAGACCACTCGGATATTATTGTTGCATTGTGATGGTATTTTGGGAGAATTGAAAAAAAAAAAAGGAAAAAAAAAACAGAAAATAAAAAAAAAATGAGAGAAAAAGAAAAAGGAGAGATTAAATAAAGTTTGAGTTGGAGCTGAATTGGAACGAGTGGTGGAGCTACTTTGACGACGACGGTTCATGTTTCATGCACGACGAACGACGATGGCCACGGAGATCACTAGTGTACCGGGGTTTGAGGGAATTGAGGGCCGGAGGTGGTGAGCTTTGGGTTTTGGTTCCTATCATCGTGGTGAGGGTGTGTGAGATGTGGGTTTTGATGTGAGAATGTGACGCTTAGGACTTGATTTCGACGAGATTATCTCTATGTCCCTAAGCCTCATCATGTGAAAACCGCTAGCGGATTAGGAGCTCGGACCTTGGATGTGGCTTTGCCTAGCGTAGTCTCTTATTTCGTGGCACACGCGAAGAGGTAGCGTACTCTTGTACTTAGTAAAGTTAGGCTTTCTATAATAACTAGGGGAGAGTCTCGTTGTCGAGTTTAGTTTCAACTCATGCTTTGTTCCTAGGACTCTCATCACTTCATGATAATTGACTTAAGCCAATGGAGATTGCCCGATCTCAACCAAAAAGATAAAAAGTGTGTTTTGTATATATGTGTTTGTGTAGGATCGAGTCGTAGTTTGTATTTGCATCATATTGTTGCATTGTCGAGTCTTGTGTCGGTTGCGTCTTGAGTCGGCTAGTAAATAGTGGTTTTACTCGGGACGAGCAAAAGGTAACTGTGGGGGTATTTGATAAATCTCTTTTAGGAGTTATTATTATACTTTCTAGTACTTGTATTAGTCTTATTTCACATGATTTAGATGTTATATTTGCACAAATATGTGAATTTGACTATTTCTAAGCCTAAGAATGAAAAGTTGTGTTTCTAGCTTATTTGTGCATGTTTTCTCTCATATTTGCTATGATAATTGCACGGGTTGTTTAGTTTTGTGTGTCTCAGGTAAAATAGGTGCAATGGAACTTATGAGATGCTTGGATATGCTTGGAATGGAGCTAGATGAAGAGGAGAAAAGAAAACGCAAAGACGAAGCGAAGTTGGAAAAGTCACACAGGACCAGCCTGCACTCTTTTCGATGCCCAGGAAAATCTACAAAGAATTTTGAAGCAAGGATTGCGGCATTGGAAAGTAGACATCCGTAGCTTTCCAACGGTATATGGTAGGCCCAAAGACGAGTTCGTATGAGGGAGATACAGCCCGCGCAAAATCAGCAAGTAATTATGTCCGGGAATTACAAAGTAGAGGGGCTGAAGTGCAAATTCGACTAATTTTCACTAAAAAACGTGCCCAGCTGGTAGAAAACGGGTAGAACAACCTAAGAGACATATATTGACGCATCTTTGAAGTTTTTGGAGCTAGGGAAGAAGGGAGAACAAGCTTGGAGCAAGGATCATCAACTACATTGAAGATTCAAGCGTTTGATCATCTTTTCTTCTTCTATTCTTCATGAACTTCATGATTTTGATTATGTTGAACCATATTATGTCTAGCTAAACATCTTAAGCTAGGTGATTGATGGAAAACTAGGGTTTGTTTGATGATTTTCCGGATTTTGGACTTGATGCATGCTTTTGCTTAAATTCTATGAACGTTCTTGTTAGCTTATCTATTCTTGTACTTATTTATTAATGTTCTTGGCTTGATCACCCTTAGAACGTTACTTGTTGATAGAGTTGCACGAAAGTGAATTCTTTGAGACGTGTTAAAGAATAGTTAGGTGATCTTGTAGTTTCTTGAGACTGAGAGGAGATAGGAACTTGATCAATCGTGTGAGGGTAGTTTCGATTGATTTAGTTAGAACTTAGTGAATTCGGTGGACCGATAGGACCCGGTGAACGAGCCTAACAAATCAATTAGATTGTAGTAATAGACGGAGGTGGACCGAGAGGACCCAAAATCTATTGTTTACACAAATTCACGTGAGATCGAGAGAAGATCGTGATGAGCATTACCCGGTATAACTAGAACGTGAGTAGAGTGTTTCAAGCATAACCCGGAAATCGTTAACAACCCTAGGGATCATCAATTACCTAGTTCTTCCTTATTAATCGTATTACATCACAATTTATCTTCGTTTAAAGTGAAAATTCTCCAAAAATATTTAGTTACTTGTCATTTAATTTTAGTCGCTTGTTTGTGGGCGACAACTTTATAAAATCCAAACCCTTCTTACCGGTTACATTGATATCTCATAATTACTTTCTAGTTAACTAATAATCGTAAATTCCCTTGGGTTCGATACTCGGAGTCGTAAAATACTCCACTTACTACTTGACCGTGCACTTGCGTATACACGTAAGAAATCGTGTCAAGCGACAGGTCGTAGAGCATAACATGATTTTATGTGTTACGATTTCAGTTTATACACCGTATTATTGTTTATAACGCGAAAACTGAAAATAATTGGCATAGTAGATGTAAAATTAAATTTGATTCAATAAAACAAGATCCAATTTGACATTGGATGTTTGAATTGGTGAGTTTAATCACATAAGATGTGAACAATTGGGTTCTTGAAAAATTAGGGTTCGTGGGCACATGATTGAAAATGGGTTTTCAATTATGGAAACAAATTTATGAAATTATTTCCATAAGGAAACAACCTTGCTTGGGCAACAAGGAAGAGGGAAGGAGGCTAGGGCCGAAACCCTAGCCGTCCGCCCTCTCCTTTGCGCGCCAATCAAAGGCCGTGGGCTACATGGGGAGGCCGGCCTTGGGCCGGGCCTTGTGGCGGGCCGAGGTCCTAGGGGTTCGGGCCCTTGTTGGCTTGAACTCCTTGGACCGTTGTAACCCTAATTACCCAATTCAAATTCAAATTAAGCAAGCGCGTTAAAAATTGGTTTTAACTGTATTATGTGCTTTGTTGCATGGTGGATGGATATGACCTAGGATTGTTGATGTTTATTGCTTTGTGGTTTGGTTTACGGCCTGCGAGCTGATCAAATTAATGTAATAATTAATTAGGTTTTATGGTCTGTCGTCTTTCTCCTCGACATGTGAGGCTTTTGTTATTTATTTATTCTAGATGTTAGGCTAGAATTAGAAATATTTAGATGATAGCAAAGAGCATGGAGAAGAAGACACCAGAACCAAAGGAGTCAAGAGACAAAGAAGACACTCGTAGGCGCACAACTATGGTGGAGCACATGGAGATGAGCTCAGCACTTTAGGGCAATTGGATATTATCATTGGCTTGATAATATCATTAGTCTAGGGGGGCATATCCATGCCACGTTTCTTTTATTTTGTGGATGTTTATTATTCATGCCTTGTTATTTAATTTTTGTGTGTATGGCGATACTAGCGAAAACGATAACAAGATAAAAATAATAAACAAGGTTGGTCTTTTATTGTGGATTGCACAATCCAAATAAGTAGACCATGTTGATGAGATCAACCAAACAAAATTAAGTAAAGAAAAATCCCTCAATTAAATATTGCGTTTTGTCTTCTCTTGCCAAAACACCCTTCATGATCAGGGTTCATTAAAATTCGGGCTTGCCAAAGCAAGGCGATTTTAATTTACCATGATGTGTTGCAGACGACACAAGCTAGTAATATGTGTATGTTGAAGCAAGAGGTTGGGCGCAACTAGGCAATAATTAATTGGATTGATGAGCCTAGAGGCATGACAATTAGGTGTTATCCATGGGATAGAGAATAAAAGAGTTATTCGCCTAATTGGACCAAGAGTTGCATAGGATGCAATTGGAATAATTCCTACCTAAATAACCTATTCTTGGGTGACTTGCCAAAGCAAGCTCAAGAAGAAGTGATAAAGGGATCTTGGACACCCAAATTCCAGAACCACCACAAGATGAGTCTCTTCTAGCGGAAGTGAGGGCACGTCAGAAACATATTGATGATTCTAATGACGTGACTTGCCTCATGCTTTGTACCATGACTCCTGAACTTCAGAAGCAGCATGAGAATATCGAAGCCTATGATATGATCATACATTTGAAACAATTGTTTTAGGAACAGGCTAGGCATGAGCTCTATGAGGTGTCTAAAGCATTATTTAAGAGTATTCTTGCAGAGGGGAATCCAGTATGGCCTCATGTGCTACGAATGATCGGGTACATTGAGAACCTTGAGAGACTGGGATTCCCACTGGGACAAGATTTGGCTACTGATCTTGTCTTGAAATCGTTGCCTGACAGTTATAATCAGTTCATCATGAACTATAATATGAACGAGATTAGTAAGACTCTGCCTGACTTATTTAATATGGTGAAGACAGCGGAAGAGAGCGTCAACAAAGGCAAGGGCAAAGCCATAATGATTGTGCATAAGAAGAAGGGCAAGTCCGTTGCCTCTAATTCAAAAGGAAAGCGCAAGAAAGTTGTGAAATCCAAAGAAGCCCTAAAGCCTAGTGGAGGCGTGGCTAAGGATGACTGTCACTACTGCAGCAAGCCAAGTCACTGGAGGAGGAATTGCCGTAAATATCTGGAGGATAAGAAGCTTGGAATAGTGATTCCACCACCACCAGGTATTTATGTTATAGACGTCAATCTTTCTATTTATTCATCTTGGGTATTGGATACCGGATGTGGTTCTCACATTTGTCGTAATGTTCAGGATTTGAAAAGAAGTAGAAGATTGAGTAAAGGGGAGATAGATCTGCGCGTTGGAAATGGAGCAAGAGTTTCTGCATTAGCTGTAGGCATTTATGAGCTATCTTAGCCTTCTGGACTTATTTTAGAATTAGAAAATTTCTTTTATGTTCCTGCTATGAGCAGAAACATTATTTCCATTTCTTATTTGGACGAGAAGGGTTTTTCTATTTCAATAAAGGACAAGTGTTGCTCCATTTATTTTGATAGTATGCACTATTGTAGTGCGCATTTGTTTAATGGATTGTATATCCTTGATCTAAATAGTCCAATCTATAACATAAATACTAAAAGGATTAAAACTAATGATTTAAATCCTACATATCTATGGCACTGTCGTTTAGGCCATATAAACGAGAAAATTATATCTAGACTCCATAAGGATGGACTTCTAGACTCATTTTATTTGGAATCATATGAGACATGTGAATCTTGTTTATTGGGAAAAGTGGTAAAGTCCAATTTCAATAAGAAAGGTGAAAGGACTAGTGAGTTATTGGCACTCATACATACCGATGTATGTGGACCATTCCCCACGCCTGCCAGAGGTGGTTACACCTACTTCATCACATTTACTGATGATTTCAGTAGATATGGATTTGTATACCTTATGAAGGCCAAATCTGAATCCTTTGAATTGTTCAAAGAAATAAAGAATGAAGTAGAGAAGCAACTTGGCAAAAGTATTAAGGCTCTGCGATCGGATCGTGGAGGAGAATACTTAAGCCAAGAGTTTGATGAGTACCTTAGAGAGTGTGGGATAGTATCCCATCTCACTCCACCCGGAACGCCACAATGGAATGGTGTATCCGAGAGGAGGAATCGCACTCTATTAGATATGGTGCGATCTATGATGTCTCAAACAGATCTTCCGATATCCTTTTGGGGACATGCTCCAATGAAAGCATCTTTTACCATTAACCGCGTTCCATCCGAATCAGTCATGAAGACACCATATGAGATATGGACTGGGAGGCGTCCCATAGTGTCGTTTATGAGGATTTGGGGCTGCGATGTCTATGTAAAACGTTTACAAACAGACAAGCTCGGGCCCAAAGCGGATAAGTGTAAATTTGTAGGATATCCTAAGGAAACTAAAGGATATTATTTCTACAATCCCATCGAAAAAAAAGTGTTTGTTGCTCGGACCGGCGTGTTTCTAGAAAGAGAGTTTGTCTCTAAAGAAGCAAGTGGGAGGGCTGTAGAATTTTAAGAGATTCAAGAACCACAAATCACTGAACCGATGATGGAACATGAACATGAACCATAAGTAGTTGTGGAAGAACCTGTTCAGGTGACATAGGAACTCTGTAGATCAGGAAAAGTGCGTCATGAGCCAGAGAGGTATGGAATTCTCGTGACTGAGCCCGATGACGTACCACTCATAGATGATTAACCTGCAACCTACGGAGAGACCATGAAAGGCCCAGACTCTAAGAAGTGGCTAGAAGCCATGAGATCTGAAATGGATTCCATGTACACCAACAAAGTATTCCATGTAGCCAAAGGGTATAGACAGATTCATGGTATTGACTATGATGAAACCTTTTCACCAGTCGCCATGACCAAATCCATTCGAATCCTACTTGCTATTGCAGCATACTACGACTATGAGATTTGGCAAATGGATGTCAAAACAGCGTTCCTTTATGGGAACCTCCTTGAGGATGTGTACATGACAAAACCGGAGAGTTTTGAGGATCCAGAGAATGACAATAAAGTCTACAAACTGCAAAGATCTATTTATGGATTAAAGCAAGCTTCTAAGAGTTGGAATCGACGTTTTGATGACGCAGTCAAAAAGTTTTGCTTCATCAAGAACGAAAATGAGCCTTGTGTTTACAAGAAGGTTAGTTGGAGCTCTGCAGTATTTCTGGTCTTGTATGTGGATGACATACTAATCATTGGCAACGACATTCCTACTTTGTAATCTGTTAAAGATTGGCTAGGAAAGTGATTTGCGATGAAGGACTTAGGAGACGCATCCTATATACTTGGTATAAAGATCTATAGGGAAAGATCTAAGGGGTTGCTCGGCCTAAGTCAAAGTACATATATTGATAAGGTATTGAAGAGATTCAACATGCAAGATTCCAAGAATGGATTCTTGACCATGTCACATGGTGTTACTCTTTCTAAGAATGATTGTCCCTCCAATGAGATTGAGAAGGACCGCACTAGTAGGATACCCTATGCTTCGGCCATAGGATCCATCATGTACGCAATGTTATGTACTAGACCAGACGTATCATACGCGTTGAGTATGGTGAGCAGATACCAGTCCAATCTGGGTGAGAGTCACTGGATTGCTGTCAAGAACATCCTAAAGTACTTGAGAAGAACTAAGGATGTGTTCTTGATATTTGGAGGTAAGGAAGAGCTAAGTGTAAAGGTTTACACCGATGCAAGCTTCCAAACCGACAAAGATGACTACAGATCGCAGTCTGGATACGTGTTTTGCTTGAATGGAGGAGCTGTGAGCTGGAAGAGTTCCAAGCAAGGGACAGTTTCTTATTCTACAACAGAAGCTGAGTACATTGCTGCTGCGGAAGCAGCAAAAGAGGCAGTTTGGATAAAGAAGTTTATCACTGAGCTCGGTGTGGTCTTTAGCATCGTGGATCCCATAGAGTTGTACTGTGACAACTCTGGGGCAATCGCACAAGCAAAGGAACAAAGATCACACCAGAAATCAAAGCATGTACTTAGGAAATTACATCTTATTCGTGATATGATCGATCGAGGAGATGTGAAGATGTGCAAGATCCCGACTGATGACAATGTTTTAGATCCGCTCACAAAACCTCTTGCGCAGCGAAAGCATGAAGGGCACGCCAGATCTATAGGCATACGAGATGCGCCAGATTGGCTCTAGTGCAGGTGGGAGACTGTTAGAATAGATGCCCTAGAAGCAATCGTAGATTTAGTATGAACATTGTTTTGGCTAGAATATTCATTTATTATATATTGTGATATTTAATATAATAAATTCCTTAAATAAAATGTGTTGTTTATTTTAAATATCCCTAGTCCACTATATTGATTAATGGGACGATCAAATATAGACTAGTATGTGGGTAGATTGATATGGAGATATCAAGTCTAACACATGGGTATGCTTTAGGAGTAATGGCATACTGGATTGACCCATAACGAGAAGGATACATTAGATTATGTCAAGTCACATTAGCTTCTCGTAGTGCTAATATAATTTCAATCCTTAGACTTGAAGTCACTAGATACTCTAGTTTTAGAATATTGTGCTTTGATGTTATCAAACGTTACACCATAACTGGGTAATAATAAAGATGGCTATCGGGCATGATAGGAAGCAAGCTTAAAGATCGTAGTGATGTAGATAGGATTTGTCCCTCCCACATAATGGGGGTAAATATAAACAGACACTCGAGGGATGAGGCTTATTGAATGTCTGGCCAGACTCAGATAAATCAATATGGAGATATTGATGTTATCTGCAAGCATAAGCAAATTCCCAGGATCGAGGAAATATGGAATGGACATACGAGTGTGACTATTATGTCTCGTGTCCAATCTGGATATGGAGACAAAGGGTTAGTTCAATGTAAGATATTGGGCACAAGAGGTTTGTCGGATCACTGACTATTTCTATTAGTTGGGTAGCATGGATGTGTTGCTAAACACCGCTCCATGTTAGTAAGAGTTACTACCAACTATATAGAAACCTATGGGGTCACACGTCAAATAGAGTAGAGCTAGATTTGGGATTAATTAATATTGATTAATTAATAGAAGGATCATTGTGAAACACCTTGCAAACTTAGTAGGACTAATTTGCAAGGAAGGGAATAATTCTAGGTCATCTAGAATTATGAAACTCTTTCATGGAAACAACAAGGAGTTGTTGGAGTATATATATATATATATAGGATCTAGCTTCCTTCCCACTTAATGTTATTAGACATAAAAAAGTGAGTGGGAGAGAGCAAACGAGATATAGAGAGCAAGACAAGCTAGGCCGAAGACAAGCTAGCACTTGTTTGAAGGAAGAATCTAGATCTCACCTCTAGACGTGGATCAACCGTAGAGACGAGGACATCATTCTTCGTGTGATCTTACAAATCAAAAGGTACACAATACTATGTCTCTTATCATGTTATGATGTATCCTCCTAACAATTAATGGTGGGCTTTGAATTAGGAATTAAATTTTGTTATTCCGGTGTGTTACCTACGTCAAACCCAACAGTGGTATCAGAGCCACAGGTCGTAGAGCATAACATGATTTTATGTGTTACGATTTCAGTTTATACACTGTATTATTGTTTATTACGCGAAAACTGAAAATAATTGACATAGTAGATGTAAAATTGAATTTGATTCAATAAAACATGATCCAATTTAACATTGGATGTTAGAATTGGTGAGTTTAATCACATAAGATGTGACAATTGGGTTCTTGAAAAATTAGGGTTCGTGGGCACATGATTGAAAAGGGGTTTTCGATTATGGAAACAAATTTATGGAATTATTTCCATAAGGAAACAACCTTGCTTGGGAAACAAGGAAGAGGGAAGGAGGCAAGGGCCGAAACCTTAGCCGTCCGCCCCCTCCCTTGCGCGCCAAGCAAAGGATGTGGGCCACATGGGGAGGCCGGCCTTGGGCCGGGCCTTGTGGCGGGCGGCGGTCCTAGGGGTTCGGGCCCTTGTTGGCTTGAACTCCTTGGACCGTTGTAACCCTAATTACCCAATTCAAATTCAAATTAAGCAAGCGCGTTAAAAATTGGTATTAACTGTATTATGTGCTTTGTTGCATGGTGGATGGATATGACCTAGGATTGTGGATGTTTATTGCTTTGTGGTTTGGTTTACGGCCTGCGAGCTGATCAAATTAATGTAATAATTAATTAGGTTTTACGTTCTGCGAGTCGTCTTTTTCTCCTCGACATGTGAGGCTTTTGTTATTTATTTATTCTAGATGTTAGTCTAGAATTAGAAATATTTAGATGATAGCCAAGAGCATGGAGAAGAAGACCGGAGAACCAAAGGAGCCAAGAGACAAAGAAGACACCCGTAGGCGCGCAACTATGGTGGAGCACATGGAGATGAGCTCAGCACTTTAGGGCAATTGGATATTATCATTGGCTTGATAATATCATTAGTCTAGAGGGCATATCCATGCCACGTTTCATTTATTTTGTGGATGTTTATTATTCATGCCTTGTTATTTAATTTTTGTGAGTATGGTGATACTAGCGAAAATGATAACAAGATAAAAATAATAAACAAGGTTGGTCTTTTATTGTGGATTGCCCAATCCAAATAAGTAGACCATGTTGATGAGATCAACCAAACAAAATTAAGTAAAGAAAAAATCCCTCAATTAAATATTGCGTTTTGCCTTCTCTTGCAAAACACCCTTCATGATCAGGGTTCATTAAAATTCGGGGTTGCAAAAGCAAGGCGATTTTAATTTACCATGATGTGTTGTGGACGACACAAGCTAGTAATGTGTGTATGTTGAAGCAAGAGGTTGGACGCAACTAGGAAAGAATTAATTGGATTGATGAGCCTAGAGGCATGACAATTAGGTGTTATCCATGGGATAGAGAATAAAAGAGTTATTCGCCTAATTGGACCAAGAGTTGCATAGGATGCAATTGGAATAATTCCTACCTAAATAACCTATTCTTGGGTGACTTGCCAAAGCAAGCTCAAGAAGAAGTGAAAAAGGGATCTTGGACACACTAGAAAATATAATGATATTTTCCGCATTAATGGTGAGGGCTATTAATCCGAGAAAAATAGTGGGAGCTATATTTGATGATCTAGCCATTGTTGAATATAGTTAAATTGTTCAAAATACTAAAATTGCAGATTTCTCGTTTTGTAGAATTCCAAATGGCAAACAACAACGCATCGACCTCATCCCTACGATCTGTCCTTTAGAAGGATAAACTGTCTGGAACGAATTTCCTTGACTGGTACAGAAACTTCAGGATTGTCCTTAAGCAAGAAAAGAAGCTATACGTCTTGGACACCCAAATTCCAGAACCACCACAAGATGAGTCTCTTCTAGCGGAAGTGAGGGCACGTCAGAAACATATTGATGATTCTAATGACGTGACTTGCCTCATGTTTTGTACCATGACTCCTGAGCTTCAGAAGCAGCATGAGAATATCGAAGCCTATGATATGATCATACACTTGAAACAATTGTTTTAGGAACAGGCTAGGCATGAGTGCTATGAGGTGTCTAAAGCGTTATTCAAGAGTATTCTTGCAGAGGGGAATCCAGTAGGGCCTCATGTGCTTCGAATGATCGGGTACATTGAGAACCTTGAGAGACTGGGATTCCCACTGGGCCAAGATTTGGCTACTGATCTTGTCTTGCAGTCGTTGCCTGACAGTTATAATCAGTCCATCATGAACTATAATATGAACTAGATTAGTAAGACTCTGCCTGACTTATTGAATATGGTGAAGACAGCGGAAGAGAGCGTCAACAAAGGTAAGGGCAAAGCCATAATGATGGTGAAGGGCAAGTCAGTTGCCTCTTCTTCAAAAGGAAAGCACAAGAAAGTTGCGAAATCCAAAGAAGCCCTAAAGCCTAGTGGAGGCGTGGCTAAGGGTGAGTGTCACTACTGCAGCCAGCCAAGTCACTGGACGAGTAAGTGCCCTAAATATATGGAGGATAAGAAGCTTGGAATAGTTATTCCACCACCACCAGGTATTTATGTTATAGACGTCAATCTTTCTATTTCTTCATCTTGGGTATTGGATACCGGATGTGGTTCTCATATTTGTCGTAATGTGCAGGATTTGAAAAGAAGTAGAATATTGAGTAAAGGGGAGATAGATCTGCGCGTTGAAATGGAGCAAGAGTTGCTGCATTAGCTGTAGGCATTTATGAGCTATCTTTGCCTTCTGAACTTATTTTAGAATTAGACAATTGCTTTTATGTGACTGCTATGAGCATAAACATTATTTCCATTTCTTGTTTGGACGAGAAGGGTTTTTCTATTTCAATAAAGGACAAGTGTTGCTCCATTTATTTTGATAGTATGCACTAATGTAATGCGAATGTTTCTAATGGATTGTATCCCTTGTTCTCTATAACATAAATACTAAAAGGATTAAAACTAATGATTTAAATCCTACATATCTATGGCACTGTCGTTTAGGCCATATAAACGAGAAACGCATATCTAGACTCCATAAGGATGGACTTCTAGACTCATTTGATTTGGAATCATATGAGACATGTGAATCTTGTTTATTAGGAAGAATGGCAAAGTCCCCTTTCAATAAGAAAGGTGAAAGGACTACTGAGTTATTGGCACTCATACATACCGATGTATGCGGACCATTCCCCACACCTGCCAGAGGTGGTTACACCTACTTCATCACATTTACTGATGATTTCAGTAGATATGGATTTGTATACCTTATGAAGGCCAAATCTAAATCCTTTGAATTGTTCAAGGAATTCAAGAATGAAGTAGAGAAGCAACTTTGCAAAAGTATTAAGGCTCTGCTATCGGATCGTGGAGGAGAATACTTAAGCCAAGAGTTTGTTGAGTATCTTAGAGAGTGTGGGATAGTATCCCATCTCACTCCACCCGGAACGCCACAATGGAATGGCGTATCCGAGAGGAGGAATCGCACTCTATTAGATATGGTGCGATCTATGATGTCTCAAACAGATCTTTCGATATTCTTTTGGGGACATGCTCTAGTGACGGCAGCTTTTACCATTAACCGCGTTCCATCCAAATCAGTCATGAAGACACCATATGAGATATGGGCTGGGAGGCGTCCCATAGTGTCGTTTATGATTATTTGGGGCTGCGATGTCTATGTAAAACATTTACAAACAGACAAGCTCGGGACCAAAGCGGATAAGTGTAAATTTGTTGGATATCCTAAGGAAACTAAAGGATATTATTTCTACAATCCCATCGAGAACAAAGTGTCTGTTGCTCGGACCGGCGTGTTTCTAAAAAGAGAGTTTGTCTCTAAAGAAGCAATTGGGAGGGCTGTAGAACTTGAAGAGATTCGAGAACCACAAATCACTGAACCGATGATGGAACATGAACACGAACCACAAGTAGTTGTGGAAGAACCTGTTCAGGTGACACAGGAACTCCGTAGATCAGGAAGAGTGCGTCATGAGACAGAGAAGTATGGAGTTCTCGTGACTGAGCCCATTGACGTACCACTCATAGATGATGAGCATGCAACCTACGGAGAGGCCATGAAAGGCCCAGACTCTAAGAAGTGGCTAGAAGCCATGAGATCCAAAATGGATTCCATGTACACCAACAAAGTATGGACTTTGGTGGAACCAAACCGAAGGGGCTCGGCCCATAGGGTGAAAGTGGGTCTTCAAGAAGAAGACCGACATGGATGGCAAGGTAGTTGCCTATAAGGGGTGACTGGTAGCCAAAGGGTATAGACAGATTCATGGTATTGACTATGATGAAACATTTTCACCAGTCGCCATGACCAAATCCATTCGAATCCTACTTGCTATTGCAGCAAACTACGACTATGAGATTTGGCAAATGGATGTCAAAACAGCGTTCCTTTATGGGAACCTCCTCGAGGATGTGTACATGACACAACCGGAGGGTTTTGAGGATCCAGAGAATGCCAATAAAGTCTGTAAAGTGGAAAGATCCATTTATGGATTATTGAAAGCTTCTAGGAGTTGGAATCGACGTTTTGATGACGCAGTCAAAGAGTTTGGCTTCATCAAGAACGAAGATGAGCCTTGTGTTTACAAGAAGGTTAGTGGGAGCTCTGTAGTATTTCTGGTCTTGTATGTGAATGACATACTAATCATTGGCAACGACATTCCTACTTTGCAATATGTTAAGATTGGCTAGGAAAGTGCTTTGCGATGAAGGACTTAGGAGACACAGCCTATATACTTGGTATAAATATCTATAGGGATAGATCTAAGGGTTGCTAGGCCTAAGTCAAAGTACATATATTGACAAGGTATTGAAGAGGTTCAACATGCAAGATTCCAAGAAGGGATTCTTGCCCATGTCACATGGAGTTACTCTTTCTAAAAATGACTGATAACTCCATAATTGGAGTTATATTCTATTGTGATTACTTGTCGTTTCGCGTACTTTCCGATGCATTCATATGTGTTTTAGGCCGAGTTTTGATAGTTTTGAGCATACTTGAGTATTTGGACTTCATGGTGTAATCCGGGCGTTTTATGCATGTTTTATGCTTTATTTGTCGCATTTGATCTTCCGGTATTTGTTCGTGTTGTGGATTTCAGGAACCGGAAGCGTGGAGTGCGGATTTTGGAGCGGAAGCGAACTTCGGAAAGAAAGAAACTCAAGGAATGCATGAGAGAATAGAAGAAGAGGAGAAGCTAAGAGGAGAAAAAGACTTAGCCAAAAATTCAAGAGGAGTGAAAAGAAGCAACTCACTGGAAGTAGAGGATCACAAATTGTGATCACAAGATCAAAGTGCAAGATCACATAGAAGAGTAACGTGACTCTACAACTACAAAGGTGATCCTAGGATCACAAATTGTGATCCCAAGATCACCTTATTAAATCTGACGTGATTAGAAAAGGGGTAAAAAGTGTAATTTGTAAAGACTTGCAAAAAGTGACGAGTTTTAAGAGGAGAGAACGACCTAGGGCACTGAATCATCTATTGTTGGACGCCATTGGAGAGCAGGAGCATTCTTGGAGCTTGGAGACCATCGTTTGATTTTCTATCTTCTTCCCCTCTTTAGTTTTTGTTTATGATCATTGAAACTTTGTACTTTGATCATGTGTTTTAGTAGCTAAACCCTCTATTCGGGATATCTCGTAGGAAACTAGGGTTTGATCACTACAACTCGTGGTTTATGGATTTACTCTCATGCTTTTGAGCTTAATTGATGATTTCTTCTTTAGTTATGTGTATTTTATGTTCTTAATTTATCCTTTCTATTGATAGACGTATTAATAGGATTGTGCTAGGTTATGAACGATAGAGGAATCTACGTTCGTTGCCCGGAAAATTGAAATACACACTAGCCGTATCTAGGGTTGAGGAATCTTGCTAGTTAGCTAAGAACAAGAGTAGAAATTAGTATCGTAATGCGTGTTTGAACTTGAGTAAGCTAGAGGAATCAGTTACGATAGTTTAGGCATAGTTATTGGTTGATACATCTTCAATATACAATTGCTCGTTTAACTAGAATAAGAAATTATCGTGTTAGTAAAACATAAATCCAACGTAGTGTGACATTCCTAGTGATCCGTAGAGATATCCTGAATTTAATCAAACTTGATACACAACAATATCAACTCGTGCTCGTTAATCTTGAAATAATTCTTTGAATTATTTGAGATAATTGTTATTTGAATTTTTAGTAGAATTAGGAACCACAAAACAACTGCGTTTTGCCCACATAAAGAACAAACTTAATAGTTAGTTACACGAAGTCCCTTGGGTTCGACAATCCGGACTTTTCCGATTATTACTGCACCGACAACTGTGCACTTGCAGTTGGAGCGTGTCAAGTTTTTGGCGCCGTTGCCGGGGACTTTGGTTAAATTAGCTATTATTTTTCTCTTTAGGGATTTACTTTTCAGTTTATATTTGTTACTCACCTGTTTTGTGTGTGTGATCCGTGTTTCAGGTCTGATTCATTTGGTGCATGTCACGTTCTAGAGACGAGCCTTTGCATCCAACACTTGAAGACCCGGAATCCTTATTGCGAGCACAGAATAGAGACAAGAGGAAAGCAAATTCAGTTCAGATGGATGAGCAAACGAGAGCTGAGTTTGAGAGGTTCCGCAAAGGCCTCGAAGGTGCGGAAGCAGCTAGAGCTGCAGCTGTGGAAGATGCAGCAAATCGAGCAAGGGAAACTGAGGAGCTTAGGGCTCAAATGGCTGCGATGCAAGCCATGATTGATCGCATGAATCCCCAGAATCCACAACAACTCCCTGGTGCAGAAATAGTTAATGGGAACAATGGAGGAGTTAATGGTTGAAACAACGGTGGCAATGGGAACAATGGGGGTAATAATCGGAACAATAACGGCCGGAATGTGGTAGGGCAAGTCAACAATGCTGAGGAGGATGACCGTCCTTTGGTGGACTACTTCAGAACTACACCGGATGGATATCAGCCTACCATTGTCAGGCCGCAGATTAATGCCGCGCATTTCGAAATTCGCCAACCGTTGATCAATATGGTTAGGGATGAGTGCTTATTCACGGGAGCCCCGAGTGATGATCCACATCAGCACTTGCTCAACTTCGAGCAGATTACTTCTACCATGTATGACCAGAGAGTGCCAATCGAGACTATAAAGCTCATGCTTTTCCCCTTCTCTTTATCAGGGAAGGCAAAGACATGGCTTATGGAACTTCCAGCAGGCAGCATAGTTACATGGGCAGATTGTAGCAGAGAGTTTCTCAGGAAGTATCTTCCACCATCTAAGGTTGCTCAACGGATGGCTGACATAACCACATTTAAACAGCAGGAAGATGATTCTCTGGGTGACACGTGGAGAAAGTTCAACCAGCTCCTTCGCAGATGCCCTACTCACGGAGAGCCATGGTATAAACTTCTTCACTACTTTTACAATGCTTTGGACAGGGAGACTGCTAGTGAACTAGACATGATGGCTCAAGGCAATTTTATGGGGATGGGACTACAGAGATGTCGTGATTTGCTAGATAATGTAGCAAAACGTGAATCCACGAGGTCTGAGACTCGTAGAAGCGCGAAATCAGATGGGGCATTGGTTAGTCAGATAGAGTCTATGGTGGAACAGAAATTTGAACATCAGATGGCAGTGATGACGTCGGCTTTCAGTCATTTGAATCCATCGGCACAGGTGAAGTCAGTGGGAGAGATGGTAGCAGATGCAAATCAGGGTTATGGGGATGGCATTGAAGACGTGAATTACATGGGTCAACAAAGACAGCAGCAATGGCCAAACACCTATCATCCTAACAATCGCAATCACCCCAACTTTAGCTATGCCAATCCGAATAGTGGTTTATATGCGCCAGGTCATAGGCCAAATGTTCCTTACCAAGCTCAGAGACAGGCTCCACAACAACAGGCTCCAGTCCCATCCTCAGAAGAACAGGATACAAATGCGATGTTGAGGAAACTGTTAGCTAGCAACGACAAGATTGAGAGTAAAATTGTTGCAATGGAAGCCTCGTTAAGGAATCATGAGACACAAATTGGCCAAATAGCTAATCAGAATCCTCGACTTCCACCAGGTATACTCCCGTCTAACACTATCACTCCAACTGAGCAATTGAAGGCTATTACTACTCGCAGTGGTGTGACTACTCAGGATCCTCCATATCCTAGCCATGCGAGAGCCGAAGCTACAAAAGCTACAGAGAAGGAATTGGGTGAAGAGTTGCCCAAGGCCGTGAGTCCCCAATCAAAGGACACGGTTGAGAAGAAAGAAGAGTCCAAGAGAACTCCAGATCCAGCTACTTATGAGCCACGGATTCCATATCCGGCGGCAATAAAGAGGAATGATGAGGAACACTTTGGGAGATTTATGGATATATTCAAACAATTGCATATCAACATTCCTCTTGTAGAAGCACTTGCTCAGATGCCCAGGTATAAGAAGTTCTTGAAGGAAATACTATGGGGTAAGAAGAGCATAGAACCATATGCCACGGTAAAGCTAACAGAGACGTGTAGCACCGTCATACAAAGAGACATTCCCAAGATGAGAGATCCAGGCAGTGTCATCTTAGGCTGCACTCTTGGGGGTGGATATCATACGCATGGTCTCTGTGATTTGGGCGCGAGTATTAATCTCATGCCATTGTCTCTGTTTCAGAGATTGGGCATTGGTGCGCCGACCCCTGTGAAGATGGGTCTGCAATTGGCAGACAATTCTATAGTTACGGCAAATGGGGTGATTGAGAATTTGCTAGTCAAAGTGGGTGCATTTGTCTTTCCAGCTGACTTTGTGATAGTGGATATCAAGGAGGATCGCGATGTTCCACTAATCTTTGGAAGACCGTTGTTGAAGACAATGCGCGCAAATGTGGATCTAGAGACTGAGGAGTTGACTATCAAGGCTCTAGACTCATCACTCGTGTTCAAGGCATTTGTACCGAGCAAGGGGAAGAATAAATTGGCCATGATCAAGTTTAGAGAAGATCGTGTGGATCCTTCTCTTGGATTGCCTACAGTTTTGCATCCCGATCCACCCGAATCGCAGAAGCAGCCAAATGTGGTGAGTGCACATGATGTGGTGCAGAAAATCAAGAGCAAGAAATTGAAGGAGGAGGCGCGTCGCGCTAGACCTCCTTAACATCTTTTGAGGTAACTGGGTCGGGTCGTCGACCTTAAATTACACGGCGCTTGTTGGGAGGCAACCCAACGTATTTTTATGCTTTAGTGTAGAGTGTGTGTTTAAATATTGTTATGTGCATTTTTCAATACAGTTTTCTTATCTGAGGGGTGAGAGAGTGAGAATCTGATATTTGAATTGAGTCTCTGCAGGAATACAGGTTGGAGACGCGGTCCGGACTCCCCTTCTTGATGCATGTGGAAGAAACGAACAAAAACCGAGAAAGCGACGTAATGATCACAGAATTTGAGGTCATAAATTATGAAGTTTACTCCGGTAATTTTGGAGTAACACAAGCAAAAGGATAAAGAGCGCGAAACGAGCTTTCCGACGGTATATTATATGCGTGCATCGGAGTCCGGAAGCGTAACTGTAGAAGAAGAAGAAAAAAAAAAAATGAAAAAAAAAAAAAAAAATGAACTGCTGGTGCTTAGAAAAAAAATTGACAAGAGTGTGCAACTCACTGTAAATTCAGGATCACAAAAGGTGATCGTGTGTCAAAAAAAATTTGATCGCATGATCACATTTTCTCCTACACGCTGATCTAAATTAGGAGGGGGGCAATTGTGTCTTTTGGCATTGTAAGTGAAGAAAAAAAAAAAAAAAAAAAAAAAAAAAAAAAAAAAAAAAAAGAAGAAGAAGAAGAGAAAGAAGCAGGCGGTCGTCTTCTTCAGACCCCCGACGAAGAACCCACGAACAAGCACCTCTGAAATTCGACGCAGGAAGCCCTCACCACCGCCGACTGCCGTTCGCCATCACCACCGCCGGCCGAAAGCCAGCCGCCCCTTGTTCTTCTTCCTCAGCAGAAGCCGCACACAGAAGACCCGCCTCCGACGCCTGGTCGTCCTCCGCTCCCGACGCCAGCATCTCCACAACCGCTGCCGACCAAAAATCGACAGATTTTGACGGCGGTTGGTTGATTCTACTCCGCCTACCAGCGCCGACGACGATGGGAGGATACAGCGATGCTGCATCCAGCAGCGACGGGAGTTGTTGGTCCACAACCACGACAGAGCTTCAACCGCCTCAAGAGCTCGTTCGAACGGAAACTCGCCGGATTTTAGCCGGCGTTTGGTGGGTTCTGCTCGTCCCAGCAGCGCCTGCGACGTGCCGTGGTCAATTTTGAAGATTCAGTGAAGAATAGTGTGGGGGACGAGCAGTGAAAGCTAGGGTTTCTTCAACACAAATTTGTGAATTCGTTCTCAACCGTTTGGAATTTGATTAAACCGTTTGCGGGGTTGTGACGGGGACAGCGAGGTCAAGCTATTGAGATAAAAATCTCAAATCGCGAAAAGTATCGAAAAATCAGTCGACCGTACGGTCACTTGACTGATTTTTTTTCGATTCAGCCCCGTTTGAACGGAACTCCGGGGCTTCAGGTATCTCTAATCTTTCTCTTGCAATTTAATTTTATCGAGTCTAGGCACATTGAGTAAAAGCCCAAATTTGTTATTGTTGTCGCTTAGTTGCGACGTTTGGGGGCGATTGACTAGTGTCCTAGGATTTATATGCTAAATTGCGTTTCTTGCTTTGATTCACTAAACACTCCTTGTCACGTGCACGTAGCGAATATAATCTCTAAATTTGAATTTCTACTTTCTTGTGCAATGAGACCGTTTAGAAGTTGTTGAGGCAAAGAATGACGGTAGTTTTGAGTAGATACACCGCGCCTCGCATTAGAATTGCCGAGTCCTCTTGATTGATCTCTATATTCGTTGAGGACAACGAAGCTTTCAAGTGTGGGGATGATTTTTAATCTTGACTAGCTAGTCCGTGTCTGCATTAACCTGTCACATATAGATTGTTAGGATGTATTGTGTCATATTCGTGGTCCGTGTCGTGTTTTGTTTTAGTGTCGTAATGTGTATGTTAGTTATATATATGTGTTAGTGTTAGATTCTTGCACGTTTGTTTAATTGAGTCTACCTACCCAAACAAACTGAGTCAGTTTCGAGTCTTCTTTCGCGTCTGGCCTTGCATGTAGAGTTAGAATAAATAAAGTAAAAATACAAAAAAAAATTAAAAATTTGAAAAATATATATATAAAAAAAAAAGAACAAAAATTTGAGAAAGGGCAATCAAAAGAAGCTTAAAATTTGGTAGAATCGAGGAGTGTGAGAATTTTAGGCGTAGGGCGTGACTTGTGACCGAGAAGGACAAATTGAGTTCCCCCTAGTACGTATAGAGAGACTTCCTTTACGGGAATGTCTACCTATTTTATTACACTTACTTGATTTGCAAATTTAAAGTGTGTGTCGTTTTCTTTTACAAGAGTTGAGCTAGGTGTGAGCTAAACAAGCCGAACGTTCATGTGTACGTCTTAGGTAGTCGCCAGCCCGCCTCGTAGTGGCACACAGAACAGCTGTGCGAGGTGCGTATTAGAGCACTCACTGCTTGATAGATCTCACCTTGTAGGACCATTAGAAAGCCCAATTTGAACCTTGGTTTTATTCATAACCTCTTGACCTAGGGTGACGATTCTTGGCCTTCATCATAAATCGTTTAGAATCACCACTTTAGTGCATCACGAGGGGGTCGTAGTTGAGGGGGTTCGATGAGGGAGAGCTGTACTGCATATACTTGTGAGTTCTACATGATCGCTTGCGTAGTATTACATATCTTCGAGGGGATGCGAGGGTGAGTGAGTAGGCTTGCACACTTCGGTGTGGCGGTGTTCCATGTCACTACACCATGGACACAGTTGTGGAGAGCCGTGAGTGCGTGACGTCTAATCCGCACAACAATGGGGTGGTTGATCTTAATTGGTCGGTCGTGCTAGGTATCGTTTTTTTTCATCATCTTGGTGTAGGAGGATCGGTTGGATTATGCACGAGACTTACATACATTTGATTACTTGAGAGAGGGCATGTTTACATTCTAGTGTGGGGATGTCGACTTTTGACTACAGACATCGAGATTGAGCTTCTGACGACTACATCCCTACACACGCGCTTTGACTATTTGGCGGCTTTGTTTGGTGACACCGTGTACTTCATTGAGTTAGGGGGAGATGAATTTTACTTGTGATATGCATTCATTGGATCGTCTATTTCCTCCCCTTAACATGCTTGCTTTGCTGGATTCTTGGAAGACCACTCGGATACTTTTGCGGCATCTTGTTAGATTGAGAGAAAAAAAAAAATGAAAAAAAATGAAAAAAAAAACAAAGAGAGAAAAAAAGGAGAGATGATAAAGGAGTAAATTTGAGCTTTTTGGAAATTGAGTGGTGGAAAGTTACTAGTTCGTTGACGACGGTTTGCATTTCGTGCACGTATCACCATGGTGACCACGGAGATCGTTATTGTACCGGGGTTTGAGGGGATCGAGGGCCGGAGACGGTGAGTTTCGGGTTGCGGTTTCTATCATCGTGGTGAGGGTGTGTGAGATGTGGGGTTTAATGTGAGAATGTGACGCTTAGGACTTGTTACTACATAATTATCCTTTTGTCCCTAAGCCTCAACATTCTAAACCGTTAGCGGAGTAGGAGCTCGGACCTTGAACGTGGCTTAGCCTAGCGTAGCCTCTTATTTATCGGCACACGCGAAGAGGTAGGTTATTCTTACACTTAGTAAAGCTAGGCTCTCTATACTAACTAGGGGAAATTCTCGTTGTCGAGTTTAGTTGCAATTCACGTCTTGTTCCTAGATTGATCATCATTCCATGAGAACCGGTTTGAGCTAATTGAGATTGCCCAATCTCGCAAAAGAAAAGAAAAAAAAATGTTATTTTGTTATGTGCATTGTATATATTGCATTTTCATATTGTTGCATAGTTGAGTCATGTATTGAGTCGTGTTTATGTCGAGTCGGCTAGTCTTGGTTTGTATGCAAGTGGTGTTTCGAAAAGTATGCAATTAGTTAGACTCGTACCATGATTTGTTGGGGAGAAAGTTTGGAGATGATGGCCAGTTTTGATAGATTGCTCGGGACGCGCAAATGGTAAGTGTGGGGATATTTGATAACTCCATAATTGGAGTTATATTCTATTGTGATTACTTGTCGTTTCGCGTACTTTCCGATGCATTCATATGTGTTTTAGGCCGAGTTTTGATAGTTTTGAGCATACTTGAGTATTTGGACTTCATGGTGTAATCCGGGCGTTTTATGCATGTTTTATGCTTTATTTGTCGCATTTGATCTTCCGGTATTTGTTCGTGTTGTGGATTTCAGGAACCGGAAGCGTGGAGTGCGGATTTTGGAGCGGAAGCGAACTTCGGAAAGAAAGAAACTCAAGGAATGCATGAGAGAATAGAAGAAGAGGAGAAGCTAAGAGGAGAAAAAGACTTAGCCAAAAATTCAAGAGGAGTGAAAAGAAGCAACTCACTGGAAGTAGAGGATCACAAATTGTGATCACAAGATCAAAGTGCAAGATCACATAGAAGAGTAACGTGACTCTACAACTACAAATGTGATCCTAGGATCACAAATTGTGATCCCAAGATCACCTTATTAAATCTGACGTGATTAGAAAAGGGGTAAAAAGTGTAATTTGTAAAGACTTGCAAAAAGTGACGAGTTTTAAGAGGAGAGAACGACCTAGGGCACTGAATCATCTATTGTTGGACGCCATTGGAGAGCAGGAGCATTCTTGGAGCTTGGAGACCATCGTTTGATTTTCTATCTTCTTCCCCTCTTTAGTTTTTGTTTATGATCATTGAAACTTTGTACTTTGATCATGTGTTTTAGTAGCTAAACCCTCTATTCGGGATATCTCGTAGGAAACTAGGGTTTGATCACTACAACTTGTGGTTTATGGATTTACTCTCATGCTTTTGAGCTTAATTGATGATTTCTTCTTTAGTTATGTGTATTTTATGTTCTTAATTTATCCTTTCTATTGATAGACGTATTAATAGGATTGTGCTAGGTTATGAACGATAGAGGAATCTACGTTCGTTGCCCGGAAAATTGAAATACACACTAGCCGTATCTAGGGTTGAGGAATCTTGCTAGTTAGATAAGAACAAGAGTAGAAATTAGTATCGTAATGCGTGTTTGAACTTGAGTAAGCTAGAGGAATCAGTTACGATAGTTTAGGCATAGTTATTGGTTGAGACATCTTCAATATACAATTGCTCGTTTAACTAGAATAAGAAATTATCGTGTTAGTAAAACATAAATCCAACGTAGTGTGACATTCCTAGTGATCCGTAGAGATATCCTGAATTTAATCAAACTTGATACACAACAATATCAACTCGTGCTCGTTAATCTTGAAATAATTCTTTGAATTATTTGAGATAATTGTTATTTGAATTTTTAGTAGAATTAGGAACCACAAAACAACTGCGTTTTGCCCACATAAAGAACAAACTTAATAGTTAGTTACACGAAGTCCCTTGGGTTCGACAATCCGGACTTTTCCGATTATTACTGCACCGACAACTGTGCACTTGCAGTTGGAGCGTGTCAATGACTGTCCCTCCAATGAGATTGAGAAGGACCGCATAAGTAGGATACCGTATGCTTCGGCCATAGGATCCATCATGTACGCCATGTTATGTACTAGACAAGACATATCATACGCGTTGAGTATGGTGAGCAGATACCAGTCCAATCCGGGTGAGAGTCACTGGATTGCTGTCAAGAACATCCTAAAGTACTTGAGTAGAACTAAGGATGTGTTCTTGATATTTGGAGGTAAGGAAGTGCTAAGTGTAAAGGGTTACACTGATGCAAGCTTCCAAACCGACAAATATGACTACCGATCGCAGTCTGGATACGTGTTTTGCTTGAATGGAGGAGCTCTGAGCTGGAAGAGTTCCAAGCAAGGGACAGTTGCTGATTCTACAACGGAAGCTGAGTACATTGCTGCTGCGGAAGCTGCAAAAGAGGCAGTTTGGATAAATAAGTTTATCACTGAGCTCGGTGTGGTCCCTAGCATCGTGGATCCCATAGAGTCGTACTTTCACAACTCTGGGGCAATCGCACAAGCAAAGGAACCAAGATCACACCAGAAAACAAAAGCATGTACTTAGGAGATTCCATCTCATTCGTGATATGATCGATCGAGGAGATGTGAAGATGTGCAAGATTCCGACGGATGACAATGTTTTAGATCCGCTCACAAAACCTCTTGCGCAGCGAAAGCATGAAGGGCACGCCAGATCTGTAGGCCTACGAGATGCGCCAGGTTGGCTCTAGTGCAAGTGGGAGACTGTTGGAATAGATGCCCTAGAGGCAATCGTAGATTTAGTATGCACATTGTTTTGGCTAGAATATTCATTTATTATATATTGTGATATTTAATATAATAAAGTACTTAAATAAAATGTGTTGTTTATCTTAAATATCTCTAGTCCACTATATTGATTAATGGGACGATCAAATATAGACTAGTATGTAGGTAGATTGATATAGAGATAGCAAGTCTAGAACATGGGTATGCATTAGGAGTAATGGAATACTGGATTGACCCACAACGAGAAGGATACATTAGATTATGTCAAGTCTCAATCGCTTCTCGTGGTTCTAATATAATTGCAATCCTTCGACTTGAAGTCACTAGATACTCTAATTGTAGAATATTGTGCTTTGATGTTATCAAACGTTACACCGTAACTGGGTAATAATAAAGATGGCTATCGGGCATGATAAGAAGCAAGCTTAGAGATCGTAGTGTGGTAGATAGGATTTGTCCCTCCCACATAATGGGGGTAAATATCCACGGCCACTCGAGGGATGAGGCTTATTGAATGTCTGGCCAGACTCAGATAAATCAATATGGAGATATTGATTTTATCTGCAAGAATAAGCATATTCCCAGGATCGAGGAACTACGGATTGGATATACGAGTGTGACTATTTATGTCTCGTGTCCAATCCGGATATGGAGACAAAGGGATAGTGTAAGGTAAGATATTGGGCACAAGAGTTTTGTCGGAATATTGACTATTTCTGTTGGTTGGGTAGCATGGATGTGTTGCTAGACACCGCTCCATGTTAGTAAGAGTTACTACCAACTATATAGAAACCTATGGGGTCACACGTCAAGTAGAGTAGAGCTAGATTTGGGATTAATTAATATTGATTAATTAATAGAAGGATCATTGTTCAACACCTTGCAAACTTAATATGACTAATTTGCAAGGAAGGGAATAATTCTAGTTCATCTAGAATTATGAAACTCTTTTATGGAAACAACAAGGAGTTGTTGGAGTACATATATAGAGGCTCTAGCTTCCTTCCCACTTAATGTTATTAGACATAACAAAGTGAGTGGGAGAGAGCAAGAGAGAGAGAGAGAGAGAGAGAGAGAGAGAGCAAGACAAGCTAGGCCGAAGCCCTAGCCCGTCCCCCCCCCCCCTTCCCGTCGGCTCAAAGAGGAAGCTGAAACGTCCTCTTGTCCTTTGTTGCTTTGATCTACTTCCCTCTTCCTCCGGTTTCAACCTAGCACTTGTTTGAAGGAAGAATCTAGATCACGTGGATCAACCGTAGAGACGAGGATATTATTCTTCGTGTGATCTCACAAATCAAAAGGTACACAATACTATGTCTCTTATCATGTTATGATGTCTCCTCCTGACTATCCGTGGTGGGCTTTGAAGTAGGAATTAAATTTTGTTATTCTGCTGCGTTACCTACGTCAAAACCCAACACTAACTTGCAGGATCCATGCGGAATTATGCAAGATATGAATGTAACATTAGAGAGATAGGCCAATTCGAGCACAGTCTATGGGACTAGACGTGCTCATGATCTGTGAGATGGAAATTTGATGGAGTTTGAGGCATATGAGAGCTAGACTATGCATTATCTTTTTTAGAGTTTGAGCCTTCCTGCACTAGCTCATGATGAGTTTGGTGTACGGATCTCCCGAAATGCAGGTACTCTCAGTAGTCGCACGCCATAACCGCACAATACCTTGCAGATGATTTGGTTGGCGAGATGGAGAATAGTAGAGCTATGCGCAGCCCCCCGTGTCGGGTGGGAGATGTTAGAAAATTAAACGTAGCGCCAAGAAACTCTCTCTGTAATTAACTCGAATTTCAAGGGGATACGCTGCAGTTAGCTAGAAGTTTGTCTATAAATAGATAATAGGAGAGGTATGTGCAGCCCTTCCCCCACCCCCCCACCCCCCCCCCCCCCCGGATACGCCTACTGAATTTCTTTCCTCTTAGTAAGATGGTTTAACGAATGAACGAAATTGCAGGTTTCCAGCAACAAGACGGTAAGAGCCTTAGTGAAGCATAAGAACCATTCACTGTGATTGTTGACGAGTGTCCCTCTCATGATCTTCTTCGCTGATGAAAAATGCAACTATTTTTCTTAATCATATATTGGATTATTTATTCAGTTTTTATCACTGTGAAATAAATAGTAAAAGAAACAAATGTTATTAAATGAACTTAAATTTTAATTCAGCACATACCAACATGTCTTCAAAATGTTTTAGCTAGATTATTTTACTCAGTATGACAGTATTTTTTTCCTCAAAATGTTTAAAGTTTCGGCTAGACTACCAAACATGCTCTAAAGCTTATTTCAGGGATCATTATTTTGGATACACATCAATGTATGGGGGAATATGTTACTTTGGTTGCCTCTTCATACTCTTTCTCACGATTTTGAATTTAGTACAATCTTTAATCTTCACGTCTGAAACAAAGCTTGCAGAAATATATTTGCACGTTGTATCTGAGCCGCGTCGGAGTCGTGATAAAGGAAGTACTTGAGAAAACGTTAAAGCAATGTTTATTGGCATGATTGAAACCACCACAAACAACTCGGCATTAGCATAACTAAGAGAATCAACAGAAGTATAAAATATTCAAGTAGCTGTATTAAGAATTATATTTGTGTATATTCCCTCTACCTGTAAAAGGTATGTAGACAGATAGATACGCACAGCGGTCAAATGGCCAATGCCAGGCAGAAAGTTACGTAGTGTATGTTGTTGTATCGATGGCTACAGCCATGCATGCATAAATTTACACTACAATTAAATAAAATTATATAAATGTATTCATTAACCCGTTTATGTACTATAAAGAAAAGTATATAACTTCTCCAAAAAGAAAAGAAACAGTATACATACTATATAGTCGTCTAAAAAAAATAGTATATATTATATATATATATATATGATTTATTATGAAGTATGATATCTGGCACTTATGTCAGCTTGCACATGTGTGAACAACTGCCAAAGTTAGTTGCATGTAATTTGGGGGATTTTCTAACATAGATTGTAGTTTCCTTGCTTAACTTTTTGAAAGCTTATTATTGAAATTTTTGGTTTTCCATTCTTTGTTGTTATTCTCTTTTGGTGATCTAGAGTGAAATTATGAGAAGTCTTATAGACTGCTTAATATCCGTTTATTTTATCTTATTTTTACGAAGGGTATCCGTTTGAAAAAAAAAAAGTAAAAAAACACATGCTGAAAAATATGTTTGAAAACAAAAGCAAAAACATTATCTGATAGAATGTACTAACAATAGTGTTTAAAATCAAAATTTCTACAAAATTTCAATTATTATTCGAATATTATTTTTACGTACCACACTGACATATATTTACTACTTTACGCATCTAATCAAAGTTGAAATATTTTTAATCACTTTTAGTACGAAAAAATATCAAATTTATTGTTTCTATAAGCAGTTATTTTTCGGCCTTTTGTTTTAACACAAGTAAAAATTAAAAACAACATTATCAAATGAGTTTCTGAAAAATAATATTTATAAAGAACCTCGTTTAAAAATAGGGATACGAAACATGCACTTCTCGCCGGATGTTGATGATAAGTTAACAACGCCACGCAATATTTATGCAAAAGGGACAATGAAACTTCGATATAACAAGCATTTTTATGACATTGGCAAAAATGATTGTGACAACATAATAAATCTATGCGAGCAGAAAGTCTTTGCCCAACATTAAGTAGAGAAAGTGATTTCAGAGGGTATCACTAGATCGAAAAACACAAGCGAGTGGAGAATTAGAGTAAAATACTCCATCCATGCCAAAATAATAGAATCATTGGAATTGTCACGATTTTTTTTTGAGAAACTGTTTTGCCGTTAACCGGGTTTGAACCCCGTCATCATGCAGGGGCCCTCTTCGATATAACAAGAATTTTTGTGACATTGGCAAAAATGATTGTGACAACTTAAATAAATCTATGCGAGCAGAAAGTCTTTGCCCAACATTAGTAGAGAAAGTGATTTCAGAAAGTGTCACTAGATCGAAAAACACAAGAGAGTAGAGAATTAGAGTAAAATACTCCATCCATACCAAAATAATAGAATCATTGCAATTGTCACGTTTTTTTAGTAACTGTTTTGCCGTCAACCGGGTTTGAACCCGGGTCGTCATATAGGGACTTCCAACACTCTAGCACTTGAGCTACTACTCGAGCTGCCAATTGTCACGAACTTTAAGTAAATAATTTTGACTTTATAAATGTTGTTACCCCGGTGATTGCGAGATAGAGAAGTGCAAAATAATGTAATTTATTCATAATTTAACATAGTGTAAAAAATAAAATTATTGTCCCTTTTGCACTATGTATAAAGTCAAATAAAATTATTTTGCTACATGAACACAACAATGTAAAAAATAAAATTGCGAGATAGAGAAGAATCGGAGTGGTAACTGTTGTGTTCATGTAGTTTCTTGAAAAATAAGAGAAGTGCAAAAAAAACTGAATGGTGCCTGGACTCTGGAGAAGTAAAGTGAAATTGTGTGCAAACTTTTGAAGTACCATAATTATCGAAGAACTTCCTTTCATAAAACTACAGTAAAACTTCTATAAATTAATATTCGATAAATTAATACTCTCGATAAAATTAATACTTTGTCCAGTCTTAACTTGAGATTAATTCAAAAATAGATCCCAATTAATAAAATAATAAGATGATAACTTTTTTAAAATCTCAATGTATATATATTGGTCTCAACGAAACTATAAATTAATAATTACTAAAAAATTACAAATTTTAATATGGTCTAGTAAAATATGAATTTATAATCACCATTTTTTTGTTGAACTTCAAATTTATATTGTGAATGTGCATTCATAGAATGTGCATTGAAATTTGTTTTTGTAATTTATTTTTCATCTCTAACTAATATACATTATAACTTGTACATTAAACTTTAAAATTTAAAGGTCATACGTAAAACCTCTTTAAATTAATAAATTATTATTTTATTGATTTAATAATTTCTCGCTAAATTAATAAAATATTTTGGTCCCAACATTGTTAATTTATAGAGATTTTACTGTACTAGCAAATTGCCGGTGTTCTCAGGGCATTACCCTAAAAAATTAATAATGTTAAAATGTACTTTTGGTGCTATTTTTGTTTGAGTATTAAATAACAAAAAGACGATCAACTCACATGTCAACAATATCACCTACAAATACGATGGAGTATTTTTGAAAAAATATTTGCCAAAGTTCTTATTGCATTAGATGGATCTGTAACTTGAAATTACTTACTACACGTGAATTATCAAAAGAGATTATCAACGTCCAGAGTGAAATAAACATAATGTTACACGGAAAAATTAATCCATGGATTTAAACAAGCTATAAGAGTTTGGTTTGTGAAATGCTCTCAGCATTTGATCTCTCGAAGGCTTACAACCGGTACAACAAATGCCTCCTTATTCATTCAAAGAACACCATTGTAGAAAGTGCTTTCTAGACAGACAGATCTTAGCCACGTGGCGATCATTCATGACACGTAGCTGTGCTCCACACACACTGAATCACCACCCGCGCTGATCCACGTGGGGGCTGCGAGACAGGACCCTCGCATACCACCACACGGGACCTGTACGGACTTAGTGGTTTGGAGGCTAGAGTAAGTCATGTCGCGTGCGAGCAACTACCAAACCCGCGCGCGACCCCTAGTAACTGCTTTGAGAGATTTATGGCACGAGCTCCATAAACCCGGTCAACCTCATACCGGTTCCGGTATACGCGGACGAACGTGTCGTAACGCGGACGAACGTGCCGTTGTGGTTAAGCTAATTAAGCCGCCATTAATGGGCGCATTAACCCACTACAAAGGTCACATTCTCCGTTATATATAGGATCGTTAACCCTTCCATACAAGGGGGAATCACATGAGATACGCGGAAGCTCTGCCAAAATCCTGTCTCTCTCTCATACAGTGCTATTGTCTTGCTCTCTCGCTACACACAACCCTACTCTTCCTGTGTTCCTTCTATCCCCTACTCTTGGTTTATATTGAATTCTCTCTACAGGATTCTCTCGTACACATTTGGTGAACCCGACGTGAATCTTACCAATATTGCAAGCAACCATGTCTCATGAAGATGACGTCTGTAACAGATCGCCCTCCACGGAGACCACCTCGGGAGAGGAGACCCGTCACACTTCTGCGGTCGCTAGTGAGACTCCGACGTTGGAGGCTCTAAACGCCACCATTCAGAATCAGGGAAAGGCCCTGCAGGCTCAATCCGCACAGATGGAACGGATAATGGCCATCCTGGGAACCCTTGCTCCGAATCCTACATCGGGCACTGCTGTCTCTCAGGGAGGGGGAACCTCTACCACTCAGGGGACTGGAGTGATACCGACACCACCTAACCCTAATCCGCAAACTCCACCAGCAATGGTGCAGTTACCCTCTGTTCAGGGGCAAACGGTTCAAATACCGTCCCTTACCACACATATTCCTCAACCACCAACTGTGGCACCCAACCTCTCTTCGCAATACCCCTTGCCTCCGCCGACACTGCTGGGCAATGTGACCTACACCCCTAGTCCGACCACAGCATATGTGTCCCCGCCGACTACAACTCTTCCTCCTGCTGCTGGGGAAAGAGCACCAGAATGTATGACGTCGTTGCGGCGGCGCATAGAGACATTCTTGGCCAATCAACCGTTTGCAGACACCATTATCCCGAAGATTGATAACGATCCACCTATCCCACGCGAGATCTACCTCATGCCTAACCTCGCCGGGTATAAGGCTCCTAAGTGGGACAAGTTCGAAGACGTCAACGGGAATGCCCACGAGCATGTCATGCGATTCATCGATGTGATGGGACCATATGGGGCTGATCCCAAGATGCTGATGCGCGAGTTCCCGAAATCTTTGAGAAATGTGGCCTACAAATGGTATAGAACGTTGGAGGCTGGATCTGTTAAAACTTGGGACGATATGGTCCAGAAGTTCTACACATAATTCTTCCAGGTGGAAGAGAAAGTTACAATGATTCATCTCTCCCGTATGTATCAAAAGCGCGAGGAAGATGGAGTCATGTTCATCAAGAAATTCAGAGCCAAATCCTTGGAATGCAGAGACGAGGTGCTTGAGGGCAGGCTTGTGGAGATATGTCTACAAGGCTTGCGAGATGAGTACAAAGGTATGCTGATCAACCTACAAACTCCCACTTTTTCAAAATTGATGGAATGCACGAAAAACATAGAACCTATAGTGGAGAGGCAGAAAAAGAAGCACGCCCCTGAACGGCCCTCAGGCGGAACCACTTTCAAGATTGGAAGGTTTAGTTACAAGAGGGGGCGTGAAGCTGAGGTTAATACAGTTTCGCCGCAAAAGCAGCCCAGGGTTACAAACTCGGACGCGCCACCTCCACCATGCTCGATAGAGGAAGCGACTGACTTGTTTAAGCAGTGGCGCAAATATGGGATCTTGCCTCCGCTCGAAAGGATACCCTCCAAGGAGATGATGAGGAACCCGAAGTGGTGCGAATGCCACGGGAAAATTATGCACCCCACAGCTGATTGCAAGAAGCTCAGGAACATGATGACCGAAAAACGACAGACAGTGAGTTGATTGTCCGCGATCAGAGGCAGGATGTGCCAATAAATCCACTTCCGGCAAGGCAAAGAAGTAGCCATGATCGCGATTATGGATCTCGAAGAGATTGCGGAAGACGGCTTGCCTATCATTGCTGAAGTTTATAATGATGAGGACTACAGTATAGACACGGAGGACGGACGTGCCGATCGGATGAAGGGGTCGCATGGGTTCAGCAAGTTCTTCGATGAATGAACTTTTCGGAGAAGTGCCGGAAAGAAATGACGAAGGCGATTCTAAGGGTAGCAAAAGACTTCGAAGAAGGCATCGTGGTTTCCAATGGGAAAGTTCTTAGGGCATCTCGCTCTACGGAAAAGGTTATGACCTTCTTCGCAAGTGACAAGAATACAGACTCGAGCCACAAGAAGCATTTGTATGTAACGGCGGTGATCAATGGTGTCGAATTCAAGAGGGCATTCGTTGACGGAGGAGCGGCAGTCAACGTGGTCTCGCTCAACACTTTAAAGTTGGCAGGAATCCCGGAGCAGAAGATTGTCAGAAGTCCATCCCCGCTGATGGGATTTGGAAGTGATTCCAGGATGACGATAGGATGGATTCGTCTGGGCGTCCAGATAGGAAATATCAAATGTTCAGCCAAATTCTATGTCATTGATGCGAATACTACGTCTCACATGATCATAGGCCGAGCTTGGATTCATCGTTTCGACGAGGTTCCCTCAACAGCTCACCAAGTGATGAAGGCCATCTGGAACGACAGAATAGTGGAGATACCAGCCTCGGTAAACCCCTTCAATCTAGATGAGGCGCACCTCACTGAAGCAGTGTGGTTTACTGAAATGGCGGACGAGCAAACGCCAGGGCCGTTTAATCCGACTCCTTTGCCTCAATGGGAGGACATCAAGGATCAATCGCCAGCAGGAGTAATTGTGACAAGGGAGGATGCCAAGGAAAAGTCGTCCGCGCGAGAAGAGGCACCGCAGGTCGCCTACCAAAGGAAGAACGTGTACACTCTGAAAAGAGTAGTAAAACACGATCTCGCGGGCAAAGAGATAGAAAGCTTCTACTCCAATGGGAAGAAATGCTACCGCATATGAAGGTGCGCGAGGATACCCCCACACGAGCATGGGGATATCCCTGGTCAAATCAATCAAATCGAGCGTGTCATGGAAGTGGACAAACCAGCACCAGACGCTTTAGAGGATAAGCTAAAAGAGGCGCCCGAATGCATAGAGGATAAGCCGAAACCTCAGAAACTGGAGCTGAAGGAAGTATTCCTGATCCCAGGCGAAGAAAAGAAGAGGCCCATCTTTCTAAGTGCGGACATCGCAAGAGAGGAAGAAGCAAGATTGCTGCATCTACTGACTGAATACGAAGACGTGTTTGCCTGGGAATACGATGAAATGCCTGGTTTGGACACCAGCATCACTATGCACAGGTTAGATGTAATCCCGGGATCTAAACCGGTAAAAAAAAAGCACGAGAAGCTTCAGGCCGGAGATAAACGTGAAAATCAAGCAAGAAATTGTCAAGCTACTGACTGCCAGGTTCATCGAGCCAAATAATCATCCCACATGGCTGGCTAATATTGTGCATGTGGTGAAAAAGAATTGGCAGCTTCGCATTTGTGTAGATTTCAGAGATCTCAACCGCTTCTGCCCCAAGGACGATTTTCCGCTGCCCAACATCGATTTGCTCATTGATTCGACTGCGGGTCATCGTATGTTCAGCTTCATGGATGGTTTCAGCGGGTACAATCAGATCAAAATGGACCCTAAAGATGCACGAAAAACCGCGTTCATCACGCCAGTGGGAGTCTTTAATTACACGGTTATGCCGTTTGGGCTCAAGAACGCGGGCGCGACTTACAAGCGAGCAATGATGGCTCTATTTCACGACATGATGCACAAAGAAGTGGAGTTCTACGTTGATGACTTGGTTGTCAAGTCCAAAGAAGAAGCGGACCATTTTGGGGACCTGCGAAAAGTATTTGAAAGATGCAGAAGATTCCAGCTAAAGATGAATCCCATGAAGTGTGCATTCGGAGTAACCTCAGGGAAGTTCTTGGGATGCGTAATACATCGCCAGGGCGTCGAGCCTGACCCCACGAAGGTATCAGCTATCACGAGCATGACAGCGCCACACAATCAAAGCGCTCTGAAAACATTCTTAGGGAAATTATCTTACCTGCGGAGGTTCATTCCAGCAATCGCAGAAATAACCTTCTGCTTCAGCGATCTCCTCAAGAAGAATGTTGTGTACAATAAGACCGCGGAACACAAGGCCGCATTCGGGAGGCTAAAGGACTTGCTGACATCGCAAAGGGTAATGATCGCACCGCAGCTTGGATCGCCACTTTTGCTGTATCTGACGTCGACAAAGAGGTCTATAGGGGCACTTTTGGCTCAGGAATATGAAGGGCAAGAACGGCCTATTTACTACATTTCTCGCATAGTGCAACCAGCCGAATCAAGGTACACATACATCGAACGCCATTGCCTTTCCCTATTCTTCGTAATAGAAAAGTTAAAACACTACTTCGCCTCGCACAAAGTGGTGGTGGTTACAAAGAGCGACCCCATACGGTACCTCTTGACTCATACCTCTCTCTGCGGAAGATTGGCAAAATGGTCTATGACCATTTCTCAATACGACATCACGTGCGTTCGACCGCGGGCAATCAAATCACAAGTAGTGGCGGATCTTCTGGCACAGTTCCCGGATAACAGCTACGAGCCCATGATCGAGGAGGAACTAGAGGGACCCGAGATCTATGCAGTCGAGTTACCTTACTGGACGCTCCATTTTGATGGATCGTCAACAAGGAAAGGTGGAGGAATTGGAATCGTTTTGACTAAACCAGATGGGGAGGTCATCCAAATGTCCACAAAACTTGATTTCGCAGTGACCAACAATGAAGCGGAGTATGAGGATCTCATCGCAGGCCTCCGTGCAGCTAGGGCATTGGAAGTAAGCAATTTGACGGTTATGGGGGATTCCAAGTTAATCGTCAAACAAGCTTCAGGCAAGTACGGATTAAAAGAGGTAAACCTGTTACACTATCGGACTTTGGTGCAGAAGCTGGTACAACAATTCTGCGATGTCAGGTACGAGCACACGCCTAGAGCAGATAATCGGCATGCTGATGCTTTGGCCACTCTGGGATCTAAAGTTAGTACGGATAAGTGCCCTGCGAGAATCTCGATTGAAGTTCGAATGTCATCGGCATTGACAGAGGACGCATGCGAGGATGAGTCCATGGACGATGCAGACTGGAGAAAACCGATATTACACGCCATCGCCGAAGGAACGAGTAAAGAAAATTGGGCGTCCACTAAGTGGTACTGCATACATGATAACGCTCTCTACTAAAAAGGTCCAAGAGGAATACTCATGCGATGCGTCTCACAGAAGGAGGGGCAAGCACTATTGGAAAAGATTCACCAACACACTTGTGGAGAAAGTGAAGTGTCAATCTATCGAAAAGCCCAAAGGTATGGGATTCACTGGCCGGACATGTCAACGGCTGCCGCGATAATTCAAGGGAACTGCGAAAGTTGCGCATTGATTAAGGATTCTTTGACAATCGCCTTGTTCGATGATAACACGGACTGGAGGAAGCCACTCTTCGATTTTCTCACAGAAGGAATCGAGCCTGAGTCAAGAAAGGAAGCCGAGAAATTGAAAAGAAAGGCAGCCCGGTACGTAGTACAAGAAAACATACTCTGGCGAAGGGGTCACGAGGGTAATCTACTCCGATGCCTAGATAGCAAGGAAGCGCAAGAGGTGATGGATCTCTCTCACCAAGTAGAGCATCAGGGAGGTGTGAAACTATGCAGACAGCTCCTCACAGTTGACTATTTCTGGCCCACCATGGAGGCAGATTGCCGCACCAAAGTAAGGAGATGCCAGGAATGTCAATTTAAGGGCAACCTCGTACATCCCCCTGTCGTAGATCTACACGCGTTGGGGACACCGTGGCCATTCCACACTTGGGCTCTAGATTTTGTTGGCCCCATTCGACCAGCCTCACATGGGAACCAATTTATCCTCACCGCGACCGAGCTATTTACTAAGTGGGTGGAGGCAATACCGCTCAAAACAGCAAATGCGCTCGCTGCGGTCCATTTCGTCCAAGAGAACATCATATAAAGGTTCGGAATTCCCAACACAATTCTCTCGGATAATGGTACCCCTTTTGTAAATCGCCAGGTGGCCACAAAGCTAGCGGAGTACAACATTAGGCAGGTTTGTTCCACTCCTTATTATCCAAAATAGAATGGTCAAGCAAAGCAACCAACAAGACACTTATAAGAATCCTGAGGAAGATGGTCGCAGACGATCACAAGAAATGGGCCGATTCTTTGAACATAGCATTATGGGCGTATCGGACTTCGCCGAGGACTCCCACAGGAGTCTCCCCGTTCCTTCTATGCTATGGAGCTGAAGCTGTTGTACCGGCGGAGGTGAAAATCAACTCTGCGAGATTGGCCTTTCATGCATTATATGACAATCAGCGCGACCATGACTTGATCTTATTGGAGGAAAAGCGAGAGCAAGCCAAGCGGGCTAACAAGCGGTACAAGGAAAGGATCGCTCGCGCATACAAAAAAACAGTCCAACATCGAGACTTCGCGGTTGGGGACCTGGTTTTGCGCGCTTCGGATCATTGCATGAGGGAGGCAGCCCATCCAAAGTTCGCAGCTAACTGGGAAGGACCATTCGAAGTTAAAGAAGTCTTTGACAGTGGTTACTGAAAAATACAGAGGCTTCATGGGACTGCCACAACCCCAAGCTCAGTCAATACGCGTTGGATTAAAAAGTATTATCCCTAACCTCTCTCTTTACATACATAGGATTACAATGTCTATTTACGTCTAGACTCATGCGTCGTTCCTCCCCAATGAGGGATTTGTAATCTTGCCTCTCCCATATGAGGGACTTGTAATTTTGCCTCTCCCATATGAGGGTGCTTATAATAAAAGAATTCTCCCAAATGAGAAGAATTGTATTACTTTGGTTGTCTTCTATCGCTTTATTTACTTCTCTGCTTATTTACAATAAAAGCTTATCTGCTGAGATAGCAGCAATGTTCAAACACGATCTTAAGTGATCCCGAAGCCTATCTGCCGAGATAGCAGCACTATTGAAATGCGATCTAAGTGATCCCGAAGCCTATCAGCCGAGATAGCAGCAATATTCGAATGCGATCTTAAGTGATCTAAAAGCCTATCTGTCGAGATAGCAGCGATGTTCAAATACGATCTTAAGTGATCTAAAAGCCTATCTGCCCAGATAGCAGCCCTAATATATGATCCTATGCGATCCGAAGCCTATCTGCCGAGATAGCAGCAATGTTCAAAAACAATCTTAAGTAATCTAAAGCATATCTGCCTAGATAGCAGCCATGATGTATGATCTTAACTGGTCTGCGAGCCTATCTAGTTAGATAGTAAGCTATAGCAGCAACACCCTGTGTGAATGCAAAATTTATCAAGCTTGAAATAAAGAATTATTCAGGCAAGTATCCGAATGCAAATGGCGAAAGAAACATAACTTCTTTTATAGCCAAAACGCATGCGATATTACAATTTGTCGTATCAAACAAGAACAGCAAATGCTACAGAATGCTTCATTAAGAGTCAAAATGACTTACAATTTATCTGTATAGATAGCAGTTTACAAGAAAAAACTCATAGTAAGGAAATTCTTACTATAAAATGATCGGCCTACTGGCCCTAACAAAAGCTATGCGACATAGCAGTACACAAGCAAAAGTTTATAGCAAGAAAAGTCTTGCTGTAAAATGAACGGCCTACAAATGCTAATAAAAGCTATGCGACGCTATCGTCGAGGTCCTAGATCTGAACAAGGCTCTTGACTGGTCTTCTGCCCAAGAGATACGCCGGATGAACCCCATGCCCAGACGGATGCGGCGGTGAAGAACAAATGGAGAACAACTCCTGGGGCAGAAAGCTTATTGTCCACGGAGACGAGCGCCATGGCTCGTCAACCCTAGTTGAAGAACGTGGAGGCAAATAGTTCTCCTCTAGGAAAGCTAGAGGAGAAACACTCCATTCATTACGAGTTGGTAAAAAGTTCAGTACAGAACTGCACCTCGCTGGAAGGCAGCCGGAAACACGACCTGCAAACATAATAGACGAAGAAGAATCTCCGTACAAACCTGATGTATTATGTATATCTTCTTCACAGTGATCGTGAAGACCAGTAAGCTTCATAAAGAAGATCTTGGGAGCTATTTCTATGACACAAGGCACAAACTCAGGTTTCACAACTTGAAATTGCCATGAATCAACAAAAGACAAGCGTTGAAGCCAGCAGTCGTAACGAATCATGGCAAGCCACATTTTGGGATGAAGAACCCAAGAAGCAAGAGGCAGGGTTTATATAGACTCTATGGGGACTCTTCAGTTCCCTAGCTGAGTCAGCAAAGCTTGGAAAAAGGGTAAGAATCAATACTTACGTCTCAAAAGAGGTAAAATTCAATTACCCTACTAAAGGCTATGACGATTCGGTGGCATGCCCTAATTAATGACGGAAGGTCATAATAAGGATGGGCTTCCAAAGGAAATCGTGCTTATCTAATAAATCGTTAGCGCGAAAATCAAGGCAGATATGTTTCCATGTGACGTCATAATTGATACATATCAAGATATTTGAGCAAATCCTCGAAAGGGCAAAATGGGACATGCATGTTCTAGATTAAAAAAAGGGGGGGGGGAGAAACCCTAGCAGCATTACAATAATATTTTTGTTTCAAACAAATATTTTTGTTTCTCAAAATAAGTCCTTGATCTAAGGGTCTTCTGGATAAAACGAGAGCGATGTCTCTCTTACCTGGTCCACTTCTCGCTTCAGCTGCTCGTACTTGGCGGCGTTCATCGCATGGAAGAGGCTGACAGCTTCTTCAGACTTTTGCCTTTGTTCCTCTAACTTCCGTCTCTCAGCTGCGAGGTTGTGGAAGCCGCGTTTCAAATTCACAGCTGCCCGAATTTGGGTGATCCTGTTGAGAAGATACCCGAAGCCCAGCTTGCCTTGAACTTTAGCTTGAAGCCCTTGGCATGTGCTGAAAAGAAGCTGCGCACTATGAGGAGAAATGGTCGCAGGAGTGGCTATAGACAGTTGCTCCAGAATCCAGATGGCTTCGGTTATGAAAAGCCTCCTTTCATACGGATCTATCTCTAGAGATCTCGCGAATGACCAGGGGTATGAGAGGCGCATCTGAATCAGCCAGTCCACATCAGCTTGCTTCAATCCTGATAAAGTTGATTCAAGTTTAGAGCGTGGAAGATTTAAAACAAGGATGTAGAATACGATAAATGGTAACATACCAGTCCCTTCAAGGATTTCATGCAAAGAGGGGATGCGCATTGCTGGGAAAGCTGAAGTCTGTCCTTGCTCCATTTCTCGTCTGTCTAGCGCAAGCTCAAGCTCATCATAGTTGGTAGGGAGAGTGTAGGCTGCAACAGGTGCGACGGCAGCTCCAACTTGCGAGCTCCAAAAGCTCCATGCTTGAGGAACCTCTGGAAGCTCTACCTCTGTTGAAGGAATGGCAGCAGTAGGAGTGGCCGCTCGACCAGGAGCTTCTTCGGCTGCGAGGGGCTCTTGCGACTCGGGAGCATTCATTTGAACATCAACGTTTGCATGTGATGCTATGTCTTCCACGACCTGCTCATTTTCACGAATTGCGGCTCCAGCATCATCTGTTTCCATTTCCTTAACTGCAGCATCAGCATCTTCTTCCATTAGCACGGTGTCAGCTTCGATATCATCAGAGACCTCGATGATTTCCTCCAAAGGCTCTCCTGCATACTCAGCAGCTGCGACAGGCTTCTCAACATGAGAGCTTCGCTCTGGAGCATAAGATGCAGGTGGCTGACTTCTTTGTTCCGGCATGTCCTCATCAGCATCGCCTGCGATACAAGACAAGAAAATATTGAGGTAACTTGTATCATACAGTGTTCTGTTATTTTGATAGATCAAGAGCGAGCACCTCCACACGTAGGTGGGATTGCAGCACCTTCATCATATGCTAAAGATGCGACACCATATCCTACTAAGGTATCTTGATTAAGCACATCTTTAAGTTGAGCGTGACATGGGGTGCGAAGAAACTTGTCACGATGATGATTGGGTTACTAAGCCTAGTTTACAGACATTGCTTGAATGATTACCTGAGGGTTCACCACACTTGCTTACTAGCCATCGGCGAATATCAGCTTTTGATAAGCCATGCTTTAACGCACCAGTAATCACTTCTTGGTAAGTCATAGCAAGGTTATAAATCTCACCTTGTTTACCACCTGCGATTTCCTCAAATTCTGCTTGAGCTTGTTCCAAAGCAGCCGCATCCAAATCGACAGCTTGCTCCACCAAGTCATCCACATGTTGCTCTTCCAAACTTCTCCTCTTTATGAGCTCGATCTCATCTTCTTCTCGCTTCCTCCTTCTCTCTGCAGCTTCCGCAGATGTTCTTTCAGATTCAGCAAGGATGCCCTCGTCTATGGCTTCGCTGGGAATGCCAGAGTGAGAACCCTTGGTTTTCTTCTGTTTCTTAGCCAGGAGGCCACTGATGGTCTCTGCGTCATCATCTGCGAAAGAACAAACTGTTCAACAAATATTGCAAGAGCTAAAGTACTAAGAAAATGAGTTTGTTTGAGATACCTTCCGAATCTTCTTCTTGTATCTCACCTCTTTCTTCTTCACTTTTGACTCTTTCTTCTTCATCATCATCTCTTCCTCTCACTTCTCTCCTCTCATCCTCCTCTTCCTCCTGACCAAAAGGGACAAAAGTCCCAACTGCGAGCTCTTTCCGCACTTTGCTTGGCATGCGACCTTTGACCTTGTCCTTAGAAGTAAGAGACTTCGCAGGGGATGAAGCTGGAGCACTCTTGGGAGGAGAGGAGATTGCAATACCCTTCTGCTTTTGTCTCTTGGCCCTCGGGGCAACATCTGTCGGTGAAAGGCGGAGCGTCCCTGGGAGGAGACAGACCAGGGGTATTGTCTACCAGCGAGTCAGCAAATGCATCCATTACCTCGCGAATCTGAGCCTCAACTGCGGGAGCCATTCCCATTGTTAGCAGAATTTTCTCGCCCTGCCTTCTCGCAGCAACAATAGTATTGATCAGCGACTTGGAGCGGTCACCAGATGCGAAACTCCTCAGATAGCACTAAAACAGAAAATGGAGTGTAAGTTTCAATGCATCAAAGGAAAGAGATTTAACACGCACAAAGGAAATTGTTTACCTTGGCAAAATCTTCGGTGTACTTGATAACATGCGAAGCACCATCCCTAACTGCAGTCATATTTTCTTCAAGAATGGTGGATGGGCACAAGTGATTGTCATGATCCAGCAAGGAATAGCAGCCATACTGGGAGTCATCCAAGCTGCAGTTAGGACGGAAGGGGGAGGCATTCCTCTTGATTATAGGAGCTCTGCTGGGCTGAGGGGTCGACTGTGTCTCGAACCTAGCCTGCTGAGTAGTCCAGTAAGCAACCCAATTTTTGAAATGCGACCTGCACGGCCTCCTGAAGGTTGAACGAAGGGCAAGTTGCTCCTCAAGATCGTTTGGCACTCGCCATAAAACAGTCGCTTGTAGCAACCTCTTACGATTGATCTAGGCCAAACTTAGGGCGCCACTGCATCAAAGCCAAACTGGGGAGAAACGCGAGTCGGATAAACATCGACTGTGATCCTCTCATACCTAGGAGTAAGTTCAGGAACATACTCAGCAAGAGCAGGGAGAGAACCCCTTAAATACCAGCAGAAGAATTCGCGATAGCGATCATGAAAGCGCTCATGACCTTCGAAAAGGAGATCTTCTGAGAAAGCAAGAGATTTGGTGGGATACAGCTTCGGGAACCATCGCACATTCTCAATACGCGTGGCATAGGGCCTAGCCGTAAACTTGCTCCGATCATCGCATATCAGGCTCCAGGTGCACTTGGGAGGATTGGTTCTAAACCATCGAGCAGTTCTCCCACTAGAAAGTTCATCCTCCGCACCTGGGACGCACCACTTGTTGGGCCTAGAGGGAACAGGAGCATAGGAGGGCCATTGCTCAAAAACCCACATGGTCAGGAATGCGATGTTGACATAGGTCAACACATCAAGATGATCGTGAGAGTCCTTGATCGCCACTACCAACTGGTCCAACCTGTGATATATGGTGCCCAAGACCAGAGGCCCAAGTGCGACTCTCTGGCCGAGGGCCAACTTGACAGCAAGGGGGAGGACATGATAGAAAACACCGTCATGAGGGAGACCATCGATCAGGTACCTTGACAGCCAGGCACAGAGGAAGCCGCACAAGGTTAGATGGAACCCTTTCCCATTTACATAATTTTTCGCATTTGGGTTCTTGTCCAGAAGTTTCTTGGTGATACTACTATTCGCATAGTCGCGAAAGAAGTATTGCACCCATTTGCCCCAGGTGTTCTTCGAAGATGTATCTACAAGCTGCCAGTCAGGAAGAACTTTCGCAGATGTCCACCGAGTGGAGATTTTCTTTACCTCGAACAAGATGCAGCATCAGCATCTTCTTCCATTAGCACGGTGTCAGCTTCGATATCATCAGAGACCTCGATGATTTCCTCCAAAGGCTCTCCTGCATACTCAGCAGCTGCGACAGGCTTCTCAACATGAGAGCTTCGCTCTGGAGCATAAGATGCAGGTGGCTGACTTCTTTGTTCCGGCATGTCCTCATCAGCATCGCCTGCGATACAAGACAAGAAAATATTGAGGTAACTTGTATCATACAGTGTTCTGTTATTTTGATAGATCAAGAGCGAGCACCTCCACACGTAGGTGGGATTGCAGCACCTTCATCATATGCTAAAGATGCGACACCATATCCTACTAAGGTATCTTGATTAAGCACATCTTTAAGTTGAGCGTGACATGGGGTGCGAAGAAACTTGTCACGATGATGATTGGGTTACTAAGCCTAGTTTACAGACATTGCTTGAATGATTACCTGAGGGTTCACCACACTTGCTTACTAGCCATCGACGAATATCAGCTTTTGATAAGCCATGCTTTAACGCACCAGTAATCACTTCTTGGTAAGTCATAGCAAGGTTATAAATCTCACCTTGTTTACCACCTGCGATTTCCTCAAAGTCTGATTGATCTTGTTCCAAAGCAGCCGCATCCAAATCGACAGCTTGCTCCACCAAGTCATCCACATGTTGCTCTTCCAAACTTCTCCTCTTTATGAGCTCGATCTCATCTTCTTCTCGCTTCCTCCTTCTCTCTGCAGCTTCCGCAGCTGTTCTTTCAGATTCAGCAAGGATGCCCTCGTCTATGGCTTCGCTGGGAATGCCAGAGTGAGAACCCTTGGTTTTCTTCTGTTTCTTAGCCAGGAGGCCACTGATGGTCTCTGCGTCATCATCTGCGAAAGAACAAACTGTTCAACAAATATTGCAAGAGCTAAAGTACTAAGAAAATGAGTTTGTTTGAGATACCTTCCGAATCTTCTTCTTGTATCTCACCTCTTTCTTCTTCACTTTTGACTCTTTCTTCTTCATCATCATCTCTTCCTCTCACTTCTCTCCTCTCATCCTCCTCTTCCTCCTGACCAAAAGGGACAAAAGTCTCAACTGCGAGCTCTTTCCGCACTTTGCTTGGCATGCGACCTTTGACCTTGTCCTTAGAAGTAAGAGACTTCGCAGGGGATGAAGCTGGAGCACTCTTGGGAGTAGAGGAGATTGCAATACCCTTCTGCTTTTGTCTCTTGGCCCTCGGGGCAACATCTGTCGGTGAAAGGCGGAGCATCCCTGGGAGGAGACAGACCTGGGGTATTGTCTACGAGCGAGTCAGCAAATGCATCCATTACCTCGCGAATCTGAGCCTCAACTGCGGGAGCCATTCCCATTGTTAGCAGAATTTTCTCGCCCTGCCTTCTCGCAGCAACAATATTATTGATCAGCGACTTGGAGCGGTCACCAGATGCGAAACTCCTCAGATAGCACTAAAACAGAAAATGGAGTGTAAGTTTCAATGCATCAAAGGAAAGAGATTTAACAAGCACAAAGGAAATTGTTTACCTTGGCAAAATCTTCGGTGTACTTGATAACATGCGAAGCACCATCCCTAACTGCAGTCATCTTTTCCTCAAGAATGGTGGATGGGCACAAGTGATTGTCATGATCCAGCAAGGAATAGCAGCCATACTGGGAGTCATACAAGCTGCAGTTAGGACGGAAGGGGGAGGCATTCCTCTTGATTATAGGAGCTCTGCTGGGCTGAGGGGTCGACTGTGTCTCGAACCTGGCCTGCTGAGTAGTCCAGTAAGCAACCCATCTTTTGAAACGCGACCTGCACGGCCTCCTGAAGGTTGAACGAAGGGCAAGTTGCTCCTCAAGATCGTTTGGCACTCGCCAGACAACAGTCGCTTGTAGCAGCCTCTTACGATTGATCTAGGCTAAACGTAGGGCGCCACTGCATCAAAGCCAAACTGGGGAGAAACGCGAGTCAGATAAACATCGACTGTGATCCTCTCATACCTGGGAGTATGTTCAGGAACATACTCAGCAAGAGCAGGGAGAGAACCCCTTAAATACCAGCAGAAGAATTCGCGATAGCGCTCATGAAAGCGCTCATGACCTTCGAAAAGGAGCTCTTCTGAGAAAGCAAGAGATTTGGTGGGATACAGCTTCGGGAACCATCGCACATTCTCAATACGCGTGGCATAGGGCCTAGCCGTAAACTTGCTCCGATCAACGTATATCAGGCTCCAGGTGCACTTGGGAGGATTGGTTCTAAACCATCGAGCAGCTCTCCCACTAGAAAGTTCATCCTCCGCACCTGGGACGCACCACTTGTTGGGCCTAGAGGGAACAGGAGCATAGGAGGGCCATCGCTCAAAAACCCACATGGTCAGGAATGCGATGTTGACATAGGTCAACACATCAAGATGACCGCGAGAGTCCTTGATCGCCACTACCAACTGGTCCAACCTGTGATATAAGGTGCCCAAGACCAGAGGCCCAAGTGCGACTCTCTGGCCGAGGGCCAACTTGACAGCAAGGGGGAGGACATGATAGAAAACACCGTCATGAGGGTGACCATCGATCAGGTACCTTGACAGCCAGGCACAGAGGAAGCCGCACAAGGTTAGATGGAACCCTTTCCCATTTACATAATTTTTCGCATTTGGGTTCTTGTCCAGAAGTTTCTTGGTGATACTACTATTCACATAGTCGCGAAAGAAGTATGCACCCATTTGCCCCAGGTGTTCTTCGAAGATGTATCCACAAGCTGCCAGTCAGGAAGAACTTTCGCAGATGTCCACCGAGTGGAGATTTTCTTTACCTCGAACAAGCATTCCTCCATCTGCTTGTATAGAGCATGTTCTGGATCAGTCCTCAGAGGGCTTAGAGGATCCACTTAACCAACGGGTGAAAGGTCATACAACATGTGCACATCCTCCAAAGTGGGAGTAGCCTCGAACTCAGCAAAGTGGAAGGTATGAGTCGCAGGTGAATAGCCAGAGAGAAGGTTTAGAAGCATGGACAGATCCAACTTCACGGCAGCACCCTTCATAGCACGAACTGCGAAATAAATACCAGCATTGTTCAATGCGATGGCATGGTGGGTCAATACATGGTCGATCCACTCATCCATGAAGTCCAATTTTTGGACAAACGCTTGGGTAGAAATCGCGGTATGGGGGAAAACCCAATTTCAACCCCTAACATAATCACATCCTTGGAGTCAATTAACTCTAGCATGGCTGCATTGACAGGTGGGGTCAATGTCCGAAACTCTCCAGAAGAAACAGGAGTCGGTAGATTCTTCACCTTGACCCTAGCATGATAGAAATCTTTTCCACTCAAATAGGGGGCTTTTCGCCACAACGTCTGGGGAAGATCAGGTATTTCTTCGGCCTCTTTAATGGGTTTGGATCCTTTTGTCTTGGCCATTCCTGCGGAAGAGCAAGAAAAAAGGGGGGAGAAATATACACACTTTCAGCTTGAATTTCAAGAATCAATTATGTTTTGGCAATTATGTTTTTTCGAAAGAAGATGAACAATCCGGGGTCAATTCTGGGTTTAGAAGTTCGAGAATTCGTCTATATTGCTCAGAATTTCAGAAGTTCTACATTCAGAATCGTCACAATCTGGTGATTGGATCAGTTCTGGGTTTAAGAAAAGGGCCTCTTTTGCAGTTCTCAATGAACGACATATCTCAAATAGCCATGTGTTTACAGATCCAAGACAATTTAAAGAATATTTGAGTACACTAAATGGAATTGAGCAAGGCCAACCTTGTTTTGGTAAAGCTTGTTTTGATGAAGCAAGTTGAAGGAGACGATTGACAAGGAAGAACTGATGATTGATCACTTGAATCTGCTCTTGAAGGCTTCCGGGTATCATTCACTTTAGAGAAAGAAGTGATGCTTTGCAGCATTGGAGAGCACAGAGTATTTATCCAAAAACAATGAGGAGTCGCGCCCTTTCAGTAGTCGAATCGCAACCGTCACCGTCGAATCGCGCAATCATAGGACAAGCTGACGTCACGCCTAAAACCCTAAAAGAACAGACGGCACGACTCTAGGGAATTTAGGTCATAGTAGCACGCACGGGGGCTGAATTTGCGTGTGTTTGAATTGGTGCGTGGTGGCGACGCGTACATTGGTTCCTGCGCATTGAAGCCTATCCGGCTATGCGTCTTCACGCGGAGAAAGGGGGCTAATGTAGATAGTGCTTTCTAGACAGGCAGATCTTAGCCACGTGACGATCATCTAGCACACCTAGCTGTGCTCCACACACACTGGATCACCACCCGCCCTGATCCACGTGGGGGCTGCGAGACAGGGCCCTCGCATACCACCACACGGGACCTGTAGGGACTTAGTGGTTTGGAGGCTAGAGTAAGTCTGTCGCGTGCGAGCAACAACCAAGCCCGCGCGCGACCCCTAGTAACTGCTTTGAGAGATTTATGGCACGAGCTCCATAAACCCGGTCAACCTCATAACGGTTCCGGTATACGCGGACGAATGTGCCGTAACGGTCCCTATATACGCGGACGAACGTGTCATTGTGGTTAAGCTAATTAAGCCGCCATTAATGGGCGCATTAACCCACTACAACGGTCACATTCTCCGTTATATATAGGATCGTTAACCCTTCCATACAAGGGGGGAATCACCTGAGATACGCGGAAGCTCTGCCAAAATCCTGTCTCTCTGTCATACAGTGCTATTGTCTTACTCTCTCCCTACACACAACCCTACTCTTCCTGTGTTCTTTCTATCCCCTACTCTTGGTGTATATTAAATAATCTCTGCAGGATTCTCTCGTACACAACCATCTACTTTACATTAGTACTATTGTATTTTGATGATATTCTCAACAGTTCGGCTCATATTAGTTCACCGAATAGTACTGCAATCGACATTTGCACTCAAGGGTCAGGGTATTATGTTTTATTTTCTTAGCATTGAAGTTTCTTTTAGTTTTTATGATCCGGAAAGAGCTTAGAGAACGATAAATTGGACGAAACAAGATCACACGAACATACCCGATATAACGTGATTCACTAGCGATGAGCTAGCTACCTCCACGACCCGAAAAAACCCCGATTTTATTGAGAGAAACCCACGACTACAACCCACACATTGTAATGCACGATCTATAGTCTTTATATAGGCCTACAATACAGCTTGTGCCCAAAGAAATACCAAAACTGAGCTAAACGAACAAGGAAGCAACTTTATGTCTCCTCCAGCGATGTCTTCGCACAAAGACATTTGTCTTCGCACGAAAACCCTGATCCTCCTGCTTCTTTTCTCTTCGTTTTGCTCCTCCGTTTGGTCCGTTTCTTCCCCCGCTTCGTCGCCAACTCCTCACCAAGCCTAAGTACATTCAAGGCACCCTTGATTCCCAAAAAATCTCCACCTTGCCTTGAATCATCTCGTCCGCTTGCACTTGAATTAGCCGGTTCTCTCCAATAACCCCAAATTCACAAGTTGCTCCATATTTGCCGAGATCCTGCAACGTGTTCCCCCAGCGATGCTCCAACCCTCGTCTAGTTCCTGCAATCGAACCCTATCGATGCTCCAACTACGACCGAGTTCCTGCAATCGAATCCCCTGCTTGTTGTTCCAACTCCCACCGAGTTCCTACAACAAGTTTGTTTGTTGTTCCGACTCCCACCGAGTCCCTACAACAAACCCCCCAGCACGTGTCCCGTCACGTTCCACGTCTCCCGCCAGAGCACGGATTCCCCCTTGCCCCCCCCCCCCAACGGTGCCTAGAGAACTTAGACGATCCTACGAAGTACCCTCAACCTGCAGCCAAACCTGCAGATCATGAGTTCATCCTTCTTCCACCGGTGTCTCTTTTCTCTACGTTTGAACAGACGTCACCGTAGCTTCCCTTGGCCGCCATCATCGCGCCGGAGCCTTGACTGTCTGAACCCCAATACGCAGAACTATGTCGCATCCCCTCTCGCTGAGACTCAAACTCAGTCGTGTTGGTTGTAGAATACCCATCCTTATCTTCCCCCAATGGCAACCACAGACCTTGCTGATTCAACAAAGCACGTATCTTGATCTCCTTCTTTTTTCGATTGAGACTTGATTGCGTTAAAATCGCCCACAACAAGCCAAGGGATGTCAGACGGAGGAGCCAGACGTCGCAGTAGTTCCTAAGAATGAATCCTTTCTTCTCTAACTGGGTCCCCGTAGAACCCCATGAATTTCCATAACTGTTTGGTATCAACTTCCTCGATAGTGAAATCCATGTGAAGAAGAGAAAAACTGTGTAGAGTTATATTCACCATGTCTTTCCACATGATCTCCAACCCTCCCTTTCGTCCATCCGCATCAACATAAGCACCACGAGCAATACCCAGCTTTTTCCTCACGTATTCCATGTCACTGGAATTCAACTTTGTCTCCGTGAGGAAGACAAGTTTAGGGTCATGACGTTCGACAACGTCATGAAGAGTACGGACCGTATCGGGATTCCCCAGTCCCCGCACGTTCCAACATAATAGACTCATTGTGCTCGGCAGTGGCTGCGCAGCCACTGTCGATCTCTCTTTGGGAGAGTTAGAGGAACTCCCATCCTCGGTTTGTCCACTTGTATTTCCACCGAAAACCGCAGCTAGAGTTTTTAACCGCTGTTCCCTTTGATTTCTTGTCTTGCATAGCTTCCTGAGATTGTTTAGGGGGAGGGGTGATTATAGCTTCAAAATTTCTCTTGTCCTTTAAAACCTAGATAATTTGATCTTCATCCATCGGGTTTAGCACTGCCTCATTACTAACAGTTTCATCCATCACAGTATTTTCTCCATCTTCCTCCATCGAGAACACAACATTGTCATGAATTTCCACCCCTTCCGCTTGGTGTGCCGACTTGGCAAAGCTCTGGGCAGCCTCCTCTGTATTACCCACAGGAATCTCGTGTTGGTATGTCGATGAGTCTGTTGGAGGGGGGACGCTGGTTTTTGGTTTTCTTAGCGAACTTGGCTTTGGTTTCTTCTTCGTAGGGTGATGGTGCAAAAGCCCCTTACTATAACCCGGTTATTCTCCCAGTGTAATCATATCTTCACGTTCAGTACATTCGCCACTGTAGTGGTTAAACCTTCCACACCAGCAGCACACTTCCGGCAGTCTCTCGTACTTGAAATCCAACCACACTTTGTCATTCTTCACCTTAGTATAAAGCCCCTCTCCGGAGAGGTTCATACACCGATAATCGAACTCGTGAGCGCACATACGATATTCCATCCCCAAAAGAGACAAGGGGGTCTATATCGATAACCTGGCCCATGACAAGAGTCGCCTTCTTACATGAGTCTAGTTTGATCATGTGTATAGGCAGGTTTGATACCTGAACCCACACGTCGACAGTATCCAGTTGGGTTTTCTCAACTTTATCTCCAAGCATCCAGTCTTTCCACACCAGTATAAGGCCGTCGAAAACCCAGTGACCGCCACTAACAATCCGCTGTTTGATCTTTTCATCAGGGAACTTGAAGATGAAGAGCCCATCCAAGACTTCGGTAATCTCAACTAGTTCACCACGGTTCCAAATTCGACAAAAGAATGCCTGCATAGCGAAGGAGTTCACTTTCCCGCCCAACAATCTGCCAATCATGCAGATCCTACACTCAGCCTCAGCTTTGTCAAAGAAACCATCGTCTAACTCTACCAGATCGTGCTCTTCCTTCAGCGTGAGACTTAGTTCAAACTTATTTGCGATTGTGTCCGCCATTGACAGCGGTTGAGGAGTGATTCCGGCGGCAAGGAAGATGTCGGCATCTGCTAAGGCTTTTTAAGGTTTACTCTCTCGAGAGAGACTTTGTTTCTTTTTTCCTTTTATCGATGTCCTACAATTTTATTTTTGAGGAAAGTTGCTCAATATTCTCAAAACGAAAGTTTTAATATCGTTTTAATAGTCTAATAAGGGTGAGTTTGGGAATGCTTCTGCTGCCAGCACAACTGTTTTCCGACAGCAGAAGCAATTTTAGTGTGTTTGGTAAAAATAAAATTTCTGCTTTTCCGGACAGTTTCTGCTGTCCCACAGCAGTTTTCAGGAAGCAAGGGGGGAGATGCTTTTCCAGAAAGTGCTTTGATTAATTCATCTACAACCGATTTTGAACTTACAATTTTTTAAAATATCAATAGTTATCTTTCCGGAAATGACACGTGTCATATATTTTTGTCATTTTACCCTCTCACAGCAACTTCACAGTTGATTTTACCAAACACAAAATTACTATATCAATATTTCACAGCAGCTTTTACGTAATATTTACCAAACAACATTTTATCAAGAACTCACATCAGCTTTCTACTGTGTTTTCACACAGCAGCTTTCTACCACAGCCACAGCATTCCCAAACTAGCCCTAAGTTCCTCAAAATGTTTGGGAGAGAAAATTGACACTTCAAAATGACGAGCCCCTATAAATGTGTCGTGAATCTTGTATCTGAGAATGTTTGTTAGTTTGGAATACCAATAATTGCTGGGTTTTTTTTTTGATATTTTTGGTCAAAGAATTATTTGGTTGGTTGAAGTCGTTGATTTGCTGGTGTTCCATAAAAAACAAATGTTTGGGCAGTTGGCATTTGGAGCCATTTCAGCTGAAAGCTTTTTCATATTGATTTGAACAAGAAAACATAAAATAGAAAACACTTCATTTATATTTCTTTTTCATCTTTAGTGGGGCACAAGAAAAAGCCAGGCTGGGCTGGATCACACTTTAAAAAACCCTCAACCCAACCATCTTCTTAAGCATTCCCCCACACAATAGTAGAGAGAAAACAGAAAGAGAGAGAAAGAGAAAGAACCAACCCCCACATTTCCAAAAGCCAACTCCAGTAGTCTCCAGGAAGAAGGAACCATTGGAGGAACAATAGGGTTTTTCAGGAGAAGCAATCCAGAGAGAGAAGCTATGCAGACTCCACAGCAGCAGCAGGTGGTGGTGCAGCAGCCGTCTGGTCAACAGCTCTCTGGAAGCTTCAGCTTCAATGGAACCCTATCGAAAGAAGACGAAGAGATGTCGAAATCTGCTCTCATGACCTTCAGGGCCAAAGAGGAGGAGATTGAGAAAAAGAGGCTCTTGGTTAGAGAGAAACTCCAGGCTCAGTTGGGTCGGATTGAGGAAGAAACCAAACGTTTAACTAATTTCCGAGAGGTAACGTGTTTTTCTATGAATCTATGCTCTAATTCGTCAGTACCCACAAGAAACTTGCTAGTCTTTGTTGACTTGGTCAATTGAATTCTTGTTTTTTCACCTTATGTCCCTATTCAGACTAGGGTTTTCTGGTAGAGGGTATTTTGAGCTCATTTTTTCCATTCTCCGCCCTAGTTTTTGGATCAACTCTCTTTTTGTAGTTCACTGTTTACAAATAGGAAAATACATAATCACCCAAAAATAAAAATTAAAATGAAGATGAAATTCCAAATAATTAGGAGTACACTAGTTTCGAGTTCTGGATCTAGCAAAGGGAAGATGGGTTATGCCGTTAAAAGTGGAGGGACAAGATTGAGCAGTGGTCAAAAAAGCTGAACTGGAAGAAATCAAGTTGTGGGAGTTTCTTTGTTTGGAAAAAGAGTTCTTAAAAATCGCTCTCAATTAAAGAAGTAGAGAAAGCAAAAAAGGATATTCTGAGTGGAATCTTGTCATACTCGTTTTTTTTATTGCTTTCTCTATACTTTGCCAAATCCATGAACCAAATTTTGAACTAGAGACGCGGTATCTGTGGTATTACTCTCTTTAAGTTCAACTATTACTCTTATCTATCTGCACACACTCAAAAGTGGACATATATTTCCTATAGAGTGAGGTTGCTTCTGGGCTTCTTCTGATGCGTGATTTGGGAAAATTGCATAAAAATTGTCTTGTTAAACTCATTTCCTGCGGGTTTTATTTTTTCAAGAACTTGTTAAGTTGAGTAATAAGAGTAATATGTAGTTTGGTGCACCTTGAAGTGTAATGCTTCGCTCATAATAACATGTTGAAACTAGGAAATATCCATCACAGGTGTGTTTCCAGACAGTTGTTATACAGAATGAGGGAGTAGGTGTTGGCATAATTTATGACTTATGGATTACCTATTATGAATTATGCAGGAGCTTGAAGCGCTAGAAGATCCTACAAAGAAAGAAGTTTCAGTTGTTCGTAAGAAGATAGACACCATCAACAAAGAGTTGAAGCCACTAGGAGTCATGTGTCACAAGAAGGTAAAATCATTTGCACCAATATAGTAATCCAATAGCAAGAGGCCTTGTTTGTATCCCTGATTGCCTAAAGGTTAGGTGCATGGAGTTGGATTGAGCTCAACTCAGTCCCACCATGATCCTAACCTTACCCGAAATCGGGCATGCCAAACCTTTACAAAGATGGTTCATGGTGATGGTTTTTTTCCGTTTGGTGATATTATATAATTTGGCTCCTGTCACGACATTGGATTAAGTCTTTCTATGTTGGAACTTATGTTTTTTACAGGAGAAAGAGTACAAAGATGCTGTTGAAGCTTTCAACGAAAAGAACAAGGAGAAAGCCCAGCTCCTTTCCAGATTGATGGAGGTCCTACATGTTTGTCTCTAATTTGTCTTTTGATTTGGTTTACATACATTCTCTTACCAAATAAATGTCCGGCCAGAAACACGTAACATGCTTGCCAATTTGCCATCATTAGAGACTTGATTGGCTTCTTGAAAAACACTAAATCTAATTCCCTTAAATTAGTTATATATTTTTCAAAATGCAATGCCCTCACTATTTGTTCATGGCCTCATTGTTGACATGGAAAAAATACTAATATGTGGCCGTCACCTAAAGGTAGTCTTTGATGGCGAGTTCGGATTGTGAAAGGATTCCGAGAGTAGAGTTTACTCTTTTAAGAAGTCTATCAAACAAATAGAAACTTCATAGTATTTCACACTTTTTGTAGTATAAAAACTGTAGGCGGGGTCATAAACATACAGTAGTTTCAGAGTTGAGAGTCATTTGCATTATGGGCCAATTCTCTTTTTTGTTTGAAACAGTGTCTTAGAATGAAATTTCAATTTTGCGGTGTCTAACTTGTGGCTTCTAAGTGCTAACTTCAAATTATCTGTCTTTTGATGACTGTCTGAGCAGCTGGTGGGCGAAAGCGAGAGATTGAGAATGAAGAAGCTGGAGGAGCTGAGCTTGGGGATTGAGACGACGAAACAGTAAAGATTTGATTATCTAGTGGTTACGGTGTACCTAAGAATTATTATACTTCCTCCCTATCTAGTAATTTGTGTGAATGTGCATTATTGGGGCTTGCTATGTTTTTTTTCTGGTTCATATTTGTTTGAAGTAGGCTTGTTAGGAAGGGGAATTCCCTGTTAACAGGTTTGTAACCAAGCAGTTGTCACTGGTTTGTATTTTGCCTGTTTTTGTTCTTGCTTTTGCATTGGATGATGAACCAACTTTGAGTCATGTAAGATATGGTGTGTTGATTTATATGTGGTAAAGATGAGACTGCGTTTCCAGAACCTGTCGGCTCGAGTAATGCAGTTTAGTTTGGAATTTGATTTGATTTGAGTCTTACATTTGACCTAAGTGGATGGTTTTAGTTGAGGTCAGTGTGTGGGTTCAGGAAATACAAGATGCTAATACCCCCTCAGTTTACCAGTCATTTGGCAGACTTGTGTGTCTGTAACATCTCCTTCCTCTTGATTTAGTTTTTTATCAAATTATTGTTGGTCTTGTCATCATCAGTAAGATCAGCTGAAGGCGATAAGTGGTTATGAGAAACCTAAGCTCTATCTATAATATATCACTAGATGCCTGAACTGCCTGACTGACAATGTGCAGAATATCAGGGACTTTTCATTTGTTCTCGTCCAGGATAGAAAGTTTGCCAATTATAGTATCTGTATTCTGCTGGCTTGGGAGCACTTCTTTGAACCCATGGAAGAAGGGCCACACCTACCATCGTACTAGTATATGTGTATCAATCACTGCCTTCGGCGGCCAACTGATGGAAACGGTAGGAGAGTAAGATCTCAGCGGCAATTACTTTTTCACGTGATTAACGCTACTACTAAGGTGGTAATCCTATCATGTTGTACTGCAAATGGGTTAGCTTAGTGGTAGAGCGTTCAAAGTCCTTGCATGATGTTCCGGTTCGAAAAAAATATACGTATATCATGTTATACTAGGGAAGGAAGGTTCTGGTCCTCTTGGATATTCTGTTGGTGCCATCTAGTCTAGTTATCACCAATGTTTAAATGTGCCTCCACAAGAGATGCACGTTTCTAGTTTACGAGTAGAGCCTCTGCTGAAGTGGCGGAGTTTTGATTGGGATAAGAGGATAATTTTTTGCTAAAGTGAATGCCTCGGGTTTATCTTACTGATGGCAGCCATCGAACCCTCGTATAGTTCACAGAGGCATCTCAACCAATAATAATGTACTCCCAATTTCAGAACTCCATCCTTTGTGTTTCTTATTTCGACTGATCCCGATGGTTCTAACCCAACCATAATTGCTGGCACCTGGGTGAGCTTGTTTGGGCACGGCGGACAGAGGGCTCGTGGGAAGACCTGACCTCCCAGTGTTGGCATGTACTATTCTATTTCTTCCGTAACGCGTATTTCTCATCACTTTGACTTTTACCAATATTCACAAGTTCTTTTTGACCCAGTGATTTGGTTAGCAAAATGATCTAACTTTTTATAATTTTTTCATAGTGTTGTAGAGTAAAATTTTAATTTATAAATCTATGAAAAAATTATCAAAAAAAAAAGAAAAGAAAAATACATCGTGTCACTATGCAAATCACCTGGTCAAACTGACGCCGTCACGGGTGAAAAAGTCAAAGCAACGAGAAAGAGACGTTATGGAGGAAATAATACTACATATGTTTCTTCTTTTTCAGCTTACTTCCTATTTGACACTATTCACTGGGTCATTTTGATCCGGTGATTTGGTTAGCGAAAAAGCACACAAAAATTTGGTAATCTTTTCATGATCTCGTAGAAAAAAATTTATTCTACAATACTATGAAAAAATTGCCTAAATTTTACATCGTTTTGCTATCAAAATCACCGAGTCAAAGTGACCCAGTTACGGGTAAAAAATTCAACCGAAGTTGAAGGAGAAACAGAGGTAGTAGCAGCTAACAGCCTAACACACCCCTCTACTCAACCTCCGCCACAGTTGAAATAATTATATGGGGTCTGGTTAGTTGAGTCATTATAAACCCAGTGGGTATTAGGTAGTATCATGAAACTCGGGCTTTTATTTTGATAACCGAACGGACCAGCTTTACCCGGTTCAAAATCGAGAAACTCGAGGGAAAGTCCTAGATGGTCTCCATCCTATAAATACTCACCCCCTTAGATAATCTCCAGCAGGCAATGCAAATCGTTCTATTAAGCAAAATATAAAGAATTTTGGTAAAAATTGCCATCCAGCAGAACATGCATCCCCTCATGCAAAATGGATGTCATGCATCTTGATCGCCAAGTTTGGCGATAATTATCTCTCGCCATCTTATTTTTTTCTTTCTATTTTGTAGGTGTATTCCTATTTTTTTTGTTTTGTTCAAACTTTTTAGTAGACTTGTCCTAATATCATAATAATAGTAAATAATTTTACAAAACTAATATGCCTAACTTTTAGCTTGCATTGCTGGAGTTGGCAATAAAATTTGTGGACATACAAAATGCAAAAATGTGATTTTATGTATACTTTGCATTTCTTTTACATAACATTGCTGGAGATGCTCAAATCAGCAACTTTTCGCATTAATTCAACACAAAGCAAACCACAACTTCCAATTTCAAACTCAATTGATGGCTCTGATTCCAAACTTCTTCGACAACCAGCGATTTAACGTCTTCGAGACTCCGACCCCTTTTCTCTCGACGTAATCGATCCTTTCGAAGGAATCTTCAGTTTGGCGACCGTGAATGCTCCTCCTTCTTCCGGTTCATCACGCGAGGTTTCCCAATTCGCGACTGCGAGGTTCGATTGGAAGGAGACGTAGGAGGTGCACATGTTCAAGGCGGATCTGTCGGGGCTAAAGAAGGAGGAGGTGAACAGGGGCGGAGCCAACCCGCAGATAGGCACGTGGCCTGCCCAAAATTTTAAAAAACTGAGATTTTTGTAATTTCACCATGTAATTTATAAAAAAGTCAAATTGTGCCCTTGCCAAAATTACAATTGTGTCCTAAGTATTTTGAATACATTGCAAGAGTGCCCAAAGTATTTTGAATACCTAGCTCCGCCCCTGGAGGTGAAGGTGGAGATGGAAGACGGGAGGATTCAGCAGATTAGTGGAGAGAGGAGCAAAGAGCGGGAGGAGAAGAACGACACTGGCACCGCATGGAGAGTAGCAGCGACAAGTTTATGAGGAGGTTCATGTTGCCGGAGAATGCGAAGCTGGATCAGGTGAAGGCGGGTTTGGAGAATGGAGTGCTCACAGTGACTGTTCCCAAGGAGGTGGTGGAGAAAAAGGCCGAGGTAAAATCAGTCGAGATATCTAGTTGATAGATATTAGGATATTCTTGTTGGAACATTTTCAAGAATCTGACCCGAAAAAATAAAATTAATTGAAAGAAAGAACTTACATAGTCTGGAGAATTGCAGCAGTAAAGCAGAGACGATCTCGTGCATAGACACGATGGCATTAAGGCTTTATTCGCTCTCAATAGGTACTGTTGATCCAGAGCGAATGCCTCCCAGGATAATCGCCTCTCACCTTGCAAGCAGAAGTACCGTCTGGATTGCACCCGTCGAACATGTTAATTGGTGTTAAATCTATCTGGTTGAAGAAGGAAGAGGATTGGTTTCGGAATTGAAAAACAGAGGAAGGTGTCTGCCTTTTAAATAAGACAGACACCCGTTAGGAACAACTGTTCAAAAAAGAGCAGTTACAAAACTGACTGGGCGAAGAATTAAATGGGGCTGAATGTTTTTTTATGAGTTGTTTTCTGGTCCAAAAAGATTAAGTCATTGCTTAACTGGCCGGAACCCGAGCCGGCCGTCCGGACGGACGGCGGCGCGCGTGGTGGTTCAGACCATAGTTAAGTCCTCCGTCCAACACAAAATGTGTACCACCCAAAGGGCGTGCCCCTATAGTGCAAACTTGAACTACATATGTTGAACAAGTTTGTTCTTCCCTCCAATATGGGATGAATTAATTTTCCCACTTGAAGTTGCCTTTTTCACCTCTTGAAGTAGCCATCTTCACCCATGAATTTTTTATGCACCCGAACTCGATTTGAGTCGAAATAAAGTAGTAGGACGATCACCTCGACATAAGGTTTCTATAACTATTTTCACCTCGACGAATCGATAACCCGATTCTTCACAAATCGGGTCCAAACTCGACCCGAAATCAACATTTTCCAACAATTCTACCTGGTCATTTTGAATTTGTTTTGCTGGCTGCCGGCGATGTTGAGTTTCCCTTTTCCATTTTGTGTGTAAATGTTGAGTTTTTTTAGTACGAGATTTTGTGTCTGGTTGTGATATAAATAAAAATGGTTATCTGTTTTAGTTACAACTTACATGCCTTTGTTATTTTTTTAGGGTACCTTTGTTATTTTATTGATCCCAAATTCCATTAGTTTAATAAAAAAATGTGAGAATAATCTTTCAATGTGTCAAAGTCTTAAGTACTTATATGTCTATGATTGTGATATCGTATGTCTAAGGATATGTAAAAGGTCTATCAGACCATCGCATAAACACATATATTTGTTACATGGGTAAATTTGTAGCAAATATTATTTTTAGTGAAGGATGCTAACTCACACTTGGGCAGGGGACTGTCCTTTGCTCAAACAAGAGGAGGTGATTGTGTCTGTTAAACAAAACACAAAGGAGCTCAGGGCTTTTTCTAGTGAGTCAGTTTTAGGCCTACTTTGAGTTGGGCTAGCTTATTTATAATTTGAGGTAACTGGGCCTATGTTACAAGAGTCCTTTTATTTAAAAAACAATGAAGCCCACCTCAAAAAAATTTGATGAACCAACCAGCTCTAACAAAATTTAAAATTTATAGAAATATTAATTGACCTCGACCAAAGATATTACTACCTCTGTTTCTTCTCTTTCACCTTATTTCACTTTTTGACACTATTCATCGGGTCAAACCCGGTGATTTAGTTAGCAAAACAATACACGAATTCGGTAATCTTTGCATGATCTTGTAGAGAAAACTTTACTCTACAATACGATGAAAAAATTATCAAAAAATTACATTTGCTATCCAAATCACCGAGTCAAAGTGACCCAGATACGGGTAAAAAAGTCTTCCTAAGGTGAAAGAGAAGAAACAAAGGTAGTATAAGCCTTCTTAAATGAAAAAAAAAGCGATTAGCTAATAATTCCTCGGTTGGTAGCAGACTAGCAGTTATGAGCAAAAGGATCCTTGCCAACTCTCCTCTCACGGCAGAATTACTTGTCATTCTTCTAGCTAGTGATCTGTAGGAATTTGGGTGTTTAGAACGGAAACAATATGACTTAGATAATCTCTGAGTCGTGATATCACTCTCAGATTAAAGTATTTCGGCGGTGTGCACGAAATCTCCAATCGGATAAAACAGAGACTTCAAGAAGGAATATGATTTCCTCTGTCTTTCTGAATTCGACCAAAATCGACAAAATAGAGAGGGAGACAAGGCAGTTAATCTGGCGGTTATAACCGCCAGATTTCAGTCGGTTTTCAACGGAAAATTAAATCGGAGACGTATTTGTGAAGCACTGAAACGTCCAAAATCCAATTTTCGCGACCGCCGCCAGGGGCGTTGCCCCTGAACCCCCGCAGTCGTCCGCGAGTTCGTTGTCCAAGACATTAACATAGTTGTGTGCACGCGTGTACTCCACACCTCCTAACGTGTACAACGTAATGCCAATGTCTACTTTGGTCGTAAGTAAATTCGATTACAAAAATAGCCGATGACACTAAAATCACCAACAATCCTCCCCCATTTTAGTGTAATCCTTGATTCACTTATCCTTTCAACAACAAAGCAAACTTATGCACAAATGAAAATATCTCAAATATTGAATTTTCATCTTAGTAAAATACATTTTCAACTATTCGCTTATAGGGGTGTCCTATGGATTGAACCCTTTCTACTCATGATGAATACATGAAAGTAAAATACACATAAGTTCAACATATTCCATGTTCTAACTTGACACTTATTTTTAATAGCCTAGTGTCACTATCCTTCAATGAGCATATAGAAGTCAAGTCCCAACTTCTTGAAGCGGCTAAACTCCATACTCATATAGGTGGTTCTTTTCTTCTTGTACCTGCCATACAATTTTTCAAAAGAACCATTAAGAAGTGTAAACTTCAACCTCCTTAACTTGCAGGTCTGAACACATACCTTGGGATGATCTTTGTGTTCCTATTTCTTTATGTAAGAGTTCCACATTGAATTCAACTTCTAACGTTGTATTAGAAGGGAATTGGGTATCTTATCATAAGAGATCTTTTAGATGGACTTTAATCCCATCCCCACGGCCGACTTGTGCACTAAGTCCCTTGCTAACCCTTTGGTTAGATGATCCGCAAGATTTTATTGTGTACGAACAAACTCAGCCGACATCACACCATTCATGATTAAATCCCGAATGATGCTATGTCTGACACCCAAGTGTCTAGACTTGCCATTATACACTTGACTATATGCCTTAGCCAGAGTAGCAACACTATCACACCTCATAGATATCGGCGAAATCGATTTGGCCCACAATGGAATCTCATACACTAAATTCTTTAGCCATTCAGCCTCATTACCGGCAGCAGCTAATGCTACAAATTCAGATTCCATTGTCGATTTAGTGATGCAAGTTTGCTTCTTTGAAGCCCATGAGATTGCCCCTCCTCCAAGTAGAAAAACCCATCCACTAGTTGAGGAATGATATTCCATATTGTTTATCAACCTTGCATCATTGCTTGCCAATGATGTGTGCTTGGATTGCTAGTATACCTACTTAGCTTTCCAACAGCAAATTTTATATCTGGTCGTGTACTAATCATGGCATACATTAGACAACCAATAGCCCTAGAGTATTCCAGTTGAGATGCAGCCTTGCCTTGGTTAGGCAACAATTTCACATTTGGTTCCATCGGAGTACTAACCAGAGAACAATTTTCACAGTTAAATTTCTTTAACTCCTTCTCAATGTAATGAGATTGAGAAATAGTAATGGCCTTGTTCTCACGTTTAATCCTAATACCTAGGATTACTTCAGCCTCCCCCAAATCCTTCATTGAAAATTTAGATGACAAAAATTCCTTCGCTTGATCCACTTGATCTTGGCTGGTACCAAAGATCAACATGTCATCTACATATAAGCAAATTATGACTCCTTTACCAGAGTCATCAAATTTGCTATATACACACTTGTCTGCTTGGTTCAAATGATAACCACTAGACAACACAATATCATCAAATTTTTTGATTCCATTGTTTAGGAGCTTGTTTTAAGCCGTAAAGTGATTTAACAAGCTTACACACCTTATGCTCATTTCCTAGTATAACAAATCCCTCGGGTTGTTTCATATATATCTCCTCATCAATATCACCATTCAAGAATGCAGTTTTCACATCCATTTGGTGAATAACAAGATTATGTATAGCTGCAAGAGCTATTAACAATCTAATCGTGGATATCCTAGCAACAGGAGCATATGTATCAAAGTATTCGATACCCTCTTTTTGTTTAAAACCACATACAACCAGTCGGGCCTTCAACTTTTCTACGGTACCATCTACTTTCATCTTCTTTTTGATGATCCACTTGGCATCAAGTGGTTTCAACCCAGGAGGCAAATCAGTTCCCCAAGTCCCATTTTGCATGATCGAATCCATCTCATCATCTATTGCTTCTTTCCAGAAAGCAACATCACGAGATGCCATAGCCTCACTATAGGTTCTAGGATCCTTCTCTATGCTAAAACAATAAGCATACTGAGTATGAATCTCATCCCTATATCCCTCAGCTAAATATAATTGAAAATCAAACCATAGTCTTTGGCTACTCTACCTCTTTTACTCTTTCTTACTTCAGGTAAAGTGATGGCGTCACTTGTTCCTTCATTTTGAGCATTGCTTAAATTCGGAACCAAGTCCTTTGGTCTAGGTATAGAAGAAAACATTTTTTAATCAAAGATAGCATCTCTTGACTCTATTACAGTATTAATGGATACTGAGTCAATAGGTTCAATCACATAGAACCTATAAGCCTTGGAATGCATAGCATATCCAATAAAGATGCAATCTATAGCTCTTTCGCCAAGATTCTTTCTCTTGGGTTCATTGAGCCTAACAATGGCTCTACAACCCAAAACTCTCAAATAATGCAAGTTTGGAGGTTTACCATACCAAAGTGCATATGGGGTAGTTTTGTTCCTTTTAATAGGAACCCTATTAAGCAAATAGCAAGGTGTTAACATAGCTTCTCCCCAAAATCCATCACTCAAACCCGAGTAGGAAAGAATGGAATTAACCATCTCCTTTAGAGTTCGATTCTTCCTCTCAGATACACCATTTTGTTGAGGTGTATAAGGAGCAGTGGTTTGGTGAATAATACCAACCTCTTGGAAATACTTAGGATCATAATATTCGCCTCCTCTATCCGTGCGTAAAATCTTTATTAAACCATTCTTTTGCAACTCAACTTCAGTTTTGTATGTCTTGAATTTATCTAAAGCTTCATCTTTAGAGTGTGACAAGTACACATAGCAAAACCGAGTAGCATCGTCTATAAATGTAATAACATACTTTTTGTTTCCTATAGACGGTGTTGCACAAAAGTCACATAGATCACTATGAATTAATTCAAGCACCTCGGAGTCCCTTTTAACATCCTTGAAAGGTTGTCTAGTTATCTTAGTCAGCATACAAGTTTTACACCTTTAGATATTAATATCAAATGAAAGAATTAGACTCATTTTTGACATATCTTGTAACCTTTTAAAGTGTACATGTCCTAAACATGCATGCCAAAGTGTTGATTTATCAATACTAGTACTAGCAACGCAAACTGAATTGTTACCAAAAGGAGCAACAATATTTAAACGAAGCATATCATTACATAAATAACCAAAGCCAACAAAAGAACCATGTTTTGACAATACAAACTTATCCGACTCAATAACATGCTTGTATCCAAGCTTATTTAATACAATTCCAGACAAGAGATTCTTTCAAATCCCGGGTACAAACAATACATCATTCAAACTTAAACATTTTTCAGAAGTAAATACTAGGTTAACACTTCCAACTCCATGGATTGGTTCGGTTGCAACATTCCCCATTCTTATTGTGGATCCATCTTCAACAGTTTGCATGGTTGTAAACCATCTTTGATCCTTGCATACATGTATTGTAGCACCCCAAATCAACCCACCATGATTTGTCATCATCCTGCACATAAAATGCATCAGAATTTAGGGATACATAATTCTGAATTGAATTTTCAGGTTGTTCAATGAACATACCTTATTGCTGGTCTTGGCCTTTCGCCCCCTTTACCTTGCCACTTGTGTCTTTACCTTTCTTAATTATGCCCAAAGGACAATCCTTCTTGAAGTGCCCTGGTTTCCCACACTTCCAACAAGCAATCTTTGGCTTCTTGTTAGGATTCTTGTCTTGCTGTTTAAATTTCCTTTTCCCAGATTTGTTCTTTCCCTTCGAAGAATCCCCTTCCTCCATCATATTCACAGAACCTGGATCAACAGTAAGTTTGTCCTTGGGTTTGTCACTTTCTTGATCCCTCAAGGACTGTTCAATCCGAAAGTGACTGCCCAATTGCACCAAGGAAATTTCTTCCTCTTTGTGCTTCAACTTATGCCTAACATTCTTCCATGACGGAGGCAGTTTATCAATCACACTAGAAACAGAAATTGATTCATCCATTTTCATGTTGTGTTGATTAAACTGCCCTAGGATACGAAGCAATTAATGGTATTGCTCCATCACAGGCCTTGAATCAACCATTCTGTAATTGTTCCAATTACTGACCAGAAACTTTCTGCTTGAAGCATCTTCAGCCATGTATTTTGATTCAAGAGAATCCCACAGTTCTTTGAACTCTCAACATTCTGATAAACATCAAACAAGGAATCAGACCTATCGTTAAGAATGTGTCCGCGGCAGATGTAGTCATCATTCTCCCACTTTGATCTCCTCCTTGTCTGTTCCAGGGTTTCGTTCTCCACAGCTTCAGGCATCGGGGTGGTGAGAACGTACACAACTTTCAGCGTCATCAATAGGAAGTGCATCTTCTTCTGCCACCTTCGGAAATCCTGCCCCTCGAACTTCTCCAATTTCATGAACTTGCTCGTCATGTCCTGAACAGTGTTTCCGTTCGTCATGATGCATAATACTTTAATATTTGTAGGAATTTGGGTGTTTAGAACTGAAACAATATGGCTTGGATAATCTCTGAGTCGTGATATCACTCTCAGATTAAAGTATTTCGGCGGTGTGCACGAAATCTCCAATCGGATAAAACAGAGACTTCAAGAACGAATATGATTTCCTCCGTCTTTCTGAATTCGACAAAAACTGACAAAATAGAGAGGGAGACAAGGAGGTTATTCTGGCGGTTGTAACTGCCAGATTTCAGTCCGTTTTTCAACGGAAAATTAAATCGGAGACGTTCTTTGTGAAGCACTGAAACGTCCAAAATCCAATTTTCGCGACCGCCGCCAGGGGCGTCGCCCATTGGACCCCACCAGACCCCCGTCGGAGGCTCCGCCCCCGAACCCCCGCAGTCGTCCGCGAGTTCGTTCTCCAAGACATTAACATAGTTGTGTGCACGCGTGTACTCCACACCTCCTAACGTGTACAACGTAATGCCAATGTCTACTTTGGTCGTAAGTAAATCCGATTACACAAATGGCCGATGACACTAAAATCACCAACATGATCTAGCTAAAAAGCATAGTTGTCTGTGACAACGCCACAACTGTGTAGTGAAAAAGAAGAAGCCCCCTGATATTGTGTGAAAGGACTTTGGTAGAGGATGTTCAAAAAATGGCAGCTGCTCTGAAGTTCGAAAATAAATGGGTTCCTAGAAGCTCTAACAGCGCAGACGATTGGGTGACCAAACAAGCCTAAAAAAGACTCATCACTGGTAATTGGGCTAATGATCCACCAGCAGAGCTTTCGTTGATTTTAGCCAAAGATATGAGTAATGTGGTCTCCTCCAGTAATACTAACAATGGAGATCACCTTCATAGACTTTGTAACAGAGTTTTGAGTTAATGAAAATCTTTACTTTCATCCAAAAAAAAATAATGCCTCGGTTTCTTCTGTATAGTCTTGGTTTGACTTTTTTATTCATAAGTGGGTCACTTTGACTCGGTGATTTAGATAAAAAAATGATGTAAGTCTACAAGACCATGCAAAAAAATACAATTTTTTTCTATCATTTTATTAATCAAATCACCGGATCAAAGTGACATAGTGAATAGTGACAAAAAGTGAAGTAGGTTGATACAGAAGAAACATGGCAAAATTTCACATGAGGTACCCATAGTTTATAGTTTACTTTACACGTGTATTTGGTACTAAAACTTTAAAATTGTACAGCTACAGTACCATGCTTCCAAAAATCTTATCATTCGACACCCGAAACTAACAGTCATTACGTGTTCGGGTGGAATTAGACATGTGCCTTGCACCTGACTTTTAAGTGGGAATTATGGAGTTAAAAATAATCAAGGGGTGGAAATTAAATATAGAAAAGAAACAAAAGTGACAAAAGAAAGGCAAAGAGGCCGACAAAGGACTGTATGTGGATGAAGAAGAAGGAATCGCCTCTGGTTGAGGCATCGCCATCACCATCGAAAAGATAGCTGCCTCCGACCTCCAACATGTTCCCTGTTAGTTCATCTCTCTCAATATGAGGTATTGGTGGTGCTCGAATATGTCTTCTAATCGGTCGGAACCGTGGGCTATCGGAATCGGACCGACGACTATTGCATTAAAAAAACGATGCTCTAACCTCTGAGCTAAGCGGGCTCACATAACTGAAATTTGACGTGCATAAGAATTTATTAAAATATCAGAATTTTACCTCGCTAGTTATTACCTCTATTTCTCATTTGATTTAAATTCATCTTGTCTACCGATTGTCTCTTTGAAAGAATTGGGAGGAAGCTTAGTATATTTCTTTGTTATTCAGTGGATTATTTTGGAGCAAGGATTTAGGTTTGTTTTATTTTTTTGATAATAATGGAATAATTATGTTTGTAAGAAAAAAGAGAAGCAGGTTTATTCACAAAGACTAGAGTAAACATATAATAACGAATTCGTAACCATGTGTCGCCCAGTGGTTTTCTTGTTCATTTCTATCACAACAAGATGACTTTACCAAGACTAAGAATAGACCAACTATTAAATGGCAGGTACGTCCTGGCCCCACTAGGAAGAAACTGGCGTAACCAGTTTTTCCCAGTAATTACGATTTTGCCCGCTAAAAGACAAAAAACGGACCCCAGGGCGCTGCCATCAGAAACTTGGATAGAAATGTAAAGATATGGATAAAATTGTAAACGTTAAGATAAAACTAGAGATAGAAATAATTAGAACTGGACAAAACTGATTAGAAATTTATAAAAGTTAAATTAATCAGATAGAAACTCAAACAACGCTCTACAAATAAGCTATTACAGCAGATTTGCAAGCACTGAAGGTTTTAAAGGAAGATACATAACTTGTAAGACATAAAATACGGACACAAGCACACCTTGCGACGATCGTTTCACCTAAAAAAATAACAATAATTGTGAAAAGTAACGCAAATGCAAGAACGGTAATGCATTTGTGTGCTATCCTTTAACTCGTTAGTATTTCTTCATTTTCATATTCAATTGTCTCGTTGTTGCAATAAATGTGGACCATCCTTGCATTGTTTCCTCGCAAAAATTATGGAGGTTCTTCATTGGCCCATGCGAAGTAGCCGCATTGAGACCCCTGAGGTAGTTAGTGGGCACCGGAAGAAATCTCTACCTGGGTTATTTGTGTAAGGACCTGCTATTCTCATCACTCGTATCCTTCCACATTTACAGTATATTAATCGAGACTCGGTGTTACGACGGAATTGGTGGGAGGAGTATGAGTGAAGGAGATATGTGACATGGTGTTAATGAGATGTTGGGGATATTTAGAGGGGGAGAAAATGATAGAAAGGAGGTGTAAATGGAAAATCTGGTTGTGCAATAGTGGGTTGGTGTATATAGAATACGTGAATGGATGGTTGGTTATTGGACTTAAATGGGGAGTAAATTGTCCATAATGACAGGTTTAACTACTCTGTAACCAAAGAGCAAGTCTGAGCTGAGTATCACAGGGAAGGAAGCGATGAATGTGGTTAGGAATGATAAACTGACATAAAAAAATAACAGATAAAAGTATAAAGCCAATAAAAATTAATTATAAACAAGAAGAGAGTATTGTCAAACATCTGAACAAAAATCATACAAGTTAATTGTTTTGAAATCACATTCAACATTACAACCACAATCACATTTACCACCTACATTATCCAACAGAAACCGGTTAATTTAAGAAAAAAACACAAAACCACGGAGATTTCAGAATGGACCGCCCTGCTCAAAGCTAATGACCCTCATAAGTTGAAAAGACCGTAGATATCTTCTTGTTCTTCTTATCGAAAACCTCCTTATTGTTTCCCTGAGCTTTGAAGTTGTTCATATCTTCATGAAGGACTTCCATGAGGTCGTTGTACGTGGAACGACCAATGGAATTGGCAGCCCATATCCTAATGAAATCTTCATTGATCTTTATCTTCCTTTCACGTTGGGGTGGGGGGGATGAGCTCTCTCAGATGTGCCATGTAAAATCACACAAATGCTCCACAATCATAGATAGACAAAGCAGAAGTTATTACTGGACATATGGATAGAAACTTAAATAGAAAAGAATGAAACATAAGAGTGAAAACATTACTTATTAACTTGTCTTGGAATGTCATTGGACTGGCATTGTTTTTTCAGGGGAGAAGCTTCCACCTTAGGTGATCCATGAACATGCTTGATGGGTAGAGAAGCTGCAACTTTGGGTGATGCATGATCAGACCTCTTGCATAGTATTTTCGTAATCAAGTATGGTATTATATCAAGCAAGAAGTGCTAAATGGAACTTATACTACGCCATATAAGAAAGGTAGTTAGTTCAGGTAAGATGTATTCGTTTGATACTATTTAGGAGTCGGCATCCATCCCAAATAAACTACCCACCTCTGGAGGCTTGTTGGGTGCGACCTACACTCACATAAACAAAGGGATATAATAGATAAGCAGATTGAACAAGACATAAACATAATAGGCAGAATAATATGTAACCAGGTTGGAAAACAATTCAAGAATATTGCAAACCCTAGCCCAGTACTTTAGGATTTTATCCATAAAGGGTTTAGGTGCTTTAAGTTATTATTCAGATAGGATTAGGGTTTATGTGCTCTAGGGTTTTATCCAATTATGGTTTACAGATCAGGTGATTTACATTTCACTTCTTAGTTTCAAAACAGACCATGTTACTAGCTAGGTTTGAGATTGAGCTTCGTTGGGATTGAATGAAGTTGACTTTTTAATGACAAACATATCGTGTAAAATATGCAGTTAACATGAGTTTACATTGTTGAAGTTATACAATTTGTATCATAACACATTTTAGAAAAAATGAGCTTCTCTAACATGGGAATAAGTATATTATTTCATATTGAAATTATAAAGTTTAGAGATTCTCAATAATTTTTACACTGTTATCTATTTTCTCTTGACTGTTAATCACATGCTCAAGACTACTATATGCCTTTAACCTATGCGAACATGGTTGTTTCTCCTTTACATTTGACTCATAGTTTAACTTTTGTTTATTTGAGGTATAATACATGTATCTACATATTTATAAATATTTAATTTCTAAATATTTTGTGAAAATATTAAAATAAAATACAGAGTACAACACTTGGATACATAGTTTAATACGTTAGATGTGAAGATGTGATGAAACACATTAATTCCACAATCATCCAAATTGAAACATATTGTTATGGGAGATATGTAACACAATATTGCCGGTTACCCTCACTCTAATAGTGGACAGTGATACTTATGTGGTTCACAGGGCTGACAACTTCATATACAATATCATTGAACATAAGGTACTACACTTTGAATTGGCAGTATTCACTTGTATCATCTCATTGACATTGACCATATATTGTAGTATCGCTATAGTGAATACGTGGTTATGACATCCGCTTTCCTATGGTACCATCACACTTATATAGGTACGTGGTTATGACATCCATTTATGGTACTATCACGCTTCCATGTTGAATTATAGTATGTTAAGCTTCCATGCTTGAATTACAATGTGTTGTATAGTATATGTATGTAAGTTTCATCCTTGTAATATAATGTACAATCACTCGTAAGTGGTGATCGGATTGTTAGGTGAGAACATCCTCATACGGAAGGTCATTACCCCATAGCTATCATAAGTACATTAAAGATGGCATTCACTTGTCATATATATGAAAGATTCATACTTGCATTATAATGTCTTGTATTGCATTTATGGAAGATTCATGTTTGCATTACAATGTATAATAAGTCTTACATTTTTGTGGGGTTGTTAATTGAGAACATCTTCGTAAAGATGTTTATTGACCAAAATATATCACACATACATATCTACATGTTATTTTGAACGAGAATGACAACATGATATAAAACTATGTCAAATGTACTCTCTGGACTGTTTAATATTTTATCTGGGAGTTCTAAAAGACAATCCAAAGTGTCTAAACATTTGTCTGCAGTAAATCAATGTTAACTATGTTTCTCTTGTTAATTTTTGGTGGCATAACATTAAATTTTGCGTGTTTTTGCTCATTATTAGGCCTTGAGCCGTAACAAATAAAGTTAAGAATTTTCGTATGCAGCCATGTTCTACACTAGGATCGTGTATGAAAAGTTCAAGGAGCAAGCAATGACGGTAAAAAACTACAAATCTGTTGACATTCAACAGCTGTCTGGATGTGAAATGGATGTAATGTATGTCACAAGGGAGAAGGAAATGACATCTGTAGTAAGTTTATACAATGCACTACCTGTTATTGTCGCTTTAAATTTTTATCTTCTTGTATTAGTTTTTTTTTCCAGAACTGCAATTGAAATATTCAATGTCATATGTATACTGAGCATTTCTTTCCAGTACTATTATATTTGTCTAACTGTTTAAAATTTCTATCTGTCCTGTAAAATGAAATCTCTGAATCGCTTGAATATTGTTCTTGCACCACACCATTCTCTGTCAATGTGATAATAGCATGCTCCACTGTTCCTGCAAGGTTTCAGTCATCACATATGATTTGTGGCCACATTATTTTTGTGCTCTTCCATAAAAGAGTTCAATTCATTCCGAAAAAGTTGTTATCAAAACGTTGACAAAAGACGGATAGTGACTTCTACAAGAATGATCTAGCCATGGAGGACCCAAAAATAAGACAGTGTGATGATCTAAAAACCCAGGTATTTCGTTAGGGTTGCATGAAGGGAATAATGGAGATGATTAGTGACATGGGTGGAACATCACAAGAGACTTACGACTATTGGCAAGAACATGTTGACTTGATGATACGGGGTGTCAAGGACATTATTTTGAATCAAGAAAATGAAGAGCCCGTGGCTAATGTCAACTCACAAGAGTACGCTCACGTAATGCATCCATCAAAAGGGGATACAAAACCAAAAGAGAGATCTGAAAATTTTCGAAAGAAGTGCGGGAGATGTGAAGAATACGGACACAATCGAAATACATGCCCGAATCCTCCAGTTGGCGTTTCCGGTCAAGATGTCGGCCGATCTCAATCGCAAGCGTCGCAACAAACTATGATTTCCAACGATGAATACAACTGGTCCGAGGGAATTAGTGACCAATACTCTTCAAGACGTGTTGGGCATGACTGGGTTGATTTATTCTAGGCATTATATTAACTGTGTGCATGTGTTAGTTAAGTACCTTGACATGTTTATCCGTTATTCGACCCTTTGTCTGATTTTTTAGTGTGTTATCTGGTTCTATGCGTTTTTATCCGCTGTTGTAAACTTTTGATAATTTATGAATCCGTTTCCTTGCATTTTTATCCATTTCACCGCGTTTTTATCCACTGGGGGTGGTGACCTTCTAGAATCGGTCACTACCCCATACATTTCTGTGTGTTTTTGTCCGTTAGTGGGGGGGGGGGGGTCCTCCGCAAAAACAATTGCACCCCACCCCCTGGACGCACTATAGCCAGACCCCTATTAAATTATGTTAGTCAAAATAAAAGCACAAATAGACGACAAAATGGTTATACATGAAAAAATGAATTAAATAAAAGAGAATCCGCAAGCCGAAGAGATCTTAGCTCCAACTCAGCCCCCCTTTAGTGAGATTTTGAGAAGAGTTGCTCTTTGGAGAGCACAGTACGATGAAAGTTTTAAGCTGTGTTGGGGGGAGGGGGGAGTTATTGTCTATTGTTAGCCTATACAACATATAGCACTGTCAAGAGGGAATTTCTAATTATTAAGGTTATTTAAATATTTCGATTAAAAAGGGGAGTAAATAAAATTTGGTTGCCCCTTTTACGCCCCCGTGTGGCGACATGTGACGAAAAAGGGAAAGAGAGGGACGGGGTTTCTAAAAAATTAATCTATGTCATTGATATATTATAAGTTGATGGGTTATAAGATAAGACATATTTCAAATGCTTAAACTTAGTATATGAATTAATCGTTCTTCAAAATATCTATCAGACTATGGATTAACTTATTTGATCAACGAGCGTTCAATTCTTTATTCTTTGTGGAATATAATCAGAACACTTCTTTCGCCGTCTTAAGTCGGAGTAATTGGGTTTTGATTTGTCTTTTATTGCGATCGAGACATGTGAGATGGTGTGTGACGGGTGGGCTTGTTGTTCTGAATAACAAATCATCCGTCTTCGGACCCTAATTTTTTAAACTAGATCGAACCTAATAGATATAGTATGAAAGAATAATCGAAAATTTTGGCAATGTTTTTAGATCTTGAAGGCTTCTAGAGAGTGCGAAGATTGGGTGAAGAAACGTCTGTCATCACCATCATCCTTGAGTCGTCCCCATCACCAGCATGGTATCATAAGCGTCGTTGTCTTCATCTTCGTTATCCAGTCGGGTCGCGTCGGCGTCTTTTTTTTTCCTCTCTTCTTTTTCCTTCTTCCTTGCCTGAATCCTTCAATTCTGGCGATGCCTCAACCAGAGACGTCCTTCCTTCTATGGTGGCGATGCCTCAACTAGAGCCAACATCTTCTTCCCCGTCCATATATATACAATCCTTGGTATGCATCTTTTTTCTTTTATTTTACGTTATATTATTTTTTACTTTTTTATGTTCAATTTCCATCCCTTAGTTATGCTTAAAGTCCATAATACCTTACTTAAAAGTCACGAGCAAGCCATGTGCCTAATTATGTCAAAAAATTAACGGTTGTTAGCTTTGAGTACTGATTTAACAACATTTTGAAAGTATGATATTGCGACAACACCATTTTATACTTTTGGAACTAAATTCACGATTAAAGTAAACTATGGGTACCTCTGGTGCAATTTTACCAAGAAACATAGGTAGTATAATTTATAGGAAGTAACAGTGATACCAGTAGCGAGAGTTCACTGGTTAATATTAAAATTTTATCATGAATCTCTATGAAATAACTGATATGTGTGAAAATATAACGATTGGTAGCTTCAAGTACTGATTTAACGACATTTTGAAAGTATGATATCGCGACTGCACCATTTTGAATTTTGGTTATCAAATCCACGATTAAAGTAAACTATGGGTACCTCCGCTGAAATTTTTCCAAGAAACACAAGTAGTATAAATTATAGGAAGTAATCGTGATACCACCTGCCAGGGTTCACCGGTTAATATTAATATTTTATCATGAATCTCTATGAAACAAACGATATGTGTGAATATGAAATATACAGGAAAATATGTAAATATTAAATATTCAAGTGTGTTTACACTAGTAATTTTCACTTTGAACTGTTGGACTGATAATGACCTTGATAGCTAGCTTGGATAAAAATGCACTACAAAGCCGTGCTCGTCCCCAATCGAAGCACAGGGCAATCATATTTGAAATATTTGTATTAAACTTTTAGATTTGGAGAGGAAGAAAAATTTATAAGTAAAAGAAACATACCGGTCATTGACATGGAGCAGACTTTTTTTAACTATCCCAACAATGAAGAATGCTATGCTCACCCAATCTACCAAAGTTGGTCATCCCTTCTTTAGATTTACACAAAAAATAACGTATAGAAAGTCAAACATATTCACAGGAGAATAGGTGTTCGAAAGATTGAAGCTATAAAAGATAAATATGCAGGCCTCTCAAAGTGTGTAGGAGAATTCCATGACTTTTCTTGCTTGTAGAATGTAAATTTCAGTAGTACTTGGCCACCGTTCTTAGAGTCTAGGTGTTCATAAATTTTGAAAGGGCTTGAGAGACACTCTTTGGATGATGAAATACTACTCTCAAGGATCCTTGTGAAGCAACTAAGTTAACCTTCTATTGGCTGTCAGCCTCGCTTAGTTTCTCTCTTCGTATAGGTCATTTTACTTTGGACATCCAGGTTCATCTGAGTGTACTCACTCATTCTCAAAAACAAAAAAATAAAAAAATAGGTACTCTCACTTTGCATTCTTATGAAGTTCTTAGTTTTGATGAAGAAAAGTCAACGCGTTAAAACTTACTTGAACACGAAGTTCACTTATTGTATACGTCTTTTTCATTTAAAATGTTACTGTCAAATGTAATAATGATAGTGTAGTTAGTGAAACCTAAGGGGATCTAGGTGTAGTATTCTAAAGTTAGTAACAGATCAGTGGTTATATACTCTGTAATATGCAATTACATCATTAATGTAATAACAACTTTATCTCTCTTTTCTTTCTCTCATCTTCTCTCTTTCTCTGAAGTTTTCTCAAATCACCATTGATAACAATGGTTCTCTTCATGGTATCAGAGCCTCTTCAGGCTAGTCGCCGTCTTCTGATCCTATCTTGCTGCTGATTGTGTGCTTCTCCGGTGTGTATTCCGACCGCCGGTGACGATTTTTCTTCGCTGTGACAATTTCTTGCTCGTCGATTCGGCTTCTATTGCTCTTTAATGGAAAATTCTTGATCTTCGTCTTTGTCTGTGTGCTCACCTCTTTGTCTTCATCTCGTTCTCGGTGAGAATCTCTTGATTTCTGCATTCGATTCATGTACTCAGTTTGGTTCTCGAGTTATCAACCGAGTTTTGCCGAGTTATTGGCTGTGCTTGCCGAGTTTTGCCGAGTTCTGTTTTGTTGTACCAATTTTTGCCGAGTTCTGCTCTGTTGTACCGAGTTCTGCTCGTTTCAGCTGAGTTTTATTCATTTCTTGCATTTCTCACTATTCTACACCTGATTTTTGCCCATATTTCTCATGGCTGAGTTGATTCCACCTGGTCTCAAGTTTGTTATTCACAATTTGAGCTCCTCAGTGCATGGAAAACTTGATGGCTCTAACTACAGTGTTTGGCGTGCTCATATAGCTACATTGCTACAGGCCAATGACCTCCTTGCTTATCTTCTGTTCCTAGTTTAGAATTTCTGGTATGTACTTCTATTGATCAACATGTCAAGATTTGTCTTATGGCTTCCTTATCTGCTTCCATTATTCCTCTAGTTCTTAATTTGACTCATGCTTCTGATATTTGACATGCTCTTGAAGTCAGATTTTCCTCACTTTCTAGGTCTCATGTTCACCAGCTTAAAATGCAACTACATTCTATTCAGCAGCATGATAATTCCATAGATACCTATTTGACTCAAATTAAGTCCATCACTGATAGCTTAGCTCAAGTAAATGAGCTCATCTCTGAAGATGATTTAGTTCTTCATATTCTGAAAGGATTGTCTTCACATTATGATGACTTCAAATCTTCTATCAGAACTAGACGTACACCTATTTTGTTCAGGATTTCTCATCTCTTCTCATCTTTGAGGAATTACATTTAAATTTGTCAAGACTCAGTTATCCACCGGCTCCAACCAACTCTACTGATCTAGCCACTGCTTATTTGAGTGTTAAACCATCTTCATCAAGATTTCCCTCTTCCTCTGGACTAGTTAAACAGTATGGACATGCTGGTGGAGCTTCTTCCTCTCAGTACAAGGGCAAAGGTGTTTCTAATTTTGGGACTGGATATTCTCCTAAGTTCTCTGGTGAAGCTACTGTTGTGTGTCAAATCTTTGGTAAATCTAAACATACTTCTCTCGACTGTTGGCAAAGGCTGAATATCACAAGATCTGCTCCTACAAGACCTCCACCTTCTAGGCCTTCTAGACCTCGGGTCTTTTCTGCAATACATCAACCTTTGGGAGGATTTCTGGAAGGTACTCTCCATACTCTATTGGCATTCTTGGTCATTCACCTTCATCATACAGAGCTCCTTGGCTGATGGATACTAGAGCTTATCATCATATGAATCATTATTCTGAAGCATTCACATCTTCACCTCAATCATATGGGGGGTCTGATATGATTCAAGTTGGTCAGACTGAGGCATTTGTGGCATCTCAGACTGGGGCATCCTTCAGCTGCTATTGCTCATGAATTGTCTACTACTGTCAAGTGTGCTTTACCACTCACTACTACTCATTGTACACATTTTCAAGTTTCTAAGAGTCATAAGATTCACTTCCCTGTATCTTCTTTTCATGCTTCAAAATGTTTTGAACTAGTGCACTCTGATGTATGAGGTCCTTCCCCTTTACCTTCTTTCAAACATTTTAAATACTATCTGCTCTCTATTGATGACTATTCTAGAGTCTGTTGGCTGTATCCACTAAAGTTAAAATCTGATGCTTACAATGCCTATACTGCATTTACCTCTTTAATAGCTACTCAATTTGGAGCTGTTGTTCAGACCTTTAGAACAGACAATGGATCTGAGTTTGTTAATAAATCTTTTGGTCTCTACCTGCAGTCTCAAGGGACTGTTCATCAAACCTCTTGTCCTCATTCTCCTGAACAAAATAGGAGGGTTGAAAGAAGACATAGACATATTATAGAAACTGCATTATGTCTCTTACATCAAGCTAATCTTCCCTCTTCTTTTTGGCTTGATGCTATTGTTAGTGCTAACTTTTTAATTAACAGATTACCTAAGAAACTGTTACACAACAAGTCTTCTTTTCAATGCTTGTACAACCATATTCCTAAGTATGATTTGTTCAAATTTTTTGGCTGCCTTTGCTGTCCTTGGCTTAAGCCTTACACCTCTCATAAGCTTCAATTCAGGTCCGTTCCTTGTGTTTTCTTGGGATATTGTGTTCACTCTAAAGGGTACAGATGTCTTGATCCCACCACTAATGGGGTCTATGTTTCTAGACATGTTCAGTTTTTTGAACATATTTTTCCTTTCTCTTCACTTACTTCTGCTTCAGTAAGTTCTACACCTTCTCCAATTTCTCTTTTTCAACCCATTATTATGTCTACAAGTAGCTCTTCTTCTCCTCCTTCTGTTCCTCCCCCTGATATGACCTTTCCCACAACTCCTTCTTCTCCTTCTTCTCCCTCTCCTGTTTCTTATCCCTCTACTTATGAACCTTTACCAACACATTCTATGATAACCAAACTTAAATCTGGTATTGTTAAGCCTAATCCTTAATATGCTACTCATGTGGCTATAGCTTCTTCTGAAACTGAACCTACTACTTAAAAACAAGTTGCATCTCATGAATGCTGGGTTAAGGCAATGCAAGAAGAACTTCATGCTCTTTCAGCTCAACACACTTCGACTTTGGTACCTTTACCTGCTGGAAGAAAACCAATTGGCTGTAAAATGGGTTTACAAGATTAAAAGAAATCGAGATGGCTCTGTAGCCAGACATAAGGCTAGGTTGGTTGCTCAAGGTTCTCTACAACACATATGGGTTGGATTACACAGACACACTCAATCCAGTTGCTAAGCATCATACTGTGAGGATTGTTATGGCTTTGGCTGTGCACCGTGGGTGGTCACTCAGACAGTTAGATATTAGTAATGCTTTTCTGCATGGTACTGTGACTGAAGAACTGTATATGACTCAGCCTCAATGATTTGTTGATCCTACTCCTCCCCACTATGTGTGTAAGCTGCATAAGTCTCTCTACGGACTTAAACAAGCTCCTAGAGCTTGTTATACTAAGTTCTCTTAATTTTTACTAGCTCAAGGTTTCAAGTGTAGCTATGCAGATACCTCTCTTTTTGTTCTTCACACTCACAGCTATATGGTGGTGTTACTCTTGTATGTGGATGATATCATCCTTACAGGTAGTTCTCAAGTTGTTCTTGATCAGCTTCTGCAGTCTATGACTCATCACTTTGCTGTCAAGGATTTGGGTAAGCTTTCTTACTTTCTTGGCAATGAAATTGAATACACTTCTACTGGAGCTCTTCTGCATCAAAGAAAATATGCTACTGATCTTTTTGTTAAGTCTCACTTATTGGATTTTAAACCTTTTGACACTCCTTGTTCACCCGAATCCAGTAATACTCAGTATGATTCCACACCTTATCAGCATCTCATTTTCTTCAGGAGCATGGTGGGGGCTCTTCTGTATTTCACCATTACTAGACCTGACATTCAATTTGCTGTTAATGCATTATGTCAACACATTCATTCTCCTACTCAGTCAGATTATGTTGCTTTGAAGAGGGTTCTCAGATATGTTAAAGGAACATTGGATCAAGGTATTACCATTACTCACAGTCACTTCAATCTCTCAGCTTTCTCTGATGCAGATTGGGCAGGAGACGTGACTGATAGAAGGTCTACTACTGGCTTTTGCATTTTTCTGAGTGACAATCTCATCTCCTGGAGTTCTAAGAAGCAGGACACTGTTGCAAGATCTTCTACAGAAGCAGAGTATAAAGCCTTAGCCATTACTGCTTCTGAATTAAAATGGCTACAATATCCACTTGCAGTTCTCTACATCTTCTCAGATTTTTCTCCTTCTCTATGGTGTGACAATACTTCAGCACTAGATCTAGTTGCTAATCCTATGTTTCATGCCAAGACTAAGCATATAGAGATAGATTTTCATTTTGCTAGAGAGTTAGTCACTGCTATGCAGCTGTTTGTACATCATATTTCATCTGTAGATCAGCCAGCAAACATGTTCACCAAAGCTTTGAGTAAGTGGAAGTTTGTTCACTTATGTTCCAAGCTCAATCTGCATCTGCTAAGTTGAGCTTGAGGGGGGATGTCAAATATAATAATGATAGTATAGTTAGTGAAACCTAAGGGGGTCTAGGTGTAGTATTCTAAAGTTAATAACGAATCAGTGGTTATATACTCTGTAATATGCAATTACATCATTAATGTAATAACAACTTTCTCTCTCTTCTCTTTATCTTTCTCTCATCTTCTCTCTTTCTCTAAAGTTTTCTCAAATCACCATTGATAACAATGGTTCTTCAGTTACCCAAATTTAAAGTTTTAGAAAGCACGTTGGCTTTGGTAAAAGAATAACATTACCTCTGGAAAAGCATAACGCATATACCATTTAGCCACATGAAAGAGATTAGCCAAACATTCATATCCACAAAAGAAGGCAAACTTGTATCCAAATCAATTTTTGTCCTATAATGTATTATATAGTCAACCCATTTTGATTGCAATAAGCCAAACACGTACCCTCTATTACTTAAATGGAACTCCCACCATTTTCCTCGTTTGAGAATCTTTACGTACCACCCCCATATCTTAAGGTTTTATTTCTTTTGAAAAAACAACATTGTAGCACCGCACGACCAGATAGAACGAACCCGGCCCCGTTAGACGACTGATTGAGAGAGAGAGGGAGAGATTGTCATTTTCCAACCATTCCAAAGATTTGAGTGTCCCCTTCTGGTAGGGGCCCATGTGAATAGAATATAAATAGTTGTGTACTCTGGTGTGAACTGTAAAGAGTAATGCTATATGTCCCAAATTATGTGTCCCAAATGCATCCCAAACAGTTCAATTCAATAACATGAACTTTAATAGTGGTGGGACCATGTTATTGATATGAACTGTTTGGGATGCATTTGGGACACATAATTTGGGACATATAGCATTACTCAACTGTAAATCATGTCTTTCCTCTCTTCCTGCAAGAGAAGAGACAAATGGAGATAAATTGTGACTTAGTTTTTTTCTTTGGGAAAGAAACAGGAAGATACAAGAAGTTTTAATGTTTATGCATGGGGTTGAAGTTGAGGTAGATATGGGATACTTTTTGGAGGAAAGACTTCACTCTTCATTTATGAATCTACCTCACATGAAGGGTTTATTATGATGACGAGGATAGTAATTGTTGACCACCATGTAATCCCACGTCCCATTTTATTTGTCTTATTTTAAGTTTCACATATATTAAGGTAGTCGGAAAAGATGTAAAAAAATCTTACACTATCAAAACTATTCTTACATATTTAATGATGATTGAACAAGCGGATGTGAATGAGTGAATTCGTATAAAAAACTACAATCATCTAATTAATGAAAGGTAATAGAGGAAAGTCGGTTGTAAAATATGATTGTGATTTTAAAGAAGACAAACATTTTGAAACAAGCCAAGATGATACATATGACAGAGGGAGTAGTTCTTAGCCTTTCCTCTACTCATGCATTTTCCATTTTTTATTTGTCATCATCTATTTATGGCACATTTATTAGATTTTTACATTAAATTTCTTGTTTTTGGACTTCTTACTCATTTTTTTGGGAAATGTCAATGGTACACCATCTTTCTAGGCACTATCGGCGTTCTAGCTTTTGTGCAGTCGAAGAAAATACTCGTTACCATGAGATACGGATGGTGTGGTACATCGAGACAAATGATTTTTTTTAGAATTACATCCTATAGTCGGGTTAGAACCCAGTACTTCATGTTGGGATTCAAATTCTCTACCAGAGATAACACCTATTTGCTTCAGACAAATGATTAGTCAATCATATTTAATCATGTTAATTATATTAATGATATCATGTTTATCTTATTAGGCCTCGTTTGGGTAGAGGATATGGTATGTAGGGATAAGGCTTATGCTGGGATATGAATAAGGATATGAATGCTGTTTGATAAGTCCTGATAAAATATGTTGACTGTCTGTGTTTGGGTGCTGTCGGATATGATGCATGATATGTGCCAAAATGACTATCATAGCCTAAATGCTGTTATTTTGATAAAAGATTGTATATTTCAAATTGATGAGAAAAAATGTATATAAAATGTATCACTATATGTTTATATTTTAATACTCTTTTTTTCTACACATTGGTGACGTAGTTAAAATGTATACAAAATGTATATTAATACACGGAATAAACTTGTAGTAACATGCAAACATATCAAATATTTATGAATACAACATGGCCATAGCAAAATATGAAATATAAATTACTACATCTGTTTCTTTTCTAAGGCACATGTTTGACTTTTTGACTCGTATTTGGGTCACTTTGACCTGGTGATTCGGATAGCAAAATGATGCAATTTTTGATCATTTTTTCACCGTGTTATAGAACAACTTTTATTCTACAACACCATAAAAAAATTATCTGAAAACTGCATCATTTCGCTACCCAAATCACCAGGTCAAAGTGACCAAGTAAATAGTGAAAAAAGTCAATCCGGTGTATTAGAGAAGAAACGAAGGTAGTACTATATATTACTTATTGACATATTGGCATGGTGTTACAAAACTTACAATAAACAAGTTAAATTAAACCGACGAAATTTCATCATGCATGGCAAAATGTCTTCATATTTATCTCAATCGTACATACTCAAATAAAGTTATGCAACCCCAAAATAATAATTATCAAACTCATGAGGACCTCCTCCAAAATAAAGGAGGGACGTGAAACGGTGTAATATGTGATAGGTTTGGGGACAAGGGTAGGAAATTAGATAGTTTGTGGGGGTATTTTTGTCAACCTACTAGCATCCTAGTATGCTATATTTTCTTATCCGAGCTTATACCTCCATGTTGGGGGTATAAAATTTGTTCATTAAAAGCTCCATCAGCATAAGGCAACATAACTTATCCTCTCTCTTATCCAACACCCAAACACTTGATAAAAAAATAGAGGGCATAACTTATCTTATCCTCCCTCCTTATCCTCTACCCAAACGAGGCCTAAATGTATGAAAGGACGACATGTGAGCAAAATTACTTATAGCTTTGTATAACGTCACCGGTGATGAATATTTTCTCGTGAGGTGTGTTTTAGCAAGTGTGTTTTTAGTGACAGTATGCAAATAATTGTTTTCGCCACTACATAAATCAACAGGTTATATCTGCAAAATGACATGTCCAGCTTTAAAAATTGGGATTGATAGTCAGGGGCGGAGCCATGTAGGGGCACGGGGGGCATGTGCCCCCCCAAAATTTTCCGAAAACGCTAGATATCCCCTAATTTTTCAAACCAATTAACTGTTTCTTTATAAAAATTTAAAAGTGCCCCGTTCATTTCAAAAGTTCCCGCAGCACAGTTGGTAAAATCGCCCATTTAAAATCTTAAAGTCGAGGGTTCAACTCTCCTCATGTGAATTTTAAATTTTTTTGCACAAAAATTATACAAAAAACAATAAACCATGCCCAAGACTCGAACCCTGGTGGCCAAATCAAAAGGGAGCGTTCTACGAAATGACTACCAGCTGAGCTAGAAGGCCTTTACAAATTATTTCGATATTTAAAATTAAAATACCTTTAAATAAAAGTACAAATACTGGAATTGTGCCCCCCTTTGACGAAATCCTGGTTCCGCCACTGTTGATAGTGTTATTTATTTTCTAAGTGCTTGCGTGCGAGTGTTAGCATGGTGGTAATGTCAAAGAAAAATCCTACTACCTATATAAAAGAAATCATCCCCGTTTGACGTGGCGTCTACTTTGGGCGTTCTGGTTGGTGGGTTATGCCAGCGGAATAGTGACGTGGGCATATTGACAGTTTTTTCCCTTCTTGCTGTGAGCTATGTGGTCTGTGGTTGAAGGGCGTTGTGGTCATTTGAGGCTTCCTTTGCCTGGTTAGAGCTGTGGTCTGTGCCAGCTAAATGGTGACGTGGGCATAGTGACTGTTTTGCCCTTGGCTGGGTGACCCCTCGCTGCTGTGTCTGTGTGGGCTGGGGTTGGAGGGCATTTTGGTCAGAGAGGACCTGCTCTCTTTCGGGCTTCCGAGAGAAGCTTCATGTGCTTCATTCATTCCATTCTCTCTGTGTCACTCCTCTCTCCCATCTCTCTCTCTCACTCCTCTTCTCTATTCGTCTGGCCGGAGAAGAAGACGAAGGTGATGGGTCTGGTTGAGGTGGTCACCGGAGCGCGGTGGCTAGGGTTTGCAGTCGGGGTGGCCGCCTCTGACCAGCAGCAATTGCACACAGGTCAGTTCTTCAAGAAATTAGGGTTTAGATCTGGTTTTCTTAATTGGTTACCTGCATGTGGGTTCTCTTAACTTAATTCAATTCTTCTCTGTTCAGTCCGAGTCGTTTAGGACTTTGTCGATTGAAACGGAAATCAATTGAAAGCTACGGCTATGTCTATGGTTCCGGACGGAGCTCAACTGGTGAGTTTCATCCTCTTCTTTTTCTTCATTTTATATCATTTTTTCAGTTTCTCCGATGTAATTTTTGTTTGCATGCAATGTCGATTCAAACCAACCACCCCGGTTTGATTATTAGCCCGATCTGTTTTTCAAAAACCCTAATTTGGTTCTATTTTGTTGGTTTACGGTTCTGGGTTTAGTCAATTTCGGCAGGTTTCGTTCAGTTGGGGACTATGAACAATACTATTAGCAATAGCATCGCCGTGTCAATGGAATTTGTTTGATAATATAATGTTTTCCTAACAACTGTCCATGATGTAACTGTAATCCTATTAAATACTAATTGGTTAGATGTGTTTATTGCTACGGATTTGGATATCATTCTACTGATGAAGATTACAAGGCTGTTAACTTTCGTATGTGCAACACAAGATAAATGAATGCATAAAGCATCGAATGGGGGTCTATAATAGGATCAGTTTAAGATCGAGATTTTTTTCTTTACTCATTCACCAGCGAATTGGATTAAGGTATTTGAATTGAACTTTCAAAAGATTCATTTTCTGTGAAAATTATATCTTTTGTGTACAGATATGATTATAAAGCCGTTGATTATGTTTCTGTTTGTGTCATGGGTGAAGTTTATAAGTTATTTGCCACAAGATGGGAGGCCTTATGTCGCGTCGGGGAATATTTTAAGCAAACAATCAAAGACAACCAAAGCTAATGTTGTATACGAGAAGGGCTGCCAAGCAACATACGGAGAAAATGCCTACATTTGGCAGGTTGGTCAGTTTCTACCCTCCACCCCGTATTCTCAGCTATACCTTGTGCTCTGAGCCTTTGTGAGTTGATTCTATCGAGTTATTGCGCTAAATATATTTTTGTATTCTCTGAAATTGTGCTGAGTACATGATTATGCCCAACTTCTCTCTTAAGCGGGGCTTTTCTGGATCTTCGATATAAGTTAAAACTATAGATTTGCAAGTTTATGTTGCCGTTAATGTCTTCACAAATGAAGAGAAGAAGCATAAATGTTGAGTTATATTTGGTTGTATAGTTGAAGACCCAATCAAAACTTATTTGTGTACATACATTTTTATCAAGTAGGGGAAGCTTTTACGATTCAAGTAGCTGGCTGCATACAAGCTTCGTTTAGTTTTCTTAGCAAGTTAGGTAGATATGATTTGAACTGTTTATTATGCCTTCGAACCTCTATGGATTTCACGACACCTTTTGTATCTTCAGAATATGAAACCTCTTATAATTTAGTTTTGATCTTCGCTTCTCTATTAATACAATTTCCTTTGCAAATCCCAATGCACCAGTCTATCCTCGCTTGGCACAAGAAAAGATGTGGAATGAAGTTTGTTATAATTTTGTTCGGTAATTTATCATCTGTATAATGCCTATTACATACCAGGATTAATACTGAAAGGGATCCCATAACTGAAACTCATGGTAATTAATAACGTTTCCATATTTTGCAGCATATAACATCACAAGCCACATGATATTAACACTCGAAATGGAATCAGCAGACAGATAACCACACGCATGCTGAGGAGTTAATGGATTATCTCAAGAGTAGTCACCCATAGAGAGTTGCCTTTCTAATGAGATTCCGCCAGAAGAAGCAAAAACGGTGCTATGATAAGAAGATTAGATACAGAGTCCGGCTAGAGGTTGCACTCAGGTATGGTGGTTGATTCACTACTGTTGGTAAAAAAAGCTTGAGATTTACACTTATGGGACTATTTTTGAGCAGTGGTTATATAACAATGCACGATCATGCATTGCATTAGGTTAAAATATATTACAACGAAGCAATAAGAAAATGATTGTAGGTGAAGTTTATCACTTAATCTGCTCTCTCGCTCAGATCTCATACTTCTTCAACTTAAAATTTGAGTGATTGACTGCTTGTGCTGCATTGACATCGATTTCCTTTCAAATTTTATTCTTGGCTGATGTTCAATCAGTAAACATCAGGTGAAAATGTATTTTAAAGTAATCACAAAAATTATTGTAATCCTAGGTTTTTTGGAACAAAATGGTCAACAAGTATAGCTTAGGGCTTAGTCTAATTTACTACTAAGATGGTGATTATCATTTTATTTTCGAGAAAAGATGGTGATTATCGTTTGGGTTCTGTTTATGGTTGTGTTTTGCTCCAATTCTTCAATTCAGTTTCTCCTTCGATTGCACAATGCTTTTTGGCTGGGCTTCCTTGGTTACAGATTTCTTGTGATTGGTGGTTTTATGTGTTGTTGTTCTGGCTGGTACTGCTTAACTCTGTAGGATTTGGGGGTTGCATGTGTGTTATCTGCTGTGCACTGTGACTCGATTCAATTGCCATAGACATCACTCATGTCACCCCCCATTCCATCGGTGATGATTTTGCCTGACCAAGATACGGATGAACCAGTTTCAGTCACGGGTCTGCAGCTTCGCCGATTGAGGCCATAAGCTGACCACTGGTCCAGGCATGGCAAACCCTCTCATGGGTATGCAGCCTGCTGGTGCTTCACACCTTGCTGAATCGGGTGATAACATGATCAAAACTGCCGATCTGATCACTGGTCGAGGCACGACAGACCCAGCTGAAACTGCGACGTCTCGACTATCAGCGTAAACTGAGATGGAATATCCACTCCAAGCAGAGAAAGACCCAGCCGATGCAAAAAGAACATAATTTTACGGCAATTTTGGGGGATGGTGACCTAAAGCCGGAGGCTGTAGGAATATGGATTGAATCAAATCTTTGAAGTTCCTTCTTCGTGGTCACTATGAAGCAATTTCACATTGTTGGTATCACTACCGACGCCTTCCACTATGCCAGCATCTATTTGTTGGCAATGACTGCAATATGCTATTAATCAGCGATAAGCTCGAGTTTGAATATCATTGGAGTACTGGACCTCTAATTCTTATTGTGCCCTGGGGTTTCTTACACCACTTCTCCGTATCAAATGTTATGAGATGGGGTTTTCTAGCGACAATTCTGACAATTTCGATTTACCTTTGCATGCATGTTGGGCTTTGTTTGATTATGAGTTTTATTGGTTTCTAATCCCTAATCCGGTTCAAGTTCAGGGGTTCACTGGGTTTGCCTCTTCTACACTGAGATGCTTTTAGCGTTTAATCCACATTGTTACCTCTGTGTTCTGGTTTTGATAGACATCAGATTACATCTTCGACATAAAATGGTGAGTCGATGGTGTTAGGGTTTCTTCAATTGGGCACTGATAATTATCTTCAGCCTGTATTCAGTTGTTCGGGTTTCTTGAATTGGGCATTGATAATTAGGGAATATGCATGTTGTTTGATAACCTAATGCAAAATGTGAACATGTGAAATTTGAAATTATTGTTATCTATTACCTTCAGCCTTAAAAATTGATCATGTTTGTGTCAATTTTTCCAATTTGTGTGTTTCTTGTTGGTGAAGTTTACTGGACATTTTGATTTTCTGATGAAAAATGAAGGAAGTTGTTTGCTTTGTGGGCTGTGCTCTTGCAATTGGTTATAGATGAAAGTAAGATACTACTACCCTATTTTCTCTCTAAAGTCTACACAAGTATCAAATTTGCACTAATTACAAGCTGTGTTTTATCCAGTTGTGCAAACATTTAGAACCTGTGGTTTATTGAGCTGGTCGAAGGATCAATGTGGCTAACTGATTGGGTTGTGGCTATTTACAACAATTAACAACGTCAGGCTAAAATCTTGGGTTGATTTCTTCTTCCTATATCCAGTATTGAGATTGTATTCACTGACCTGGAGTGGGTTATTTGTGTATTTCAGCTTCGTATGAATCTGATGTATGGTCTGTTGATTTGCGGTGAATGATTCAATTTAATTTGTTTCTTGCTGACGGATTGCGGTTTGGGAACTAGGGTTTTGTGGGCTTTGGGTTTGAATACGATTTAGTTTTATGGGTTTTGCATATTCTCCTGGGTTTTATCTTGTTTAATCGTTTCGTGTGATTTTATTTCTGATAATGGTACTTGACCATTTTTTGTGCGCAGGAACTATGCCACCGTTCTCTCAGTCCTACCGCAGAGCGTACAATGAGAATATTTATAGACGTTTGTTCTATAACGCTCTCTCTTTTTGAGGTTAGCTATTCTATCCCATTTTTTAGATTAGGTTGAAGGATAGATTGACAAAAAATGGGAAGACAAGAACTTAAATGCCAATTATCAGACCTTTTAAGCTAGGATGTTGTGCTATAGCAGTACCTTAGGTAGTGTTGGTTTGCTCTGCATGATTTGTTGTATAGCTTTGTCTTGTCGAGATAGTTTTATGCCTTGCTCTAAATGATATTTTTGGGTATAACTTCACACCTTCCAATTCTACTTCGTAGATAAGATGGAGTTTGCTTTGATATATTGCAGGCATTACAATACCATGCTACACAGACTTCAATTATGAGATGAAATTGTTTCAGAAATTTTGATTTGGGTATTTATACATTTGAGAGTCCAATCCATAAACCCGTACCCTGATTAGCATTTCTACAAATCATGTTCCAGATTTGATTAGGGTATGTTCTTTTCCTTCTTATCGAGCAGATCCTATTTCTTTGCAATTCCAAGGATGATCTGAAGAAAATGGTCGATGCTATGATTGATAAATATGCTGGAAGACGATTAGTGGTTGTCGCCAAACAGGTTATTACCTATTCTTCTTTAGAGCTTTTTCCTTTTTTTTTCTTTTTTTTTGTGTGTGGCAAGTGTAGGCATTACGCTTCATATCCAACTGGCAACATTAAGATCTTACAAGTTGTGGCCTTCTATATTTCAGGAATGGCCAGAAAATACAAAAGACAGTGTTGGTTGTACATGGGTATTTGTTGGACTCCCGGCCCTTTTTGCTCCGCCGAGGCATGACAGTTTAGACACAATCTGCACGGCTTCGAATCATGGAGTAAATGTGGTAATGATTATTGATAAATGTGTGAATGTTATTGCTGTATTCGGACCGATCTCACCTCCTCTCTCTCTCTGTGTCTCTCTGTGTATGGAATATGTTTTTCCTTCTGAAGGGATTAATTGTGTCTTATGTTGCACTGCTAGCAGTTTTGTTTTTCTGTGGATTTATTCTATAGTCCACTTGTAATTCATGTTTCTCTATCCATCTCTTCAGGTGAATTATGACGGGTTGGATATTCCTTTACCACACAACTTAGAGATCCTGAAATGGGCAAAAGAGACAAAGAAGATCTTATGTAGTGCCAAGGTTCCACCTACAGTTAAATTTTACAATAAATATGGAACGCATCTGGAGACTCCTCATAGTGTGTGGTAAGATCTTCTTTATAGTTAAAGTTAGTACTTTTTAATAATTTTATATGGCTTGTGCTGGTTAGTTATATTATGATAAATTTGCTTCTGCATCATCAATGTAGGCTGAAAATGTTAGTAACTTGAGAACCTGAGTGTCCGTACATTAGTAAGATAGTGTTATGAAATTCTAATGTTGGTTCTTTGCTGTGCAGTTTTGGGAGCAATGACCAACCATTTACAGATTTAGAGCTGCTGCCCTTTTTCATTGTAAGTGATGTTTCATAAGACTTTTGTGCTTGATATGGTATATTATCCTTACTTTGCTACTTCCATGAGATGCAAGTTACACGTTTAAGTGAACTATGTGATAGAGCACTAAAGAAACTATGTTCATTTTATGTCATCTTTGGTTGACTCATGATAGTTTCTGGTTGCTACTTTCAGGCTAAATACATATGCGTAGATGGTGATGGGACAGTTCCGGTAGAATCGGCCAAGGTTAGCGATTTAATTTTGCCATTAGCTTTTCTCTTCCATAAGCTAACCTATGTATTGGTTCTTTTCTAAATAACTAAAGATAACAGTTCAGCAGTCTGGTGAAGAAATTTAAGTGTTGAACTTATGAGTGACTTAATTTGTTTAGATATTCTGGCACGTACAAAATAAAATACATTCAAACATATTGTAAACATGATGAATGAAAAGGTGAATAGGTCAAGGAATTTGATATGATGAAGACTGTGGAACGTGTCTTTTGTATTTGGTAGAATTCTAATACACCTGATGCAGTTTATCCTCTTCCGAGTACAGTATTCAGAAATCAGGAATTTAAACTAACTTGTCTGTCAATGTTGTTTGGTGTAATAGCTTAGGCCCTGTGTGGTATCAACTGAAAATGAAAATCGGATGTAAATATTATGGGTGAAAAATCAAGCTGAACTGAAAATCTAAATCTGTTTTGTATGAGCTGAAATTGTAGTTTATTATTTTTTTGGGGTAACCTTGTAGATTATTAATTTGATACATTTGACAAATTTAAAAGAGGCTTTTTGTCAGCAAGTTGAAGACAACTCCCATTTATAAATAAACTCTGATCATGCTAATGTAAAAAACCACGACCATTTTTTTTTAGTGATTTTCAGCTGCATAATCCCCAATTTTGTAAATTCTACACTTTTCATGAGATTGTTTTCATCTCCTGATTGTCAGCTTAAAATTTTGTGTCATGAAAAATGGGATTAGATTAAAATATAGGATGCAGATGGGTGGAAAGGTAAATTCTCCTGCTGTTCGGTGTGGGTGGGTTTGGTATCACAAGGCTTCTGAGAGATGCCTGCCCCTCTGGTTTTAGTTGATATGAGGCTGTGACGATGAATTTTATCGAGAAAATGATCTGGATACAGAGATTGGTTTCACCTATTGGCGTGGCGACTCAGAGGTCTTTTGGCCAGTGTAGTTGCAGCCACTGTGGGTTCATTCTCGACCGATCACTCTAACAGATCTGAGCCTCTCCCTACCATACTTTTCCAACAAACTTTTCACAATTTTTGGTACACTAAACATACAAAAAGACGAGTAAATCTTAGCGAACAAAGCTTTATTACTTCGACAGTCGCAAACATTAGTTCCAGGACGTGGTCATATTGACGGTTTTGCCCTTCTTGCTGTGAGCTATGTGGTTTGTGGTTGAAGAGCGTTGTGGTCATTTGGGGCTTTTTTTGCCTGGTTAGAGCTGTGGCCTGTGCCAGCGAAATCGTGACGTGGGCATATTAACTGCTTTGCCCTTATTGCTGTGAGCTATGTAGTCTGTGGTTGAAGGGCGTTGTGGTCATTTGGGGGTTTCTTCGCCTGGTTAGAGCTATGGAGGATGAACTCCATAGTCGGAGTATTCGTTAGTGGGACAGGTGGCTATGCCTGTTGAAGCCGCGCTCCATTGCCGGCGCCTGTGCGTGGGACATGTGGCGGCGTCTCGCTGTCCATACTTAAGAAGTGAGGGATGAGTGGATAATGGAAACAAAACTGTGCGATGGAAATATGGTTTGTTCATTTTCATTGCTGCCTTTAGTTTGAAATGGTAGTTGTGGTCTAGGCATGTTCAATATTTGGCACAGAACTGCTTTGGTAGCAGTTGAGTTAGTAGAGCAAGTAAAAGAATTGGTTTCTGTAGTGTGTTTGGCCTCGTTTTGATGTCATTGCTTCTGGTAATGAATTTATTTCTATAATTGTTGATGGAGTTAGGGGCGGCTCTATTGGCTCTGCCCTTATGGATTTGGTTGATACGAGGCTGTGACGATGAATTTCCCCGAGTAAATGATCCAGGTACAGAGATTGGTATCACATGTTGGCGTGGCGACTCAGAGGTCTTTTGGCCATTGTAGTTGTAGCCACTGTAGGTTCGTTCTTGACCGATCACTCTAACAGATCTGAGCCTCTCCCTACCATACTTTGCCAACAAATAAACCCGGCCGCTCGGTTATTATCAGTATTTATTGTAATCCTATTCAGGTTTTCCTTTGATTCAAGGTTGTTTTTCCTTTGATCCTATACAGGTTTACTTCTTCCTTTGTGTTTTTGATGAGTCCTATTGCCTTATGTTTATATTGATGTTGTATTCAAATTCATTCTCTGGACTCTGCTCTTCTGGTTTTGGCTGTTACGAGGCTGTGACGATGAATTTTCTCGAGCATATGATTCGAATTCAGAGATCGGTTTCACGTGTTGGCGCGGCGACTGAGAGGTCTTTTGGCCACTGTAATTGCGGCCACTATGAATTCGTTCTCGACCTATCACTCCAATAGATCTGAGCCTCTCCCTAGCATACTATGCCAACAATCCTACTACCTATATAAAAGAAATTATGGGTGGTAGACGTGGCAGGTGTGCTCCACGCTGGGCGTTTTGGTTGGTGGGTTGTGCCAGCGAAATAGTCATGTGGCTAGACAGACGGTTTTTGCCCTTTGGCTGGGTGAGATGGGTACTGGTTCTGAGCATGGGTGGGATGGTAAATTCTACTGATGTCATAAAGCCTATCGTCACCCACGATAAGCTTTCTACAGAAGCTTTGTTTCGCTTCGGACGAGAAAGAGAGAAGAAACAGACAGTGGCTTCGAGGAGAAGCTCTCTGGTTCTTTCCAGACACAGCTCTCACTTGTCTCTCTCATCTCTTTCACTTTGCATGTTGTCCGGGAGGGCAGAGAAAGAGATAGGCGGTGGGTAGGGATTCATAGTCGGGGGTGGTTGCTCTAATAGCCGGAGGAGAAGATGAAGATGAAGGGGGTGGTAGGTTTCTATTTCTCTGTGTTTGGATGTGTCGAAACTGGTTAGATCTGAGGTCGTAGTACAACTGAAGTCAACTTTATGTCGCGTTATCCCGGGCTAAATTCTCAGCGACAGTTAAAGTTTTGATTTATCCTATCCCGCGTGCCCAAACTGCATGTAGTACGCAAAATGTCGTGTTCAAAGAACTATTACGTGGAGCATCTTACTGCCAAATGTAGTATAATAACTTCGTCACGGTTAGTATTCCTACTTTCATCTTATTGTTCATATATTATATGATTGCTAATCACTTATTTGTTTTGTTGATAATCGAATGTAATACATCTTGGGAAGCGGTTTCAGGAACAAAATAGTTGGATGTATCTGAATATTTATCTATCATGTTAGCTTTGGCTATGCTTGACTGTGATATTAAACTTACTAACACTTTGTTGATTTCTTTGACCAATGTTATTTATACAATGCTGTCTGTAAATCCGCAACACCGTTATATCGATCATGATTTTGTACTTGTCCTTGATCGGCGGATGAAAGTTGTGCCCGATGATGATGCTGAAGATGCCATTGGAAGCAGTAAATTCAGATTCAAATGTTTAAAAGATGCTGAAGCATGTGTTGAGAACCGTGAGAAATTTTGTAATAAGATCTCTCTTATTGTATTTACATTATTGGGATTTGTTAAAATATTTCAATTGGCTTTCACTGCTAATATGTGTTTCGGGTATGCTAGATGTAGCTGTAGTTGTTGTAGCTGACATATCAACTAGGACTATAAGTCGCAAAGATTCAGCTGATCGTGCAACTGTCCGTGGCATTGTTGTTGTTGATGAATCGTAAGAGTTTGATTAGTTAGTCATCCTTCCTCACATATGTTATTTATATGTTCCATTACTGTTGTAAATGAAACAAACATACACAATTATGTTGTCATCTGCAGTCTTTGTCCTGCTTACCTGTCTGCCTGGGACAATGCCGCAACTACTGATGCGGAAAAGGTAGCTGCTATAGTGAGCCCGCAGCCTGTTCTTGTCGTCACTAATGTTGTGGCAACAAAGTATTTAGGTAAAATATACCTTATTTCCGAATATTGAATCTCCGGTGGAAAATAAATCAGTATAGTATTGAAATTTGTTGTCCACTAATATATTTAATTCCTCCAGATTTTTCGCTCAAAACAACAGAGTCTTCCATCTTCATGTACGATGTTAAAGATGCACGGGCTGAAGAACTTTCTGAATGGTATGGTTGAAATAACTTTTTATTTAAGGAGATTATACGCATGACTCATCCTTAGATTTTCTTTACAGGCGTGATGCGAAATTTGACAAAATTGATGATCTGAAAAACTCACAGTGTTTGCTTATAAGAAAGACTTCCAAAAATCCAAAACCAGAGTTCAAGCTATCCAAAATTGCAGATTTTCCAACTAATCCGGTACTCCTTTTATTTTCAATTTACTTCATCAAGCTTTTATTTTACCTTTAACCTTGTAATGTTCTCTGAACATGTGTCATCTCTTTACAATTCGGACTGGAGATCTTGAAGTCTGGGTAAAAGCCTCGATCCTGATATCACCACCCAACCAGCGACCATGGTACCACGCATGCAATCTCTGCAACCAGTCTACTGGCCATATTATGGCAGAAGTTTTTGCCTGCAGCAGCTGTGGAAATACTGGATGCATTTGCATAGCCTGGTAATACTGCATATTAAATTACAATTACCAACTTTGCAGATATTCTTTCGTATGTTTGTTAATAGTTGACATAAGGGTTCATGATATCACAACTGTGATACCACTCGCAAGTGCATATATGACATATATGTTAATGAATAGACAATATGTAACCATTAACATATATTGCTTCCGAAGTTATGTGTTTTGAGTATCAATTATGTTTAATAAGTTCCAATGTATTAATAATTTTTCTGTTGATGCTTCGTCTGTAAATTCATTCTGTATCTATTGTCTTGCTCCTTTGTTGAATTGGCTTGGTTCATGTATTGTAACTTAAACAAACTATTATGTATCTGTCAGGAGTCGCCTAAATGTTTGACTTACTGATGGCAACAGCGATCTTGAAATCACACTTTTTGGACATGATGTCAACATAGTGTTGGAGAAAACTTCTGTAATTCTATCTGCGATGACTGAAACTGTAAGTAATCCTGTGTTATATCATTATAATTCAACTTCTAAAATGTAATTGCATCTTGCATATCATATACACTCAGTATTCAGTAGTATATGTATTTCATGCGTGTCGTGTGCAGGAACAAACTGATATGATATCCAAAGCAAATGAAAACAGCTTGAACAGAAAATACTACTTCCGCCCTGCTGTCTCAAAGAGCAAAAATGAACGCTGGGCAAACAAGTGGACACTGCGTCAACTGGAACGTGCTTAGAAACGATTTGTGTGCTTACTGGTGTGGAGGCTGTCATTTTTGTATGGTGGTAGATCCGTATATAGATATATCGTAATTAGTAATGATATTTGATGCCCACAAATGTCTGTCAATGGTATATGCTGCTGCTGCAGCTACCATCCACCTGCATTTTGTGGACTACCGAACTCGGGGAATCACAAGTATAGATTGAAAGTCGGAGTCCATAGTTAGCAAATCATTTTTGTAATATGGTATGTCCGTAGATATCGTTTTGTGCCACTGTGGGCGTTGCATTCTCATGTTAGCACCCGGTACCTAACTCCAGTAATGTAAATAGGATCTCAACTGCAGTAAGTTCTGTCCCATATAGCTCTTTCTACTGGGAATATATGTATGCATATTTTGTTTTTGTGTCTATGGTGTGGTGTTTGCTGTTAAGCATATGAAATTTCTGGGTACGGTTTTAATTTGTAGTTTGTTGACCGTTTTAACAGTTTATTTAAAAAATAATGCATTTAGCAGTTACAAATATCAAACATTCCGATATTTGCTGCATGCACCAATTGTAATCTGTAAGCGTATTATTGCTGCTTCTTAAAGCTTGCATTTGCAGAGACATGTTGTGATCTACATATAAAGCGTATATGTTATAGAATTGGTACATATTATACGCTCAATATATATTATCGTTAAGACATGTTAACTGAAGTCACACGCATTGTTCTATTACGATATTATAATTGCCAGTCTGATTTGATTTCGTTCATCAGAATTTAGAAAAGAATTTAAATCATTGATACCATTCAAAATAATACCCAAATACAACTGGGAAAAAAATGTCACACACTATTGTTTCACAGCAATCATGTAATTCATAAAGTATATGTCATGTATTGGACAACTGCGTTAAGAGATCAAGAACAACGTAAATTACATTTCGGAGGTAAAAAATATTTATAGAGATTCAAATTGGATATAAGAAGAAGAAATGAAAAATATATAAGCACACACACATCAACAACTAGGGGTGAGCACGGACCCGGTTGGACCGGTTTCGCCGAGTTTTCCTACCCGACCCAAATTGTCCGGGTTGGAGAATGTTCAACCCAAACCTACCCAATGATTTTTGATTCCTAAATTGATAGTAACGTATCGACTCGGTCCGGTTCGGACCGGTTAATCGGGTTGAAAAATCTTTAAATTTTACTTGAAAAAATACATTTATTTGGTTAATTATCTTTGTAATATTTTTTGTATAAAATTGAAGTTGGAAACATATAGTTATTTTCTATGAAAGAAAAATAACGTGAGAAAAGTCAGGTATTAAAATGGGCTTAACTTTTAAAACTTAATTTCTTAACCATATATCTATATTAAATTTATAGTGTTTACATATAAAATTTTAATCGGACCGGTTCGGTCTTAAATGGGTATTCCACATCCAAACCCATGATCGATCGAACTTTGTTCGGGTTGACGAATCTATACCCATAATCAATCAATTAGCATTGATCGATACTAAATTCGGGCCGGTTTGGTGCGGGGCGATTCGAGGAGGCGGTTTGGGGCGGGTTTTGCTCACCCCTATCAACAAGCATAAGAAGCAAGCAAAAACTCATAATTGGAAGATCCAAACTGCAATTTCAATTAAATTTTTACTCCATAAAAAGCAAGCAAATACTCATAATTGGAAGCTCCAAACTGCAGTTTCAATTAAATTATTACTAAATTGTGCAGTAATAACTTCTTCTACTGCTCCTTCAACATATTTCACCTTCTTCATTCCAACAGACAGCAGCGGTTCGGTTTCCTCCGGTTGGTTTTCGCTCTGTAGAAATATGTCTTCATTTTCCCTAATCCCATTAAAATGTTGTTATGATTTCGATTTACTATTCGATTTGGTGTATAGAGCTGTTGAAAACCTTGCCACCGATATAATTTTGGGTTTGCTACTACCTCCTGCAATTTCATCTTCGATTGTATGTTCTTGCTGATTTTCGGCACTCCCCAGATCTGTACATGCATGATCTCAGAGATGAAACTACATCCCCTTTGAAGGATTCATATTGCTATAAATATTGTATGTGTGTTTGCATTTTCTCTACATCTGTGTCACCATCTCTGTGTGGCCTTTTCCTAACCAAAGTTTTTCTTACTATTACTATTATTATTATTTCTCATCATTGATAATATTCGTGTTATAATTTTTATTATTGTTGTTATGGGAATTATTTTCACATGCTCTTTTTTTTTCTCCAAACACCCCCCTACCGGTATTATTATTAGTACTATTGTTAGAAATTTTATTATTACTATTGTGATTATTATATTGTTCCAACATTAACGTTATCGGTGTTGTTGCCGATGTCTGCTGAGCTTCGCATATGTGTCTTATATTTGCATCTCAGTTGCGTCATGTTAATTTCAATGGAAACACTACCTGCTAGCTTAATTGTGCTAACTTCTCCAATACATATTCCAGCACATAGACATTATCTGTAATGGTTTATATAATTACATGTTTACTTGGTGTCAATATAAACTGCATAACCACAGCATTCAATTACCTTTTTTACTGTTACATACCGTTGAATTCCTTAGCGAATTTGTCTGGAGCCCATAGTTAGTGCGTATGTTATAGCAACCATATGGATGTTGGTATGTTGGCAAAATAGTTCCAGCAACAGGAGATGAAGTTACCATGATATTTGGTTCCCATATTCCACATATGAATAGTTCATTTGATGTTTGTTGTATTCGGGGTCCAGGAAGATCTGGCACAAACATATTTGCCTCCACCATAGCGGTCTCAATTGCTGCATGCTGACTTCCCATTATTAACTAATCAATCTATTCATATGAAAGTTACATGTCTGCTGCAACGAACACTGAATATGAAGTTCTTTCGAATCCTCATTGACATGAAGACCCAAACTGATACCTTGGTTGGCTTCTCTTACCCATATTTTCCCCAACTGATCATTCTCATTTATTGCCAAACAATACATTCATAATTGCTGTATTAAATATATCAACATAGTTTACTTAAACTGCAGAGGCTCCCTGATGAATTTACCCGGCGACATCGCTTCGATTTGGGGCCCACCGCCCAACTCTATGATCGGAATGGCGACAAATGGGAAATGAAGATTAAATGCAAGGGCAGAGATGTTTTCCTATCAACAGGCTGGAAGGAATTCGTTAAGCACCATTCACTCTCCTATGGATATTTCCTCGTGTTTAAATACAAAGGCCAATCCAACTTCAAAGTTACAATATTCAATCTGTCTACTGTTGAGCTTGAATCTCTTCCCCAACAACTTGATGATGACGAGGCTGTGAATGGAACTCCTGATCCCATGGAAAAGGCTGACGCACATATGTCTACTGCTCAGGTTGAATCTGTTCCCCAACAACTTGATGATGATGAGGCTGTGAATGAAACTCCTGATCCGATGGAAAAGGCTGATGCATATATGCTGACCAGGGCCTCCCCTTGTTTTTCAGTTAAAATTTCAAAAACTCACATAACAACACGTGCTGGAGTGGTAAGAATTCATATTTCATAGTTGTTTCAGACTACATATCTTCTCAGCATGTTTCTCACTTCTTAATGACTACTTATGCTGAGCGCAGAATATCCCCGTGAAGTTTACAAGAAGTTACCTCGGAGATGCAACAAGCCACATCGAAGTTGAGAATGAGATACGCGACACAACCTGGAAATTCCGGTGCGACTACCCCTCTGATGACGACACCAAACGACGCATATGCTGGTATCGCTTTACTCAATATGCAGGCCTTACTTTGGGGGATGCGTGTGTTTTTGAGCTGGTTGATGCTAGTATCCCAAAATTCCGAGTTGTCGTGTTCACATCGTAAGGAAAACATCAGATCATATCTCGCCAAACAACTAAGTCAGTGCACTTGCCTACTTCCTCTGGCCGCTACTGAACTGTTGTTGTTTTGCTGCATCTATCCTTCTGTAACTTCATGTATAACTGTACTACTGTAGTGCTTCTACTCCCATCCCTGTATTCGCTACTACTACTTTCATGACTGTTATCTGTTTGTTCGATGCTGTAACAACTATTTGGGTTGGGAAAATGCATCTTATTTGCATATATATGTTGTATATTCAGTTCTTATACGTGCATATTTATCGTGTTAATATCTAACCGAAAATAGCTTCAAAAGTGGCTCAGCATGCTTGCATTTCCTGAAAGGGTCTATTGAATGCAGCGATATGCATCATATATATTTGTTACATCACATTCAACTGGTTTTCCAAATAGCAATTCAGTGTCAATTCTTGATAATTTTCCGATAATATTGCTCAGCAAAATGTATCATACCATGCTGTGAAGAGATTATCAGTAAATTATTTACACAGTTGAACAAGTAGCTTCCCGATGTTCTTGAACTGTGTGCCACCATATGCAAATTTGTGGGCTTTTGACATTATCGCCCACATTAGCTAATTTGAATGTTATAGCACATGTGACTGTCGACAATGTACTGACCCATTCAATCAAATTTGTTTTTCCCCCCTAATAGCTTGTATTTTTTTAAATACCACAGTACTACTCCATCCTCAATACTTTACATTGTGTTGATTTATTTCGTCCGCAACTAAGCCATTCACACCACGTGGTTTCACTAACAGAGAGATATAAATTTTTAAATGAGAATTTACTACTACATCCAAAATGAGTTATGCTGCATCAATATAAAAAAAAAACTTTAAAATTTTAAAGTTTCACGATCTTCACGACCACATACTTACCCCATTTCCAGTTATATGCACCATTTACACTTTTGTAACCATAACTGCACGCCTCAAAACCAGCTAATTCAAATGGCGAATCACACGTTCCCCCCTTCCTTGTAAAGTCTAAATTCATTATATTTGGGGATAATAAGAGTTATTGAATGGCAACATAAAACAATTATCTAAAAATCCCAACGTTTTTTTATTCACATCATCAGCTGAGAGTGACATTGCAAATGATGGTAAAAAACTAAACATGAAAAAACATTCAGCACAGAACATTATATAATTATAATACACAGAGTTCATATGACCAACAACTCCTGTAATAAATGTCACTATAAATACTATCATACAAATCAATTTTTCCCACACCACACAACAACAAGGCAACATTGCTTCCTCCCAGAAGCTTTGTTTGCACTTTAGAACAACAGTTCAACCAAGGCTCGAAATTTGGATTATGATCAACCATATGAACAAGAAATGAAGTCTTGTGCAATAGTCGATCTGCCAACATTGCCGGTAAGAATTTTCTTCACTAATGAACACTTATCACCCACTAAGTAATGCAGTTTTCCAACAGTTTCACGTTACGTTGTATGCTTCTTATGATCAACTGCAGCATACAGTTCGCGAAATTTGGGTAAATGCCAGTGTTCATGCTTTACCAACAAATCAGCAAGCATGGTATTACGCATGCAAGTTCTGTAATCGTGTTGCAAATCGTTCTCCAAACAACAGATTTCAATGCTCCACCTGCCAAAATAATGACTGCGGCGCTATACCATGGTATATAATAACACTGACAACCAATATGTCGTAGACTGTATTGATATAATTTCGTACAACATGAATTTTACAAGGTTTTTAACAGAAAACGAAATCTAGATACCAAATGTTAATTCTGTTCTTTTTCCAGGGGGAGTTTAACCGTGCAGCTTCATGACGGTAGCGCTGAACTCGAGGTACGCATCTTCGGACAGTCAGTTGACACTATATTAGGGAAAAATACAAAAACCATGTCATCAATGTCAACTGAGGTATGAAAGACAATTTCACGATACGAAATTATACTCCACAACCAAATAGCTCATTATCTTTACCACTGTAATAATTTCCAGGAACAACATAGCATGCTGGAGACGGTGAATATGAACAGTAGCATAAGAAGATTTTACTTCCTCCTTTCCCGGCGCAACAATGGGAACGGGTTCCCAATCAACGGTTGGACTGTACGCTACGTAGTTGAAGCTTGATGCATTTTTACAAGTCCGAATATATTCTCGTTGGACGAAATAAATAAAATAAGATGCCAAATTCGTCCTGTATGTTTTTGTAATCGAAGCTCTGTTGTCGGTGGATGTCTACTATATATTGTAATTTAGTCTACATAATACGATGTCCCAACTACAATTTAAATAATTCAACGCTACTTCCATTAAACAGATATTGTGACAACATATGTACTGCGGTTGACACACCCAACATATAAATAATGCCAAAATGCTTCCGGACAACTAGCACATCAACCCAACTGCAAACACTAATTAACAACCTAACCATTCACACAACAATATTCATCACGCTCCACATATAATTCAGGGCTATCGTTCCCCAATTTACAAAAGTAATTGCACTCATCATATATAGGCAGTCACTAATTCATAATTACATATTCCGCAAGAAAATACAATACTTGCAGTGTTTCCTCAGCTCCCGTCACCTTCTTCCTCCACCATTTGAATAGTTTCATTATCACCTGCTAATCCCCAGATGCTCACCGATTTCTGCTCGTCATTGTACCAAAATGTCATTTCAAATTCTGTGGGTTCGCCGTTATCCGGCATCAGATACAGTAGTTTTGCTAATATGGCTAAGAAAAACACAATTTCAAACCATATAAATATCGTAGACAAAACACTTACGCACCATGTCAATCATCTACCATATGTACTTGCGATTAAATTTTCAACGCTAACAGAGGTTAGACAACATACTGGGCAGCTTACCAATGTACTAAAAATTGTGTGCCAACATATGCATTGTCCCAGCCTACTGAATCTGCTGCTTCCAGTCCTGATATTGACATTTTTTGTTCCTTCTTGACAGCTCAATATCACGAGTTGCAACCATGCATAATTCTGATTTAACATGCAATACAAACACTTGGCATACAACAATCTTGTATCCAAACATTTGTCATCAACAGCACAACACGTACTCATCACATGACTGATAATAGAGCACTCATTCCTGCATTCACTGCAAATCTCATCAATCTTGTAACATCCAAAATACCCCATTCGACCATAGTAAATATTCAATAAACGTTGAAGTATGCGCCATTTTATGACTCACAATATAATTAACAGAGTACACAGCACATAAGACACTATATAAACAGTTCACCGATGAAACAAAAATTCCATCACTACACAGAGGAAATACAACAGCTTGCAATGCATGTCAAAAATATATCAGATGCAAGACGAACGGTGGTAAGACAGTTGTTCAATTTACTTATTCATTAATTGTGATACTTACAAATGAAATACAATATACTCAATCTTGTAACAGCGGTCGTATGCTGAAACATCGTTACGAGTATCGATACGTGCAATACCGACAACTCAACAGCCGTGGTTCAATGCCTGCCGACATTGCAAACGCGAACGTATCTGTCAAACCTACAGTAACTGTGGCAATGTTTACTGCAACACAATACCGTGGTTAGATAAAAAACCCCAACATCCATTATATACAACATTTTTGCTACTGCACAGTATATCCACTACATATAGCTACATCAACATGTTCTATAACAGGAAAACACATACATACACGCCAACAGAAACTGGAACCTAACTGCAGTGTTCGCTTGTATGTGGAGCTTCGAGATGAAACTAGAATTATGGATGCTACAATATTTGGGCTCCCTTTGTAAATCTTTTTGGAGAGCACACTTGCAGCAATGTCAACAATGACTGAACAGGTACTATGATTGCCTAAAATATACAATCCCTAAAACAGCAACACACAGTAACTACAGCTACATTGATTGATTTGCTTCCTTATCAGGAACAGCAAAATCTCATAACATCAGCAAATGCAAAGAGCCCAACGACAAAATTCTACGTCCGCGTGCTAAGGTGCACACAAAACAGGAATCCCCGATTAACAAGGTGGGTGGTTCGCCGTATCCAGAACACCTAACAAAAGGACATCAGCACAGCAATGCAACCCCATCATACTCCAGCCACCAACAATCAAGGCAAATGAAGCTGCAAATCATGTACCGGTTGTATTCCGCTGTGATGTTTCTATTACTGTCATCCTGTATTTCTGAATTCTGAATTTTCATTGCTGCAATAAGGTGTCTCCCTTTGTAATCCTTTACTAAACTCTTCTGCAAATATTTACCTACTGCATTACGCATCTTATTCTCCAGTGCAAAATCAATTCTGCAATAACGTGTCTCACCTGGCTTTTGATAACAACTGGAATAACATACATATACAGACTTCATATTACGAAGCGGTTCAAGTCTTCCACCTTATGAAAAATTATCCTCCAGCTATGAAAGACGAAATCAATAGAGGGCACATCCTGCTACGAGACATGCATATAGCATTAAATCACATTGATACTATTGAAAACAGCATTGCAATTAAGCTTGCAAGTATGGGGGCAGAACAACCAAAGAAATGCATGATATTATATGAAGCCCCAGAAATAATACTGGATTTAATACGGAAGACAAATTAGAAGCTTCTAATCGTTACATATCACCCAGTGATACGGACTAGCTTTGACGAACATGCTTCCTTTGATTGTTTGACATTCCATAAGTAGTTCTGATCATATCTGCAACTCTAAGTAATTACAATAAATTATCCTTGCTGCCCACAATATTAACATTTTTATCATCGCAAAACACGTGTAATGAAACAAATGTTTAGCATTATAACTTATGCAGTATTACCCTGGGCTATAACTTAATGATCAATGTTTACATCCAAAGCACAATACCAACAACATGCGATTCTCCCTGCAACAAAAATACCATGTGCGAATCTCAGCTACATGGGGCAACCTCGGAATTCGGTAAACATTGTAGTGCGTGCCACTCTATCACCTACAGTATAATTCAAGTGACACACTACACCAACCATGCTATATAAACCACCTACTACACAGTTGGAACTATTATCAACATACAGAATTGGTGCAACAACTTTCAATGGAACTAAGCAACATATCAGCTGTCAGGGCAACCTTGGTAAGTTATTTCTTCCATTCAATTGTCTTATTGACAGTGTAACATTTATCAATCAGCTACTCCATATTCGATTGTATGACAGCCCTTATACAGTGAAACATGGATGAAGGTATCCATAACTGCAATGCCAACAACGCAACAACCGTGGTTCAATGAATGCCGAAACTGCAAAAACGAGTGCATCGGACACAACTGCAATAGATGCGGCAATGCTACCCACGATGCAATCCTATGGTTAGACAAACATTCAGCATACAATATGTGCAATAGTTCTTCCGCTGCCCACTGCATCTATTCCTTCCACGTACATACGTACTTCTGTATTTCAGTATCATTAAACTAAATATATGCAAACTAACAAAAACACAACCCTTCGCCGCAGCGGCCGCCTCTATGTCCAGCTACAAGATGAAACTGGAATCATGGATGCCACAATATTTGGTCTGCCCGTTGAAACTGTCATAGACAGCACTCTTGTGACAATGTCAACAATGACTGTACAGGTATTATTATCATTTGAAATATGCAACATATACAATCCATAACTACACCAACTATATCTTCAGTAATCTACCCACTTGATTTTCAGGAACAGCAAAATCTCCTTCTAACCACAAATGCAAGGAGCACAGCAGAAAAATTTTATGTCCGCATCCTAAGATGCACACAAAACAGGAACCCAAGATTAATAAGGTGGGTAGTTTGCCAAGTTCGAAGGGCACAATAAACAACTATCACAACCACTGTGCAAGGCAGATATGATGCAAGCAACATCCATCTAGCCAATTGAAGCTCCTATCAATATCACGCATGTTTACTACTCCTGTGCTGCCCTGACTGCGATGCTGAAATACCATATTTCTACTATCATGTTGTTCCAATCTCGTGTCTATGCAATGTACTATCTACCAGTTTTAGTGTCTTAATTTTATAAAAAGACTATTACCAGCTATGGATCCAATTACTACAAATATGATGCACTCACAGATCTTGAGACTATTTACAGTATAATTCCGATCAAATAACATCCAAACGCGATGCATAATAATCTTGCAATGAAAAATATATATCTCCGCCCATCAGACAAGCAAACATGCCAAGGCCACACCGCGCGCAACGCGCGCGGGGTGGAACCTAGTCACAACAATGTTCTAACCGACTACAACGAGTGAATGTTATGCATCAAATATATCTGAGCTTGCTTCCCACGATGTCAACTGATGCGACACTACAAATCGGCTTGTTACTACGAGCATACTTGTCGTTAAACGCCGAAAACTTTTAAATGGGAGAATGCGCAAAAACATGTCATGCGTTTCGTCGACTTGATGGGTCCTCATAGAGTAGAGACAAAGTTATTAATGCCCGATTTCTCAAAATCACTCGTTCATATGTCGTATAAATGGTAGATGTCACTCGGAGTAGGTACAATTCACACCTGCGAGGACACGGTGAAGATATTCTACGCGAAGTTCTTTCTGGTAGAAGAAAAAGTGACTACCATCCACCTATCTAGAATGCATAAAAAAAACACGATGAAGAGGGTGTTGCATTCATAAATAATTTCAGGACGAATTCGCTTGAATGCATAGAAGAGGTGGTAGAAAGTCGCTTGTTGGAAATCTGCCTACAAGGAATGCGAGATGAATAAAAAGCGATGTTGATCAATCATCAAATGTCAACTTTCTCAAAGTTGATAGATTGAACACTAATCGGGCCCTTCAACTACAAGTGTGGTCACGAGGTAGAAGTCAATGCAGTTACTTCGCAAAATTATCATAAACCTTCCTTCAAATAACCCCCGCCTTTACCTTTCTCTCTTAGTGAAGTAACCAAACTCTTCAAACTGTGGAGAAAAGATGGCGTGTTAACTGCACTTGAGAAACCCCCAACAGGTGAACAACTACGAGATCCAAAATGGTGTGAGCTCATGGAACTAGGTTTCATTCCATAGCTGAATGCAGGAAGTTGAGATGGCTTACATATAAGAAAACGAAAGAAGGTGAAATGATCATTGAAGAACCGGTCAAATATGTGCGCGATAAGCCTTTGCCCGCGCACTCGAAGGAAGATTCGAAGGGGAATGAAGTGGAAATGGTCTCAACTGCGGACCATGAATGGGAAGAAACTAAAACAACGCCCATTATCGCAGACGTCCATCAATCCGAGGATTGCATCATGGATACCGAAGATGCACGCGCAACAAGAGTTGTTGACTCATAAAAGTTTGAGCGATTTTATGATGAAATGATTTTTTCTCTCAAATGTCGTCTAGCGATTGCCAAAGCTAAGATTTCTGGAGAGCTACAAAGAGGATTTTTGATGACCAACGGTGAAGCGGTCTAAGTTGTGCGATCTTCAGGTGCGACCATGACTTTCTCATAAGCCGATAAGAAATAGGAGTGGAAACATCATACCGTTGTATGTGACAACTGTAATCAATGGTGTTGAGTTTAAAAGACCCTTTTTTCGATTGAGGATCAGCTGTAAATGTGATTCCACTCCGCACCCTAGAACTCGCAGACATACATGAGAAAAAGATAATCAAGCGAGCGTCTCCCTTGATGGGATTTGGAAATGATTCAAAAATGACTTTAGGTTTCTTCAGGCTCGGAATTCAAATCGAAAAGATCAATAGTTTCGCCAAATTTCATTCAATAAGTTCTAACACTATTTATCACATGATTATTGGGCGTGCATGGATTCATCGTTTTGATGCCGTACCATCGACCGCACATCAAATGATGAAAGCAATTTGGAAAGGAAGGGTGGTGGATATCCTATCTTAGGTCAGTCATTTTAATTTGAATGAAGCACATCTTACCAAAGTTTTTTCGTTCACGAAATTAGGAGATGAAGAAAATCCTTCAATCCTACCCCTTTACCTAAATGGGCTGATATTAAAAATCAATCACCTGCAGTAGTCATGTTAATGAGGGATAATACTGAAGTCGCACAAGTTATGAAACCTGAAACTTCGAGTGCTACAGCTCACAAGAAGAATATTTATTCTCTCAAACGAACGGTCGAGCATGACAGCGATGGTAATGAGGTTATTGGTTTATATCGCAATTGGAAAAAGTGTTATCGGATATGAAGGTGCGCGGGGCCATCTTCAAAACTCGAGGATGGCCCATAGATTCAAGAAGCAGAGAGAGATTGTAACATGAATGACATCCCATTCCACGTAACAAAAGATGGATTAAAGGAAGCTCCGGAGTGCTTTGAAGATAGGCCTAGGCCGCAGAAACAAGATTTAAAGGACGTATTTATGAGTCCGGATGAAGATATCAAGAGACTTGTATTCTTATCCGCAGATCTTGATAGCATCGAAGAAGAAGCTTTGTTATGATTTATAAAGAAGTACAAAGATGTATTTGCATGGGAATATGACGAGATTCCTGGACTTGATACACAAGTTACAATTCATATGTTAGATGTGATCTCAACTACAAAGCCAATCAAGCAAAGCATGTGTAATTTTAGGTCAGAAATAGAGGTCAAAATCAAAGAGGAGATCGAAAAGTTATTGAGATCAAAATTCATAAAACCCTTGCACCATCTCACATGGCTTGCAAACATCGTACAAGTTTTGAAGAAGAATGGATAGCTGCGAGTGTGCATAGACTTCAGAGTCCTTAATCGCTTTTGTCTAAAAGATAATTTCTCATTGCCCAATACAGATCTCATGATAGATTCTACAGCAGGCCATCAGATGTTTCGCTTAATGGATGTTTTCAGTGGACATAATCAAATTAATATGGATCCATAAGATCAGTAAAGAAAGCGTTCATCACACATGTCGGAGTATTTCATTATACCGTTATGCCTTTTGGATTAAAGAATGCTAGAATGGCTTACCAAAGAGCGATGATGGTTATTTTTTATGATATGATGCATCAGGAAGTGGAATTCTATTTTGAAGATTTGGTAATTAAGTCAATGAAAAAAATGACCATTTATAAGATTTGCGGAAATTATTTGAAAGATGTTGGCAATATAAACTGAAGATGAATCCCATGAAATGCGCGTTTGGAGTGACATGTGGAAAATTCTTCGGCTGCGTAATACACAGACAAGGAATTCAACCAGATCTCACAAAGATCTTGGTAGTCACAAGTTTTCCTCCTCCACAGACACAAACTGCACTCAAAATTTTCCTGGGAAAGCTGTCCAATCAGCGATGATTTGTCCCTGCAATTGCAGAGCTGACACCTTTTTCAATAACTTACTTGAAAAGAATTTTGTATATGATTGGAATAGGGAACATCAAGAGGCGTTTGACAAGTTGAAGGCGTTGTTGGATCCTGTGAGTAATGATTGCTCCCCAATTAGGATCGCCTCTGTTTCTTTATTTGAATTCTACAAGAAATCCATTGGTGCCTTATTATATATTATTTCTCGGATAGTCAAGCAGCTGAATCAAGACATTCATACATAGAAAGACATTGCCTGGCTCTATTCCTTGTCATTCAAAAGTTGAAACACTATTTTGCATCTCACAAAGTTGTAGTGATGACTAAAAGCGATCCCATACGATATCTTTTAGCCCATCCTACTCCTTGTGGAAGGCTAGCAAAGTGGTTGATGATCATATCTGCGTATGATATTACTTGTGCGCGACCAAAGACTATCAAATCACATGCCGTGGCAGATTTATTGGCGCAATATCCAAATGAGAATTTTGAACCAATGGTTGAAGGAACCTTTAAAGATCTAGAAATCAACATGATAGAAAGTACGGAATGAAAATTGAGTTTTGACAAATCATCTACTAAATCAGGAAGTGCATGTTTTATGTTTACAAAATCAGATGGAGAAATCCTACAAATGTCTCACAAATAAGATTTTAAGGTTACAAATAATGAAGCGAAATATGAAGCCTTGATTGAAGTACTTCTCGTAGCTAAAATTTTGGATGTTTGAGATATGATTGTCATGGGAGATTCCAAACTCGTTGTGAAACCATTTGCAGGAGAATTCGCGTTGAAAGAAATTAATCTACTGAGTTCAAGAACAATTGTACATAAATTAGTGCAATCATTTAGTTCTATCACATATGAGGACACCCGGCAATCTGGTAATCATCACGTGGATGCACTTGCTACTTTAGGAATGTAGGTGGCAAAAGACAAATGTTCGGTGCTAATACAGATTGAAGTGAAAGCTTCTGCAATAGTTGTTGATTGTTTGTGTGATTTAGAGATCATTGAATATGTTGATTTGAGGAAATCTATTATAGATACACTTACCAAAGGATCAAATTGGATGATAACAAAGAGTTTTTGTATTCAAGAAGGCCTGCTATATTTCAAAGGTTCGGAGGGGGGGGGGATTTTGATGCGATGTGTTGCTGAAGCTGAAGGAAGAGATTATATAGATAAAGTTCATCAGGAATCTTGAGGGGAGAATGAATTTTCATTGTACAAAAAAGCGCAACGATATGGAGTCTACTGACCTCAGATCAGCGCATATGTTGTAACTGTTCAGGGGGTGTGACAATTGTGCTTTAGTAAGAGATACACTTGCAATTTGCACCATTGATGAAGATGAAGACTTGAAAACACCTTTCATAAATTATCTACGAAATAACATTCTTCCAGCTGATAAAAGAGAAATCAGGTTGATTAAAAGAAAAGGAAGTATATATCTTTGGCAGGATTATCTTCTATGGAGAAAAAAATTTGATGGAAAACTGCTCAGATGTCTCGGTGGACAAGAGACTCATGTAGTAATGAAATCATCGCACCGAGTTGAACCTAAAGGGGGAGCGAAACTTTGCTGACAACTCCAAATTCTAGGATACTTTTGGCCATCAATGAAAGTATATTGTCCAGAAAAAGTTAAAAGGTTTCATCAATGTCAATACAGTGGTAACCTTGTACATTCCCCATCAGTTGATCTCCATGCGTTGGGGAAACCTTGGCCATTCCATACATGGGCTTTAAATTTCAACGGTCCCATACACTTGAATCTAGAGGAAGTTGGTATATTCTCACTGCGACTGAGATTTTCACAAAATGGGTAGAGGCCATACCACTAAAATTGCGATTGGAAAGTTGTCATGAAGTTCATTTATGACAATATCATTTACAGATTTTTTTATTCCAAACACTATTAGATAAGTGCATATAACACTAGATAAATTTTCTCCAGTCTTTATTATCGGAAGGAAACGGCCAAGCAGAGGCGAAAAATAAAACCTTGATAAGGGTTCTTGGTAAAACATTTGCAGATGATCACAAGAAATGGGCAGATGCAATTAATATAGCCTTATAAGCGAATCGCACTTCACAACGCATTCCCACATGAGCCTCTCCATATTCACTATGTTATGGGGCTGAGGCCGTTGTCCCAATTGATATTTTTATGGTTTTGTAACGGATTACGCAGCGGAATAAATAAGAAAAGGATCCGCACAAGACCCTCCAAGGATCACACGAAGAGAATTCATAACGAAAGTAAATGATTCATAACAAGTACCTTGTGGGTCTCCTGTGATGACTTCAAACACAAGTAATGTTGTGTCTCTACGGTTGAACCACGCCTGGGATTGAGATCTAGATCTTCCAACTACTTGTGCAAGCTAGGAACGGTGGAAGAGGAAGAAGAAATCACGCAACAAAGACCAAATAGGGGTTCAGCCCTCTCTCTTTGGCCGACGGGGTAGGGGCAGCCTGCACAAGGGGGGTGGCCGGCTTATATTGTGTTGTCTAGCTCCATCTTCTTGCTTTCTCTCCTACTCAAGTAATGTTATGAGAATTAGTTGTAGGAAGGAAGCTAGAAGCATCCTTTATATATTCCAACAACTCCTTGTTTACTACATAACGACCCTCTCCTAATCCTACTCAAGTTCGGATTAGTCCCTCTTGCATATTAGTCCTACTAAGTTAGCAAGTTGTTGCACTTTGATCATTATAATAATTAATCATATTAATTAATTACCAAGTCTAGTTCAATCCATATGGCGTGTGACCCCATCGGTTTCTACTTAGTTGGTAGTAACTATTTACTGACATGGAGCGGTGTCTACCAACACATCCATTCCCCCCAAATAATAGAAATACTCATCCAACAAAACTTGTGCAAGAATTGTCTCATCCCTTTGTCTCTATACCCGGATTGGACATGAGACATACAAGTCACACTCGTATATCCAATCTATAGTTTCTCGATCCTGGGAATAGCCTTATCCATGCAGATAACATCAATATTCCATATTGAGTCATCTGAGTCTGGCCAGACATTCTATAAGCACTATCCCTCGAGTGGCCGCGGATATTTGCTCCCATTATGTGGGAGGGACAAATTCTATCTACATCATTACGATCTCTAATCTTGCTTCATATTGTGTCTGATACGCGCCTTTATGGCTACCCAGTCACGGTGTAGCGTTTGACGCTACCAAGACACAATATTCCACAACTAGATGATCTAGTGACTTCAAGTCTAAGGATGACAATACCGTTGTCACCGTGAGAAGCACTTGTGAATTTACATAACTAGTATGTAGCCTTCTCCGAGATGGATCTATCCAGTATGCCATTGCACCTAATGCATACCCATGCGTTGGATCATGGTATCTTTATATCAATCCAACCCCATACTAGTCTATAGATGAATGTCCTGTTAATCAGTATATAGGACAAGGGAAATATTTAAGATAAATAACACAATTGTAAATCTAAGGACTTCATTATATTAAATATCTCCATAAATAAAACAATGAATCTTCTAGCCAATAATTGTTCATACTAAAGTAGATTGCCTCTAGGGAATCTATTCTAACAGTCTCCCACTTGCACAAGAGCCAATATGGTGGATCTCGTATGCCAATAGATCTAGTGTACCCTTCATGCTTGCACTGCACAAGCGGCGTTGTTGGTGGATCTGACAGATTCACATTTGTAGGAATCTTGCATATCCGAACATCTCCTCTATCGATAATATCTCGAATAAGTTGGAATGTGCTTGGATTTCTGGTGTGACCTGGGTTCCTTTGATTGTGCGATCACTCCAATGTTGTCACAATAAAAATATATCGGACCCTCAATTCTAGGACACACCAAGCTCAGTGATGAACTTCCTAATCCAAACAGCCTCCTTTGATGCGCCATTGACAGCAATGTACTCAGCCTCTGTTGTAGAATCATCCACTGTCACTTGCTTGGAACTCTTCCAGCTCACCCCTGCTCCATTTAGGCAAAAAACGAAACCCGATTGCAATCTGAAATCATCTCCGTCAGTTTGGAATCTTGCATCTGTGTAACCTCTTACACAAAACTCTTCCTCACCTCAAAATATCAAGAACGCGTCCTTAATTCTTCTTAAGTACTTTAGAATTTTCTTGACTGCAATCCAGTGATATCTGCTTGTCATACTCAACGCTTATGACACATCTGGTCTAGTACATATCATGGCGTATATGATGGATCCTATGGCCGAGGCATAGGGAACCCTACTCATGCGATCTTTCTCAATCTCATTGGAACGAAAACCACTCTTCGAAAGGGTGATTCCGTGCGACATCGCCAAGAATTCTTTCTTGGAATCTTTCATGTTAAACCTCTTCAACAACTTATCTATATATGTACTTTGACTTAGGCCAAGCAGATTCCTAGATCTATATCTATAGATCTTAATACCGAGTATATAAGCTGCTTCACCTAAGTCTTTCATTGAGAAACACTTTCCTAGCCAATGTTTAACATATTGCAATATAGGAATGTCGTTTCCAATGAGTATTGTGTCATCGACATACAAGACCAGAAAAGCAACATAACTCCCACTAACCTTCTTGTAGACACAAGATTCATCTTCGTTTATGATGAAGCCAAACTCTTTGACTACTTCATCAAAACGTCGATTCCAACTCCTAGAAGCTTGTTTCAATCCACAAATGGACCGCTGAAACTTACAGAACTTGTTGGCTTGCTTTGGATCTTCAAAACTATCAGGTTGTGTCATGTACACATCCTCGAGGAGATTCCCATAGAGGAATGCTGTTTTGACATCCATCTGCCAAATTTCAAAGTCGTAGTAAGCTGCAATAGCAAGTAAGATTCGAATGGATTTGGTCATTGCGACTGGTGAAAAGGTTTCATCATAGTCTATACCATGAATCTGTCATGAAAGTGTGTAATGTAGACTAAATACAAGACCTAAATACTCTAGAAGGGGGGGGGGGGTTGAATAGAGTATGGAAACTTTTTGCAAAACTCAAAACTTAACAGATTAGCTTTGTGTGAAACTCAAATCTCAAGGCCTTGAGATTTTAGAAAACTGTCTGAAACTTTCAAAGGCAAAAAGAAAGCTTCAAGGCCTTGAACTATTATCAGTTCTAAGCAGCTTATGAACCCTAGTATGATTTGAGTTGTGTGCAGCAGATAATAATCAAACTGTAAAGTAAAGAACACAAAGCAATTTACAGAGTTCAGTCCCAATGGACCTAATCTCTGCCTGAGGGATCTAATCCCACCAGAATTGGGCAAACACTTCTTATTACTCACACAGAAACAGCCCTAGATCTTCAAGCCTAAGTGATTTTCCTTACACCTATACAGCATGTGGTTCCAAACCTATCTAGTTCCAGCTACTAACTGTTGAGCTAACAAGAACCTCTTGTTGTTCACTTGAACAACCAGCCACTAGGTTAAGTGAGGTTTAAGATACTTAAATGATACACAGATTAAAAAATAAGTGAAGAACACAGTAGAGGAAATAAGCTATTGAATCCTGGATGTGTTCTTCTGGAAACTGGATTGATTTGATCTTCTGGAATCTAGATTGAAGCTTGAATCCTTGTGTGTGTTTGAATGAATGATCTCTGACAAATTGGTCACACCTTTCTGAGTATTCTGCAAGCCTCTCTCCCTTCAAAATTCAAACCAGTCTCTTTTATCCACAGCTGCAACTGACTGAGAGATTTTAGGATCTCAGCTCCTACAAATCCTCCTTCTATTTTCAACTGAAATTCAAACAGCTCTAAGTGGATATCCGTTTGAGTTTGTTGAGATTGCTGTTGCACGTTTAACAAACCTACAACAACATTAAAACACAGTAACAACAAAATCCAGAAAGATAACAGTGCTATGACTGTTTGGTTATCAAGTTTCTGATAAAACTGGTTAAAAGATTGGAATAGTAATCTGTTTAACTTCTGAAACATATAAATCATGAAAAAAAGTTTAAGACTCTTAGAATTCAATGAATAATCACAATAATAAGAATCACAACCTGCAAGAAAGAATCAACTTAGTTCTGTAAAAACTGTCAGCAGCTCAAGGCACATCTCAAGGCCTTAGAGCTCAAAACCTGCTTCACAGATATTCAAAGTCAAACCCAGAAAACTTTGATTCTTCCTCTTCTGATCATCTGCAATTGTGTTAGATATGTAGATAATTTAAAACAATAATATATTTAGCAAAACCCAAACTGCAACACAAAACTTGTTAGAACATATAGCAGGATAAAAGCAATTCTCAAGGCTTTGAAGCTCTGTCAGTATCTCAAGGCCTTGGAATATCTGAAATGCTTTGCAGCTTATGTCTTTTTATTTTTCTTTCATCACTCAAAACAATTACCATCCAAAAGACATTCAAGGGTCTTTGAATCAACAATCTCCCCCTTGATGAAAGACAAAACCTACAGTCTTGTATAGATTTTCGTGCCACTTGTTATAAAAATTAGATAACCACATATTGCAGATACAATAGACAGTAATACTACAGATAACCAGGAAACCACAGATAATCAGCAAAATTTACATATAACCACAGTAATATAATAACACAACTGATTAAACCAAAACAACTGAGTATAATTATTATTCAAGTACTGCAATTAACACATAATTTCTCCCCCTTTTTTACTTTCATCAAATAAAGATGAAGAAATGTTGGATCATTACTCAGAGTCTTAAAAAAAACTAAACAAAATTATTGCTAGAAAGTCAAGGCCTTGGGAACATAAAAGAATAAGAGAAAGAAATAGAAGGTTAAGGCTTTGGTCTTCTCTGATCTTCAATTCTTCTTTGATGTCTGGCCTTTCTCTGAGCCTTCTCCAACTTCTTCTTCACTTGCAGCATCTTCAGCAGACTGATTACCTTCTTGTTTAGCTTCCAATTCTGCAACAACTTCTTGAATTATCTCATCCATTTTCTTCTAAACCTGCATTGAATCCCCCTCTATAGCTGCATCAACACCTGTGTCTTCACCAGCATCTTCTTCATCAGTTTGTTCATACATATCCTTGGAAGTAAGCACCACTGGAATTGGATTATTTTTCTTCTTCAGAAATCTCACAGCCTTTCATCTGAATCCACACTGGTGTCATGACTAGTAGCAGAAGGTATCTTCTCCAAGTTCAAACCCTTGATGACAACATCCAGCTTTCCATTTATAACTTTCATCAAGGCCTTGAACTGGTTAAATTCAGCTGACAGATCAAATAACCTTTGTCTGAGATCTTCAATCTCAACCTGCTGATCTTCAAACTTCTCAACCAATAAAGAATAACCCTCATTGGCTTGTCCTTTCCCTGATGTACCCCCTTTGGCTTCACAAACTCCTTCTCTGCAAGTTCCTCCTTTGAATAAAACTTCCAATGTCCTTTCCCAGTCTGAACTTCCAATGTCCTTTCCCAGTCTAAACTTCCCCAATCCTCTGAAGTGCAGTCTCATCAATCAACCCAAAACCTCCAGTTCTTTTCCTCTCTTTTCACAGGCACATCAAAATATTCAAGGAAAAGAGGTAACAGGTTGGCATATGGAAGAGGATAGTTTCTATTTCTGGTTGCACAATAAATCTTATGCTCCATAACAACTGTTGGAAAGTCTATCTCAAACCCTTGAGATATGAGATACATCAAAATAAGAACCTTATCAGTCACCAACTCCCTTGAGTTCTCCCTAGGAACTACACTTCTCATCAGAATTGTAAACAGGATTTTGGCTTCACAGTTGAGCACAGAGTGTGTCAACTGCTTTGGACCAGAGGGTACACCATCAATGAAAAACATCTCCTTTGCCTTATCCAGACACTCCTTCCTATCAGGGTAATCTACAACATTATACTTCCTAGGAATGCCCAACACTTCGGCAAAAGTCCTATGATCTAACCTCAAGTCTATCGCACCCACGTTTGAAGTTAACACCATTTTATCATCACCTTCAGAAACCAAATTCACATAAAAAAACCTAGTTAAACTAGGATAGGCCTTTGAACTAGGATTTAATACCTTCCAAACTGCAGTTTCTCTTAATTTTCTTATGCAATCAATATCCAATTTGTCTAACAACTCCTCAGAAACCATACTACAGATAGCTACCTTAGATGAAGCATAACCTTGCATCCATACAGTTCTAACCTCGAAACTAACAAACCACTCTGCAGGAAGTACATTCTTACCTTGATAACCTTTCTTGGTTGCAGCAGCAACCTGCTTAACCCTAGTTTTCTTCTCTGAGGGTTTTCTCTTCTGTTTTTCTCCTTCAGATGGTTTCTTCTTGCTTTCTTGAGCAGATTTCCCCTTTTCCTCTTCTCCAGTCTTTTTCTTCCCTCCCCCTTTCTTCTTCTCTGACCTAGGTTGATCACCACACTGAGTCTGTTTCTCCTGCTGTGGATCAACGCTTGAGCCTTCATTTCCCTTCTATGTTCTGGACTTCTTTGCAGGAGGAGTGTCCTCATGCAAGCTCTGAGTGTTTTCTGAATCTGAATCAGAAATCACTATCTTCTCCTTCTTATTTGCCCGCTTCTTGGATCTGCCAGAAGGCTTTCCCTGTTGCTGAATTCTGACTGATTTGCGCTCCATTTTGGGGTTTAGGGTTTTGAGAAGAGAATGTGATTGTGAGAAATTGAGAGAGAGAGGAGAGTCGTAGATTATTGAGATAGAATGAGAGGAATAAGCCCTGACTTTCAGCTTAAGTAGGTTGAAAGAGATGAGTCATAAATGCTAAATCAACATGCAAAATAGAATCTTGAAAAATATATTTTTGAAAATTTTAGAAAATTCTCCGAGTAACTCAATTATTATACAGTTATCTAAAAATATAAGATATAATATTTGATGATCAATTATTTTTTAAAAAAATTACAGATGTTTTCAAGACCTGGAGAACAATCTCAAGGCCTTGAGATTTTCTGCAGCTTGAGAAACTTCAAAGCTTTGAGCTATACTTTTAAGGCTTTGAAATGTATAATCTCAAGGCTTTGAGATTTCAACACATAATCACATATAAGTACTGATACTCCTCCTAAACCAATGCATCCTTGTTTAACATCCCCAATTCAAGCCTTAGAGATGAAAACCTATCATCTGGCAAAGGTTTAGTGAAAATATCAGCAATCTGCATAGAAGTTGAAATAAAATTTAAAACAACATCACCTTGTTCTGCATGATCTCTAAGGAAATGATGTCTCACATCTATGTGCTTGGTTCTTGAGTGATGGACTGGATTCTTAGAGATTGAAATAGCACTTGTGTTGTCACAATGAATAGGCACATTTCTGAAATTGTAGCCAAGATCTCTAAGTTGCTGAGCAATCCATAAAACTTGTGAACAGCAAGCTCCAGCTGCAATATATAGAGCTTCTTTAGTTGATAATGCTACAGAATTTTGCTTTTTGGAATGCCAACTGATCAATGAAGATCCAAGAAATTGTCAGCATCCATAAGTACTTTTCTTGTCTACTTTATATCCTCCAAAATTTACATCTGAATAGTACTCAACATAAAATTAGATCTTCTTGGATACCAAAGCCCTAAGTCTCTGGTTCCATTCAAATATCTAAAAATTCTTTTGACTGAAGTTAAATGACTTTCCTTAGGATCTTCTTGAAATTTAGCACACATACAGGCATTGAACATAATATCAGGTTTACTAGCAGTTAAATACAACAGTGATCCAATCATACCTCTGTATTCCTTTTGATTCACACTCTTACCATTTGAGTCCTTTTCTAACGAGAGTGATGAACTCATAGGGGTTTTAAGCACCTTGGACTGTGACATATTGTACTTGTTCAATAAGTCCTTGGTATACTTTCCTTGATGTACAAAAATTCCTTTCTTCATCTGTAAGATTTGAAATCCAAGAAAGAAATTCAGTTCACCCATTAAGCTCATCTCAAACTCCCTGATCAAACTAGAAAACTCTTTTGAAAGAGCATCATTAGTAGCACCAAATAGAATATCATCTACATAGATCTGAACTACTAAAAAAACACTTTGATGATGTTTAATGAAAAGATTTTTATCAACTAGGCCTCTTTTGAAATTATTTTCAAGTAGAAATTTTGAAAGTCTATCATACCAAGCCCTTGGAGCTTTTTTAGCCCATAAAGAGCTTTGTCCAGTTTATAAACATGGTCAGGAAAGTTTTCATCTTCAAAACCAGGTGGTTTTGCTACAAAAACATCTTATTGTAAATAACCATTCAGAAAAGCACATTTAACATCCATTTGATAAAGTTTTATGTGATTGTGAGATGCAAATGCAAGAAGTATTCTAATAGCTTCTAACCTGGAAACAGGAGAAAAAGTCTCCTCATAATCTATACCTTCTTCCTCATTATATCCTTGAGCTACCAGCCTGGCTTTGTTTCTTACCACTTTGCCATTCTCATCAAGCTTGTTTCTGAATACCCATCTGGTTCCAATCACTGATTTCTCTTTAGGTCTGGGAACCAGATTCCATACCTTGTTTCTTTAAAATTCATTCAGCTCACTCTGCATTGCAATGATCTAGTCTGCATCTTCTAGTGCTTCCTTAGTATTTTTAGGCTCAATCAAAGATACAAATGCACTAAGAGCACACAAGTTCTTCAACTGTCCTCTTGTCTGAGTTCCAGTTGATTACTTACATTTCTTTCTTGGTATCCAGGAATATTCTCCTTCAAGGCTTTGAGTTCTTGAAACAGTAGAGGGAGCATCATAGAAAGTTTCAGCTTCTGTCTCAAGGCTTTGAGATTTTGGTTCTGCAGGAGGTTCAAGGCCTTGAGATCCTGCTGATTGATTCTGCACATTAGTTTTGCCTTTGTCTTTTTTCACGGCATCATCATCAGACTCATGCTTGTTCTAATTTAGATCTGCAAAACTTTCACTCAGAGAATCCTTAGTACTTTCATCAAAAAACACATGAATAATCTCTTCCACTATCTTGGTTTTTCTATTGTAAACTCTATAAGCTTTGCTAGTTTGAGAATATCCAAGAAATACACCTTCATCACTACTAGCATCAAATTTACCAAGATTGTCTCTACCATTATTATGCACAAAACAGATACAACCAAAAGGTTTAAAATAAGAAACAGTAGGCTTTCTACCTTTAAACAGTTCATAAGGGTTCTTTTTCAAAATAGGTCTAATCAAGCATCTATTCAGCACATAATTGGCAATGTTAACAGCTTCTGCCCATAAGAACTTTGGAAAATTACTTTCAGAAGCATGGTTCTAGACATATCCTCAAGTGTTCTATTCTTCCTTTCAACCACTTCATTTTGCTGAGGAGTTCTAGGTGCAGAAAAGTTGTGTGATATGCCATGATTTGCACAAAACAAATCAAAGTCAAGTTGATCAAACTCCCTACCATGATCACTTCTAATAGATGCAACAGGTAAATTTTTCAAAGTTTGAAGCTCTTTGCACAATCTAGAAAATTCAGATGAAGCTTCAGTTTGTCTCTAATAAACATCACCCAAGTAAATCTAGAATAATCATTTATTATAACAAGCATATACCTCTTACCTTTTGGGTTCTGAACTCTCATAGGACCACACAAGTCCATATGAAACAGTTCTAAGGGTCTAGAAGTATTTACAAAGTTCTTTGGCTTGAATGAGCTTCTGGTCTACTTACCTTGTACACATGCCTTACAAACCTCATCATCTGAAAATTTCTGTGATGGTAAACCTCTTACCAAATCCTTTGATATGAGTTTATTCAAGGTATGTATACTAATATGCCCAAGCTTTCTGTGCCAAAGCTTTGAATCTTCCTTCAAGGCCTTGAGGCATTTTAGCTTGTCACCTGCAACACTGTTAATACTCATAGCATATAGATTATATGATCTAGGAGAAGTCAGTATGCAATCACCAGATTTCTCATCTTGCACCACACATTTCACCTTTTCAAATATAGCTTTATAACCTTTATCACAAAACTGAGAGATACTAAGCAGATTATACTTAAGTTCATCTACCAGATAAACATCAGATATAGAATTAGTAGAACCATTACCAATACTACCTATACCAATGATATTGCATTTTTCTTTGTCACCAAGTGTGATTGTTCCTCCAGATTTTTCGGTAAGTTCAGTAAAGAGAGACTTCTTTCCGCTCATATGTCTGGAACATCCACTGTCTTATATCCATTTCTGATCTTCCAAGGCCTTGGTGACATCCTGTAAAAACAAATAATTGCCTCAACAGGCTGTTAGACTAAGTGCAGAACTTTGAGTCATACTCAGAATCAGCCATGTTTGGTGGCCTAATTCCTTTTGGAACCCAAATCTGCCTAACCTATCCCTTAAGCTGACAAGGATAAGTATTCCTCATAATGTGAGGTTCTGATCTTCTAAAGGGACAAGTTAATCCGACATGACCAATTTTTCCAAAGTAATGACATTTTGGAGAATGCCTGCTACCAGATTTGACAAAAGTAGTTTGGATTTTCTTTGGAAAATTTGGATTAGAGCCAATCCAACTTTTATGCATTGATTTCAGACTTCCTCCAAGAATGAGATTCAGATTATGGTCTGAGCCTGTAAACATAGCTAGGACCTTCTTAGACTCTTGAAGTTTCTCAGTCAAAGAACATATTTGTTTTTCTAAATTCTCATGATGAGTCTTTAGATCAACATATCTTTCAGTTAAAAGAGTGTTTTGATCAACAACTTCTTTTATCTGTGCCTTCAAGGCTTTGAACCTGCTGTCCAAGGCCTTGAAGTCCTTTTCAAGCTTTGTCCTAGAAACTTAAACAGTTTTGTTTGTAAAAACTAGGTCCAGGTTTTCTTTTACCTGCTCATGAATCTTAATCTTTAAAGCAGAAATCTCATTTCTATAACTTTCCTCATTTAAAAACATACTCTTGAGAATTTCAGGAAGTACATCAGAAGGACTAGCAGTAGATTTTTTACCATATCTTCAATATGTCTGTCTGATGATTTTTCCTCATCATGCTTTGCCATGAAGCATAAGTTTGCTTGATCTTCTTCTGTGTCTGAGTCACTTGATGAATCAGAATCACTCCAGAAAGCCATCATGGCTTTCTTCCTTCTGTTGTCACTGTCTTTCTTCTGAAAGTTCCTGTTCTTCTTCTTTTGTGGACAGTCCCTTACTAAATGATCTGCATCACCACACTCAAAACAATTCATTACTTTAGTTTTATGTGACTTTGATGAAGGCTTACCTTTGTGGTCCTTGCTGCCTGAAGGTCTTGATCTCTCTCTGTCGTAATCTCTGTTACCAGAGTTTCTTTTCTTCTTGAGAATCCTGGCCAAGGCCTTGGAGCTCAATGCTAAAGCCTCTTCATCATCATGCTCATCTTCAGTCTCAAGGCTTTGAGACTTTTCACTGTCTTTTGCCCTAAGTGCTAAGTTCTTGATGTTTTCACTCAAATCACCTTCCACATCCTTCATAGAAATTTTATGAGTGAGTAGATTTCCTTGTAGATCATCTAGCTGAAGAAGACTTAAATCCTGAAATTCCTCAATGGCTGTTATCTTTGGATCCCACTTGGCTTTTGGCAAGCTTCTCAGAATCTTTCTGACCTTCTCCTCATTTGAGAACTTCTTTCCCAATGACTCCAGATTGTTCACCACATCAGTGAATCTTTTGAACATCTCCTTGATGGTCTCATCTGAATTCATCTTGAACAACTCATATTGCCTCAGAAGTATGTTGATTTGGGTCTGCTTAACCTGGCTAGTTCCTTCATATGTCACTACCAGTTTATCGCATACTTCTTTGGCACTCTTGCAATTTGACACTTTGTTGAACTCATATGCATCAAGAGCACAGTACAACAGATTCAAAGCCTTGTAATTTTTTGATACATTTTCCAGTTCAGTAACTGAAAGATTTTCCTCAGACTTGATACATCTGACTCCATCAATTGTAGTATAGTACTCATGAGGACCATTCTGAACTATTGACCACAGTTCCATGTCTTGATCTATGATGAACATCTTCATCAATGCCTTCCAGTGCATGAAGTTATCACCACAGAACAATGGAGGTCTGTTGGCTGCCCTTCCTTGTGAGAATCCCCCATCTCCTACATTAATCATAGTCACCAGATTGTTAGATCTATATCAGTGACACGAGCTCTGATACCAATTGAAAGTGTGTAATGTAGACTAAATACAGGACCTAAATACTCTAGAAGGGGGGGGGGTTGAATAGAGTATGGAAACTTTTTGCAAAACTCAAAACTTAACAGATTAGCTTTGTGTGAAACTCAAATCTCAAGGCCTTGAGATTTTAGAAAATTGTCTGAAACTTTCAAAGGCAAAAAGAAAGCTTCAAGGCCTTGAACTATTATCAGTTCTAAGCAGCTTATGAACCCTAGTATGATTTGAGTTGTGTGCAGCAGATAGTAATCAAACTGTAAAGTAAAGAACACAAAGCAATTTACAGAGTTCAGTCCCAATGGACCTAATCTCTGCCTGAGGGGTCTAATCCTACCAGGATTGGGCAAACACTTCTTATTACTCACAAAGAAACAACCCTAGATATTCAAACCTAAGTGATTTCCCTTACACCTATAGAGCTTCTGGTTCCAAACCTATCTAGTTCCGGCTACTAACTGTTGAGCTAACAAGAACCTCTTTTTGTTCACTTGAACAACCAACCACTAGGTTAAGTGAGGTTTAAGATACTTAAAAGATACATAGATTACAAAATAAGTGAAGAACACAATAGAGGAAATAAGCTATTGAATCCTGGATGTGTTCTTCTGGAAACTGGATTGATTTGATCTTCTGGAATCTGGATTGAAGCTTGAATCCTTGTGTGTGTTTGAATGAACTGCAATTGATTGAGAGATTTTAGGATCTCAGCTCCTACAAATCCTCCTTATGTTTTCAACTGAAATTCGATATCCGTTGGAGTTTGTTGAGATTGCTCTTGCACGTTTAACAAACCTGCAACAACATTAAAACACAGCAACAACAAAATCTAGAAAGATAACAGTGCTATGACTGTTTGGTTATCCAGTTTCTGATAAAACTGGTTAAAAGATTAGAACATTAATCTGTTTAACTTCTGAAACATATAAATCATGAAAACAAGTTTAAGACTCTTAGAAGTCAATGAATAATCATAATAATAAGAATCACAATATGCAAGAAAGAATCAACTTAGTTCTGTAAAAACTGTCAGCAGCTCAAGGCACATCTCAAGGCCTTGGAGCTCTGAACCTGCTTCATCGATATTCAAATTCAAACCCTGAAAACTTTGATGTTTCCTGTTCTGATCATCTGCAATTGTGTTAGATATGTAGATAATGTAAAACAATAATATATTCAACAAAACCCAAACTGCAACACAAAACTTGTTAGAACATATAGCAGGATAAAAGCAATTCTCAAGGCTTTGAAGCTCTGTCAGTATCTCAAGGCGTTGGAATATCTGAAATGCTTTGCTGCTTATGTCTTTGTCTTTCATCACTCAAAACAATTACCATCCAAAACACATTCAAGGGTCTTTGAATCAACATGTCAGACTCCTTTAGCCACCAATCGGACCTTATAGATAATCACATTACCATCCATGTCGATCTTCTTCTTGAAGACCCACTTGCACTCTATGGGGCGAGCCCCTTCGGGTGGTTCCACAAAATTCCATACTTTGTTGGTATACATGGAATCCATGTCGAATCTCATGGCCTCAAGACACTTCTGAGATTCCTGCCCTTTTATGGCCTCTCCATAGGTAGTATGCTCATCATCTATGAGAAACGTGTAACCAGACTCAGTCACGAGAAGTTCATACCTCGATGGCTTCTGGCGCACTCTACACGACCAACGGAGCTCTTGTGCTACTTGAACAGGTTCCTCCACAACATCTTGCGGTTCCTGCTCACGTTCCATAGTAGGATTAGTAGTTTGTGGCTGTTGGATTTCTTCAAGTTCTACAGTCCACCCACTTGCTTCTTTAGAGACAAATTCTCTTTCTTGAAACACGACGGTCCGAGCAACAAACACTTCGTTCTCACTTGGATTGTAGAAGTAATATCCCTTAGTTCCTTAGGGTATCCCACAAACTTAGACTTGTCCGACTCGGGCCCGATTTTGTTTGATTGTAAATGCTTTACATAGACATTGCAGCCCCAAATCTTCATGAAAGATAGTATGGGACGCTCCCACTCCATATCTCGTATGGAGTCTTCATGAATGATTTAGATGGAACACGGTTAATGGTCAAAGTTGCACACAGTAGAGCGTACCCCAAAATGATAATGGAAGATCAGTTTGACACATCATAGATCGAACCATATCCAATAATGTTCGATTCCCCCTTTCGGATACGCCATTCCATTGTGGCGTTCCTCGTGGAGTGAGTTGGGACAAAATCCCACACTCTCTAAGATAGTCGTCAAACTCTTGGCTCAAGTATTCTCCTCCATGATCCAATCGTAGAGCCTTGATACTTTTACCAAGCTGCTTATTACTTCATTCTTGAATTCTTAGAACCTTTCAAAGGACTCGAATTTGGCCTTTAAAAGGTATACAAATCCATATCTACTGAAATCATTAGTAAACGTGATGAAGTAGACATAACCACCTCTGGTAGGCGTGGCAAATAGCCCACATAAATTAGTATGCACGAGCGCCAATTGCTCACTAGTCCTCTCACCTTTCTTATTGAAAGGGGACTTTGTCATTTTTCCCAATAAACAAGCCTCACATGTATCATATGATTCAAAATCGAGTAAGTCTAGGAATCCATCCTGATGAAGTCTAGATACACGCTTCTCGTTTATATGGCCTAAACGACAGTGCCATAGATAAGCATGATTTAAATCATTTATTTTAATCCTATTGGTATTGATGTTATAGACAGGATTGCTTAGATCAAGGATATATAATCCATTAACTAATTTCCAACTACAATAGTAAATACTATCAACATAAATGGAACAACAATTGTTCTTTATTGAAATAGTAAAAATATCCTTGTCCAAACAAGAAATAGAAATAATATTTCTGCTCATAGCAGGCACAAAATAGCAATTATTTAATTCTAAAAATAATCCTTAAAGAAGAAACTGCTCGTACACGCTTATGGCCAATGTAGCAGCTCTTGCTCCATTCCCAACCCATGATGAAGAGACGGTTAAATTGACATCTATAACAAAAATACCTGGTGGTGGTGGAATCACTATTCCAAGCCTCTTATCCTCCAGATATTTTGGCCAGTTCCTCCTCCAGTGTCCAGGCTGAGTGCAATAATGACACTCTCCTTTAGTCACACCTTTGGAAATGCCACCAATAGGCTTAAGGGAAGGTTCCTTGGGTTTGGAAACTGTCTTGCCTTTGCCCTTGGAGGTTGAGGAAAACCTTTTGTCCTTTCCTTTATGCACCATCAGTATGGATTTGCCCTTACCCTTGTTGATGCTTTGTTCAGCTGTCCTCAACATGTTGAGTAAATCTGGCAGAGGTTTTGCGATCTCATTCATGTTATATTTCATGATGAACTTCCCATAACTCTTAGGCAACGATTGCAAGATGAGATTGGTGGACAACTCTTGACCCACCGGAAACCCTAGGCGGCCGAGATTCTGAAGATACCTGATCATCCGCAAAACGCGCGACCCCTCAGGGTTTCCCTTTGAAAAATGACATTTCAACAATGCCTTGGAAACTGTATACCTTTCAACCCTATCCTGCTCTTGGAAGAGCTGCTTCAAGTGTTCGATCATATCGACTGCATTCATGTTCTAATGTTGCTTCTGAAGCTCAGAGGACAAGGTGCAAAACATTAGGCAGGCATCATCATTAGCATCATCAACACGCTTTTGATATGCCTTTAAGGCTGTAGGAGTATTGTTTTTCGAACCTTAGGGAACTTGTTCCTCTAGAGCGTACAATTTTTTTCGTGCTTGAGAACGATTCTCAAGTTTCTGTACCAGTCTAGAAAGTCGATTCCAGAAAGATTGTCCTTCTAAAGGACAGAGCGTAGGGAGTGTGTTGAACTCGATGAGTTGTTTGCCATTGGAATTCTACAAAAGGAGTTATGCAAGTTTTAGTATTTGTGAACGATTAACTATATTTAATAATGGCTAGATTATTTAATACAGCTCCACTATTTTTCTACGGATTAATAACCCTCAAGATATTAATGCCGAAAATATCATTATATTTTCTAGTGGACCAAGATCCATATTTCACTTTCTTTTGAGCTTGCATTGGCAAGTCACCCAAAAGTTAGTTATTTAGGTAGGAACAATTCCAATTGCATCCCATGCAACTCTTGGTTCAATTGGGTAAATAACTCCTTATTTACCTATCCTATAAATAATCCCAATTGAGTGCCTCTAGGCTTTTAATCCTTCTTAAAAATACCTAGTTACGTCCAACCTCTTACTCCAACAATTGCACGTTACATGTGCCATCGCACCACATAATGATGAATCAAGTCGCCCTGCTTTGGCACGCACGAGCTTGATTAATTGATTTGTGATTAGTGTTTAAGTAACGAGAAGGAACATATAATATTTTAGTTTTGAGGGATTTTTCCTTTCAATTACTATTAATTATTTTGTCGATCCATATCAACTGATCTTCTTATTTGAGTTGGGAAAACTCCAAATAAAAGATCCGGGTTGTTTGATTATCTTATTATCCAATTGCATGCTTCATCCATACACCAACAAAAATCATAAGACAATAAAGTAAACATCCACAAAATAAAAATAACGTTATGTTGATATGGCCTCTTAGACTAAGATATTCACAAGCCAATGAGAATATGTGAACACTAAAATAGCAAGCTCATCTCCATGTGCCTCCATCTTTTGGTCCATCCTCCATATCCTTGTGGAATGCTCCATGCTCCATGTTGTGGCTCCTTTAATTCCTTGGGCTTCTTTGTATTCAATCTTGGCTATCATCTATTCTATATAGTACTAGCTAGCAACTATACTAAATAAAATAAATCTCACAAGTTGAGAAAATATACCGGCTCCCAGGCCGTAAACCCTAATTAATTATTAAATCAAATTGATCAGCTCGCAGGCCGTAAAGAAACCACAACATTAAAACTTCCACACCAAATCACATCTAAGGAAATATCCAATCACCATGCGAATTGCACATAAACAGTTAAAATCCAATTTTAACACGCTTAGTTAATTTTAATTGATTTTAGGATCACTAGGGTCAAACGGTCCAAGAGGCGCAACCAAACAAGTGGTTGAACCCCTTGGAGCCGACCGGACCGAGCCAAGGCCGGTCGGACTAACCAGTGGGGTCGGCCGAACCGCTTAGGCCTTCGGCCCTTTTGGCTTGGGCGGCAAGGAAACCTAGAGGGCGGTCTATAGGGGCCGATCCTCTATGGTAGTTGTATCCAAAAAAACTTCTTCCTTGTTCCCCAAGTCCAAAACGTTTCCAAATTTAAAACTCCTTTCAAATTTGTGCCCAAAACCTAGATCTAAGATCCTAAGATTTATCGCATCAATAAGTGCCAAAAATTCACCAATTCTCTACATCCTCATGTAAGATTGGATCATATTTTGAGTTGAATCAATATTTAAGTTACATCTAATATGCTTAATTTGCCGTTTAACGCAATAATTAACAACTACAGGTGAAAAACAACAAAAACGTAACACATAAACTAATTTATGCTCTACGACCCGTGGCTCTGATACCACTGAAGGCTTTTGTAAGGGATTACGCAGCGGAATTAAATAAGAAAAGGATCTGCACAAGACCCTCCAAGGCTTTTGGAATTAATCCACGCCTGGTATTGAGATCTAGATCTTCCAAATCCTTGTGCTCGCTAGGAACGGTGGAAGAGGAAGAAGAAATCATGCAACAGAGACCAAAGAGGGGTTCGGCCTTCTCCCTTTGGCCGACGGGGTAGGGGGCGACGACATGAGGGGGCGGTCGGTCTCTCTCGTGTTGTTTAGCTCTCTCTCTCCTTACTTTCTCTATTACTCAAGTAATTTTATGAGCATTAGTTGTAGGAAGGAATCTAGGAGCATCCTTTATATAGTCTAACAACTCCTTGTTTACTACATAAAGTCCACCTCCAAATCCTACTCAAGTTCGGATTAGTCCCTCTTGCATATTAGTCTTACTAAGTTAGCAAGTTGTTGCACTTTGATCCCTCTAATTAATTAATTTCGAATTCTTGTTCAATCCATATGGCGTGTGACCCCATATGTTTCTACTTATGTAGTAGTAAATATTTACTAACATGGAGCGGTGTCTAGCAACACATCCATTCAACCCAACTAATAGAAATAGTCATCCGACAAACCTTGTGAAAGTATTGTCTCATCCCTTTGTCTCTATATCCGTATTGGACACGAGACATGCAAGTCACACTCGTATATCCAATCCATAGTTTCTCGATACTGGGAATAGCAGTATCAATGCAGATAACATCAATATCCCATATTGATTCATCTGAGTCTTGCGAGACATTCTATAAGCACTATGCCTCGAGGGGCCGCAAATATTTGCTCTCGTTATGTGGGAGGAAAAATTATATATACTTCACTACGATCTCTAAGCTTGCTTCATATTGTTTCCGATACGCGCCTTTATTACTACCCAGTCAGGGTGTAGCGTTTGACGCTACCAAGACACAATATTCCACAACTAGATGATCTAGTGACTTCAAGTCTAAGGATGACAATATCGTTGTCACCGCGAGAAGCACTTATGACTTTACATAACTAGTATGTAGCCTTCTCGGAGATGGGTCTATCCAGTATGTCATTACCCCTAATGCATACCCATGTGTTGGATCGTGATATATTTATATCAATCCAACCCCATAGTAGTTTATAGATGATTGTCCTGTTAATCAGTATAACGGACTAGGGATATTTAAGATAAACAACATGATTGTAAATCTAAGGAAATCATTATATTAAATATCTCCATAAATAATACAATGAATATTCTAGCCAATTATTGTTCATACTAAACTAGATTGCCTCTAGGGCATCTATTCCAACAGTCTCCCACTTGCACTAGATCCAATATAGTGCATCTGGTATGCCAATAGATCTAGTGTGCCCTTCATGCTTACGCTGCACAAGCGGCATTTTGAGTTTGATTATGCTGCACAAGCGACTTTTTGAGTGGATCTGACAGATTCTCATCTGTTGGAATCTTGTATATCCGAACATCTCCTCTATCTATAATATCTCGGATACGGTGGAACTTCCTGAGTACGTGCTTTGTTTTGGTTTGACCTGGGTTCCTTTGATTGTGCGATCCCTCCACTGTTGTCACAATACAACTCTATATGATCCTCAATGCTAGGAACCACACCAAGCTCAGTGATCCTCAATCTGAAATCATCTCTGTCGGTTTGGAAGCTTGCATCCGTGTAACCTCTTACACGCAACTCTTCGTCACCTCCAAATATCAAGAACACATCCTTAGTTCTTCTTAAGTACTTTAGGATGTTCTCGACTACAATCCAGTGACTCTCACCTGGATTGGACTGATATCTTCTTGTCATACTCAACGCGTATGACACATCTGGTCTAGGACATAACATGGCGTACATGATGCATCCTATGGCCGAGACATTGGGAACCCTACTCATGCGTTCCTTCTCAATCTCATTGGAAGGACAATCACTCTTCGAAAGGGTGATTCCATGCAACATGGGCAAGAATCCTTTCTTGGAATCTTGCATGTTGAACCGCTTCAACACCTTGTCTATATATTTACTTTGACTTAGGCTGATCAGCCTCCGAGATCTATCTCCATAGATCTTGATACCAAGTATAAAAGCTGCTTCACCTAAGTCTTTCATTGAGAAACACTTTCCTAGCCAATCTTTAACATATTTCAATATAGGAATGTCGTTTTCATTGAGTAGTATGTTAGCCACATACAAGACCAGAAAAGAAACATAACTCCCACTAACCTTCTTGTAGACACAAGATTCATATTCGTTTCTGATGAAGCCAAACTCTTTGACTAATTCATCAAAACGTCGATTCCAACTCGTAGAAGCTTGTTTCAATCCATAAATAGATCACTGCAACTTATAGAATTTGTTCTTGCTGTGGATCTTCAAAACCCTTAGGTTGTGTCATGTACACGTCCTCGAGGAAATTCCCATATAGGAATGTTGTTTTGACATCCATCTGCCAAATCTCATAGTCATAGTAAGCTGCAATAGCAAGTAAGATTCGGATGGATTTTGTCATTGCGACTGCTGAAAAGGCTTCATCATAGTCTATACCATGAATCTGTCAGAATCCTTTAGCCACCAATCGGCCCTTATAGATAATCACATTACCATCCATGTCGATCTTCTTCTTGAAGACCCACTTGCACTCTATGGGGCGAGCCCCTTCGGGTGGTTCCACCAAAGTCCATACTTTGTTGGTATACATGGACTCCATCTCGGATCTCATGACCTCAAGCTACTTCTGAGAGTCTTGCCCTTTTATGGCCTCTCCATAGGTAGTATGCTCATCATCTATGAGCAATGTGTCACCAGACTCAGTCACGAGAAGTTCATACCTCTCTGGCTCCTAGCGCACTCTACTCGACCTACGGAGTTCTTGTGCTACTTGAACAGGTTCCTCCACAACATCTTGCGCCTCCTGCTCATGTTCCATAGTAGGATTAGTAGTTTGTGGTTGTTTAATTTCTTCAAGTTCTACAGTCCACCCACTTGCTTCTTTAGAGACAAATTATTTCTAGAAACACGCCGGTCCGAGCAACAAACACTTTGTTCTCACTTGGATTGTAGAAGTAATATCCCTTAATTTCCTTAGGGTATCTCACAAACTTACACTTATCCGACTCGGGCCCGAGTTTGTCTGATTGTAAACATTTTACATAGACATCGCAGACCCAAATCTTCATGATTGACAGTGTGGGACGCTCCCACTCCATATCTCGTTTGGAGTCTTCATGAATGATTTAGATGGAACACGGTTAATGGTGAAAGCTGCACACAATAGAGTGTAACCCCAAAATGTTAATGGAAGATCAGTTTGACACATCATAGATCGAACCATATCCAATAGGGTTCGATTCCTCCTTTCAGATACGCCATTCCATTCTGGCGTTCCTGGTGGAGTGAGTTGGGACAAAATCCCACACTCTCTAAGATAGTCGTCAAACTCTTGGCTCAAGTATTATCCTCTGCGATCCCATCGTTGAGCCTTGATACTTTTGCCAAGCTGCTTCTCTACTTCATTCTTTAATTATTTGAACCTTTCAAAGGACTCGAATTCGGCCTTCATAAGTTATACAAACTCTTATCTACTGAAATCATCAGTAAACGTGATGAAGTAGACATAACCACCTCTGGCAGGCGTGGCAAATAGCCCACATACATCAATATGCACAAGTGCCAATTGCTCAGTAGTCCTCTAACCTTATTTTATTGAAAGGGGACTTTGTCATTTTTCCCAATAAACAAGCCTCACATGTCTCATATGATTCAAAATGGAATGAGTCTAGGAATCCATCCTTATGGAGTCTAGATACACGCTTCTCGTTTATATGGCCTACACTACAGTGCCATAGATAAGCAGAATTTAAATCATTTATTAATCCTCTTGGTATTGATGTTATAGACAAGATTGCTTAGATAAAGGATATATAATCGATTAAATAATTGTCCGCTGCAATAGTGAATCTATCAAAATAAATGGAACAACAACTGTTCTTTATTGAAATAGTAAAACCATCCTTGTCCAAACAAGAATTAGAAATAATGTTTCTACTCATAGTAGGCAAAAAATAGCAATTATTTAATTCTAAAACTAATCCTTAAGGCAGAGACAACTCGTACACGCCTACGGCCGATGCAGCAACTCTTGCTCCATTCCCAATGCGCAGGTCTATCTCTCCTTTAGCTTATCTTCTACTTCTCTTTAGATCCTGCACATTTCGACAAATGTGAGATCCACATCCAGTATCCAATACCCATGATGAAGAGACAGTGAAATTGACATCTATAACAAAGTACCTGGTGGTGGGGGAATCACTATTCCAAACCTCTTATCCTCCAGATATTTTAGGCAGTTCCTCCTCCAATTCCCAGGCTGAGTGCAGTACTGACACTCACCTTTAGTCACACCTTTGGCAATGCCACCAACAGGCTTAAGGGCAGGTTCTTTTGGTTTTGAAACTGCCTTGCCTTTTCCCTTGGAGGTTGAGGTAAACCTTTTGCCCTTTACTTTTTGCACCATGATTATGGATTTGCTCTTACCCTTGTTGAAGCTTTGTTCATCTGTCCTCAACATGTTGAGTAAATCAGGCAGAGGTTTCATGATCTCATCCATGTTATAATTCATGATGAACTGTCCATAAATCTCAAGCAAAGATTGCAAGATGAGATCGGTGGCAAACTCTTCACCCACCGGAAACCCTAGGCGACCGAGATTCTCAAGATACCCTATAATACGCAACACGAGCTGATCCTCAGGGTTTCGCACTGAAAAATGACATTTGAACAATTCTGTGGAACCTTCATACCTCTCAACCCTAGCCTGCTCTTGGAAGAGCTGCTTCAAGTGTTCGATCATATCAACTGCATTCATGTTCTCATGATACTTCTGAATCTCATGTTGGGTTTTGACATAGGTAACGCAGCGGAATAATAAAAATTCCTGCTCAAAGCCCACCAAGGATCACAGGAAGAGTTATCATAACATGATAAGAGCATAGAGGATGTGTACCTTGATTTGGGAGATCACACGAAGAATAGTGTCTTCGTCTCTACAATATCCACACCTTGGATCTTAATTGGATTCCTTCTCACCGCAATGTGCTAGCGACGGAAGAAGGAGGATAAAGATCACGCGAACCGAGGAAGAGCCGCGGCCAAGGGAGGCCAACGGCTCCATGGGGGCGGACGCGCAAGGGGCGGACGCCTCTTGTCTTGTCTCTTTCTCTTGATTTGTTAAATTCTCTCAATAATGACTTGTGTTAAAGAATTAACAAGCTAGAGTTCCTTTATATAGTCATAAATATTTATTAACAATGTAAAGGCCCTAATACTAATCATGTCCTTACATGGATTAGCCCCACTTGCAAATTAGTCCTACTAAGTTTGCTTGTGGTTGTGTTATGATCCTTTTATTAATTATTCCAACTAATTAATACCTACAGCCAATTGAATCCATCCGGTGTGTGACCCCATAGGTTTCTACTTAGTTGGTAGTAACTTATTACTAACATGGATGGGTGTCTAGCAACACATCCATGCCACCCAACTAATGGAAATAAGTAAGTGATCCTGACAAACCTTATGCCCAATATTACATATTGCATCATCCCTTGTCTCCATATACAGATTGGAAACGAGACATAATAGTCACACTCGTATATCCAATACATAGTTTCTCGATCCTGGGAATATGCTTATGCAAGCAGATAACATCAATATTTCTATATTGATTTATCTGAGTCTGGCCAAACATTCAATAAGCACCATCCCTCGAGTGGCCATGGATATTTGCTCCCATTATGTAGGAGGGACAAATCCTCTCTAAGTCGCAACGTTGAATAACATCGAAGCATGATATTCCACAACTAGAGTATCTAGTGACTTGAAGTCTAAGGATTACAACATTATTAGCTCTACGAGAAGCGATTTTGACTTTGACATAATCTAATGTATCCTTCTAGACGTGGGTCAATCCAGTATGCCATTACTCCTAATGCATACCCATGTGTTAGACTTGATATCTCCATATTAATCTACACACATACTAGTCAATATTTGATCGTCCTATTAACCGATATAATGGACTAGGGATATTTAAGATAAACAACACATTGTATCTAAGGACTTTATTATTACATATCACAATAATTAATAAATTGATATTCTATCCAAAACATCGTTCATACTAATAGATTGCCTCTAGGGAACATATTCCAGCAGTCTCCCACTTGCACTAGAGCCAATCTGGCGCATCTCGTATGCCTATATATCTTGCTTGCCCTTCATGCTTTCGCTGCGCAAGTGGCTTCGTGAGCAGATCTAAAAGATTGTCATCCGTTGGAATCTTGGACAGATTCACATCTCCTCGATCGATCATATCACGAATAAGATGGAATCTCCTAAGTACATGCTTTGATTTCTGGTGCGATCTTGGTTCCTTGGCTTGTGCGATCGCTCCAGAGTTGTCACAATACAATTCCATGGGATCCACTATGCTAGGGACCACACCGAGCTCAATGATAAACTTCTTTATCCAAACTGTCGGTTTTGCTGCTTCCGCAGCACCAATGTACTCAACTTCAGTTGTAGAATCAGCAAGTGTCCCTTGCTTCGAACTCTTCCAGCTCACAGCTCCTCCATTCAGGCAAAAAATGTATCCCGACTGCGATCTGTAGTCATCTTTGTCGGTTTGGAAACTTGCATCAGTGTAACCAATTACACTTAGCTCATCCTTACCTCCGAATATCAAGAATGCATCCTTAGTTCTTCTCAAGTACTTTAGGATGTTCTTGAGAGCAATCCAGTGACTCTCACCCGGATTGGACTGATATCTGCTCACCATACTCAATGCGTATGATGTGTCTGGTCTAGTACATAGCATGGCGTACACGATGGATCCTATGGCCGAAGCATAGGGTATCCTACTCATGCGGTCCTTCTCAACCTCATTGGAAGGAGAGTCAGTCTTAGATAGAGTGAATCCATGCGACATGGGCAAGAATCCCTTCTTGGAATCTTGCATGTTGAACCGCTTCAACTGCTTGTCTATATATGTACTTTGGTTTAGGCCGAGCAGCTTTCTAGATCTATCCCACAGATCTTAATACCAAGTATATAAGCTGCATTTCCTAAGTCCTTCATTTCGAAACACTTTCCTAGCCAATCTTTAACAGAATGCAAAGTAGGAATGTCGTTTCCAATGAGAAGTATGTCATCCACATACAAGAACAGAAACACTAAAGAGCTCCCACTAACCTTCTTGTAAGCACAAGGCTCATCTCCGTTCTTGGTGAAGCCAAGCTCTTTGACCGCGTCATCAAAACGTCGATGCCAACTCCTAGAAGCTTGCTTTAATCCATAAATGGATCTTTGTAGCTTACAGATTTTATTGGCATTCCCTGGATCCTCAAAATCTTCTGGCTGTGTCATATACACATCCTCGAGGAGGTTTCAATAACGAAACGTTGTTTTGACATCCATTTGAAAAATCTCATAGTCATAGTAAGCTGCAATAGCAAATAGAATTAGAATGGATTTAGTCATGGCGACTGGTGAAAAATTCTCATCATAGTCAATACCATGAATCTTTCTATAACCTTTAGCCACCAATCGCCTCTTGTAGGCAACTACCTTGCCATCCATGTCGGTCTTCTTCTTGAAGACCCACCTGCGCTCTACGGGACGAGCCCCTTCAGGTGGTTGCACCAAAGTCCATAATTTGTTGGTATATGATAACTCCATATTTGGAGTTATATTCTTATATGTTTCCTTACCGTTTTGCGTGTATTCTGATGCGTTTTGATGGATTTTGGATCATTTCTTGCTAAATTTGAGCATGTTGAGTCTTTGCACGTTAATGATGAGTCCGGGCACTTTTTCATTAATTTTGACTATATTTTATCACGTTTTATCTTCCGGTATGTTTCTCGTGTTGTGGTTTTCAGGAACCGGGAGCTCGGGACGTGACATTGGAGCAAAAGTGAACTTCAGAAAAGTTGGAGGCTCAAAGGGATGCTCGGGAAGTGAAGACGAAAGGAAAAAGAGCAAGAAGATGAAGTTTGATTGGTGGAAGACCAGAAGTAATCGTACGTTTACTATTGGGTAATCGTACGATTACCTTTAATGCAAGTAATCGTACGTTTACTTGAAAGTAATCGTACGATTACTTCTGCGGCCAGGATCGGATTTTTGGGCTATTTTCGCTATTTTGGCATAGTTTTGAGAGTTTTGAGCCACGAAAGACTTAGGAAACATTGGGGAACGTGTTTTGGCATCAGAAAACACATTGGGAGACGTGCTTGGAGAGCTTGGAGCTAGGTTGAAGAGCTTGGATCATCCGTTTGGCTTCTAATCTTCGTTTCTTCTCTAGTTTTTCATATTGGATCATGATACTTTGTATTTTGAACATGATTATGAGTAGCTAAACCCTTATTTTGGGATATCTCGTAGGAAACTAGGGTTTGATCACTACACTTGTGATTTATGGATTTGCTTGCATGCTTTTGAGCTTAATTGACGATTTCTTCTCTAGTTATGTGTATTTTACGCATTTGATTTATCTTTTCTATTGGTAGACGTATTAATAGAATTGTGCTAGGTTATGAACGATAGAGGAATCTACGTTTGTTGCCCGGAAAATTGAAATACACACTAGCCGTATCTAGGGTTGAGGAATCTTGCTAGTTAGCTAAGAACAAGAGTAGAATTATCATCGTAATGCGTGTTTGAACTTGAGTAAGCTAGAGGAATCAGTTACGATAGTTTAGGCATAGTTATTGGTTGAGACATCTTCAATATAAAATTGCTCGTTTAACTAGAATAAGAACTCATCGTGTTAGTAGAACATAAATCCAACGTAGTGTGACATACCTAGTGATCCGTAGAGATATCCTGAATTTGATCAATCTTGAGAAACATCAAAATCAACTCGTGCTTCTTAATCTTGAAATAATTCTTTGAATTATTTGAGATAATTGTTATTTTTAATTTTTAGTAGAAATAGAACAAAACACCTGCGCTTTGCCCACATAAAGAATACATTTAGTAGTTAATTTACACGAAGTCCCTTGGGTTCGACAAACCGGACTTTTCCGATTATTACTACACCGACAACTGTGCACTTGCAGTTGGAGCGTGTCAAGTTTTTGGCGCCGTTGCCGGGGACTTCAAATAAATTAGCTATTATTTTTCTCTTTAGGGATTTACTTTTCTGTTTATATTTGTTACTCACTTACGTTATGTGAGTGATTTGTGCTTTCAGGTCTGATTCACTTGGTGCATGTCATGTTCTAGAAACGAGCATTTGCATCCAACACTTTAAGACCCAGAATCCTTGTTGCGAACACATCGTAGAGACAAGAGAAAATCAAGCTCATCTATCATGGATGACCAAACAAGAGCTGAGATTGAAACTATCCGCAAAAATATGCAGGATGCGGAAGCAGCTAGAATTGCAGCTGTAGAAGATGCAGCTAATCGAGCAAGGGAGACTGAGGAGCTCAGAGCTCAGTTGACAGAGATGCAAGCTGCAATGGCACACTTGAACCCTCCAAATCCTCAACAACTTCCTGGTGCGGGGATAGTTAATAGAAAAAATGGAGGAGCAAATGGAGGTAACAATGGTGGAAATAGAAATAATGGGGGCAACAATCGGAACGATAATGGTCAGAATGCCTTAGAACAGGTCAACAATGCTGAATTTGATGAGCGTCCTTTGGTGGACTACGTCAGGACCACACCAGATGGATACCTACCCACGATTGTCAGACCCCAAATCAATGCAGCTCACTTTGAATTGCGCCAGCCGCTGATCAATATGGTTTGTGATGAATGTCTGTTCACTAGAGCTCCTGGGGATGATCCGAATGCCCATCTACTCAACTTCAACCAGATTACTGCCACTATTCATGATCAGAGGGTTCCAGATGATACGGTAAAACTGATGTTATTTCCCTTTTCCTTATCAGGGAAAGAAAAAACATGGCTCATGGAGCTTCCAGCAAGATGTATCTCTACATGGGCAGAGTGTTGCCAAGAGTTTCTCAGGAAATATCTTCCACCATCCAAGGTTGCACAGAGAATGACTGACATCACAAATTTCACTCAGCAGGAAGATGATTCTTTGGGGGAAACATGGAGGAAATTCAACCAGCTTCTTCGTAGATGCCCTACTCATGGGGAGCCATGGTACAAACTGTTGCACTATTTCTATAATGGCTTAGACAGGGAGACAGCAAATGAGCTGGACATGATGGCTCAAGGAAACTTCATGGGTTTAGGAATACGGAGATGTCGGGATCTGCTGGACAATGTGGCAAAACGTGAGTCTACGAGGTCGGAGACTCGTAGAAATTCAAAATCTGATGGGGAACTGGTAAACAAGATTGAAACAATGGTGGAGCAAAAATTTGAGCAGCAAATGGCAGTCATGACTTCGGCTTTCAGCAATATGAATCCATCAGCACGAGTAAAGTCTGTGGGGGAGATGATGGCAGATGAGAATCAGGGATATGGCGCTCTAATTGAAGATGTGAACTACTTGGGTCCACCACGACAGCAGCAGTGGCCGAATACTTATCATCCCAACAACCGTAATCACCCCAACTTTAGCTATGCCAACCCAAACAGTGGGTTATATGCACCGGGTCAGAAGCCAAATCCTCCATACCAAGCTCAGAGACAGGAACCGCAACAGCAAGCTCCGCAGCAAGAGGAACAAAGGAGACAAATGCTTTATTGCGAAAACTGCTGGCTAATCAAGAGAGAATGGAAAGTAGAATTGTCTCCATGGAAGCTACAATGAAGAGTCATGAGACGCAGATTGGGAAAATTTCCAATCAGAATGCTAACGTTCCGCCAGGTATGCTTCCTTCTAATACCATTCTTCCTACTGAGCAGCTCAAAGCTATTACTACTCGCAGCGGTGTGACTACTCAGGATCCTCCATATCCTAGTCATGCGAGAGCTGAAGCTACAAAGGCCACCGAGAAGGAATTGGGTGAAGAGTTTTCCAAGGCCGTGATTCCCCAATCAAATGACACGGTTGACAAGAAAGAAGAGCCGAAGAACACTCCAAATCCGGCTACTTATGTGCCACGGATACCATATCCGGCGGCGATAAAGAGGGATGATGAGGAACACTTTGGAAAATTTCTGAACATATTCAAGCAACTCCATATAAATATTCCTCTTGTGGAAGCGCTTGCTCAAATGCCCAAGTACAAGAAATTTTTGAAAGAGATTTTGTGGGGCAAGAAGAGCATAGACGCTTATGCCACGGTAAAGCTGACGGAGACGTGTAGTACTGTTATACAGAGGGACATTCCCAAGATGAGAGATCCAGGCAGTGTCATCTTAGGCTGCACTCTTGGGGGTGGGTATCACACACATGGTCTTTGTGATTTAGGCGCGAGTATCAATCTCATGCCTTTATCCCTATTTCAGAGATTGGGCATTGGTGAGCCGACCCCGGTGAAGATGGGTCTGCAACTGGCAGACAATTCAATTGTTACAACAAAGGGGGTGATCGAGAATTTGCTTGTCGAAGTGGGTGCATTTGTCTTTCCAGCTGACTTTGTGATAGTGGATATCAAGGAGGATCGCGATGTACCACTTATATTTGGAAGACCGCTTTTGAAGACAATACGCGCAAATGTGGATCTAGAGACTGAGGAGTTGACTATCAAAGCTTTAGATTCATCACTCGTGTTCAAAGCATTTCATCCGGGCAAGGGGAAGAACAAGTTAGCTATGATCAAGTTTAGAGAAGATCGTGTGGATCCTTCTCTTGGGTTGCCTACAGTCTTGCAGCCCGATCCACCCGAATAAGAGAAGAAGCCAAATGTGGTGAGTGCACATGATGTGGTGCAAAAGATCAAGAGCAAGAAATTGAAGGAGGAGGCACGTCGTGCTAGACCTCCTTAACATATTTGAGGTAACTTGGTCGGGCCGTCGACCTTAAATTACAAAGCGCTTGTTGGGAGGCAACCCAACCTATTTACTGCATAGTGTAGATTTCAATACTGTTTTGTTATTTTATTTTGTTCTAACTATTTGAGAGGTGCGAGAGAGTGGATTTAATATTTTCAATGAGGATGTGCAGGAATTCTAGGTGGAAGGCCTATTCCGGATCCCCCTTCTTGATACGCGAGTGAAGAATTGCACGAAAAACGAGAAAGAGCAGGCCAAAACGCGTATCGGGACCCGGAATGAAGAAATAGATGATTTACGCCATTCCTACACTTACTCAACACACGCACCTGGGGGAGATCGAGTTCCCAGACTCCCCTTCTTGATATACGCAAAGAGGACGTAAAGAAATTGAGAAAGCTGGCACAATGGCACGGATTACGAGGTAAATTTTTGAAGACAGGACTGTGAGCTGATTTGAAGAGTGCCATAGTGTGGGGGTGTTCGAGAGCTTTCTGTGGATAGGTGGATGCGTATATCGGAGTCCGGACGAAGAAGTTATGCCAAAAAGGATGTTGCGAAGAGGAAAAGGGAGCCAAAAAGCATCCGGAATTGCCAAACGGGTCTTTGGAATGAGCAAATTGCAGGATAAAAGGTTCCCCGGACATTGGGAATTTTTATAACATAAATTGAGTCTCGAGGTCGAGGAGATCCATGACGAACCAAAGAAACGAGCAACAAAGACGAAAAAGGATGCTAAAAGGCGTCCAAAAGCATCCGGAAATGCAAAACGAGCCTTTGGAAGCGCGAAATTGAAGAATGAAAGGTTCCCCAGACTTTGGGAATTTTTCTACACGAGAAGAGATCCCGCACTCCCCATCTTGATGAAGGTGATTGCAAAATTTTGAAGAAAGCGACGAATTTGGCACATTTTGGGTATTTTTCGCGTAATTAGGCGATAATTGAGGAAAGTCGGGGAAAACGATCCGGAACCGAGACGTGATTTATGTGAGCAAGACTTACGTCGAAAAAGGGATCCAAAGGTGCAAAAATCACACTCATCGGAGGTCGGGATCAAAATACGAGGTAAAGGTTATATTTGGTTAATAAATTTTTTTTTATCCTGCACAAAAGTAATCGTACGATTACCTTGAGGTAATCGTACGTTTACTTTTGCCTTAGAAAAATTTTGGGGTGAATTGGTGGAAGCAGAAAGTTTAACTAGGTCGCACGACCTACCCACTAGGTCGTACGAGGTAGTAATCGTCCGATTACTTTCAAGTAATCACACGATTACTTAAAAGTAATCGCACGATTACTTTCAAGTAATCGTACGATCACTAAAAGTAATCGCACGATCACTAAAAGTAATCGCACGATTACTTTCAAGTAATCGTACGATCACTAAAAGTAATCGCACGATTACTTCCGAAAGGGCAGATAATCGGGTTAAAACAAAAAAAAAAATTCTTCTTCTCTCCATTATCCATCCCGTCGCCTTCTCCTCCCTCCTCTGTCCTCTGCAATCGCCACCACGAACACCACCTCCAGCCACCACCACTTGTCACCGCCAAAGCTACAACCACCGCCGTTCGTTCTCCCTCATCCCCCACCTGACCACCGCAGCACTGCCACCCGCCGACCAGCACACAGCACCGGACCCGCCGACCCTCTCTGCCTTCTCTTCGACCATCACCACCACGCATCACCGCCGCCAGATATCTCCCTCTCCACCGCAGAAACTATCTCCCTCTCTCCACTGAAACCTTGGTTGAAGATTTGGAGGATTGAAGACCTAGGGTTCTTGAGTGAGAATCTGAAATTGGGCGAAATTGAGGTCGAATTCGAAGAAATTACTTTAGGGGTTTTGACGGGGACACCGCAAGGAGCAAAAGGCACACGTTGATTGAAAAATTCGGAAGAAAAATTTCGGCGACCCGAAAACAGCCCGGGTTGTCGAAATTCTGCAATTTCGTGCCCGTAAGACTTGCTCCGGGCACGGAGGTACGTCCTAATCTCTCTCGCAATTTCAATACTCGAGTCTAGGCACGATTGAGTAAAAGCCCGGTTTAATTTTCGTTGCGCTTAGTAGCGTGCTTGGGGGCGATTGCTTAGAGTCCTAGGATTGCGTGCTTACGTGCTTAACTGCTTCATATTTGTACACATCTTGTCACTGTGCACTTGCTTTTGTCACGTTAATTGATTTATTTTGTTATACTTGCTTTGGTGAAAATGAGCAAACGTGCTAGAATGAGTCGTGATAAGGACCCCGACTACACATTACCCGGGGCGAGTGTGGTGGCAGAACGTGAGAGTGGGTCTGAGTCTGATGGGGGTGACACGGGTGGCCAATTGGTCATCCCGCTATCCCCTGACCTTAGGGTTTTTCATACACCCGTTCCATCCCAATTGCCCCCATTTAGAAAGGATCGTGGTCATAAGCCGGATGACGAAAAGCTGGAAATTGATAGTGGCGGGGTCTTTTGCGATTATAGGTTTATTTCGGCGAAGGCCCAGGGTTTTTACCGATCGAACCCTAGGATTAATAGAGGTGTCCAGGCCGAGAAAATCTTTCCACTTGACGGAGTGCCTGAGGACCTACAAAAGGTCGCGAAGACCGAGAACTTTGCGGGGTGGATGGAGTTAGTGAAAAAGAAAGCCAGTTCTGTACTGACTCGTGAGATTTATGCGAATGCGAGACACACCGATGAGGGTGAGACGTCTAGGCTAAATGACCCTCGTGTGATTTATTGTCGTCGGAACTGGCTAGTTTTGTCTTCTGAGCGCATCGCCGCAGCACTTAAGTGGCCCCCGTTGACAGATCCGTGTCAATTTAAGATTTATCTGCAGAAAGACTAGCAGACGCTCATTAATGAGGTGTCGGCTTTTTGTTTTGCGGGAGTGCCAGGAGCCGACTGGGATAGGTCTAAAACTAATATCAGACATTGGAAGATCCCAGTCGGATACTTGCTGCCTAAGCCAAGGTGGCTCATTGAGCTGTTAGAGTCATGGGTGTTGGGAGTTTCGGCTCCCAATTACGTTGATTTTGAGGTGTGTCTCATGGCTCTGTGTCTATCGAGGGGGCATCGGATAGACATTCCTAGGCGGATCTTCCTGTATTTGCACGAGAGGTATGAAAAGAAAAACAAGAAGTCTGCGAGCCATAGTTTCTTACTCATGCAACTAGCTAAGGATTGCGGGGCCAGCGTGCCTGATGGAGAGCTAGACCTCAAACCCAAGGCTCCGAGAATGTTTGACGAAATCCCGGATCCGAGGAGCTAGTTCTAGACCTCCTAGAGGAAAGGCTAAGAAAAGAGCCTCTTCCTCGCGTGCAGCTCCCACGCCTCCAGCTCCTACTCCTCCAGCTCCTACTCCTCCCGTCCCACCTCAGCCTGTACCTCCACCTGTCATTGACCCTGGCCAGCCGAGTGTGAGCTTAGCGGACTTGATGGCCGAGTTGAGATTGACCAGGACTATGACCCTCACATCCCAGGGTCGGTCCCGTGACTATGTTGCTGACATGAGTGCTAGGCAGTTTGAGCATCATCGCAGTAGCATGCGTAACTTAGGACAGGGACTACGTCAGGAGAGTCTGCATCAGCACCGTCAGGACCAGTGGTTAGAGGCATTGGCCACTCATGTGGGATTCCCGAGAGATCAGTGGCCTAGTGGCCAAGAGACCTACCCTAGTGCCTACGAGTACCATTCGGATGTCTATTCCGGAGACCAGGACCAGGACGACGAGGATTCGTCCGAGTAGACTTACCACCCCCTGCATTTGAATGCTGAGTCTTTTCGCTTGACCTATGCATTTGTTGGGGACAACGACACGTTCAAGTGTGGGGGGGTTTCTCAGCCTTTATTAGCCAAGTCCGTGTCTGCATTCACCAGTTACATATAGGTTGTTTGTGTCGTATTGTGAGTCTGTTTTTGTAGTCCGTGTCGTGTTTATATATATTGTGTGTGTCGTAGTGTGAGTATTATTAGTGCACGTTTTATTTAATTGAGTCCACCTACCCAAATTGAGTCAGTTTCGAGTCTTCTTTCGAGTCGGCCCATGCATGTAGAGTAGGAAATATTATCTAAAAAAAAAATTAAAACAAATTGAAAATAGAGAAAGGGCAATCAAAAGAAGCTTGGAATTGGAAAATCGAAGAGTGTGAGAACTTTAGGCATAGGGTATGAGATGTGACCGAGAGTGACAATTTGAGTTCCCCTTAGTATGTATAGAGAGACTTCCTTTACGGGAATACCTACCTATTTTACGACACTTAAATGATTTTCAAATCTAAAGTGTGTTCCTTGTTTTCTTACAAGAGTTGAGCTAGGTGTGAGCTAAACAAGCCGAACATTCATGTGTACGTCTTAGGTAGTCGCCAACCCGCCTCGTAGTGGCATACAGAACAGCTGTGCGAGGTGTGTATTAGAGCACTCACTGCTTATAGAACTTACCTTGTAGGACCACTAGTAACCCTGTTTTGAACCTTGGATTCTTTGATAACCTCTGGACTTAGGGTGACGATTCTTGGCCTTCATCATTGATTGGTTAGAATCACCGCTTTAGTGCGTCACGAGGGTGTTTGTAGTTGAGGGGGTTCGATGAGGGATTACTTCATGATATACTTGTGTGAGTCTTACATATCGCATGTACTTCATTTCTGACTATCGAGGGGAATGCGAGGGTGAGTGAGAGTAGGCTTGCGCACTTCGGTGTGGCGGTGTTCCATGTCATTACACCATGGACACAGTTGTGGAGAGCCGTGAGTGCGTGGCATCTAATACGCACAAATTGGGTTGGGTGATTTAATTGGTGGATCGTTCTTGGGATCGTTTCTTTTCATCATCTTGGTGTAGGAGGATCGGTTGGATTAAGCACGAGACTTACATTGTTTTGATTACTTGAGAGGGGACATGGGTATATTCTAGTGTGGGGATGTCGACTTTTGACTACGGACATTGAGATTGAGCTTTTGACGACTCCATCCCCATACATGTACTTGGATTTGTTTGCGGCTTTGTTTGGTGGCACCGTGTATTTCATTGAGTTAGGGGGAGATGGATTTTACTTGTGATATATATTCATTGGATTGTTTACTTCCTCCCCTTAACGTTTTTGTTTGGCTTGACATTTGGAAGACCACTCGAGATATACGTTGTAGAAGTTATGTTTTTGGATATTGAGAGATTAAAAAAAAAAAAAAAAACAGAAAAAAAAACAGAAAAAAAAAGAAAAAAAAAAAAAAGAGAGAAAAAAAAGAGAGATGAAATAAAGGAATAAAGGTTGAGCTTAATGAAGACCGAGTGGTGGAAGCAACTATTTCATTGACGGCGAGGTTCATTTTATGCATGTTTCACGACGGTGGCCACGGAAATCGTATTGTAGCGGGGTTTGAGGGGATCGAGGGCCGGAGATGGTGAGTTTCGGGTTGCGGTTCCTATCATCGTGGTGAGGGTGTGTGAGATGTGGGTTTTAACGTGAGAATGTGACGCTTAGGACTTGCTACTACATGATTATCCTTTTGTCCCTAAGCCTCTACATTTTAACCCGTTAGCGGAATAGGAGCTCGGACCTTGAATGTGGCTTAGCCTAGCGTAGCCTCTTATTTATCGGCACACGCGAAGAGGTAGGTTATTCTTACACGTAATAAAGCTAGGCTTTCTATACCAACTAAGGGAAATTCTTGTTGTCAATTTTAGTTGCAGTTCATGCCTCGTTCCTAGATTCTTCATCACTCCATGAGAACCGTTTTAAGCTAATTGAGATTGCCCAATCTCGCCTAAAAAGATATTTTGTGTATATATGTGTTTGGTAGGATCGAGTCATATAATTGCATTGCATCCTATTGTTGCATCGTTGTGTCTTGTATTGAGTCGTCGTGTGTATTGAGTCGGCTAATTGAGGTTAGTATGCAATTGGTAAGTTGAAAAGTATGCAATGGTCTTGGTTGGAATAGTTGACTCGAGAGGTGAGATGAGAGGAGGAAGGTTCGGATGATTTTTGATAATTTGTGATTTGAATTGTTGCTCGGGACGCGCAACGGGTAAGTGTGGGGATAGTTGATAACTCCATATTTGGAGTTATATTCTTATATGTTTCCTTACCGTTTTGCGTGTATTCCGATGCGTTTTGATGGATTTTGGATCTTTTCTTGCTAAATTTGAGCATGTTGAGTCTTTGCACGTTAATGATGAGTCCGGGCACTTTTTGCATTAATTTTGACTATATTTTATCACGTTTGATCTTCCGGTATGTTTCTCGTGTTGTGGTTTTCAAGAACCAGGAGCTCGGGACGTGACATTGGAGCAAAAGTGAACTTCGGAAAAGTTGGAGGCTCAAAGGGATGCTCGGGAAGTGAAGACGAAAGGAAAAAGAGCAAGAAGATGAAGTTTGATTGGTGGAAGACCAGAAGTAATCGTACGTTTACCTCAAGGTAATCGTACGATTACCTTCACTCAGAAGTAATCGTGCGTTTACTATTGGGTAATCGTACGATTACCTTCAATGCAAGTAATCGTACGTTTACTTGAAAGTAATCGTACGATTACTTCTGCGGCCAGGATCGGATTTTTGGGCTAATTTTGGCATAGTTTTGAGAGTTTTGAGCCACGAAAGACTTAGGAAACATTGGGGAACGTGTTTTGGCCTCAGAAAACACATTGGGAGACGTGCTTGGAGAGCTTGGAGCTAGGTTGAAGAGCTTGGATCATCCGTTTGGCTTCTAATCTTCGTTTCTTCTCTAGTTTTTCATATTGGATCATGATACTTTGTATTTTGAACATGATTATGAGTAGCTATACCCTTATTTTGGGATATCTCGTAGGAAACTAGGGTTTGATCACTACACTTGTGATTTATGGATTTGCTTGCATGCTTTTGAGCTTAATTGATGATTTCATCTCTAGTTATGTGTATTTTACGCATTTCATTTATCTTTTCTGTTGGTAGACGTATTAATAGAATTGTGCTAGGTTATGAACGATAGAGGAATCTACGTTTGTTGCTCGGAAAATTGAAATACACACTAGCCGTATCTAGGGTTGAGGAATCTTGCTAGTTAGCTAAGAACAAGAGTAGAATTATCATCGTAATTCGTGTTTGAACTTGAGTAAGCTAGAGGAATCAGTTACGATAGTTTAGGCATAGTTATTGGTTGAGACATCTTCAATATAAAATTGCTCGTTTAACTAGAATAAGAACTCATCGTGTTAGTAGAACATAAATCCAACGTAGTGTGACATACCTAGTGATCCGTAGAGATATCCTGAATTTGATCAATCTTGAGAAACATCAAAATCAACTCGTGCTTCTTAATCTTGAAATAATTCTTTAAATTATTTGAGATAATTGTTATTTTTAATTTTTAGTAGAAATAGAACAAAAACCTGCGCTTTGCCCACATAAAGAATACATTTAGTAGTTAATTTACACGAAGTCCCTTGGGTTCGACAAACCGGACTTTTCCGATTATTACTACACCGACAACTGTGCACTTGCAGTTGGAGCGTGTCAGTATACATGGAATCCATTTCGGATCTCATGGCTTCTAGCCATGTTTTGGAGTCTGGGCCTTTCATGGCCTCCCCGTAGGTCGCAGGCTCATCATCCATGAGTGGTATGTCATCGTGCTCAGTCACGAGAAGTCCGTACCTCTCTGGCTCATGACGTACCCTTCCTGACATACGAAGTTCCTGTCAGGTTCTCCCACAACAACTTGCGGTTGCTGTTCATGCTCCATCATCGGTTCAATGGTTTGTGGTTCTTGAATTTCTTCAAGTTCTACTGTCCTCCCACTTGCTTCCTTAGAGACTAGCTCTCTATCTAGAAACGCGCCGGTCCGAGCCACAAACACTTTGTTCGCGGCTATATTGTATAAATATTATCATTTAGATTCCTTAGGATATCCCACAAACTTACACTTGTATGCTTTGGGCCCGAGCTTGTCTGTTTGTAAACGCTTTACATAGACATCGCAACCCAAAACTTCATAAACGACACTATGGGACGCTTCTCAGTCCATATCTCATATGGTGTCTTCATAACTGATTTGGATGGAACACGGTTAATGGTAAAAATCCGCAGTCATTAGAGCATTTCCCCAAAATAATATTGCAACATCCGTTTGACACATCATAGATCGCACCATATCCAATAATGTGCGATTCTTCCTCTCGGACACGCCATTCCATTGTGGTGTTCCGGGTGGAGTGAGTTGCGATATATCCCACACTCTCTAAGATACTCGTCAAGATCTTGGCTCAAGTATTCTCCTCCATGATCCGTTCGCAAAGCCTTAATAATTTTACCAATTTGCTTCTCTACTCCATTCTTGAATTCCTTGAACAATTCAAAGGATTCGAATTTGGCCTTCATAAGGTACACAAATCCATATCTACTGAAATCATCAGTAAAGGTAATGAAGTAGGTGTAACCACCTCTGGAGACTAGAGATGCATCTCTCGTTTATAAGGCCTAAAAGACAGTGCGCATAGATATGTAGGATTTAAATCATTAGTTTTAATCCTTTTAGTATTTATGTTATAGATGGAATTATTTCGATCAAGGATATACAATCCATTAGACAAATGCGCACTACAATAGTGCATACTATCAAAATAAATGGAGCAACACTTGTCCTTTATTGAAATAGAAAAACCCTTCTCGTCCAAACAAGAAACGGAAATAATGTTTCTGCTCTTAGCAGAAAAATAATAGTAATTGTGTAATTCTAAAATAAGTCCAGAAGGCAATGATAGTTCATAAACGCGTATAGCTAATGCAGTAACTTTTGCTCCATTCCCGACACGCAGATCTATCTCCCCTTTAGCCAATCTTCTACTTCTTTTCAAATCCTGAACATTTCGATAAATGTGAGAACCACATCCAGTATCCAATACCCAAGATGAAGAAATAGGTAGATTGAAGTCTATAAAAAAAATACTTGGTGGTGGTGGAATCACTATTCCAAGCTTCTTATCCTCCCGATACTTGGGGCAATTCCTCTCCAGTGACCCGGCTGGCTACAGTAGTGACAATCACCTTTAGTCACACCCCTACTAAGCTTTAGGGCTTCCTTTGACTTTGCAACTTTCTTGCGCTTTCCTTTGGAAGTAGAGGCAACTCCCTTGCCCTTCCTCTTATTTACCATCATTATGGTCTTGCCCTTGACTTTGTTGATGCTCTATTCAGCTGTCTTTAGCATGTTTTCTCCTTGATCCCCTTCCCCAGTAGCCTTTGCACCTGCATTTGTATCTCCAGCAACTAGCTTTCCAGCACCCTTATCTCCAACTTCATCCTTAGTACTATGTTCATCAAACAAATCAGCTGTAGACCTTGCCTTCTTTTATCCATCTGGAACTTGTCAGACTTCCTCTTCCACGTGGATCACGTTGATACTTCTGAAGACACTCTCAATCATATACTTCATTTGTTTGAACTTAGTACCCAACTCATATTGACTATGCTTTAAATCATCTAACTCATTGTCAATGAAGTCTAACCTTTGAAGAACTGTGGATTGGTCTTGAGATTGAGAGGGTAGGGTTGATGGAGAAGGTAGAGATTTAGGTTTAGGGAAGTTTTTACCCTGAAACTCTTCTGCGAAAAAATCACAATAGAGCTTCCATGCTCCTTCACTTGTATTTACGATTTCAATCCTTTGAAAAGCCTTTTCATCAAGCATTCCAAAACCAGTGGTGATTGTCTCTTCCCTATCAAAAGGAATTTCAAGGTGTTGAAAGAAGAGTGTGAGAAGGTTGGCATAGGGTAGGTGATGTCCTTTTCTTGGTACATGAGTAAAGTACATGCTCCATCCCAATGCTTGGCAAATCAATCTCATAACCATGCATAACCAGATACATCAAATACAATACCCTATCAGACAGAAATTCTTTGGTCTTCTCTTTCGGTACTACACACCTCATTAAGATATGAAACAGAATCTTAGATTCAACAATTAACACTGAGTGAGTTAACTGTTTTGAGGTAGTAGCAACATTAGGCAGAAAGAATTCCTCTTTAGCCAATTTCAAAGCATCAGTCTTACTGGGATGATTATATGTGTTGTACATCTTTGGAAAACCTAAGACATTAGAAAATTCGGAGTGATCTAATTCCATGGTAATACCAGAAACCTTTGAGGATATGGTTAAGGCAAAACTTTTCTCTTGTTTCATGTTCAAATTGGAGATTCTGATAGGCCTAGGGTATGCAACTTCTAATGTATCAAGAATCCTCCAAAGAGAAATCTCTTAATCTCCTTATGCATTCCAGATTCATAATTTTTAGCATACTAATATTGATCATGCTACAATGCAATAAGATCATAAGCAAAACCATCTAACAAGTTTTCTTTTGCAGAGTGAATGATAAACCACTTACTAGAGAGAGAGAGAGAGAGATTTCTTACCGGTAGGAGATATCTTTTCTGAGTAGATCTGTAGCTCCTTCCCAGTGTCCTTCTCTGTTTCCTGAATCTCTAATCCGGAAACTTTCTCTTTTACTTTGTCTGGTTTTTGAAGCTTCTTCTTCACCTTCTTAGGACTTGTAATCTGAATCCCTTTCTGTTTTTAAGAACCATCTGTTGGATATGGCTTCTTCTTGTTGTTGAAAGTAGCAGTTTGTTCTTACTTGTCCTTCTTGATCTTTTTCCTTGGAGGAGGAGAGGAGGGTCTTGGTGGATGGGAATAAAATTCAAATTTTGTGTGCGACGTGTGGATGGGAATAAATAACATTTTATTTGAAAAAGATTTGATTTGAAATGTAAAAACAATGTTAGGCAATTATCTAAAGAGATAACACCCAGCATTGGAGATCCATTTATTTGACTATGTAGTATATAGATTTATTGTCAAAGCTTTGAAAAGAATTTCAAGGCCTTGAAAAACTATAGTACTGAAAGCAGATAAAATCAAGGCTTTGAAAAGTTTTTCAAGGCTTTAAAAACTTTCCAAAATTTTGAAACAAAATCCTTAGCAGATACTCCCCCTAAACCAGTGCTTCCTTGTTTAACATGCCCAGTTCTTATCTCAGGGCTTTGAATCTATCTTCTGGAAATGGTTAAGTAAAGATATCTGCAAACTGCATGTTAGTAGGCACACATGACAAAGATACATCACCTTTATTCACATGATCTCTGATGAAATTGTGTTTGGCATCTATGTGTTTAGTTCTTGATTGCTAAACTGAATTCTTAGTGATTGAAATTGCACTAGTGTTGTCACATTTGATTGCAATATCTCTGAAATCATAACCCAAGTCTCTCATTTTTTTGAGCTATCCACAGCACTTGAGAGCAGCAAGCTCCAACTGCTATGTATTCAGCTTATGTAGTTGATAGGGCTACTAATTTTTTTCTTAGAATGCCAACTTATCAAGGATGATCCAAGGAACTGGAACACCCTGCAGTGCTTATTCGATCTACTTTGTAACCTGCAAAATCAACATATGAATAGCCACACAGAGAGAACTTAGATTGTTTAGGATACCAAAGCCCTAAGTCTTTGGTACCATTGAGATATCTGAAAATTCTTTTGACAGCCACTAAGTGTAATTCTTTGGGGTCAGCTTGAATCTAGCACACATACAGATACTAAACATAATATTTGGCCTACTTGCAGTTAGGTAAAATAGTGAACCAATTAATCATACATATGTATTCTTTCAGGTTCACACTCTTACCATTCTGATCTTTCTCTAAAGACAATGTAGAACTCATGGGAGTTTTAGCAGCCTTGGATTGAGACAAGCTGTACTTGTTAAACAAATCCTTGGTGAACTTATATTGATGTAGAAAAATTCCCTTCTTCATTTTTTACACATGAAGTCCAAGAAAGAAATTTAGCTCTCCCATAAAGCTCATTGAACTTCCTGCTCATAAGACTTGGGAAATCTTTGGAAAGAGAATCAGTAGTAGCACCAAATAGAATATCATAAATATATATTTGTACAACTAGAATGTCTTTCTCATGAGTCTTTATGAAAAGGGTTTTATCAACCATGCCTCTTTCAAAACCATTTTCAAGTCGAAATTTTGACAATCTTTCATACCAAGCTCTTGGAGCCTCTTTCAAACCATAAAGGGCCTTGTCAAGTTTATAAACATGGTTGAGAAACTAATCACTTTCAAAACCAGGGGGTTCATAAACTTCTTCTTGCAGATAACCATTTATAAAAGCACATTTAACATCCATTTGAAATAGCTGGATGTGTTTATGAGATGCAAATGCAAGCATAATTATAATTGATTCCAACCTGGCTACAAGAGCAAAAGCCTCCGCATAGTCAATTCCTTCTTCTTGATTTTAGCCTTGAGCAACTAATCATGCTTTATTTCAGATTACCTTACAAATTTCATCCAACTTTTTTCTGAAGACCCGCCTTATTCCAATCACAGACTGGTATTTGGGAGGTGAAACTAGATTCCAGACCTTGTTCCTTCCAAATTCATTTAGCTCACTTTGCATAACAATAATCCAGTCTGCCTCTTGAAGTGCTTCTTTCACATTATGAGGTTCTAAAAGAGAAAAAATGCATTAAAAGCACACAAATTCTTTAATTGTTATCTTGTTTGTGTACCAGTTGATAGATCATATATAATGTTTTCAACTGAATGTGCTGAGAGATATCTGAATCTCTTTCTTGGTATCCAGGGTTCTGATGAAGCTTTTCAAGTCTTTGAGAACTTGATGAAGTGACTTGTCCACTCGAGTCTGTTTCAAGACTTTGAGATCCACTTTCAAGGCATTGAAAATCTCTTCTGTTTTCCTTCAAGTTCTCTTTGGAATCACTTACTAGATGTGCTTCATCCTCTGACACATGCTTGTTTAAATTCAAGTCTAAAAATTTTCGCTCAAAGAACCATCATAGCTTTCATAAAAAATAACATGTATACTTCAACAAGCTTTGTTCTCTTATTATAAACTTTATATGCTTTGCTAGTCAGGGAATAACCAAGAAAGATACCTTCATCATTTCTGGCATTAAACTTACCAAGATTGTCCTTAACATTATTGTTAACAAAGCAGGTACAGCCAAAATGTTTGAAATATGAAATGTTTAGCTTTCTCCCTTTGAAGATTTCATAAGGGATCTTCTTTAATATTGGCCTTATCATGAATCTGTTAAGAATATAGTTGTTAGTGTTTACAGCTTCTGCCCAAAAGGATTTTGGAAACTTGTTCTCCAGAAGCATTTCCCTAGACATGTCCTCAAGATTCTTGTTCTTTATTTCAACAACACCATTCTGTTGAGGAGTTCTAGGAGCCAAAAATTTGTGAGAGATACCGTACTTAGCACAAAATAAATAAAATTCTAGCTGATCAAATTCTCAGCCATGATCACTTATAACTGAGTTAATAGGCAGGTTTTTCAAAGTTTTGTTTTAAGAAATATTATTCTCTTAATGGCCATAACTTGGACATGATGGTTCAAAAGATCAAACTTGTGATAAAGAGACTTTACAAGCTTTACTCGTCTTTGATCTTAGAATCTATGGCAGGGAATAAAAATTTCCAGAAAAGGGAGAATGTCCCGATTTTTAGTGAGTCCATGAATGCTAATCATAAAGAAGATTGCGAGCAGCTTTTGATGGAGGACGAAAAAGTTGTCATCAAATCCGAATTGGAGCATTATTTGGAAGATGGAATAGAAGTTGAATCTGCACATTTTGACATTCTCACTTGGTATTGTAGAGCAAAGTTTACTCTTATTTAAAAGATCACCAAAATCTTGTGTCGTTTTGATAACCAAATTACTAGGCCCAAATAATACCCAAATAATTGGTGGCTTTAATCAGATATAAAGTTCTTGTATTAAATTCTTGTATGTGTAACTCAGGTTCCTGGTAGTGATGTTTCTAGAGATTTTATAAATAACTTAGGTGTCCTTGAAATTTCCTCCTCGGGACCTTGGTTCACATGTTCCAATAACCGCTTTTCCTCCACTCATAGTTTTGAAAAGATTGATAGAGCTTGGTATTCTAATAAATGGTTCTCGCTTTACCCGTTTGCGACCTTGATTAATTTTGGAATTTCTTTTTTTGATCATGCACCAATTAATCGTATACTCCGTCAAAGTGTTGTTTTACATCGCAAATTTTTTAGATTGAAGCTTGGTGGCTAAATAAATTAGCTGTGCATCATCTCATTGATTATGTTTGGAGATTACCCTTAGTAGGCTCTCGTCTTTTTATGGTCGTTAAACTACTTTTTATTACTCTAAAAATAGTTAAATGCTGGGAATGTAACTCAGGTTCCCGTCCTAACTGTATTGAATCAGTTTTAAACTACTTTTTATTACTACGGTTTCTTATTCTATCATTATAAATGGTACCCACGTTCAAGTCTTATAGAGGTCTTAGACAGGGTGAGCCCTTTTCCCCCTTTTTTTCATTCTTTGTGCCGAAGCTTTATCTAAATCGATTAATCATGCTTGTGACTTAGGTTTGTTAATTGTCTTCCTTCTTCTATTGTTGGACCATCTATTTCTCACCTTCAATTTGCGGTTGATAGTGTTCTTTTCTTCAAAATTACACTTACTGCTGAATCTACCATTTTGGATATTTTAAGTAAATTCGCAAATCAGTCTAGACAACTCATTAATTTCTCTAAATCCTCTATTACAGTATCTGCAAATTGTGACTCCTCGAACCTTGCTTCTATTATCTCTGATCTCAGTATTGCTAACTTCAGTCACTAAGGAAATTAACTAGGCTTTTTCTTTGATAAATATACACCTCATCTAGAAATCGAAACGAAACGCTTTTAGTAGAAAAGTTTGTAAGAAATGTGCTTCTTGGAAATGTTTTCTTCTAAATAGAATTTTTAGAGCTACTCTTATAAAAATCGGTTCCTACGAGCTTTCTAGTTTATTCTTTCTCAATTATGAATTTTTCTTCAAAGTTCTCAAACTTAGTCACTTCTATTTTAATATTTTTTTATGAATCGGTAAGCCTAACTCCAAATCCATGCACTGGCTTTCTTGGAATACTCTTTGCTTAGATTCAAAACAGGGAGGTCTTGGTTTAAAAAATGTTAAGGCTTTTAATTCAGCTATTTTTTCAAAAAATTCTTGGAATATTCTTGCAAATAAATACTCTTTTAGCTTCAAAAGATTTCTTAGTTATGGCTCAATAATGCTCCTCCAGCAGCATCCCGTGTTTGGAAAGCCATCGTCAAAGGCAAGCTGGCTTTGAATAAGGGAAGTTCTTGGAGCCTAGCAGATGGTTCTCGTATTACAGTAGACAAACACCCTTGGCTCAAGGATATTTCGGGAAATACTATAAGAAGCTACAATTTACAATTTTCCTTGGCTGGAAGGATTAAATAGGTGAAAGATCTTACTATTATCAATGAAGGTAATGTTACGGGCTGGAATTCCAACCAAATTGTAAGTATTGTTCCTCCTTGAATTAGCAATCAACCCGCTAAACAATGAGTTTAATGAGCCTCTGTGGAGCGGCAGCTCTTCCAGTTCATTCTCTGTCAAATCAGTTTACCAATCTCTGCTCACCGGCCTGCCTTCGCCTTCTTCTAAATCTTGTTCTCCTCAGTTTAACCCCTTTATTCTCAGATTTCCCAGGAAACATCTTTGGAAGCAAAAAGTTCCTTCAAAACTAAATATTTTCACAAGGCAGGTAGCTCACCAATCTCTTCCCACAAAGGCTTTCTTAGCAGCTAGGAACATATCTTTAAAAATCAATGTGCTCTTTTTGTAATTCTCAAACTGAAACTTAAGACCACTTGTTCATCAATTATTCTTTTGCTATGATCATGTGGAGAAAATTTAATCTCTCCCAAAATCCTAATGATGCCTTCTCAGATTGGATCAAATGATGGATCAGAAATGCAAAGCTTCATCACCCCTCTGTCTCCCTTTGGATTTGCACCTGCTAGGCTATCTCGAAAGCTAGAAATGTAATGATCTTCAACAATAATACCCCCTCACTACTGATTCCTGCTGCCATGAAACAATGTCTATTTTGGACATAATTAATTCTGCTTTTAATATGTACCCTAATTTGTCTTATATTATATATGCAGCTGGATTAGCAAAGACGGATAGCATAAAGGTCAAACCTTGTGTCTCTCAGGCACGGAAAGGGAAATCTGTCTTGGTAGTGGAGTCTCCTCAGGTCTTAGCCCCTGTCCAGCAAAAGCCAGTGGATCCAGCGGAAGTGGAGCTCATCAAATTTCTTGCAGACAAATCGGTTTGAGGAAGGTTAAATCAGCTTATTGTTTGTTTGGGTTCAATGGGATATTTTTGAGTTAGGTTGGTGTTTAGGGTTGTTTTCTTTATCTTGTGGTATCGAAGGTTTCTTGTCGGTGTTTAGTTTTCTTATATCTTTGAACTATCTCTGTATCTTGTTTGGTTTAATGAAGTTTCTCCATCTTTAGAAAAAAAAAAAAAAAATTAACTTCAAATGGTTGAATAAACTAAAATTGTGTTACCCGTGCCACGCAACGCTTTCTTTACCTTCAAGAAAAGCAATGATTTCTAAAATCTTCTAACAACAACATTATAAAAGCCTCTCTCGAAATTAGAAAGAAAACAATTAGCAGGAACTAATTATACATTGATCTAACTTAACTAATGTATATAATACTTCCCCATAACCACAAACATACGACAACATAAACTATAAATATACAACACCCAACTTGTGTTACTTTCTCGAGAATTAAGTAAGTAGAATCTCCGAAAAACTATGCTCGGATAGCTGAATTTGTCTCCTTCATATTCAACAGTATCTGTAATGTGATTGCAATGCGTTGTGGAGTGTAATTTATGAGTGTCCTACTCAGCAAGAGAGCATCCTATGTGAGTCAATATTATAATAGTCTCCCGAATGTAAATGATAAATTATTTCCTCCAAATTAAGGTAGATGAGTTTGGGGAGAGTTGAGGCCGGCTCAAATCTTTTTAATTACCTAAGCGAACAAATTATGAGTCCCTTGCAAAACTTAATTTTTTGAAATAACATCAGATAAGGTAGACATAAAGGTTAATGAGTATGAAACATAAACACCGATTGAAATCATTCAAAGCAAGGTAATCTATCGAAAAGAGTAAATCTAAAATACAACTACTGTAGACAACAAACACAAAATTGCAGAAGAAGAAGATGCAGGCAAAGATGGTTGTCAACCATATGATTGAGTGGAAGCTGATTCATTTTGAATCATCGAACAAAGATATTCAGTTGCTTGTTTGGTATCTGTTTAAAAACAAGAAAAACAGTGAAAAAAACGTACCGAAAAAAACACGTTAAAAAAAAAAAAAAAAAAAAACTATTTGGTATCCGTTTAAAAACAGTGTTTAAAATCAAAAACATGTTTGGCAACATTACTAAATTTCAATGTTTATTTGCTTGAATATCATGTTTACGTAAATACCGACATATATTTGATATTTGTTGCATATAATCATAGTTGAAATGTCTTTAAACACCAATAGTATGAAAAAAAACACCAAAAAACATCACATTTACTGTTTTTTAAACAGCTGTTTTTCAGCATGTTTTTGTTTTTAAACATGTAAAAAAACATACATACCAAATACGTTGGAAAAAACAATCCTGTTTTTAATCAATTGATTAAAAACAGGGATGCCAAAAAGTACTCTTGACGGAGTATGGAACCATTTAATGCTAGAAATCATGTTTGGCAAATTGATTAAATTTTGAATCGTGATCTCTGGGCAGTTGTAATGGCGTTATTGTTAGTTAAAATGTATAGAAACTATTAGAGCTTGTTTGGTATCGGTTTAAAAACAAGAAAAACAGTGATAAATAAACGTGCTGAAAAAAACGGGTTTAAAAATATAATCAAAAAATTGTTTGGTATCCGTTTACAAACAGTGTTTAAAATCAAAAACATATTCGACAACTTTACTAAACTTTAATGTTAATTTGTTTGAAATTTTTTTTATGTACAATACCGGATGCAGCATTGGTGGCAACTAAAAGGAAAACCATAGAAGTTCGTAATTACCACTCCGTCCAACTCTTCCTCTCCATCCTAACTTTTTAGCTCGTATTTGGGTTACTTTGACCGATTAATTTTGACAGCAAAATGATGCAAGTTTTTGATAAACCCATGTTATAGAGCAACTTTTATTTTACAATATCATGACAAAATTATTCATAAAATTGTATCATTTTGCTATCCAAATCACTGAGTCAAGGTGACACAGTAAATAATGATAAAAGTCAAATTAGAGAGGAAGACGTGCGACAGAGTGGTAATTAAGAGTGAAAAACGACAAAGCACACTTGTATTTGTGAAACTGTAAACCAGAATCAAAAGGACCACCGATATTGGAAGCTCCGTGGCATTGTTTTATGAGCTTGTCATTTGCTTTTTATGGTAATTTACAAACTCGTTAGCATGCGTGGATCCTCTTACTACTATTTTATCTATCTTTTTCGGGATTTGGACCTTGTCTTTCATTATTAATGGCTCTGTTTGAAGTACTGACACTGTGTTCATGCTAACATTATTTATCTGTTTAAAGTTTAGGGTAATGATTCTTACAAAGCAAAATCTTATTCTTACAAAGTCACTTACATTATTTGTGCATCTAATGACCAATAAAATTGCACAAATGAAGTTAGTGATTTGTAAGAATAAGTTTTTGTTTAGTAAAAATCATTACCCAAAGTTTATTACTAGAAAAAATCACGAGACATAAATTTGCTTATTTAACAAGTAGGAGTTATTTGTCGTTCACTAGTCTGCCCCGCGAGCGTTGCGCGCGGACCAGCGTTGCTTTCGAGGGTGTATCGTGGAACGTGTTGAGAAAATAGTCGTACTCAGAAGTTGTGTGTGGCCCAGCTTTGCTAGCGAACGTACATTATGAAATGTGTAAACGTGGCTGCATATATTAGACCGTAAGGTTATGCTGCCGCTCCTTAGGTTGAATGATTTTCTAACAGTACATGTGTCAAGCAATATACTTTAACATGAAACATTAATAAGATACCAAAAATAAGTTATATTTTGTCACAATACAAACTATAACATATGAAAATATTGTATGCAGTCTACACCAGCCAATTGATTACGCGAGCTCAGTGTTCCCCATCATGGTGATACTCGATTTCACGGCCGGTTGGATCCATGATTGCAACGTCAAAAGTATTGTGGCTTTCATAATTGAACAGTAAGAAGTACCAGACTGATAAGGAGTAGTAATCAGCAAAATCCTGCCAGTCTTCAGCAAAATGCATTTGTTTGTGTCTTTGCAGTAAATTATCATTCTAAACACGACTATTTGGAACTTTAGGGTGTACCATGCCCGCTAGATTATCCCCATAGCGACGGATGAATGCTGGTGCAATTTTCTGCATTGGTTGAGTTGTAATACTATTGATTTAAAAACAATGTAAAGCGGACAAATTAACAAATAAACATGAGTGAAAATGAATGCTTACAACTCTCCGTGTCAATATCACTATACGATCGATGAATTTGCCAAACTTTTGCATCGTGATAGTTGGCAATGTGGAGGTGTACTATCCTGTTAATGATGTTAGATATCAAACGTAATGTTTTTGGGTGCAAAGATCGAACATATGACAATATACAAAATAGGAAGCTTAAACATTACCATGTAACAATCAATAAATGTTTACACTGGCAGAGATGAACAATATATTACACTGATATTGTTAGCAAAAAAGTAACGTCCTGCATATACTATTGCCTCGTTTGGGGTAGAGGATATGGTATGTAGGGATAAGGCTTATGCTGGGATATGAGCAAGGATATGAATGCTGTCTAATAAGCCCTGATAAGATATGCTGGTTGCCTGTGTTTAGGTGATGCAGGATATGAAGCAGAATATGTGCCAAAATGACTGTAATACCCACAGTGTTGTTATCTTGTATAAAAGATTGTATATTTCAAATTGATGATGAAAAATATATATATATATATATAATGTATTCGTATTTATGTTTATATTGTAATACTCTTTTTTCTACACAATAGTGACGTTGACAAAATGTTTACAAGATGCAAACATAACAAATATGCATGGATACAACATTGTCATAGAAAAATATTGAGTATAAATTATTAGTACAATTGGCATATTGGCATGGTGTTACAAAATCTACAATAAACAAGTAAATTAAACCAACAAAATTTCAGCAAGCGCGGTAAAATGTCTTCATATCTATCTCAACCATACATACTCAAATAAAGTTATGCAATCCCAAAATAATAATTATCAAACCCATGAGGGCCTCCTCCAAAATAAAGGAGGGACGTGAAACGGTGAAAGAGCCGATAGGGTTTGGGGACAAGGGTAGGAAATTAGGTAGTTTGTGGGTGTATTTTTGTCAACCTACTAGAGTCATAATATTTTATATTTTCTTATCCGAGCTTATACCTCCATGTTGGTGGTATAGAATTTGTTCATTAAAAGCTCCATCAGCATAAGGCAACATAACTTATCATCTCCCTTATCCAGCACCCAAACACTTGATCAAAAAAGAGATGGTATAACTTATATTATGCTCCCTCCTCATCCTCTACCCAAATGAGGCCTATGGGTATTTAATTGAACCGCTCAATTTGAAATTATGCAGCTCATTTAATTCCAAAAAATTGATTCCCAGTGTTTAATTCAAAAATTTTAGCGTGAAGAACTATATTTTTGGAGTTTGTAACGATGCAAACACATCTGTTGTCTTTGTAAGTTTGGTAAGAAATAATGAACTTGTAGGAACACATTCTAACTAAACAAAACAGCATGTGTAGCGATATTTTCCTCTTTCTGGTTAATCACGATATTTTCTTCTTTCCCTTAAATTTATCTTAGAATGTAGATCGAGATATATAATCTTCGAATTTAAACAAGGTAATTTCGCAAACCCATCAAGAAAAGCAAGGGTCGTGTTTACATTAATCAAAAAGCTACAGAAAACCAATTCCATACTGTGGAAAATGAAAAGTTAAGATTCTATTTTTACAGTGATCTATATCCATCAAAAGCCTAACGAAAAACAGAACTCCAGACTACGGCTTAGATGGGTTGAGATCCTAACAAAGAACAGAACCTCAAAATATGAATCTCACATAAGCAGTAAATTACCGCAATGATGCACGCAAAAAAGACAATACTTAGATCTATACATTGTCGATTTCTTAGCCGAATAGGTAGACGGAAAAGACGGAATGGGCGGTGTGCACAAGAGAATCCGGCAGGGAGCACTCTGTGTACACCAAAGGCAGAGGATTGGAAATAGCACAGGAGGTGTTGGGTTGTGTGTAGGGAGAGAGTAAGGCAGTAGTAATGTCTGAGAGAGAGACAGTGGTTTGGCAAAGCTTTCGCGTATGTCTGGTGTGTCCTCCCTTGTATGGAAGGGTTAACGTCCTATATATAACGGAGAATGTGACCGTTGCAGTGTGGTTAATGCGCCCATCAATGGCGGCTTAATTAGCTTAACCACAACGGCACGTTCGTCCGCGTATATAGGGACTGTTATAGCACGTTATGCGCGAATACTGGAACCGTTATGGGGTTGACCGGGTTTGACCGGATTGACCGGGTTTATGGAGCTCGTGCCATAAATCTCTCAAAAGTAGTTACTAAAGGTCGCGCGCGGGCTTGGCTCGCACGCGACAGGACTTACTCTAGCCTCCAAACCACTAATTCCCTACAAGTCCCGTGCAGTGGTATGCGAGGGCTCTGTCTCGTAGCCCCCACATGGATCAGCGCGGCTGGTGATCCAGTGTGTGTGGAGCACAATATGGTGTGCTAGATGATTGCCACGTGGCCAATATCTGTCTGCTCAGAAAGCTCTATCTACAGGCGGTAATATACAAACTCAAAGATCGTTTATTTTGGTCTATGGCGGAGTAGAAGGCGACTAGTGTTGAAGAATTGCGGGGAATGGTAAAAAGTGTTGGCAGGAGTAAATCTCGATTATATCGACAATAGCTTCGTAAAAGCAAATAAAAATTACTATACATATATATATCAATCTTCAAATTTCAGATAAAGATAGCAGAAAGTTTCCCTTTTTTTTAGAGCAAAGATAGTAGAAAGTTGGGTAGCACTACTGGTTTATATTTAATACTATAATTAAATTGATTCTCCCATTGACAGCAATGCGATTTCCAATTTAATGCACATCCACATATAGTTTTAAGTAACATCGTTGTGAACCGTCATTTTGACCACGCCTCTTGAGAGTCACCACAACTTACGCGTCGCCGCCACGCACCAATTCAAATATGGGTAAATTCGGCCCCCGTGCGTGCCATTATGACCTAAACCCCTAGAGTCGTGCCGTCTGGCCTTTAGGGTTTTAGGCGTGACGTCAGCTTGTCCTGTGATTGCGCGATTCGAGCGGTTGCGATTCGACTACTGAAAGGACGCAACCCTTCATTGTTTTTGGATAAATACTTTGTACTCTCCATTGTTGCAAAGCATCACTTCTTTTCTCTTAAAGTGAATGATACCCGGAAGTCTTCAAGAGCAGATTCAGATAATCAATCACCAGTTCTCTCTTGTCAATCGTCTTCTTCAATTGTACGCATCCAAGCAAGCTTTACCAAAACTAGGTTGGCCTTGTTCAATTGTGTTTAATATACTTATATATGCTTTGAACTGCGTTGGATCTGCAAACCCGTAACATATTATCCACTGAAAACTTATGAAGAAGCTCTCGATCTTTGAATCCAATTTTGATTTAATCCCCAGATGATAAGGATCTTGAATGTAGGGTTTCTGAAATCCTTGATAAAGCAAACGATTCCAATCTCTAATTTTGAAGATTGCCACTGGACTATTCATCTTTTTTCCAATAGATCCTTGTATGCTTTGAACTGAATCTTGAAATTCAAACTGAAGTGTGCATATTTCTCCCCCATTTTTTTCTTGCTTTTCCGCAGGAATGGCAAAGACAAAAGGAACCAAACCCATTAAGGAGGTCGAAGAAATACCTGATCTTCCCCGAGCTTTATGGCGAAAAGCCCCCTATCTAGGTGGCAAAAACTTCTACCATGCTAGGGTTAAGGCGAAGAAACTGCCAATCCCTGTACCTGGTGAAGGATTGAAAACATTAACCCCTCCAGTTAACTCGGCCCTGCTCGAATTGATCGATTCCGATGATGTGATTCGATTGGGAGTCGAAAATGGGTATTTCCCGTATACTGCGATTTCCACCCAAGCTTTTGTTCAGAAATTAGACTTTATGGATGAGTGGATTGACCATGTATTGAATCATCACGCAATGACTCTAAACGATGGTGGCGTATACTTCGCAGTTCGTGCTATGAAGGGTGCTGCCGTGAAGCTGGACCAGTCCATGCTTCTAAACCTTCTTTCTCGTTACTCGCCTGCGACTCACACATTCCATTTTGCTGAGTTCGAGGCTGCTCCCACGCTCGAAGATGTGCACATGCTGTATGATCTGTCTCCCATGGGCGAGGTGGATCCTTTGAGTCCCTTGAGAACAGATGCGGAGATTGCTTTGTACAAGCAAATGGAAGAATGCTTGTCAGAAGTCAAGAAAATTTCCACCCGGTGGACTACTACAGAAGTCCTTCCTGACTGGCAGTTGGTTGACACATCTGCGAAGAACACTTGGAACAAGTGGGTGCAATACTTTTTCCGTGATTATGCAAACAGCAGCATCACCAAGAAGCTTCTGAGTCAAAACCCGAAGGCTAATAACTATGTGAATGGCAAGGGTTATCACTTGACCCTATGCGCCTTCCTCTGTGCCTGGTTGTCGAGGTACTTAATCGATGGCCACTTACATGATGGGGTCTTCTATCATGTTTTGCCTCTTGCTGTGAAATTGGCCCTCGGTTAGAAAGTCGCACTTGGACCCTTAGTCTTGGGCACGCTGTACTACAGGTTGGATCAGCTGGTCGTGGCAATGAAGGAATCGCGTGGCTGCCTCGACGTACTGACTTACATTAACATTGCTTTCTTGAAAATATGGGTCTTCGAGCGATGGCCCTCTTATGCCCCAGTCGCTTCTAAGCCCAGCAAATGGTGTCCCCCAGGTGCAGAGGAGGAGCGTAACAGCGATAGGGCTGCGAGGTGGTTCGGAACTAACTTTCCCAAGTGCGTTTGGAGCCTGATATGCGACAATCGGGAAGAGTTTATAGCCAGGCCTTATGCCATGCGCGTTGAGAATGTGCGATGGTTCCCAAAACTGTATCCCTCCAAGGCTGTTGCTTTTTCAGAAGAGCTCCTTTTCGAGGGCGGAGAGCATTTCCACGAGCACTATCGCAAATTCTTTTGCTGTGCCTGAGAGGTTCCCTTCCTGCTCTCGCAGAGCATGTTCGTGAGCTCGCGCCTAGGTACGAGAGGATTACCGTGGATGTTGATCCCACTCGCGTTTCTCCCCAGTTTGGCTTCGATGCAGTGGCACCATCAATCTGGCCGCAGTCTATCATCAGAGGCTGCTACAAGCGGTTATTGTCTAAGGAATGTAAAACAATCTTGATGAGCAATCTTCCCTTCGAGCAACCTCCAGGTAACCGCGAAGGTGGCTATTCCAGAAACTGGATCGCTTACTAGAACGCCCAGCAGACAAGGTTTGAGACGCAGTCGGTCCCTCAGCCAAGCAGAGCTCCTGTGATCAAAAGGAATTCTTTCCCTTTTCGTCCCAACTGTAGCCTGGACGAGTCTGAATATGGCTGCTATTCGTTGCTGGATCGCGAGAATCACCTGTGTCCCTCCATTATTCTTGATGAAAAGATAGCCGCAGTTAGGAGAGGTGATACGCATGTCATCAGGTATAGCGAAACTTTTGCTAAGGTAAGCAACTTTCCTCTTGCATGTGCGAATTTCCCCTTTATTCCCATATGTCAAAAGCTTCATGCTTCACTTTCTGTTGCAGTGCCATGTGAGGAGATTTGCATCTGGTGAGCGTTCCAAATCGCTGGTCACCACCATTGTTACTGCAAGACGGCAAGGACAACCAGCCCGGCTGGCGTCGAAGATGGATCCCGCGGTTGAGACCAAAATTCGCGAGATCATGAATGCGTTTGCTGATTCGCTGATAGACAATACTCCAGCCTTGTCTCCTCCCAGGAATGATCCGTCTCCTCCAGCGACTGCTGCTCCGAGAGCGAAAAGGCCCAGACAAAGAGGAATCACAATCTCTTCCCCTAGGAGCGCTCCAACTTCCCCTCCTGCGAGATCCCTTACTGCCAGGGATAAAGGTAAAGGTCGCATGACCAGTAAAGCGCGGAAGGAGCTCGCATTGGAGACCTTTGTTCCGTTCGGCCAGGAGGAAGAAGAGGAGAGAAGGGAGACAAGAGAAGAAGATGAAGAAGAGGAAAGAATTGAAGATGTCAGAGACAGAGAGAGAGATGAGATACAAGAGGAAGAGTCAGGAGGTATCTCAATCGTACTTCTTTTCTCATTATCTTAACTCTTTTGCAATCTTATCTGAACAAATTGTTTCTTCGCAGATGACGATGAGACCATCAGTGGACTTTTGGCCAAGAAACAGAAGAGGGGTTCCCATTCTGGTGTTTCCGATGAAACCATAAGCGAGGACATTCTTGCCGAGTCCAGGAGAACAGCTGCAGAGGCTGCTGAAAGAAGAAGAAAGCGAGAAGAAGAAGAGCTCGAACGCGTGAAGCAAAGGAGCCTAGAAGAACAACACGTCAACGACCTGGTGCGTCCAACTGATGAGGAAGATGTGCTTCCAGAAGAGGTGGCTCCTCAAGTTGAAGAGGAGGATGCGGCTCCAGAAGAAGATGCGGCAGCTCTAGAGCAAGCCCAAGCAGACTTTGAAGAAATCGCAGGCGGTAATGAAGGTGAGATTTTTAATCTCGCAGTAACTTATCGAGATGTTATTGTTGGTGCGCTAAAGCACGGTGTGTCAAAAGTTGACATTCTCCGTTGGCTAGTAGGCAAGTGCGGTGAACCTTCAGGTAATCATTTGAGCAATATGTGTGAACTAGGCTTAGCAACCCAACCATAATCATGAATGGTTTCTTCGCGCCCCAGGTCACGCTCACCTTAAAGACATGCTTAATGAAGATACATTAATAGGGCAAGGTTCCACGTCCTTAGCATATGACGGGGATGCTGCGATCCCACCTTCGCGTGGAGGTGCTCGCTCTTAGCTTACCAAAGATAATAAGATATTATACAATACAAGTTACCTCACATCATCGCATTTCGCATCGCAGGCAACGCTGATGAAGCCATGCTGGAACAAAGGAGTCAACCTTCTGCATCCTATGTCCCGGTGCCGAGTTCTCATACTGAGAAGCCCGTCGCAACTGCTGAATATGCAGGAGAGCCCTTCGAGGACGTCATTGAACTGTCTGATGATGCCGAAGCTGACACCGTGTTGATGGAGGAAGATGCCCATGCTGGTGAGAACGCTGCTGACGCTATCGCACCTGAAGGTATCCCTCATCAAGCTGCAACTTCTGCTGCTGCCATGCCTCCGGCAATGACTGAGCCTGCGGCACCTCTTCCTGCGTGGAACTTTTGGGGTTCGCAGGTCGGGGCTGAAATCGCACCTGGTGCGGCTTATACTCTTCCCCCCAACTATGAGGAGTTAGAGCTCGCAGCTGATAGAAGGGCAATGGAGCGAGGACAGTCTTCAAATTCCCCAGCAATGCGCATTCCTTCTCTGCGCGAGATCCTTGAAGGAAATGGTATGTCGTGATTTGCTGTTCGCATCTTGCATTCTTCATTTGCAAGTTCGATAGTCTAACTTGGCTTTGACATTGCTTTAGGGTTGAAGCAAGCTGACGTGGACTGGCTAGTTCGGATGCGCCTCTCCTACCCCCAATCATTTGCGAGGTCTCTGGAGATAGGGCCCTTCGACAGGAGGCTGTTTCTGACTGAAGCCATCTGGATTTTGGAGCAGCTGTCCGCGCCACACCTGCGACCATTTCTCCTCAGAGCGCGGAATTTCTTTTTGGCATGTGCCAAAACCTTCTCGCCAAAGTTCAAGGCAAGCTGGGCTTTGGGTTTCTTGTCAAAAGAGTCACCCTGATTCGCGCGGTCGTGACTTTGAAACGCGGCTACCAAAACCTCGCAGCTGAGAAGCAGAAGGTAGAGCAGCAAAGACAAAAGGTTGAAGAGGCTGTGAAGCTCTTTCATGAGATGAACGCCAAATGCGAGCAATTGAAACAAGAAGTGGAGCAAGTGGAGAATCTGAGCCGTCAGTTTACTCCTAATGACTCCTCGATCAAGGGCTTGTTTTGAAAAGTAGCAGATAAGTAGCTAAAACATTACTGTAATGTTGCTAGGGTTTCTCCCTCCCCCCTTTTTTTTCAAAAATAATTGAAATGCCCGTTTTGCCATTTCCGGGATTTGCTCGAATATCTCTGTGCATATCAATTTATGACGTCAGCAATTGATATTCTGCCTTGATTTTCGCGCTAATTGCTCATTAGATAAGTACGCCTTCCTTGGGAAGTCCATCCGTATCATGAATATCCGTCATTAATTAGGATACGCAACCGAATCGTCGTAGCCTTTAGTAGGGTAATTGATTGTTACCTCTTTTCAAGGCGTAAGTGATTGATCCTTACCCTTTTTTCAAGTTCTGCTGACTCATCTTGGTAACTGAAGAGTCTCCACAAGGTCTATATAAACCATGTCTTTTGCTATTTGGGTTCTTCATCCCACAATGTGGCTTGCCGTGAGTCCTTACGACTACTGGCTTCAACGCTTGTTTTTCGTTGATTCATGGCAGCTTCAAGTTGTGAAACCTGAGTTTGTGCTTTGTGCTATAGAAATAGTTTCCAAGGTCTGCTTCGTAAGGCTTATTGATCTTTATAACTATCATAAAGAAGATGCAGATAATACCTCATGTTTGCTCGAAGAATTTTCTTCGTCTATTATGCTTGCAGGTCATGTTTCCGGCCGCCTCCCCGCGAGGTGCAGCGCCGTACTGACCTTGCTACCGACTCGTAATGAACGGCGGAATTCTCCTCCAGCATGCCCGGAGGTTGATCATTCGCCACCACGTTCGTGAGCTCAGGGTGGCGAGCCATTGTGCTCGTTTCCGTGGACAAGGAGCCAATTCCCGAGGAATGACTGCTCCCCTGTCTTGCACAGCCGCATACGCCGGAACAGGTGGTTCCTCAGGCACGTCTCTTAGGTGTAAGACCAAAGAATGGCCTTGTCAGATCCTGGGATCTTGAACATAGCGTCGCATAGGTCTTGTAGACATGGCGGGCTGCGGGCTGTTCTTCTCGCAGGAACACCCTACTTGCTACAGATCTTTGGTCGCAGATCTTTGTATCGCACAGCTTTTGCCAGGACCGTTAGGTCGATCCTTTTCCAGTTAGGATTCCCGCGATGTGTAACTTCTGCTTGTAAGTTACTATTTAGATGCATTGTAAGCCATATTGGCTGCGTAGCTAGCTTGATCTGAGCTTTTTGCTTGTAAGCTGTTATCTAGACAGATAAATTGTAAGTCATTTTGACTCATAATGATAAATCGCTTTGTATGATTTGCTGTCTTGTTACAACAAATTACGATTTCGCATGCGTATTGGCAAATTTCGTCTTTTGTAGTGCTGTATACACACTTTGCATTGTCGCTTATGATTTGCTATCTGCCGGATAAATTCGCAGATATGTTTTTAGATCGTTCAAGATCGTGCTTGTGCAGATTTGCTACCTTGGCGAATAGGCTTGAGATTTACTTAAGGTTAAACCCAAGTACGAGCGCTACCTCAGCGGATAGGCTTCTATAGATCACTTAAGATCATTTTGCATAATGCTGCTATCATGGCAGATACACTTAAGAATCATTTTAAGATCGCATTTGTATAGTGCTGCTATCGTGGCAGATAGGCTTGAAAGATCATTTAAGATCATACTCGCATAGGCTGCTATCGTTGCAGATAGGCTTAAAAGATCAGTTAAGATCGTATTCGCATGAGCTGCTATCGTGGCAGATAGGCTTAAAAGATCACTTAAGATCGTATTCGCATGGGCTGCTATCGTGGCAGATAGACTTAAAAGATCAGTTAAGATCGTATTCGCATGAGCTGCTATCGTGGCAGATATGCTTAAAAGATCACTTAAGATCGTATTTGCATAGGCTGCTATCACGGCGGATAAGCTTTAAGAAGATCACTTAAGATCGTATTCGCATGGGCTGCTATCGTGGCACATAGGCTTAAAAGATCAATTAAGATCGTATTTTCATAGGCTGCTATCACGGCGGATAGGCTTTTATAAGATCACTTAAGATCGTATTCGCACGGGTTGCTATCACGGCGGATAGGCTTTCGCTAACAGTAATAATGAAATAAACAGAGCAATAAAGACAGCTAAAATCATAAAGTTCTTCTCATTTGGGAGAAGTCTTTTTATTATAAAACTCTCGTATGGGAGAGATGAGATTACAATTCTCTCATATGGGAGAGAAGATGTGCGAATCATAGCAATACAGAGCATAAAGCAAACGTTTTAATATAACGCATATAATGAGAGAAGTTAAGGATAATACTTCTTAATCCAGCGCATGTTGACTGAGCTTGGGGTTGAGGTCGTTCAATGTAACCTCCGTATGCTGCAGTAGCCACTGTCAAAGACTTCTGTGACTTCAAAGGGTCCTTCCCAATTGGCTGCGAATTTTGGGTGAGCTGCCTCTCACATGCAATGGTCAGACGCGCGCAAGACCAAATCTCCAACTGCGAAATCTCGACGTTGGACTGTTTTGTTGTACGCACGAGCGATCCTTTCTTGGTATCGTTTGTTAGTCTCCCGCTTTTCTTCTAGCAGGACTAAGTCATGATCGCGTTGATTGTCATATAATGCATGAAAAGCCAATCTTGCAGATTTAACCTTCACTTCCGCAGGTACCACAGCCTCAACTCCATAGCATAAAAGGAATGGTGAGACCCCTGTGGGTGTCCTTGGAGAAGTCCGATAAGCCCACTGGGCTATGCTCAAAGAATCAGCCCACTTCTTGTGGTCATCTGCGACCATCTTGCTCAAAATTCTCAATAACGTCTTGTTGGTTGCTTCTGCTTTCCCATTCCCCTTCGGGTAGTATGGAGTGGAGCATATCTGCTTGATGTTGTATTCTGCTAGCTTTGCAGCCACCTGGCGATTGACAAAAGGAGTGCCATTATCCGAAAGGATGGTGTTGGGAATTCCGAACCTGCATATGATGCTTTCTTGGATGAAATGGACCACAGCTAGCGCATTTGCTGTCTTCAGTGGTATCGCTTCTACCCACTTGGTGAACAACTCGGTCGCGGTGAGAATGAAGTGATTCCCGTGCGAGGTCGGTCGAATGGGACCGATGAAATCCAGAGCCCACGTGTGAAACGGCCATGGTGTTCCCAATGCATGTAGATCTACGGCAGGGGCGTGAACTAGATTACTCTTGAATTGACACTCCTGGCAGCGTCTTACTTTGGTGCGGCAATCAGCCTCCATAGTGGGCCAGAAATATCCAATTGAGAGTTGTCTGCATAATTTCGCACCTCCCTGATGTTCCACCTGCTGAGAAAGGTCCATCACTTCTTGTGCTTCCCTGCTGTCTAGACATCGCAGCAAGTTACCTTCGTGGCCCCTTCGCCAAAGAAGATTTTCTTGCACCACATATCGGGCTGCTTTCCTCTTTAGTTTCTCGGCTTCTTTTCTCGACTCGGGTACAGTACCCTGGGTGAGAAAATCAAAGAGTGGTTTCCTCCAATCCGCATCATCGTCGGTCAGAGCAATGAGTAAAGAGTCCTTGATCAGTGCGCAACTCTCGCACTTTCCTTGAATCAATGTTGCGGTCGTTGACATGTCCGGCCAATGAATGCCATACCTCTGGGCTTTCTAACAGCAGTTGTCCCTCTTGCTCGGAGACGCATCGCATAAGTATTCCGCCAGGGCCCTTGTAGTAAAGGGTGTTGTCATGTATGCAATACCCCTTTGTGGATGCCCAGTTCTCCCTGCTCGTGCCTTCTGCGATGGCCTGTAAGATTGACTTTCTCCAGTCCGCATCGTCCATGCATTCATCGTCGCACGCGTCTTCTGTCAACACCGAGGATGTTCGCACTTCAATCGAGATCCTCGCGGGACATTTGTCCGCACTGACCTTGGATCCCAAGGTAGCTAAAGCGTCAGCATGCCTATTGTCTGCTCGAGGTTTGTGCTCGTATCTAACGTCGCAGAATTGTTGCACCAGTTTCTGTACCAAGGTCCGGTACGACAATAAGTTTATCTCCTTCAAACCATACTCGCCCGAGGCTTGTTTGACGATTAGCTTGGAGTCCCCCATAACCGTCAGATTGCTTACTTCCAAGGCCTTTGCCGCGCGGAGTCCTGCGATGAGAGCTTCATACTCTGCTTCGTTGTTGGTGACTGCGAAGTCAAGCTTTGCGGACATCTGTATGACTTCCCCATCTGGTTTGGTCAAGACTATCCCGATGCCTCCACCTTTCCTTGTTGACGAGCCGTCGAAATGGAGCGTCCAATAGGGCAGCTCAACTGCGTAGATTTCAGGTCCCTCCAACTCTTCTTCAATCACGGGCTCATGACTGTTATCGGGGAATTGCGCTAGCAAATCCGCCACCGCCTACGACTTGATCGCCCGCGGCCGAACGCATGTGATGTCATATTAGGAGATGGTCATATACCACTTTGCCAATCTTCCCCCAGGAGTGGTGTGAGTCAGAAGATATCGTTTGGGATCGCTCTTTGTGATCACCACTACTTTGTGTGAAGCAAAATAGTGTCTCAACTTCTCTATTACGAAGAATAAAGCAAGGCAATGTCTTTCGATGTCCGTGTACCTTGATTCTGCGGGCTGCACGATGCGAGAGATGTAGTAGATGGGCCTTTCATGACCCTCATACTCCTGAGCTAGGAGAGCTCCTATAGACGTCCTTGTTGACGTCAGATACAACAAGAGTGGTGATCCGAGCTGAGGTGCGATCATTACTTTTGAAGATGTCAGCAGCTCCTTTAGTTTCCCGAACGCAGCTTCGTGCTCCGCAGTCCAGTTGTATACGGAATCTTTCTTGAGAAGATCACTGAAATAGAAGGTGATTTCGGCGATCGCTGGGATGAATCTTCGCATATAAGATAGCTTTCCCAAGAAGGTTTTCAAGGCACTCTGGTTATGCGGCGGAGTCATGCCAGTGATGGCTGATACTTTCGCAGGGTCAGGCTCGATTCCTTGGCGATGTACCACGCATCCCAAGAACTTCCCTGATGTTACCCCGAATGCGCACTTCATGGGGTTCATCTTCAATTGAAAGCGTCTGCATCTGTTGAACACTTTTCGCAGATCCGCCAGATGGTCTGCCTCCTCCTTGGATTTGACAACTAGGTCATCCACATAGAATTCCACTTCCTTGTGCATCATGTCGTGGAAAAGGGCCATCATGGCCCGCTGGTAAGTTGCACCTGCGTTTTTGAGGCCAAAAGGCATCACCGTACAGTTGAATACTCCCATTGGGGTGATGAATGCGGTTTTCCGTGCATCTTCAGGGTCCATCTTGATCTGATTGTACCCACTGAAGCCGTCCATGAAGCTGAACATGCGATGACCCGCGGTTGAATCGATAAGTAAGTCAATGTTGGGGAGCGGAAAATCGTCCTTAGGGCATAAACGATTGAGATCCCGGAAATCCACACAAATGCGAAGCTGCCCATTCTTCTTCACCACGGGCACAATGTTAGCCAACCATGTGGGATGGTAATTTGGCTGTATGAATTTGGCATTCAGAAGTTTGACAACTTCTTGCTTGATCTTCACGTTGAGCTCCGGCCTAAAGCTTCTTGTGCTCTGCTTTACCGGTTTGGATCCCGGAATCACATCTAACCGATGCATGGTGATGCTCGTATCCAGGCCGGGCATCTCATCGTACTCCCATGCGAATACGTCCTTGTACTCAGTCAAGAGCTGTAGCAATCTTTCCTCCTCTTCGCTTGTGAGGTCCGCACTTAGAAAGACTGGCCTCTTCTTTTCTTCGCTCGGGCTTAGGAATACCTCCTTCAGCTCCTGCTTTTGTGGTCTGGGTTTGTCTTCCATGCATTCGGGTGCTTCTTTGAGTTTCTCTTCTAGAGTGCTCGGCATTGGTTTTTCTGTCTCCGAAACCTGCTCAATTTGGTTGATTTGGTCAGGGATATCCCCATGCCCGCGTGGGGACACCCCCGCGCACCTTCATATGAGATAGCATTTCTTCCCGTTGGCGTAGAAACTCTCTATCTCCTTGCCTTCACGGTCATGCTTTGCTATTCTTTTCAGAGTGTACACATTCTTTCGCTGGTAGGCAATCCGCGACGCCTCTTCTCGCGTAGGCGGCTTTTCCTTGGCATCCTCTCTTGTCACCATCTCTCCCGCAGGTGACTGATCTTTGATATCCTCCCATCGGGGCAAAGGAGTGGGCTTGAATGGTCCCGGCGTTTGCTCATCTGCCATCTCGGTGAACCACACCGCCTCACTGAGATGCGCTTCATCCATGTTGAATGGATTTTTCGAGGTTGGTATCTCGACTATTCTGTCACTCCAAATGGCTTTCATCACTTGGTGAGCTGTTGAAGGGACAGCATCAAAGCGATGAATCCAGGCTCGACCTATGATCATGTGATACGTAGTGTTCGCATCTATGACATATAATTTTGCTGAGCATTTGATTTTGCCGATCTGGATACCCAGGCGGATCCATCCTATCGTCATTCTGGAGTCGCTTCCAAATCCCATCAGCGGGGATGGACGCTTAACAATCTTGTACTCTGGAATTCCCGCTAGCTTCAATGTATGGAACGAAACAACGTTAACTGCTGCTCCTCCGTCGACGAACGCTCTTTTGAACTCAACGCCATTGATGATAGCCGTCACATACAGAGGCCTCTGGTGGCTCGCATCTGTCTTCTTGTCGCTTGTCGAAAAGGTTATGACCTTTTCTGTAGAGCGAGACGCCCTAACGACTTTCCCATTGGAGACTACGAGATCCTCCTCGTAGTCTTCTGCTATCCTTAAGATCGCCTTTGTCATCTCCGTCCGGCATTTTTCTGTGAAATTTATCTCGTCGAAGAACCTGCTGAAGCCGTGCGACCCCTTCATCCGGTCGGCACGTTCGTCCTTTGTGTCTACGCTGTAGTCCTCATCCTGGATCTCGGAAATGATAGGTAAACCATCCTCTGCGACCTCTTCAAGATCCACAATCGAGATCATAGGGACCTCTTCGATTCTTGCTCCGCATGAGCAGGGAGTGGATTGTTGCGCACATCCTGACTTTGATCACTGACGATCAGTTCGCCATTCTTCATCTTTTGGCTGAACACGATTCTGAGCTTCTTGCAGTCCGCCGTGGGATGCATGACCTTTCCGTGATATTCGCACCACTTCGGGTCCCTAACCATCTCCCCGGAGGGTGCCTTTTCGAGCGACGGTAGGACACCGTCCTTACGCCAATGCCTGCAAAGGTCGCTTGCTTCTTCCACCAAACATGGCAGAGGTAGTGCATCAAAGTTCACTATCTTCGGCTGATTTTGGGGTGAGACCGTATTCACTTCAGCCTCGCGTCCCCTCTTGTAGCTAAATCTCCCGATTTTGAAAGTAGTACCGCCTGAGGATCGCTCAGGGGCATTCCTCTTTTTCTGCCGCTCCACTATAGGCTCGATATTCTTCGTGCATTCGATTAGCTTTGAAAATGTAGGCGTTTGCATGTTGATAAGCATACCTTTGTACTCGTCTCGCATGCACTGCAGGCATATCTCTACGAGTCTGCTTTCGAGTATCACATCTTTGCATTCCAAGGACTTGTCCCTGAACTTCTTGATGAAGGTTATTCCGTCCTCCTCGCGCTTCTGATACATCCGCGAGAGATGAATCATCGTCACCTTTTCCTCCATCTGGAAGAACTTGGTGTAGAACTTCTGGACCATGTCGTCCCAAGTCTTCACGGATCCGGCTTCCAACGTCCTGTACCACTTGTAAGCCACGTTCCCCAAGGATTTCGGGAACTCGCGCATCAGCAGTTTGGGATCAGCTCCATACGGCCCCATCACATCGATGAAACGCATGACATGCTCATGGGCGTTCCCATTGACGTCTTCGAACTTGTCCCATTTAGGAGCCTTGTACCCAGTAGGGTTAGGCATGAGATAGATCTCTCGTGGGATTGGCGGATCGTTTTAAAGCTTCGGGATGATGGTATCCGCGAACGATTGGTGAGCCAGAATGGTGTATATGCGCCGTTGCAGCGACGTCATACACTCCGGAGTGCTTCCCTCGGCAGCAGGAGGAGGGGTTGCCGCAGGCGGAGGCGACACATATGCCGCAGGAGGACTAGGGACATATTGTGAATTCACGTTACCCCAGATTGCCGTTGGAGGAGGCAAGGGATACTGTGAGACCGGATTAGGTACCAAAGTCGGAGGCTGAGGAGTATGAGCAGCGAGAGGAAACATTGGATCTGTTGACCCCTGAATTGAGGGTAGCTGCGTAGTCGCCGGTGGAGTTTGCAGATTAGGGTTGGGTGGTGTGGTTGACACTCCCAATCCTTGAGTGGTGGAGACTCCTCCTCCCTGAGAGACAGCGGTGGCTGGTGCGGGGTTTGGAGCAAGAGTCCCCAAGACAGCCATGATCCGTTCTAGCTGCGCAGATTGAGCTTTGAGAGCCTTCGCCTGACTCTGGATGGTGGCGTCCAAGGCTTCTAGCGTCGGAGCTTCACCGGTAGCTGTAGGAGTACGGCGAATCTCCTCTCATGAGGCGGCCTCCGTGGAAGGCGATCTGTTACTGACATCATCCTCCTGAGACATGGTTGCTTGCAATGATAAGTTCACGTCGGGTTCACCAAAATGTGCACAAGAGAATCCGACAGGGAGCACTCTGTGTACACCAAAGGCAGAGGATTGGAAATAGCACAAGAGGTGTTGGGTTGTGTGTAGGGAGAGAGTAAGGCAGTAGTAATGTCTGAGAGAGAGACAGTGGTTTGGCAAAGCTTCCGCGTATGTCTGGTGTGTCCTCCCTTGTATGGAAGGGTTAACGTCCTATATATAACGGAGAATGTGACCGTTGCAGTTTGGTTAATGCGCCCATCAATGGCGGCTTAATTAGCTTAACCACAACGGCACGTTCGTCCGTGTATATAGGGACCGTTATAGTACGTTATGCGCGAATACCGGAACCGTTATGGGGTTGACCGGGTTTGACCGGATTAACCGGGTTTATGGAGCTCGTGCCATAAATCTCTCAAAAGCAGATACTAAAGGTCGCGCGCGGGCTTGGCTCGCACGCGACAGGACTTACTCTAGCCTCCAAACCACTAAGTCCCTACAAGTCCCGTGCAGTGGTATGCGAGGGCCCTGTCTCGTAGCCCCCACATGGATCAGCGCGGCTGGTGATCCAGTGTGTGTGGAGCACAATATGGTGTGCTAGATGATTGCCACGTGGCCAAGATCTGTCTGCTCAGAAAGCACTATCTACAGGCGGTAATATACAAACTCACAGATCGTTTATTTTTGTCTATGGCGTAGTAGAAGGCGACTAGTGTTGAAGAATTGCGGGGAATGGTAAAAAGTGTTGGCAGGAGTAAATCTCGATTATATCGACAATAGCTTCGTAAAAGCAAATAAAAATTACTATATATATATATATCAATCTTCAAATTTCAGATAAAGATAGCAGAAAGTTTCCCTTTTTTTAGAGCAAAGATAGTAGAAAGTTGAGTAGCACTACTTGTTTATATTTAATATTATAATTAAATTGATTCTCCCATTGACAGCAATGCAATTTCCAATTTAATGCACATCCACATATAGTTTTAAGTAACATCGTTGTGAACCGTCATTTTGACCACGCCTCTTGAGAGTCACCACAACTCCTACACTCTGTAAAAGCAGTAAATAGCCTTACCCAAATCAGTTGAGTATCAAAGGATGAAACAAAAGACCAGAACAGGCAAATATTACCAGTTCTGTGGAGGGCAAAAGGGATGTAATGGAAGAGGAAGGAAATCAAAACAGAGAAGCCATACTGGGTAAAAAAGCAAGCAAAACCAAAGAAGACTCAATCGAAGAAGATACTGAAGGAAGTGACGTAAAAAAATTGGTCTTTGCCAGCGAGAAAAAAATGTCACCCCCAGCGGAGCCACCACTCCAGCCCTGGAAACGTACCAGAGAAGAATTAGAACGTGATGTGAGCAGCTTTATTCTGTGGATCCATGGTGGAAGCAAGAAATAGTGACACAATTATGGCTATGACAATATTGAAATGTTTTGCTTATTTGTGTTAATCAAATTATTTTAATTATGAGTTGCGTACACAATAATGATTAGAATTGTTTGTTTTCTAGATTGCTATCAAATTTCACGCTTAATTTCATAATAAAAAATGCGAAGCATGGATTCGCAGTGATATCAAAGAGCACAATTTGAATAACATTAGCATACTGCGAGTATCATCTATTTGTATAGAGAAGTAGTTGAACGTCGCGCAAAAAATATGAAAATTGAGAAAAGATAAATATATAAATTGTTGCAGCATGTTAGAACACTTGCATACGTTCGGAGTTTATATTGTATCAAAATGTATATGTGAATTGCATGATTAAATTTGACGTTGTCACGAATGTTTGAGGTTGGGATATTTGGTTTTATGTGTCATCCTGATCTGGCCGTGTACAATATTGCCAGAAGCTGAAGTAGTCAATGTTGCCGTAAAGTGTTGCAGGCGGTCTGGATTGGTTCCTCATTGTATATCCCACATGCTGTAGAGATAACTTTGTTCAGGAGATTAAAAATTGCAGAGTAGTTAGAAGTTGTAACATTGAATTTTAGACGTTAGTGTCATCAGTCGGTTGAATGACAAAAGAGCTTTGTATGAACAGCGTAATAGATGCATGGAATCCATCCAAGGAGAAAGATGAAGGCATTTGAGTGCCTACAACAGGCATGATAAGACTCTACTTAATGAAAAAGTGCTTGTGAAAACATGCTTAGTGGTGATTAGGTACTTAGGTAACGTTCATATGCTATCCGACTTGGAGTGGGTGTGGAATACATGTTGGCATCTCATTTTGTGAATTCATAGTTAACTAATCATATGTATAAGACTCCATATGAGCGATCTTATACTACGTAAAGACACTTCGGAATGATTATTTGTTTACGTTATGAGTTGAGGGGGCTAGACGATATTTAATTTGAAGTTCTAACTCTTCTTCTTCTTGCAAGACCAATAAAAAAGGACTGCGTAGTACAACCCATCTATTATCAAGCGTAATAGCTCGTTACAGCAGACATCTTACAAATATTGTTTCTTCCAACCGCGGTGAGGAAACATATGGGCTCTTAAGACTATTGGTTTTTTGGAATTAGTGCAAAGCAGCAGATTGAAAATACATGATATGCATTTTTAAGTACACACATATGTAAGCAAAATCTGATAATAATATCATACCAAAGAAAACGATCAACACCACCTACCAAGAACAAGTGAGTACATAGCTGTAGGTTATAGTACATATAGCATACTACTTCCTTACAATATTTGACTGAGTTGATGGGGGGAGTAATCATCTCTTTTCCTTTTGGAAGTGGAGTAACTTGAGACGCTGCAATCAACTTTATAAAATTCTCTCTTCCATACTTTCAGATTGGTCACCAACCTCTTCTCCACACCAGGGTCTTCCATATCCAAGTAAATTTTTTTCCAATACTTCTAGGTTTTCTTTGACCTGCATCAGTCATCCCTGTTTCAGTAGTTTAAGCAACTCCTCGATTCGCTCAATCTGTTTGTTGACAAGAACTTCCATTTTTGACAAAGATTCAGTATCACTAATTAGTTGACGAGAATTTCTTGTTCCCTCGGCTGTGCTTGAAGCAATTTTTGTCGATGTTGTGCTGTTGGTGTTAAGTACTGGGCTTCTCATATTTTTTTGTCCATTCTAACCCTGCAATAATATAGCGAGAATACTCAATTTCAAACTAAAGTGTTTGGTCAAATTCATTTTGAGTTATACCATATGTTAATGGAAATGCAGATACATAGCTGCCAGCCATATATGTTAATTCATGATTAAGCAAGTCGTTTGGTAAAGAGAAACTTGAATTCGGTAGTATTTACAATTATAGGAATATTGTAGTGTATGCCAGTACATTGGTATGATTTATTCATTGAATTTGATAGTTCATCCCATGACGGCTACCAAATGAACAGTTTGAGGGGCGAACTGTTCGGTTCATTACAACATTATCTACTTGGAATTAGAGCTATTATTGACCCACCAACCACGTTGTTTGGCAAACAAAGTTATTTGGTCAAGAGCGATGCGTATGGACTACATGCTTTTTCGGACATATATAATTTAGGAAATCAACTTGTCGGTACATATGTTTTTACTCCACTCATAAGGGCGGCGAGAGATAAGGAGCAATGTATTTATTTCAAAAAGGGTACAACTGTAAATAACATATACAGATTATATGTGTACAGGAGTCGAAGGTTGAATTATTCCATCAGCATGTTCGCCTTTGTATGTTAGGATTGGGGAACGAAACAAGGAGGTAACCAATTAGTCGGAAAACTTTTAAACTACGACAGTGACGGAATGAACAAATGGAATTGGTCAACCGTGAAAATTCATGACTCAAACAAACCATATGAAATTTGAAAAAATTAGGTATTATACTGATTTTTTCAAGCGAGCAGAATGAACTCCATGATCTACCTGAATACTGTGAAACCACAAACACGTACATTTGAAGCGGGGTTTCGTTTTTATGCAACCGTGTTTCATTTTTTGGGTATAAATACTTGAATCGGTGCATATACAAAGTAAAACTAAAGAAACGGATTGGGTAGGGTTCGACGACAAACAGCAAAGGAGAGCTACTTAAAAGAACAAAGGAGATAGTAAGCGTCCGCGACTTCAGTTACCGCTCTGAAAGAGAGGATGTCGTCGGAGGAAGAGGTGAGGATAGAGCAGCGGTGGTGAGATTTTCCAATTAATTAAGAGGATCGTGCTAAAAAAATTAGTGTGTGGGTGGAAGATGTCACGATTTTTCATGTTTGACAAGACAAAATCGTGGAAGGGAGAAACGTTTTTGAGTTGACAAGGGGTAGGGAGTCAAGTGGCGGTAGGGTTTGTTTTTATTATAAAATTAATGTATTTGTTTAAAGAACTAAACTAGTGTCGTTTTTCTATGCCATCCAGGTTATTAACGTAACGGTTAATTTTTGTGTGTGTGTGTGGGGGGGGGGGGGGGGGAATAAAATGGTCAATTTAAAAAACCGAAAAAATAAAAATAAATGGCCAAATACTTTTAATTAAGTGCATTTTCACCATAAAATCCGCAAATAAACAGTAACAAAATGTCAACATGTTATTATGACAGTGGGCGATAAGATGGGAGGATACAGATAATATATTATTTTATTAGCATGTCTAGCTAACGACGCTAATTTCATGGAACAGCGTAATAGCTTGCGAGTTGTGTCTCAATCTTATTTATAACTTCAAATGCATGTTATTCAATATGCTAAGGTAGCCATATACCGAAGGCTTCCAAACAACATTATTTATTGAACTTGACAATGTTAAAATGCTTACATATTAACATTATTGTGACCCAAACATATAACATATAGGATCACATGCGACAATATGATATTAAAAATCCCATGCCGAAGGTTAACCTGCTTCAAGTAGTATGCATAATTCTCATACTTACATATTTCCATTATTGTGACCCAAACATACAGCATATGGGATTACATGCGGCAATACAACAATAAAAATCCGTATGCAGAACGTTAACATGCTTCTAATAGTATGCAAAATTCATGTACCTTAATATTGCCATAGGATAGATATCGATGAACTTGCTATTTTTCATTTTGCTGTAAATGTAGTCAAAAGAGATTTATATGAATTGCATAAATTTTTAGTTATGCAATAGACATGAGCAAAGAATTGCAGAAGTAAACATTACAAAATGGAATGGGGAAAGGTTTACCTCACGCTGCATATCACTGTAGCAAACACTGGTTGTAACTAAATAATGGTCACACTTCTTTCAATAAGTTTTACAGCAAGCATTGGTTTATAATGTGAAAAGGAATAATATATGCACTTCCTCTACTAACATACATATAGGTATTTTTTTTAAGAGAGTTTGAGGGCTTAGACTGATGGATGAAAGAGCATTCCTCAAGAACCTTAACCTCATAGGTGGGCAACAACGGCAGCTGACATCAGCGCAGAACCTTACTTCATTTTCTATTACTTTTACATTTTTAACTACAACTTTATCTTTTCTTTCATACAGCTGGATGTTGGGCTAATTTGAGCTTAGCCAGGCATTTAGAAGTTTATGCATTCCAGAATATCGATATACATTATACGAAGGGTGACAATCACAGTAACAACTTTGTACCGCGCCTGTGTATGGAAAAGTGCAATATTGATCGAATATTGACCGAGTGATGCAAGTTGTTACAATTTACACCTGTATAGCCACGCACGTAATTCATAATTCTTGATTATTACAATGGATGGTCCTTCACCCGTGTTCCTCAATTCACGATGGCGAAACTTATAAACGTATTTAGTTCTACGAAGTCTAGCGGATAGATACAAGAAATTAAGACTAATGCTGAGACAATGACAAAGATTATTCAAATCGAGTCAAATTACGTTGGAAAGAACAGGATACTCAGGTTTTCAAGTGTTGACTCAAAGAATTTTAAGTGTGTTTTGAGAAGTAATTGTTTTGAGTGATGAAAGACAAAGACAAAGTATTTCTGAGGCTCCAAGGCCTTGAGATACTGATCAGTGCTTCAAAGCATTGAGAGTAGCTTTATTATGCTGAATGCTCTAACAATCTTGTGTTGGAGGTTGTATATCTGATAATTAAGATCAGAGATTTGCTGCAAATACTTACGTTATATATTCTTTATATATCTAACACAATTGCAGATATCCTGATCAGATAGAATCAAAGATTTCTGGTTTCACTATTGAAAGACTGTGAAGCATGTTCAGAGCTTCAAGGCCTTGAGATGTGCCTTGATCTGCTGACAGCTTTACAGAGTTAATTTGATTCTTTCTTGCAGGGTTTATTCTTTATTATTATGATTGTTCAATGACTTCTAAAAGTCTTAAACTAGTTTATCATGAGTTATATATTTCAAAAGTTAATCATATTATTATTATTTTATTCACTCATCCAGTTTTTATTCAGAAACTGGAAATCCAAACAGACTTAGTGCTGTTATATTTCTGGATTTTGTTGTTGCTATGATTTAATGTTGTTGCAGGTTTGTTAAACGTGCAAATGCAATCTCAAAAAACTCCAACGGATATCTACACAAAGCTGTTTGAATTGTAATTAGAAAGGATGAGGATTTGCAGGAACTGAGATCCTAAAATCTCTCATTCAGTTGCAGTGAGTGGATAAAAGACTGGTTTGAATTTTGAAAGAAAAAGAAGCTTGCAGAGAACTGAGAGAGGTGTGGAAAATTCGTGGGAGATCAGACATTCAAACACACATACATTCAGGCTTTAATTACAGCGTTCAGAAGATCAATCTTTCCATTTTCCTGAAGAACACATCCAGGCCTTCACAAGCTTATTCTTCTACTGTGTTCTTATTCTGTTTTGTAATATGCTTATCTTTTGTATACTTAAAACCTCACTAAACCTAATGGTTGGTTGTTCAAGTGAACAACAAGAGGTTCTTGTTAGCTCAACAGTTAGTAGCTGGTACTAGATAGGTTTGGAACCACAAGCTGTATAGGTGTAAGGGAATTCACTTAGGCTTGAAGATCTAGGGCTGTTTCTGTGTGAGTAATAAGAAGTGTTTGCCCAATCCTGGTGGGATTAGATCCCTCAAGCAGAGAATAGGTCCATTGGGACTGAACTCTGTAAATTGCCTTGTGTTCTTTACTTTATAATTTTGTTATTTTCTGTTGCAAACAACTCAAATCAAATCAGGGTTTATAAATTGTTCAGAACTGGTTATAGTTCAAGGCCTTGAAGCTTTCTGTTTTGCCTTAGAAAGTTTCTGACTAGTTTTCTAAAATCTCAAGGCCTTGAGATTTGAGTTTCTCACATAGTTACTTAGTTACAATTTGTGTTTAGCAAAAAGTTTCCATACTCTATTCAACCCCCCACCCTTCTAGAGTATTTTGGTCCTGTATTTAGTCTACATTACAAAATTTTAATTGGTATCAGATCTTGTGTCACTAATATAGATCTAACAACCTTGTGACTATGAGTAATTTAGGAGATGGTGGATTCTCACTAGGAAGGGCAGCAAACTGACCTCCATTATTCTGTGGTGATAACTTCATACACTGGAAGGCATTGATGAAGATGTTCATCATAGATCAAGACATGGAACTGTGGTCAATAGTTCAGAATGGTCCTCATGAGTATTACACTACCATAGATGGAGTTAGATGCATGAAGTCTGAGGAAAACCTCTCAGTTACTGAACTGGAAAAGGTATCAAAAAATTACAAGGCTATGAATCTATTATACTATGCTCTTAATGCAGATGAGTTCAACAGAGTGTCAAATTGCAAAAGTGCCAAAGAAGTATGGGACAAACTGGTTGTGACATATGAAGGAAAAAGCCAGGTTAAACAGACCAAGATTAACATACTTCTGAGGCAATATGAGCTGTTCAAGATGAACTCAGATGAGGCCATCAAGGAGATGTTCAAAAGATTCACTGATGTGGTGAATAATCTGGAGTCATTGGGAAAGAAGTTTTCAAATAAGGAAAAGGTCAGGAAAATTCTGAGGAGCTTGCCAAAAGCCAAGTGGGAGCCAAAGACAACAGCTATTGAGGAAGCTCAGGATTTAAGTCTTCTTCAGCTAGATGATCTACAAGGAAAGCTGCTCACTCATGAAATGTCTATGAAAGATGTAGAAGGTGATCTGAGTGAAAACATCAAGAACTTAGCACTCAAGGCTAAAGACAATGAAAAATCTCAAAGCCTTGAGACTGATGATGAGCATGATGATGAAGAGGCTTTAGCATTGATCTCCAAGGCCTTAGCCAGGATTCTCAAGTAGAAAAGAAACTCTGGTAACAGGGACTACAACAAAGAGAGATCAAGACCTTCAAGCAGCAAGGACTAAAAAGGTAAGTCTTCATCACAGTTACATAAAACTAAAGTAATGAATTGTTTTTAATGTGGTGATGCAGATCATTTAGTAAGGGATTGTCCACAAAAGAAGAAGAACATGAACTTTCAAAAGAAAGACAGTGACAACAGAAGAAAGAAAGCCATGATGGCCTCTTGGAGTGATTCTGATTCATCAAGTGACTCAGACACAGAAGAAGATCAAGCAAATTTGTGCTTCATGGCTAAGCATGATGAAGAAAAATCATCAGACAAACATATTTAGGAAATGGTAAAAAATCTTCTTGCTAGTCCTTCTGATGTACTTCCTGAAATTCTCAAAAATATGTTTTTAAATGAGGAAAGTTATAGAAATGAGATTTCTTCCTTAAAGATTAAGATTCGTGAGCAGGTAAAAGAAAACTTGGACCTAGTTTTTGCCAACAAAACTGTTTAAGTTTCTAAGAAAAAACTTGAAAAGGACTTCAAGGCCTTGGACAGCAGGTTCAAAGCCTTGAAGGCTCAGATAAAAGAGATTGTTGACCAAAACACTCTTTTAAATGAAAGATATGCTGGTCTAAAGACTCATTCTGAGGATTTAGAACAACAAATCTGTTCTTTTACTGAGAAACTTCAAGAGTCTAAAAAGGTCCTAGCCAGTTTTACAGGCTTAGAACATAATCTAAATCTCATTCTTGGAGGAAGTCTGAAATCAATGCATAAAAGTGGGATTGACTATAATCCAAATTTTCCAAAGAAAAGCCAAACTAATTTTGTCAAATATGGTAGCAGACATTCTCCAAAATGTTATTACTGTGGAAAAATTGGTCATATCAGATTACATTGTCCCTTCAGAAGATCAGAACCTCACATTATGAGGAATACTTATCCTTATCAGCTTAAGGGACAGGTTAGGCAGATTTGGGTTCCAAAAGGAATTAGACCACCAAACATGGCTGATTCTGAGTATGACTCAAAGTTATGCACTTGGTCTAACAGCCTGTTGAGGCAATGATTTACTTTTGCAGGATGTCACCAAGGCCTTGAAAGATCAGAAATGGATATTAGACAGTGGCTGTTCCAGACATATGAGTGGAAAGAAATCTCTCTTTACTGAGCTTACAGAAAAATCTGGAGGAACAATTACACTTGGTGACAAAGCAAAATGTAATATTATTGGTATATGTAGTATTGGTAATGGTTCTACCAACTCTATCTCTGATGTTTATCTTGTGGATGGACTTAAATATAATCTGCTTAGTATCTCTCAGTTATGTGATAAATGTTATAAAGCTATATTTGACAAGTAGAAATGTGTGGTGCAAGATGAGAAATCTGGAGATTGCATATTCACTGCTCCTAGATCATATAATCTATATGCTATAAGTACTTTCAGTGTTGCAGATGACAAGTTAAAATGTCTCAAGGCCTTGAAGGAAGGTTCAAAGATTTGGCATAGAAAGCTTGGGCATATTAGCATACACACCTTGAATAAACTCATCTCAAAGGATTTGGTAAGAGGATTACCATCACAAAAAATTTCAGGTGATGAAGTTTGCAAGGTATGTGTACAAGGTAAACAAACAAGAAGCTCATTCAAGCCAAAGAACTTTGTAAGTACTTCTAGACCTTTAGAACTGTTGCATATGGACTTGTGTGGTCCTATGAGAGTTCAGACCCCAAAAGGTAAGAGGTATATTCTTGTTATAATAGATGATTATTCTAGATTTACATGGGTGATGTTTACTAGAGACAAAACTGAAGCTTTATCTGAATTTTCTAGATTGTGCAAAGAGCTTCAAACTATGAAAAATTTGCCTGTTGCATCTATTAGAAGTGATCATGGTAGGGAATTTGATCAACTTGACTTTGATTTATTTTGTGTAAAGCATGGCATATCACACAACTTTTATGCACCTAGAACTCCACAGCAAAATGGAGTAGTTGAAAGGAAAAATAGGACACTTGAGTATATGTCTAGAACCATGCTACTTGAAAGTAATTTGCCAAAGTTCTTGTGGGCAGATGCTGTTAATACTGCCAATTATGTGCTGAATAGATGTTTGATTAGACCTATTTTGAAAAAGACTCCTTAAAACTGTTTAAAGGTAGGAAGCCTAGTGTCTCTTATTTCAAACATTTTGGTTGTATCTGTTTTGTGCATAATAATGGTAGAGACAATCTTGGTAAATTTGATGCTAAAAGTGATGAAGGTGTATTTCTTGGATATTCTCAAACTAGCAAAGCTTATAGAATTTACAATAGAAAAACCAAGATTGTGAAAGAGAGTATTCATGTGTTTTTTGATGAAAGTACTAAGGATTCTCTGAGTGAAAGTTTTGCAGATCTAAATTTGAACAAGCATGAGTCTGATGATGATGCTGTGAAAGAGGAAAAAGGCAAAACTAAAGTACAGAATCAATCAGTAGAATCTCAAGGCCTTGAACCACCTGCAGAGCCAAAATCTCAAAGCCTTGAGACTGAAACTGAAACTTTCTATGATGCTCCCTCTACTGTTTCAAGAACTCAAAGCCTTGAAGGAACATATTCCTATATACCAAGACAGAAGTTTAAGTATCATGCAGATCATCGAGCTGAAAATATCATATCTGATCCAACAACTGGAACTCAGACAAGAGGACAGTTGAAGAACTTGTGTGCTTTTAGTGCCTTTGTATCATTGATTGAGCCTAAGAATACTATGGAAGCACTTGAAGATGCAGACTGGATCATTGCAATGCAAAGTGAGCTGAATGAATTTGAAAGAAACAAGGTATGGAATCTGGTTCCCAAACCAAAAGAGAAATCAGTTATAGGAACCAGATGGGTGTTCAGAAATAAGCTTGATGAGAATGGCAAAGTGGTTAGGAACAAAGCCAGACTTGTGGCACAGGGATAAAATCAGGAAGAAGGTATAGACTATGAGGAGACTTTTGCTCCTGTTGCCAGGTTAGAAGCTATTAGAAAACTTCTTGCATTTGCATCTCACAATAACATAAATCTTTATCAGATGGATGCCAAATGTGCTTTTCTGAATGGTTATTTACAAGAAGATGATTTTGTAGCACAACCTCCTGGTTTTGAAGATGAAAACTTCCCTGATCATGTTTACAAACTAGACAAAGCTCTTTATGGTTTAAAACAAGCTCCAAGGGCTTGGTATGATAGACTTTCAAAAATTTTACTTGACAACAATTTCAAGAGAGGTCTAGTTGATAAAACTATTTTTATTAAACATCATGAAAGTGATTTGTTAGTAGTTCAGATCTATGTGGATGACATTTTGTTTGGTGCTACTAATGATGCTCGTTCAAAGTAGTTCTCTAGTCTGATATGCAGGGAGTTTGAGATGAGCTTAATGGGAGAATTGAATTTATTTCTTGGACTTCATATTTTACAAATGAAGAAAGGAATATTTGTACATCAAGGAAAGTATACCAAGGACTTATTGAACAAGTACAATATGTCACAGCCCAAGGTACTTAAAAACCCTATGAGTTCATCACTCTCATTATACAAGGATTCAAATGGTAAGAGTGTGAATCAAAAGGAATATAGAGGTATGATTGGATCTCTTTTGTATTTAACTGCTAGTAGACCTGATATTATGTTCAGTGTTTGTATGTGTGCTAGATTTCAGGAAGATCCTAAAGAAAGTGACTTAACTGTTGTCAAAAGAATTTTTAGATATTTGAATGGAACCAAAGACTTGGGGCTTTGGTATCCAAGGAGATCTAATTTTATGTTGAGTGGCTATTCAAATGCAGATTTTGCAGAATATAAAGTAGATAGGAAGAGTACTTCTGGATGTTGTCAATTTCTTGGATCTTCACTGATCAGTTGGCATTCTAAGAAGCAAAATTTTTAGCATTATCAACTGCATAAGCTGAATACATTGCAGATGGAGCTTGCTGTTCACAAGTGTTATGGATTGCACAACAACTTAGAGATCTGGCTAAAATTTCAGAAATGTGCCTATTCATTGTGAAAACACAAGTGTCATTTCAATCTCTAAGAATTCAGTACAGCACTCAAGAACCAAGCACATAGATGTGAGACATCACTTTATTAGAGATCATGCAGAACAAGGTGATGTTGTTCTATCTTTTATTTCCACTTCTATGCAGATTGCTGATATTTTCACTAAACCTCTGCCAGATGATAGGTTTTCATCCCTAAGGCTTGAACTGGGTATGTTAAACAAGGATGCATTTGTTTAGGGGGAGTATTGGTACTTACTTGTTTTTATGCGTTGAAATCTCAAAGCCTTGAGATTATACTTTCCAAAGCCTTGAAAGTATAGTTCAAAGCTTTAAAATTTCTAAGACTGCAGGAAATTTCAAGGCCTTGAGATTGTTCTCCAGGTCTTGAAACATATGTATTTTTTTTAATGAAAAATGGATCATCAAATACTATATATTATCTCTTTAGATAATTGAATAATATTTGAATTACTCAGAGAATTTTCTAAAATATCCAGAAATATTTTCAAAGATTCTTTTTGCATGTTGATTTTAGTAAAGTCCTATTATAACTCATTCTTTCAACCTACTTAAGCTGAAAGTCAGGGCTTATTCTGCTTCATTCTCTCTCAGTTCTCTACGTATCTCTGCTCTCTCTCTATTTCTCTCAATCTCATTCTCCTCTCAAAATCCTAAACCCACAATGGAGCGCAAATCAGCCAGGATTCAACAACAGGAAAAGTCTTCTGGCAGATTTAAGAAGAGGGCAAACAAGAAGGAGAAGATTGTGATCTCTGATTCGGATTCAGAGAACACTCAAAGTTTGCATGAGGAAACTCCTCCTGCAAAGAAGATCAGAACAGAAAAGGGAGATGAAGGTTCAAGTATTGATCTACAGAAGGAGACAGAGACTCAAGGTGGTGATCGACCTAGCTCAGACAAGAAGAAAGGGGGAGAGAAGAAAAAGGATGGTGAAGAAGAAAAAGGGAAATCTGCTCAGAAAAGCAAGAAGAAGTCAACTGAAGGAGAACAAGAGAAGGACAAACCCACTGAGAAGAAAACAAGGGTTAAGCAAGTTGCTGCTGCAACCAAAAAGGGTTATCAAGGTAAAAATGTACTTCCTTCAGATTGGTTTGTTAGTTCTGAAGTTAGGACAGTTTGGATGCGAGGGTATGCTTCTTCTAAGGTTGCTTTTTGTAGTATGGTTTCTGAAGAATTGTTAGATAAACTGGATATTGAATGTATGAGGAAGTTAACGGATTCTGCAGTTTGGAAGGTGTTAAATCCTAGTTCAAAAGCTTATCCTAGGTTAACTAGGTTGTTTTATCTGAATCTGGTTCAAGAAGGAGATGATTAATTGGTGTTAACCTCTAAGGTGGCTGGGATAAACTTAAGGCTAGATCATAGGACTTTTGCCAAAGTCTTGAGCATTCCTAAGAAGTAAAATGTTGGTGATTATCCTGATAGGAAGGAGTGTCTAGAAAAGGCCAAAGCTATGTTTTTCATTGATGGTGTTCCCTCTGGTCCCAAACAGTTGACACACTCTGTGTTCAACTGTGAAGCTAAGATTTTGTTTACAATTCTGATGAGGAGTGTTGTTCCTAGGGAAAACTCAAGAGAGTTGGTTACTGATAAAGTTCTCATCCTGATGTACCTAATATGTCAACGTTTTGAGATTGACTTGCCAACAGTGGTTATGGAGCATATGATCTACTGTGCTACTAGAACTAGAAACCATCATCTTCCCTATGCCAACCTATTACCTCTTTTCTTTGAGCATTTTGTGGTACCTGTGAAAGGAGAGGAAAAGATAACTGGTGGTTTTGGGTTAATTGATGAGACTGCTTTACAGAGGATTGGAGTGGTTCAGACAGGAAAATGTCATTGGAAGTTCTCTTCAGAGTTTTCCAAATCTGATCTTGAGGAGAATGAGTTTGTTAAACCTAAGGGGGATACAACAGCAAAAGGACAAGCAAATGAGGATTACTCTTTGTTGGTTGAGAAGTTTGAAGATCAGCAGGTTGAGATTGAAGGTCTTAGACAAAGGTTATTTGATCTATCTTCTGATTTTAATCAGTTCAAGGGTTTGATGAATGTGATGAATGGAAAACTGGATGTTGTCATCAAAGGGTTGAACTTGGAGAAGATTCCTTCTGCTACTAGTCATGACACCAGTGTTGACTCAGATAAAAGGCTAGGTGATTTCTTGAAGATTAAAAATAAGCCTATTCCAGTGGTGCTCACTTCTAAGGATCTGTATGAGCAAACTGATGAAGAAGAAGCTGGTGAAGAAACAGGTGTTGATGCTGCTACAGAGGGTGATTCAGTGCAGATTAAGAACAAGAAGGTGGATGAGATCATTGAGGAAGTTGTTGCTGAGGTAGATGCTGAACAAGATGAGAATCAGTCTGCTGAAGATGCTGAAAGTGATGAAGAAGTTGGAGAAGGCTCCGAGAAAGGCCAAGCATCAAAGAAGAAGTGAAGATCAGAGAAGACCAAAGCCTTGATCCTTTCTTTCTATCTCTTTCTTTTCTTCTTTTCAGTTCTCAAGGCTTTGACATTCAGTAGTTTTTTTTTTTTTTTAAATTTCTAAGACTCTGAGTAATGATCATACAATTCTTCACCTTCATTTGATGAAAGTCAAAAAGAGGGAGAAATTATGTGGTTTTTGTGGTTACTTTTCAGTGTTTAAATAATAATATTTTGGAGTTTTTGTTAATCAGTTGAGCTCTGGTATTATATGTGTTTCTGTGAAACACTGTTTATTTTTGTTAAGTTGGTTTGACTGGTATTACTGTTTATTGTCTCTACAAAATGTTGATATCTAATTCTTACAAGGAGTTGCAGGAATATTTACACAAGATTATGGGTTTTGTCTTTCATCAAGGGGGAGATTGTTGACTCAAAGACTTTTGAGTGTGTTTTGAGAAGTAATTGTTTTGAGTGATGAAAGACAAAGTATTTCTGAGGCTCCAAGGCCTTGAGATACTGATCAGAGCTTCAAAGCTTTGAGAGTAGCTTTATTATGCTGAATGCTCTAACAATCTTGTGTTGCAGGTTGTATATCTGATAATTAAGATCAGAGATTTGCTGCAAATACTTATTTTATATATTCTTTATATATCTAACACAATTTTAGATATCCTGATCAGAGAGAATCAAAGATTTCTGGTTTCAACATTGAAAGACTGTGAAGCATGTTAAGAGCTTCAAGGCCTTGAGATGTGCCTTGAGCTGCTGACAGCTTTACAGAGTTAATTTGATTCTTTCTTGCAGGGTTTGATCTTTATTATTATGATTGTTTAATGACTTCTAGAAGTCTTAAACTAGTTTATCATGAGTTATATATTTCAAAAGTTAATCTGATTATTGTTTTATTCACTCATCCAGTTTTTATTCAGAAACTGGAAATCCAAACAGACTTAGTGTTGTTATATTTATGGATTTTGTTGTTGCTCTGTTTTGATGTTGTTGCAGGTTTGTTAAACGTTAAAATGCAATCTCAACAAACTCCAACGGATATCTACTAAAAGCTATTTGAATTGTAGTTGAAAAGGATGAGGATTTGCAGGAACTGAGATCCTAAAATCTCTCATTCAGTTGCAGTGAGTGGATAAAAGACTGGTTTCAATTTTGAAAGAAAAATAAGCTTGCAGAGAACTGAGAGAGGTGTGGAAAATTCGTGGGAGATCAGACATTCAAACACACATACATTTAGGCTTCAATTGCAGCTTTCAGAAGATCAATCATTCCAGTTTCCTGAAGAACACATCCAGGCCTTCACAAGCTTATTCTTCTACTGTGTTCTTCTTCTGTTTTGTAATCTGCTTATCTTTAGTATATTTAAAACCTCACTAAACCTAGTGGTTGGTTGTTCAAGTGAACAACAAGAGGTTCTTGTTAGCTCAACAGTTAGTAGCTAGTACTAGATAGGTTTGGAACCACAAGTTGTATAGGTGTAAGGGAATTCAGTTAGGCTTGAAGATCTAGGGCTGTTTCTGTGTGAGTAATAAGAAGTGTTTGCCCAATCCTGGTGGGATTAGATCCCTCAGGAAGAGATTAGGTCCATTGGGACTGAACTCAGTAAATTGTCTTGTGTTCTTTACCTTATAGTTTTGTTATTTTCTGTTGCAAACAACTCAAATCAAACTAGGGTTTATAAACTGTTCAGAACTGGTTATAGTTCAAGGCCTTGAAGCTTTCTGTTTTGCCTTAGAAAGTTTCTGACTAGTTTTCTAAAATCTCAAGGCCTTGAGATTTGAGTTTCTCACATAGTTACTTAGTTAAAATTTGTGTTTAGCAAAAAGTTTTCATACTCTATTCAACCCCAACTTCTAGAGTATTTTGGTCCTGTATTTAGTCTACATTACAAACTTTCATCAAGAACAACATGTAATGCAGGAAATTTTAGTCACGAACACGGTGCAAAATATTTCTTCGATATTAGGAGATGTAGTTTTCTAATGGGGGTTTTGTCCATTGTATAGATTTGAGGTATTACCAATGCTGGAAGTAATCCAAAGAGAAGAACACTGAAGGTAAACTATTACTGCAGTGTATGAGTGAATTGCTTCGGCAGGAAGTTACTTAGCAGCAATTGGGCATGAACTCTCATGATAACAAAGGAACGTATCAAATAGTGTTAATACATAACCGTTTGAGTCAATAGATTAGTACATACGGGACTGACGGCCGCAGACCTCGATTCCCCATGGGATGCACTTAACGTCCAACAAACGGTGTTGCTTTTCACCACATCACTGGAGGCACGCCTGCACAAACAGGACTGACGGCCGCAACTGCACGCAAATTGACATCTAAATTTAACACCAACAGAACATTGTAATTAGTAGGTAATAGAATCATTGGACTAACTCGGGCACAAAACATCAATACTGGAAGAATCTCCTCCACAAGCACGTACAAATGAAGTAGTCATTCCATTAGCACTGAATAAAAAACTGTACACATTCATCGATGAACATGTACCGCGTTTGGGCCCACCGCAACGCAGACGTGGGGCAGTGAGACACGTATCCAATTGAGGAGCATGAGAAATACTCGCGGCCACAGTACGGGCAGGATCCTTTTTGCTAGAAGAATCGGGCAGCAATTTGGCACAGCCAAGTCCAACTACTGAAACACCACAACGCGCAACTGGAACAGCGCACACCGTATCAGCGATTGTGTCGATATGAATACTTGTGACAACACCAGTAAAAAAACACGTTTACAGAATAAGATTAAGCGAGCCCATTAGTGCAATTGCTCGCACCTGCATGCACACCACCAAAACTCTTTAATTCTACAACATAGTAAGCATTGTAATAATCAACAAGGCGATCACTGAAACAGGTACAGGAATCATCGTCCACACCTAGCCTGACCACCAAACAAACAAAAAAAAAATAAAAAATAAAAAAGTAAGGGACACTTACCCCGGGAACTGCAACCGCCAGGACGCGAACCTTGAGCCCCACGACACACACTCAAATGTGAACGAGCGGCCTCACTTTTCACCACATCACCAGAAACCACCTCTGTAGAAGAAGAATTGGAACCCACAGCTGCACACAGATTTCGAGCTAAATTAACGGTAACACAACCTCGAAATCATTAGGTAATAAAAGAATTGCAATCACTCGGTCACCAATCACCAATACTGGAACAATCTCCTCCATAATCATGACATCAATACCGAATAAGAAACCGTACACATTCATTAATGACGACATACCCCAACCATGTTTGCGTCCAAGACCAGACGCATATGGGCCAACAGTACATGTATCCAATCGAGGGGCTCGACCACAATACCTGAAGACACTTGTCTGCTATCAGAAGCAGGCGGCAAACTTGCAAAAACACGTCTTCTTGTAGAACATCGTCGAAACACTAACGATATACAACTTTTCAAGCATTATACAGATCAGTGGAGAGAGAGAGGCAACATCAACAGAACGTAAAGCGAGCAAGCATACCCCCCAAACATCTCCAAACACGACGAAACCAAGCCCACCCACACATCGTATAGCTAAATTCGAGCCATCAGATTCACTCTTCCCAACATCTGCAAACATATTCGCCACAACATTAACAGCACAAGCACACTGCGGTTACTCGATAACAAAACAATTTTGTAAATTCAAACACGATGCAAGGAAATCGGAACAATCTCCGACCTGAACACCAATGAAGCGAGTAATCATCGCATCATCATAAGATCTGCACCCCCATATATTCGTTCGCGAAGACATACTGTGAGGTTGCAAAACCTGAGCAGCAAAAAAACGTCCGAGCACCCCAAAGCGAGGACCACGACTCGCATAACATGCAAAGGGAGCCATGTCAGCGGGGATGCCCCCGCTGAGATTAACGGAACTGACCCCGACAGAGATATCCCACGCATCGGGCACACAAACGGAACTGACAACATGTTCCCAAAAAAAAACGGCTAAACCCAACAGTGCTGCTAGCAAGAGCAATAGGCAAGTCAGGTACATGTTGATATGCACAGGTGTCGTCAGAACACCGGCCCAACTCAACATCGCCACGACAACACCGGGGCCCACCAGTAAATGTGATGTGCACAGGTGTCGTCAGAACACCCGCACGTCGCATAGCCAAATTCGAGCCATTACCAGTACTCAACATCTGCACACATATTCCCCACCACACTAACAGCACAAGCACACAGGAAGCATTCGATAACAAATGAATTTTGAAAAGTGAAACACGATGCAAATACATTGGAACAATCTCCGACCGGAGAAGTCAGTCATCATCACATCATTATAAGATCCGTAACCATATGTATTTGTTACTTTGAAATTGAATTATTGATTGACAGATTGATTTATATACAAGATTTTGAAAGTTCAATTACGTTAGCATTTAGCACAGGGGGGAAAGAAAAAGTTTTGATTTTCCTTTGAATCTACGGATTAAAGAATAGAGTAAGTAGTATGAATACACTTCAAACATCAATAACTTTAGGTATCAATCATGATTGTTTGATGTTCAGTGTAGGCTAACATACTGACTATCGTATATACATATGTATGAACACATTTATAATTAAAGCGGTATAATTATTTGTAGATTTATTGTTAATTTATTGCAAACATCTCTCACTTTGCTAAAATTATTTTTTTTTTAATTTCTAGATCATGTTTCAGAGTAAGCATGGAAACTTGATGCATTAGATGTGCGACGGTGGTAGTTTTTTCTTCAGTATTCTCAAGTCAAAATCTTCAAACCCTATAAAACTTAAGAGTTAAATATGGTGGAACAGGCGTATTTATGATACTAAAGCATATATATTTGCTTTGCACAGAGGTAAGAACGACGTGATAACAGAAAAAAAAAAAAAAAAAAAAAAAATGGACCAAAACACTAAACAATTAAAATAAACCAAAAATGGAAGGCAACAACAGAAACACACATGCACAATCCCACACAAACATAAACCCTAATCACGATATAACAACATATCATTTGAAAACCGGCATAAACAGAACATGTGTTAAAAAAGAGAAAAAAAAAAAAAAAAAAAAAAAAAAAAAAAAAACACCATGACCAACTCGAGGCTTTACATTGTAAACCCATGCGACAACTTCAATGAAAGCATATTGCAAAATCAACCAAACATGGACATCAAGCCATTTGGGTACTGGTAATGATGAGAAAATTGCGGAAGACTGCAAAATTGTACCAAAACACCCAAACCATTAGAAACATCCAGAAATAAAAGCAAGGCCCTAAAACCACACATGCACAGACCCCAAATATGGTGTAGCAATAAATCATGTGTAAAATAATGACATTAATCAAACCAAATAGGCGGAAACAGCCGTAAGCATTTAAAAGCATCCAGGAATGAAACCCAGAAGTTGAAAAATCACATGAATAAACCCCACACAAGCAAAAAAACAACAATTGGCAAAGAAGGCATACCAGCGGCAAAAATTGATTCAAACTTTAAAGCAAGGATTCTGAAACCCTGCAAACAATGGAGACGAATTGCATGTAAATTAAGCGTAAGTTAAGAAAATAAAAATAAACATGAAGGAGCAACAGACGAATTTCCCATAACTGTCCAGAGATGAAGAACCTATGCACAATCAAAGGCCATATGAGCCACTAAAACTGTAAATGAACAAAACGTATCGAACAATATACAACGTAAAAGCCAGCGCAAAAGACCACACATTCACAAACCCCAAATACGATGTAGCAATAAATCATGTGAAAAATAATGACATCAATCAAACCAAACAAGCGAAAAAACTCGTAAAAATTTAAAAGCATCCAAGAATGAAACCCATATTCCAAAAAAGAACATGCATAAAACCCAACAAACACACAACAACAATTGGCAAAGAAGGCATACCAGCGGCAAGAAATGATTCAACCTTCAAAGCAAGAATTTTGAAACTCTGCAAACAATGGAGACGAAATTGCACGTAAATTAAGTGGACGTTAAGAAAATAAAAATTAACATGAAGGAGCAACAGACGAATTCGCCACACCCATCTAGAGAAGAAGAAATTGTGCACAATCGAAGACCAAATGAGCCATTAGAAAATGTAAATTAACAAAACGTATCGAACAAACGTCACAACCAGCTGGAAATACATCACATGGAGGAACATAAAGAAACCAATCCACTCAACCCCATCACAAAAAGAGGAAAAAGGTGGCGAAAAAAAAAATGACCGGCGAAGCCATACATTTCGGCCTAATACCACTATCGCAGAATGGGTACCACAGTCAGTGTCACTCGTAAAAGTCTCATGAGGGTTGTCCATCGAACAACCCACCGGATTCACAATAATTACGAACCGACCAACATCAGATAAGTCGAATCCCAACTAACCAAGGGCAAGCATGTAAATGCGCAATCAACAACAAACGAAATTGTGAAATGACCGTGAAACCCTCTAAATTTTGGAATTAATTGCATCATAAGAAAACTCTAATGGCAGAATACACTCAGGAGCACCACAGTCATCATCACTCCCAAATATTGCTTAAAGTTTCTCCATCAAACAACCCACCAAAATAACAATAATTACGGATATACCAACATCACATATACAAAATCCACACTAACGGAGGGCAATAATGTCATTTTGCAATGAAAAGCAATCGAAATACACCCAATCGACAAGACGTCAAACTCCCTTCCAATAGAGCCAATTAACATCCCGCAAAGCTACAATGGCAGGATGACCCGAAAGACAACAACGTCATTCCGCAAAGGCATCCCTTGAGAACGACCGCAACAACCACCCTTATTACAAAAATACCACAGCCAATTCACAAATCAATGAGCAAAATCACGGAGGGAAGCTCAGATAATTCCTCCACCAAAAATCACTAAGTCTCTTTTAGTATAGCAGATAGATACGTAAAGCATCGTTACAATTAGACTAGGCAATGTCGCGCACATATTTGTATGGGAAAAATTATTTAAATACAACTAGGGGATAGCCCGTGCCCTCAGGGCACTACCAAAAAAAGATATTTTTATGGTACATACTTACAACATCTAAGTGCTAAAAAGATTAATTTAATCTTACATTGCGAATGAAAAAAATAAATTTTATATATAATATATAATAATTCTCTTATTAAAACATATAGATTAGTCAACTGGAAATGATCAGTTTGACATACTATTGCAAATGATAACGAATATATACTTGTAAATTGAGTCAAATCAGTTTTCTCATCATCAACCTATATAATTAGATAAAGTGTCTTACAAATATTGTTCGAGTATGCATTTTAATCACTCGTAATGCGATAGAACAGAGAAAGTGGTAAATTAACAATATATCCAAATCTCAACATGACACCCAAAATTATTCTTGTGAAGATGTCTAACACAAAAATAATTTTTAAAGTAAATAGGGGTCGGAAAGTTGCCTTAATAGTGTCCTCCCATTTATTAATACATATTCTTTTATTCTCAATCCGATTGTTGATATAAAATTTATCTAGTAGTGGAAAAGATATTTCAAGTCAAAACATTGCTAATTTGTACTTCCTTCGCTCTGCCTGGTTATTCCTACTTTGACTTTTATCACTATTCACGGGTCATTTTGACATACACAATTTTTAGTTCTCTTGAAAAAAATCTAACTTGTTTATTTTTTATAAAATATGTATTGTTGTTTCTCTGATTTGATCTCACGTGACATCTCAGCAAAAAAGTTAAAATCGACATATCCAAGTATTTGACTTGTCAATAAGTTAGTGGAAGTATACTAATTACATATCTCTAAAATATTTAGGCTCCCCATAGGGAACCACAATATTGAGACAATGGAGAATTCACTTTATATATATAGTTTACAATTTTACGGAAATATATGCAATGTGTATTTTCAAAACTTGCCTTAAATTTTTCTCCCCAAAACCTTTTTCAAAACTTTCCATAATAGATTGAAATCAATGGTTAAGATCAAACTATCTTACGGTTTAAAAGTCATTTCAATTTTATTGAAACTTGAACCTTCCTATCTTATACCACTCTGTCTTTACACTTTAGTCCTATCCTGAATTTTTAACTCGTACCTGGGTCAATTTGACCGAGTAATTTGGATAGCAAAACGAAGCAATTTTTTTAATAATTATTTCGGAGTGTTATAAAGCAACTTTTACTCTACAACACCATGAAAATATTATCAAAAAATTGCATCATTTTGATATCCAAATCCCCGGGTCAAAGTGACCCAGTGAATAGTGGTAAAAGTCGGAATGGGGCTAAAGAACAGAGACAGAGTGGTATTATAGATGTCATTTACAGTTTTCCTTACAAATCATGGATAGTTTCAGGTGATGATAATTACAGCACCAAAAACACTAATTACAACACAACTTTTTTCCCAATGACCACACTACCCTCAAGATTATCACCAGGATCTCTCTCCGGCTGAACTCTCCCATGACCAATTTCTCAGTGTTCAGAGGCTTCTATGTGGTGTTTGCAAATGAAAATCGAAATATCAATTTTGACAGCTCACTTAAGCTAACATTACATCTTCTCTATGTTCTCTCTCATCTCCTAACCTGTTTTCTTGTTCTTCATTTTTCAGCAAAAAATTATCATCCATAGTAGCTTCTTTCCTACTCTTCCTCGAGTAGATAATACACAAACCAACCCACCATCCAAGTCATTCATCCAACAAACATCCACACCCTGCTCCTCGGCCCCTCTTTCATTAATTCGACCCCTCTTTCTTTTATGTGTTGTGCCTCATTCATATATGCCGCTGTTTTTTGAATATCTTCCGTCATTCTCCCCACTCCCTGCTCTTCCTCGAACACTACTTCACTATTTTGGATGGCTCCATGCTTTACACCCGTCGCCTATGTGCTTGCCACTTGACCTTGAGGCTGGTCGTTGTTTATGTCCTCTCCCACCTCCCTTCGGTGAGAATTTAATCTTCTTTTTCTTCATGGTCCGAGTGATCTGTATGCTTGGGACACGTCATAGGATGTTCTGTCTCCATCTCCCTAGTGCTTATGTATGTTTCATTATTGTCCTTCTGGCATCTCTGTGTGTTCACCTGGGGTTCTTTTCGGGGTTGTGGTGGCGGCTTCTTTTTTGGTGCTGATGGTACAGTAGCCATGTCCCATAGCTCGGTTCCCCCTCCATTCGTTAAGAATTGCTTGTCTTTTGCTACATTCACCTGATTCATGCGCTATCATTCTACACCAGCAGCAGATCCTTGACACCCTCTCATATTGAAGGTCAATCCACACCTTGTTGCCTTTCGTCCTCCCAAATACTCCTCTTTGTAGTGGCTTTGTGCATGGAATCCTTGCATGTGCCCTGACATAGGGATATAGAGCATCATAAAAGATATTGGGGTCAGATCGGAGCATTTCCCCTACTGATCTCACTGCCTTGACTCCTGCCTCCTCCTTTATCATATCGATCGGTATGTTCATAACTTAGATAGAGACGTCAACGGTTGAGAACTGATTTGAGTCAATGTTTGTACCCATATCCTATTCATGCATAAGCAATAGTTTTCCTTCAAAGTTCCACGGGCCTCCTCTCCTCACTCGATTCTGACATGCTAGGTAGGAAACCGAAAGATAAATGTATTAAATCTTACCTCAAAGATCTGAACTTTTCCACCATCATCCTCTGTAAAAAATTGATCATCGCTTCCCCATTGAGCTTGGTCCTGCCAACAAACCTTCCTATCAAGAAGTTTGTGAACTCTTTCTCAACTTGTTCACATAATTCATCATCCAACAGGACTTCCGTGTCTTCCGCCTCTTTCGTATAAGTCCACTCGCGTGTAGCTTCTTTTCTTGTTTTTGCCATTGTGCTGAATATCCCTGATCGCTGTCGCCCGTCTCTACCAACAATGAAACTCAATAGGGTTTTTCTAAGGTGTTGCCGCTGGTTTTCTCTCTCATCGATCTAGCGGGTCCTCTTGTTAATAAAGTCAAATGATATTGGAAAGGAAAATGGGTATGGTTTAAAAAAATAAAGAAAAAGGTTTGTGATTTTGGGGAGCCCTCTTGGCTGGGTTTGGTATGACTTTCTTGCGGCTTTGGAGTCATTTTGGAATTTTAATTTCTTTCAAACTTTTCTAAAATGTTTGGTACGAACTTTTTTGTGACAACTTTTTGAATTATGGTTTTTGACTTTATAGTGTAAAACTTAATTTTGAAAAAGTTTGGTTCACCTTAAATAAAAAAATGACATATCTACTCATACTTTTCTTTTCTAATGACACACTACGACAAATAATTTGACCAACTATAATTTTTATCAGTAAATATAAAAAAATTATAACTTTCATTAACAAACAAAAATATTTGATTATTTACTTTTTAATAGTATCAACTTTTTTGACTAGACACGTGATTTTTTTTTAGAAATGGCCTGAGTTCATACCCAAAATATATCACATGGTTAAGTTTCATTGGTCCATACAGAAAAAGACTAGTATTAAAGGCTGAGCAAAATTCCGAAATTTAAAATTTGGTTCACTCTTCTCCTTTTGCTAATTCCTTTGTTTCTTCTCTTTCTTCTACTTTCGAGTTTTACCACTATTCATCGGGCCGTTTTGACCCGATGATTTGATTAGCAATACAATGCAATTATTTAGTATATTTTCATACTGTTGTAAAGTAAACTTTACTCTACAGCACCATGAAAGATTATCGAAAAATTGCATCGTTTTGCTATTCAAATCACCGCGTCAAAGTGACATGCCCACGGATGAAAAATTCAAAACTGGAAGAAAGAGAAGAAACAGACCAAGTATCTTCTACACATTTAATCAAAACGGTCCATGGAGTAAAGTGAGTTCAAATATCTTGTTCTTTAGTGCTTGCAGGTACACTCACTAGAATATGATATTTTTATTTTCGAATTAAAGTAGTAATGCGTGCAGCCGTGCAATAATTGGAAATATTGAAGTTGACTTAAGGGCTTCTATAAAAAAAAGTACGACCCTGAACCACCCTCCCAAGTCCCACCCCACACTTTGTATGGGTCCTCTGTATGTACATTGCAACAAGAGAGCAGTGGCTGATGTACATGGAGACTAGTGGGGGCTATAACCCCCATTCTAATTTTGAAATTTACAATTTTCATCTTATATTTTGTTTATTTAATTATATTAGCGCCCACCTAAGTTTTGATATTTACAATATTTACCCTACATTCCGTTAATATAATTACGTTAGTCCCCTCTCATGTTACATATTCGCCTCACCAATCTATTTAAGTCGTCATTTTAGTCTTTAAATATTTCAAAATTATGAGAAGATCTGTCATTAAACTTGAAATTTTTTCTGGCCCCGCTGGATCAAATTTCTGGATCCGCCCCTGCAAGAGAGAGCACAGACGAGGTGTAATACCCCGTATTTAACTTAGAGGTTAGTTGGTCATTTTGAAAAAATATTTGAGAATTTTTAGAAATCTAAATTTCAAATGTATTCTTGACTTCTTCTTAGTTTTAAAGTATGAGGGTGCCATTGGACATGTACGATTTTATAGAATTTCGTTTTGACGTTTTATTGTAATTTTTGAAACTTGGATAATACTATATGGTACTTATTTTGTATACTTGAGAAATACTTGTAGTTTTTAAAAGTGGATTTTGACATTTATATATAAAGTGGTGTATTAGAAATTATTTTGGAATTTTATTATTTATGAAAATTAACTTATATGTTTGAACTATTAATTAGAAATTATATGTTCACCTCTCAACTTTGAGTTTTACAAAGAAACCTCTCATTTATCAATATTATATTTTCTACCCCAACTAGCAATTGAACTATTGCTAAATACATGTCAATCCTCTTTTTCTTGTTATTCCAATTCCCGGCACTTCAATCCTCATTCTATCCACCAAAGTCAAAGGTCCATTTGTAATTAAAAGAAGACTCCCACTACCACCTACCATCATGTATGTACATTACCATGTGAGGTTTTTCACCATCAACCTCATTCATTCCATTCTCATTTCTTTTCATCTTCTCTCTTCAAGAACACTCATACCACATCTCTTCCCTCTCCACAAATTTCATTCCCGTTTTTTGGTGTCGACCACACAAACACACCATCAAAAACTCAATTTCTAGTCCCCAAGCATGAAAAAATTGATTCTAATTGTGAAAAATATGGATTATCTCTAAATTTTGTCTCTGTGAAATTTTTAACTCTTTCATATTCTGAAACTAGACTCAGAGAGGTCATTTTGAAAGAAAGTTCAACTCCATAGCCTTTTTGGTTAGGGAGATATGCTCATTCTAAGTTGCGTGCTTTCTGAAACTCTGTTTTTGGACAAGTTTTGCCATTTTTGATAAAAAATACCATTTTCAAAAACTTTTGGCACCAAATCTTTCTTTTGTTTAAACTAGACACACAAGGGATCCATTCTGGAGAAGATGGGAATTTTTTCTATAATCCAAGTAGTAGTAATTGTTCTTCAAAGTTGAAACTTTCTGCCAAACTTGTCTCTGCACAACATTGTTTGTTTATTTCGTAACTTGATTTTTTTAATAGCTATGCATTATTTTCTTGGTGTTTGTCAAATTAGACACATGTAGGTTAATCCTAAATTAATTTTATGATTTTAAGAGATGTTTTAATATGGTAAATATGCCTCTAAAGTCAAGCTACAATTATGTCTAGAATTGTAGCTTCACTTTTTTCAGAAAACTAGAGTTTTTGAACTTCTAAGTGTTTTGTTGGACTTATTTTGATAATTAAACATCATATATGTGCATAGCGACATTTAGGACTATGTGACATGTAGGTTTGCATTTGTATTATGCATGTGTAAATTGGTTATAACGAGTACGTCATACGTGTGATTGTAGACATCGACCTCGTAGGAGAGAGCGGTTGGCGTCGGAGTGCTAGGCTTAGTTTCTTTCTTTTTATTGTGCTTCATATCAGTGGTAAGTACAGATGTGCGATCCTTACTTATCAAAATGTGAGTATTGATGTGATTTCTCGATTGAATATTTGTTTATCGAAAAATTATGAAAAGCATGATTTATACTCGAAATTGTTTGGATATAAATTGAATCATCTTTATAACTCTTGAAACTTTACTTGTGATAAGTTGATAATCTGATTTTTTTCATGGTAAATAGAAGAATTAAAACACTTCTAATATATTTATGACGATGTACAGAGTTGTGTTATTAATGGGAGGCACCAAGCGATCCTCCATTTTCTTATGGCTAAGACCATTGAAGCAATGCTTCTTATTATTGGATAGAACTTAATCGTTCACAAATCCGTCCCGGACGAGCAAAAATGTACCAAGGTATTGGGGCCAAGGGTTTGTTTGAGCTATAGAGGGCTACTTATACTTGTAAGGGTCCCTAAGGTATAGGGGTGTCGACACTTAAGGCCTTTTAGCTAATGTTGTGAGCGGGGATTGATGTATGGGCTCACTTAAGGCTCGGGTGAAATAGGGTTCGATAGACCCTAGAAAGAACCCTTTGTGATTACTTCGTGATCCCTTTGTTTACATCGATCCGCTGGTGGCTTTGGACATGCCTCAGCTAAACGTAACGGTTAACTGAACATGAAAGAAAGTTGAATGCTCTATTCATGTTGTTTGTGGCTCTGGATATGCCTTAATCAAACTAAATGAGTTCAAAAGCATTGGGTACTCGTGATCTGATATCATTATCAGTCCAAATGAACTTGTTTACTGTTGATATTTTACTTGTTTAAGAATATGCAGATTACTCATGGTTTACTGATGTTTTAAAGATGAGAAGTACTGGATATGCGACTACTTGTACTTGTTCAGAAGTTCCCACCTCTTTACTTATTAATGTTTCAGATATCTTGACCTATTTCAACTCATGCTTTCGTGCGACTCGATGCTTTACATGTCGTAGTGTGTACTTAATCAGTTTTTACTGATCATTTTCTTCAAAACTGCGTCGGCTTTTTCCATTTTGAAACCGCAGGTCATTAATCAAGGTGGTGGATGGGAACGCCGATCGAGACGAAGACGTTTAGCCTAAGATTACATCACTTAGTTATTTTTAAACATATTAATCTTGTAAACTTTTCTTCTCAAATATTGATTTATTTATTAGATAAATTGTAATATTCGTGAACTTATTTCTACTTTTTGTTATCGATTGTCTCTCTAACCCCAAACCGAGATCCCGGGCTGTTTCATGAGGATACTCAAACGTGGATGGACACAACCGAGTGACTTAGACTCGACCCGCAGTTCAGCTCATAAATGGTGGTTGCTGATGCAGATATTCATCCATCAACGATACATGCACCACGATTGAGTACACGAGAACGCCACACGCCTGAGTATCTCAAGCATTATATTACGCATGCATAGTTTATTATAGTTGCTTCTCAAAAAAAAGTTTATTATAGTTATTTTATTTATTTAGTTGTTGTTAGCAATTTTAGTTACCCGAACAATTTGCGAATGATCTAAATAGTACCCGAATATAACAAAACGAAGAAGAACTCACTGACTCTGACTTTTCGAATTGTATACAAATATGGAAGACAGTTTCACTCAAGTAGAACCAGGCTCCTTAAAGCAGATTCGTCCCCCACACGTGCTTGTTGCAGATTGATCGGACGAGTGCTTCCCAGGATGAAAGCTTCCTTGTGTGGCGGTAGAAAGCTGGGTGTACAGTGTAGGGTTTTGATTCATTGATGTGCAATGGAAACAATAATTAACCATGCAAAACCCTCCAAGGATCATAAGTCAAGAGACATAACAATGGTAAAGGAAGAAATCAATTAACACACCTTAGGGTTCTCCTTTGATGACTTCAAACGCGAATTGTGTCACGTTCTCTATAGTTGATCCACGCCTAGGGTTGATCTCTAGATCTCCCACTCCTTGGCGCTAGCCCGGAAATAGGAAGAGGAAGAATAATCACGCAAAACGAGACCAAACGAAGGAGGTTTGGCCTCCTTGGGGCCGACGGGGACGGGCGGCAGCAAAAGGGGGCGGCGTGCTCCTCTTCGCTTGCTTGCTCTCTCCTTTTGTTCTCTCTCACTCAAGTTATGATCTAATGGATCATAAGTCTGGGAAGGAAGGAAGGAAGGTCCTTTATATAGTCCAACAAATCCTTGCCAACTACCTAAAGGACTTATTCTAGTCCTACTATAATTCAATTTAGTCCCTTCCTTGCAAATTAGTCCCTACTAAGTTTGCAAGGTTTTGTAAAGTGATCCTTCTAATTAATTAATCCAATTAATTAATTCCCAAATCTAGTTCAACCCTATCTAGCGTGTGACCCCATAGGTTCTATCTAGTTGGTAGCAAATATTTGCTAATATGGAGCGGTTTCTAGCAAAACATCCATTCTAGCCAACTAATAGTATAGTCATCTTGACAACCTTTGTACAAGTAGGTGTCTCATCCCTTTGTCTCTATATCCGGATTGGACACGAGACATACAAGTCACACTCGTATATCCAATCCACAGTTTCTCTATATCCCATATTGATTTATTTGAGTCTGGCAAGACATTCTATAAGCACTATCCCTCGAGTGGCCTAAGATATTTTCCCCCGTTATGTGGGAGGGACAAATTCTATCTACGTCCACTACGATCTCTAAGCTTGCTTCTTATTGCATCCGGTACACGCCTTTATAACTACCCAGTTACGGTGTAGCGTTTAACGCTACCAAAATCACAATAATCCAAAACTAGAATATCTACTGACTTCAAGTCTAAGGATGACAATACCATTGCACCGCGAGAAGCGCTTGTGACTTAACATAACGTGTATGTATCCTTCTCGGAGATGGGTCAATCCAGTGCGTCATTACCCTTAATGCACACCTATGTGTTGGATCATGATATCTCCATATCAATCCAAACCCATACTAGTCTATAGATGATTGTCCCATTAATCATTATACTGGACTAGGGATATTTAAGATAAACAACACAATTGTAAATCTAAGGACTTCATTATATTAAATATCCAATAAATAATAAATGAATTTCTAGCCACAAATAAATTCATACTAAACTAGATTGCCTCTAGGGCATCTATTCCAACGGTCTCCCACTTGCACTAGAGCCAATCTAGCGCATCTCGTATGCCCATACTCCTAGTGTGCCCTTCATGCTTCCACTGCGTAAGCGGCTTTGTAAGCGGGTCTGACAGATTCTCATCTGTAGGAATCTTGCATATCCGAACGTCTCCTCTATCGATAATATCTCGAATCAGATGAAAATTCCTGAGCACGTGCTTGGATTTCTGGTGTGACCTGGGTTCCTTTGATTGCGCGATCGCCCCAGTGTTGTCACAGTACAACTCAATTGGATCCGCAATGCTAGAAACCACACCAAGTTCAGAAACAAACTTTCTGATCCAAACAGCTTCCTTTGCTACGCCATTTGCAGCAATGTACTCAGCCTCTGTTGTAGAATCAGCCACCGTCTCTTGCTTGAACTCTTCCAGCTCACCGCTGCTCCATTCAGGCAAAACACATATCCCGACTGTGATCTAAAGTCATCTCTGTCAGTTTGGAAGCTTACATCAGTGTAACCCCTTACACGCAACTCTTCCTCACCGCCAAATATCAAGAAAGCATCCTTAGTTCTTCTCAAGTACTTTAGGATGTTCTTGACTGCAATCCAGTGACTCTCACCTGGATTGGATTGGTATCTCCTTGTCATACTCAAGGCTTATGACACATCTGGTTTAGTACATAACATGGCGTACATGATAGATCCTATGGCCGAGGCATAGGGAATTCTACTCATGCGTTCCTTCTCAATCTCATTGGAAGGACAACCACTTTCCGAAAGAGTGATTCCATGTGACATGGGCAAGAATCCCTTCTTGGAATCTTGCATGTTGAACCGCTTCAACACCTTGTCAATATATGTACTTTGACTTAGGCCTAGTAGTCTCTTAGATCTATCTATATAGATATTTATACCGAGTATATAGGCTGCTTCCCCTAAGTTCTTCATTGAGAAACACTTCCCTAGCCAATCTTTAACAGACTGCAGCATGGGAACGTCGTTTCCAATGAGTAGTATGTCATCCACATACAAGACCAGAAAAGCTATAGAGCTCCCACTAACCTTCTTGTAGACACAAGACTCATCTTCGTTCCTGATGAAGCCAAACTCTTTGACTACTTCATCAAAACGTCGATTCCAACTCCTAGAAGCTGGCTTCAATCCATAAATGGATCGTTGCAGCTTACAGACTTTGTTGGCTTGCTTTGGATCCTCAAAACCCTCTGGCTGTATCATATACACGTCCTCGAGGAGATTCCCATAAAGGAATGCTGTTTTGACATCCATCTGCCAAATCTCATAGTCGTGGTATGCTGCAATTGCAAGTAGGATTCGGATGGATTTGGTCATAGCGACTGGTGAAAAGGTTTCATCATAGTCAATACCATGAATCCGTGTGAATCCTTTAGCAACCAATCGGCCCTTATAGGTAATCACATTACCATCCATGTCGATCTTCTTCTTGAAGACCCACTTGCACCCTATGGGCCGCGCCCCTTCGGGTGGTTCCACCAAAGTCCATACTTTGTTGGTATACATGGATTCCATCTCGGATCTCATGGCTTCTAGCCACTTCTGAGAGTCTGGGCCCTTCATGGCCTCTTCATAGGTAGTAGGCTCATCATCTATGAGCATCGTTTCACCGGAATCGGTCACGAGAAGTCCATACCTCTCGGGTTCCTGGCGCACTCTACTAGATCTACGAAGCTCTTGTGTTACCTGAACAGGTTGCTCCACAACCGTTTGTGGTTCCTGTTCATGTTCCATAATCGGTTCAGTGATTTGTGGTTCTTGAACCTCTTCAAGTTCTACAGTCCTCCCACTTGCTTCTTTAGAGACAAACTCTCTTTCTAGAAACACGCCGGTCCGAGCAACAGACACTTTGTTCTCGGTTGGATTGTAGAAGTAGTAACCCTTAGTTTCCTTAGGGTACCCCACAAATTTACACTTATCCGATTTCGTCCCTAGCTTGTCTGACTGTAAACGTTTTACATAGACATCGCAGCCCCAAATCCTCATGAACGACAGTGTGGGACGCCTCCCACTCCACATCTCATATGGTGTCTTCATGACTGACTTAGATGGAACACGGTTAATGGTGAAAGCCGCACTTAATAGAGTGTGGCCCCAAAATGATAATGGAAGATCGGTTTGACACATCATAGATCGAACCATATCCAATAGGGTTCGATTCCTCCTCTCTGACACGCCATTCCATTGTGGCGTTCCGGGTGGAATGAGTTGGGACACGATCCCACACTCTCTAAGATATTCGTCAAACTCTTGGCTCAAGTATTCTCCTCCACGATCCGATCGTAGAGCCTTGATACTTTTGCCAAGCTGCTTCTCTACTTCATTCTTGAATTCTTTGAACACTTCAAAGGATTCGGATTTTGCCCTCATGAGGTACACAAATCCATATCTACTGTAGTCATCAGTAAATGTAATGAAGTAGACGTAACCACCCCTGGCAGGCGTGGCAAATGGCCCACACACATCATTATGTATGAGCGCCAATTGCTCACTAGTCCTCTCACCTTTCTTATTTAAAGGGGACTTTGTCATTTTTCCCAATAAACAAGCCTCACATGTCTCATATGATTCAAAATCAAATGAGTCTAGTAGTCCATCCTTATGGAGTCTAGATACACGTTTCTCGTTTATATGGCCTAAACGACAGTGCCATAAATAAGCAGGATTTAAATCATTTATTTTAATCCGCTTGGTATTAATGTTGTAGACATGATTGCTTAGATCAAGGACATACAGTCCATTAAATAATTGCGCACTAAAATAGTGAATATTATTCAAATAAAGGAACAACAATTGTTCTTTATTGAAATAATAAAACCATCCTTGTCCAAACAAGAAATAGAAATAATGTTTCTGCTCATAGCAGGCACAAAATAGAAATTATTTAATTCTAAAACTAATCCTGAAGGCAGAGATAGCTCGCACATGCCCATGGCCAACGCAACAACTTTTGCTCCATTCCCAAACTTTAGCCAATCTTCTACTTCTCTTTAGATCCTGCACATTTCGACAAATGTGAGATCCACATCCAGTATCTAATACCCATGATGTAGAGAAAGTTTAATTGAAATCTACAACAAAAATACCTGGTGGTGGTGGAATCACTATTCCAAGCCTCTTGTCCTCCAGATATTTTGGGCAGTTCCTCCTCCAGTGTCCAGGCTGACTGCAGTAGTGACACTCACCTTTAGTCACACCTTTGGCAATGCCACCAATAGGTTTAAGGGCAGGTTCCTTGGACTTGGCAGCTGACTTGCCTTTGCCCTTGGAGGATGAGGCAAAGCTTTTGCCCTTTCCTTTCTGCACCATCATAATGGCTTTGCTCTTACCCTTGTTGATGCTCTGTTCAGCTTTCCTCAACATATTGAGTAAATCTGGCAGTGGTTTCACGATCTCGTTCATGTTATAGTTTATGATGAACTGTCCATAACTCTCGGGCAACGATTGCAACACGAGATCGGTTGCCAACTCTTGGCCGACCGGGAACCCTAACCGGGCGAGATTCTACAAGTACCCGATCATACGGAGTACATGGGGTCCCACCGGGTTCCCTTCTGCCATATGACACTTGAACGGTGCGTTAGAGACCTCATGCATCTCAACCCTTGCCTGCTCTTGGAAGAGCTGCTTCAGATGCTCGATCATATCGACAACATTCATGTTTTCGTGTTGCTTCTGAAGTTCAGAAGTCATGGTGCATAGCATAAGGCAGGCCGCATCATCAGCGTCATCAACACGCTTTTGATAGGCCTTTAGGGCTGCAGGTGTTTGGTTCTCTGGACCTTCGGGAACATGCTCCTCTATTGCGTACAGTTTCTTCTCTTGCTTGAGAACAATTCTCAAGTTTCTGTACCAATCAAGAAAGTTGGTTCCAGAGAGCTTGTCCTTCTCAAGGACAGATCATAGGGAATGTTGTGAACTCGATGAGTTGTTTGCCATTTGGAATTCTACAAAAGGAAAATACGCAAGTTTTAGTATTTGTGAATTTTTGACTATATTCAGTAATGGCTAGTTTATCAAATATAGCTCCCACTATTTTTCTACGGATTAATAACCCTCAAGATATTAATGCGGAAAATATCCTCATATTTTCTAGTGGGCCAAGATCCATGTTTCATCTCCTCATGAGCTTGCTTTGGCAAGTCACCCATAATTTGATTACTTTAGGTAGGAACAATTCCAATTGCATCCCATATGCAACTCTTGGTTTAATTGGGCAAATAACTCCTTATTTATCCATCCATATGGATAATCCCAATTGATTGCCTCTAGGTTTCTTAATCATATTAATAGCCTAGTTGTGTTCAACCTCTTATTTTAACAATTGCACATTACTAGCTTGTGCCATCGCATTCCATCATTATGAACCAAGTCGCCATGCTTTGGCACGCACGAACTTGATAAATCATGATGATAATGAGTGTTTAAATAACGAGAAGGCAAGAACACAATATTTGAATTTTGAGGGATTTTTAAATTCAATTTTAATTGTTTTGTTGATCAATATCAACTAATCTATCTATTTGAGTTTGGGCACAACTCCAAATAATAGATCCGGGTTGTCTAATTATCTTATTATTCTAATTGCATGCATCATCCATACACCAACCACAAAATAATAAGACAATAAAGTAAACAACCACAAAACATAAATAAAACATGATGTGGATATGGCCTTTTCTAGACTAAGATAATTCCAATCCAATTGAATTATCTATGAGCCCTAAAAGCAAACACATATTCGTGCATCTTGATCTTTTGGTCCATCCTTCATAGTCTTGTGGAATGCTCCATGCTCCATCTCTTGTAGCTCCTTTTGGCTTTGGGCTTCTTTTCTTCAATCTTGGCTAACAATCTACTTTATCTAGCACTAGCTAACTTCTATACTAAATAAAATAAATCTCACAAGTTGAGAAAAAAAATGGCTCGCAGGCCATAAAACCCTAATTAATTATTACAATTAATTGATCAGCTCGCAGGCCGTAAACCAAACCACAAAAATTAAACATCCACATCAAACCACATCCTAAGGCCATATCCAATCACCATGCGAATTGCACATAAACAGTTAAAATCCAATTTTAACGCGCTTGGTTAATTTTAATTGATTTTAGGATATTCTAGGGTTAAAACGGTCCATTGGGCCCAACAATCCAATTGCCCGGGACCAAAAAGTGAACCGCAAGGCCCTAGGGCCGGCCGGCCCCTAGCCCACGCGGCTAGGCCGCGGGCTAGGGCTGCCCCGGCCCCTAGGGAGGCCTTGCTTGGCCGGCAAGCAAGAGGGGTGTTCCCTTTAGGGGCGGCCGAACCTCTTAGGGAGTTGTTTCCAAAACAACTCCCTTGCTTGGTGCCCAAGTTTGGTTGTTTCCTTGTTTTGGAAGAACTCCTTCTTCCCCAAGGATGCCCAAACCCTAGATCTAAGATCCTAAAATTTCTCAAACTCACTAATTCATGCATCCAATGCAAAAACTAGATCTTGTTATGATTGATTATTGACAAATTGCATCATATGCTTGATTTGTCTTGTATTACGCGATAAACGACAATTTTAAGGTGTAAAACTATCAAAACGTAACACATAAACCACATTTATGCTCTACGACCTATGGCTCTGATACCACTGTAGGGTTTTGATTCTTGGATGCGCAATGGAAACAATAATTAACAATGCAAAACCCTCCAAGGATCACAAGTCAAGAGACATAACGACGGTAAAGGAAGAAATCAATTAACACACCTTAGGGTTCTCCTTTGATGACTTCAAACACGAATTGTGTCACTTTCTCTATAGTTGATCCACGCCTAGCGTTGATCTCTAGATCTCCCACTCCTTGGTGCTAGCCCGGAAAGAGGAATAGGAGGAAGAATCACGCAAAACGAGACCAAACCAAGGAGGTTCGGCCTCCTTGGGACCGACGGGGACGGGCGGCGGCAAAGGGGGGCGGCGTGCTCCTCTTTGCTTGCTTGCTCCCTCCTTTTGTTCTCTCCCACTCAATTTATGATCTAATGAATCATAAGTCTGGAAAGGAAGGAAGGAAGGTCCTTTATATAGTCCAAAAAATCATTGCCAACTACCTAAAGGACTTATTCTAGCCCTACTAGAATTCAATTTAGGCCCTTCCTTGCAAATTAGTCCCTACTAAGTTTGCAAGGTTTTGCAAAGTGATCCTTCTAATTAATTAATCCAATTTTTTAATTCCCAAATCTAGTTAAACCCTATCTAGCGTGTGACCCCAAAGGTTCTATCTAGTTGGTAGCAACTATTTGCTAATATGGAGCGGTTTCTAGCAAAACATCCATTCTAGCCAACTAATAGAATAGTCATCTTGACAACATTTATACAAGTAATTGTCTCATCCCTTTGTCTCTATATCCGGATTGGACACGAGACATACAAGTCACACTCGTATATCCAATCCACAATTTCTGGATCCATGGGAATAGCCTTATTCGTGCAAATAAAATCAATATCCCATATTGATTTATTTGTGTCTGGCCAGACATTCTATACGCACTATCCCTCGAGTGGCGTAGGATATTTGCTCCCGTTATGTGGGAGGGACAAATTCTATCTACGTCCACTACGATCTCTAAGCTTGCTTCTTATTGTATCCGGTACACGCCTTTATAACTACCCAGTTACAGTGTAGCGTTTAACGCTACCAAAATCACAATAATCCACAACTAGAATATCTAGTGAATTCAAGTCTAAGGATGACAATACCATTTCACCGCGAGAAGCGCTTGTGACTTAACATAACGTGTATGTAGCCTTCTCGGAGATGGGTCAATCCAGTGCGTCATTACCTTTAATGCACACCTATGTGTTGGATCATGATATCTCCATATCAATCCAACCCAATACTAGTCTATAGATGATTGTCCCATTAATCATTATACTGGACTAGGGATATTTAAGATAAACAACACAATTTTAAATCTAAGGAGTTCATTATATTCAATATCCAATAAATAATAAATGAATTTCCAGCCAAAAATAAATTCATACTAAACTAGATTGCCTCTAGGGCATCTATTCCAACATACAGCGCCACACACAGCGAACTGAGTCTACAACGAAGTTTCTGTTTGTGTAGTATAGAATTTTGTTGGTTTTAGTTGGTTTGAATGAGGAGGAGGCCGAACAATTTATTAGAGAAGAAGTGTTGTTTGGGATCAGTTGCATTTGTTCAAGTTTGAATAGACAGTGGCAACCATTCAAACATTTTGCGTTTATTAATTATTAACAGAAATTAAAAACTAATTTCGATTGTTAACAAATTAATTAATTAGTAGTTGACCCAAAAGAGTTAATACTTGTTGAAGCCCACTAACTAGCCAGCCCAACCCCACTCCACACAATGTCACGGCCTGTGCCCGAATCAGAACCCGAGGCCGAGCCGAGCCGGCCAGATTGAAGGAGGTGGCGGCGCTCGCGTGTGTCGTGGTGCGGACCATAGCTAGGTCCTCCCTCCTGCAATAAATTGCTCCACCCAAAGGGTGTGCCATATAGTCCAAACTCGGAGTAGACAAACTGCCAACTTTCCACCTTGAACCAAGATGTGGTTTCTATTTTCTTCACAACACAAGTTTCATCATGAACCCATTTTGAGAGCTCGATTTGATCATTCACTTCTTAATGGTTTTCAATGAGTGAGTTACCGAAACGACCACCAAGTTTCCCTCTGTCTAAAGATGCTATTGGAGTTGTTAACCCACAAGTGAGTCGGGTTAAAATCGAGCTCAAAGTCCTGTACAAAGTGATGTTCAAAACAATTTCTTCCAACAGTTGTCGAGTCATGTACTGGGTTTCTTTAACAGTTCTTTCCCTAGCCCGCTCAGGAGAATCATCCTAAGTTAGGTCAATCTTTTCTATATGATTCTTTGTAATTTCGCAATTTCTATCATCAATCAGAAAACTTAAGTCCAATTGTGTCAACGTGTTCGTGTGTGAACCTGTGCCTAGGTCCCATTCATTAGGCGATTCAGGCCTCGATGCGCCAGATCGCACAACCCAGAGTGCGCTCATCAAGCTTCAACCAACATCTCCAGGCCATGTCCGATCCCCGGCCACCATTGTTGCTGCATCGGGACCTCAAGATTGGCGACCAGCCTAGTTTGATGGCCCAGAATACCTTCGACCGCCACACACCATAGCTCGTGTAGAACGCCGATTGGATCTCCCAGCAACCTCAGATTACCAGTTACCAATTCGCCGCAAGCAACCAGTAAGGTATGATGAGTTTTCCATGAAGCCCCTATCGTTTTTGTCACGACCGCACTTTTTCTGCTTTAAGTTGATTACCAATTTATCAGAGTAAAACTCTTACTATTCGGCCGCGAAGGAAATACAAACTTTGTTGCTTTTTGATAAAATATAGCGGAAGCTTAAATAAATAGACAAATCTTTTCAATTTGAAGTAAAAACCTATTCATTTCGACAATATATTTTTACAGATATCAAATAAATTAGTCTTTACAAATATTAAAATTACTTCAGAAACGTTATAAATCTAGCTCCCCTATAGTCTCCGATCAACCCGTTCCGGTACCTGTAGATATCTTAGGGTAAGCAAAAAGCCCATTAGGTACCGCTGGCATAGAGATATAATAATCAATTAAACTATAACATCGGTCATAGATCACATAATTATCATGCTTTATATATCATGCGAATAACAAACAATAACTTAACAATCAACATGTAAACATATAATCATGTATAGACCGTAATTACAGTAGACATGAAAACTATATTTCCCCTACCTCATTATTAGCTTCGGGATAGAAACTTTAAAATGACAAGAGTAGCTCCGAATCTTTTATCTTGGAATATTCTTAGTATCTCTCTATCTCACTTATCTTGGAATATTCTCAATACCTCTCTATTCTCAGTATCTCTCCATTTCGTTAAGATTTACGCTTACTCCATCTTCATTCTGATTATCTGACATGGTGCTTGTTATAAATAAAAATTTTGAAGGTTACTTTTAGAGAAACAACTGAATTATTAAGAAGATGAAGAACAAATGTCCATGGAGGAAAGTGCAGAAAATTATCAATAATGAGGTTTTGACTATTGGAAATTTTGTAATTTTGGAAAATTATTTTTTTAGAAAACAAAATTATAATTTTCTTAAAAAATAAGTAGAAAGAGGTCTGCAAAAAGATGAAAAAAAAACAAACACGATAAGGTTTTCTTTCTTTTTTTTAGGGAAGACGACATTTTCTGAGAAAAATGTATTATCTTTTCTTAAAGTAAATTATAAAAGAACGGCAAGAAAATGAAAAACAAGCTAGAGTCTATCACACTAGATTGTGATGGATTTGGTGTATTTATCTTTTAAAAAACTAACAGCGAAATTTATCAAAAAAATGGAGGGGAACAAAAGAAAAAGAAAACTTAAATGAATTTAATGTGCTTCTTGATAATCCATTTAAACCGGTTGACTAGATTAATTAGAGAATCATTTTGGTGGATTTTTCAACCGATTAAAACCATCTTTGTTACCATATAAGGGAACCACGGCGGTACCGAATATCCTCTCCTCTCTCATCTCCTATCCTGTTTTCTTGTTCTTCATTTTTCAGCAAAAAATTATCATCCATAGTAGCTTCTTTCATACTCTTCCTCAAGTAGATAATACACAACCCAACCCACCATCCAAGTTATTCATCCAACACACATCCACACCCTGCTCCTCGACGCCTCTTTCATTAATTCGACCCCTCTTTCTTTTCTGTGTTGTGCGTCATTCATATATGCCGCTGTTTTTTGAATATCTTTCGTCATTCTCCCCACTCCCTGATCCTCCTCGAACACTACTTCACTATTTTGGATGGCTCCATGCTTTACACCCCTCGCCTATGTGCTTGTCACTTTACCTTGAGGCTGGTCGTTGTTTATGTCCTCTCCCACCTCCCTTCGGTGAGAATTTAATCTTCTTTTTCTTCATGGTCCGAGTGATCTGTATGCTTGGGACACGTCATAGGATGTTCTGTCTCCATCTCCCTAGTGCTTATGTATGTTTCATTATTGTCCTTTTGGCATCTCTGTGTGTTCACCTGGGGTTCTTTTCGGGGTTGTGGTGGCGGCTTCTTTTTTGGTGCTGATGGTACAGTAGCCATGTCCCATAGCTCGGTTCCCCCTCCATTCGTTAAGAATTGCTTGTCTTCATGGTCCGAGTGATCTGTATGCTTGGGACTCGTCATAGGATGTCCTCTAATTCACTACCCACCATTGACCTGACTGTCCTTGAGCTATGAGCTAATGCATCTATATACCTGAGCTAGTATGGGTTAAGCTAGTGCATATATGTCCTCTGATTCACTACCCACCATTGACCTGACTGTAGTTCACTTATGGGGTTTCATATTTTTTGTTACTGTGATGGAGATATGCGAATTTATTCTGGATTTTTTGGCTGTGGAAATAAAATGGATAGTTATCTTATGAATCCCAGTACACTTGCTCTTTATTTTTCTAGCTCCTGCACCATAGTGAACGAAACTTAATACACGTCTTGTACTTAATATACATAGAAGTGATGAGTAATAATCAAATATCTTTAGACACTGCTTTTATGCTATTGGTAGAAAAAAAATATTCTGACTTTGGACTCGGGCTTTATTTATCTGCTCCACAGCTCCGGGGTAGGATCATAATCTGTAATTGCATGTTTTTATAATGACTGCTAATAAAGGTACATCATTGAGTACAAGTTATGGGAGTTCTTGATTAGGCAAAAACAAAGCTGGTCTGAGCCTAAGGCTCTTCTGCCAATTGTTATCAGAGCAAACGCCAATAATACCACCACATTGGAGGAATCACAAACCTGCAACTTGTGTTTAGTTACAAATGTGCACATTTTTTGTCTTTTTTTGTTCATTTGTTTGTGTTTGTTCAAGTGTGCAATTCATTGTTCTGCTAATCAAAGGTATGATGGGTGTAGTTTTCATCTAACTGAGAACATCCACTTCTATAAAATTGATTCATACAGAGTTGGGATTACAAAACTTTGAATTTGATATACCGAGCTAATGTAACTAATTCTTATTAGAGTTAACAAGATGTTTTCCTGTTTGCAATAAAGGATACCAGGAAAACCATGATGCATTTTCTCTCTACTGTTAGTTTATCTCCTTCTCTAGGCCCTATCTTTCTTGATAGGTTTACTCGGCTGATTTAGTAGATATGAAATCCAAAGGGCTTCATATTATTGAAGACTTCGTTTAGGTGAGTTTTGTTACGAAATAATTAGTTTTCATCAATGCAGCTGAACAAAACTATATTAAGATCCATGTCTTCTCAAGAAAATTATGTTTCCCTTTCAACTGAAACGAATTTAAGGCATATGAAGATGAATTGATTATATTAGTTGTTTGGTTGTTCATCGTTCAATTTTTGAGTTTGCCTTATCTTGTGTTTGAAAGAAGGCTAGAGTATTCTATTCAAAGTTTCTCTTCCGGTGTGTTTCTTTGAAATGTGGGTATGAATTTGGGGACTACCGGCTTATTTGGTTGTTATTGGGATGCGGTAGTTGTAGATAACCACTTTGAGTGAAAATAGTTAAAAGCCTCTAATTCCGCTACCTTCTAGTAAACATAACAAATTTATGTATAAGTAGCATGTTTGACCAACACCGGTATGGAGTTTGGTGCTGACAAGGAGTTGATATATGTGCTTTTACAGAACTTTCGTTCGATCCAATTTGCTTTTTTTCTCCGATTTAAACATGGTGAAGATAGTAATATGAATTGTTATATCAACTTGAGAGTTGATGTTCAAAGAACCTCTCTACTGGTGCACACTTTGAAAAATTAATAAGTAGACAGGAACTGTGGAGGTTAAACCATTATATTCTCAGATTTGCGATTTTTGGTTTATTGTCTTCCAAAAAAATGCGTTATTAGTCTATCTACATAACAATAATAGTGTTTTTTTTTTTCTCCTTTCAGTAATCTTGCTGGAAATATTCAAGTGGTTCTTCGAGAGATGACATCCAATCCGCACCGCTTTTGGTTAATTATATTACAGTTTCTGCATTTTGTGATCTGACTTTTGCTACAGTTAGTTTCAAGTTTAGGTGGTCCGACTCTTGTTTTGGTGCATGTGATATTGCTTGAGGATGTTGATTTTGGCAAGACTTAATATTAGTTAAGTTGGATTTTGGCAATGTTTGAGGGTATTGATTTGGCCAAGTCTATTTTTTTCGGTTTCAAAGTAGCTGCTAGATTAGTATGCAAAGCAGGTGGAAAATTAGGAAAGCAATTAAAAAAAAAAAAAAAAAAAATAACGGAGGTTTAATCCGCCGCTCATATAAAGGTGAGATGAGACTAGAGGCGGTTTCAGTAAGCCGCCGCAAAAATACCGACGGTTTTTAGGCATCCCTTACGGCGCTTATGTAAACTGACGGAATAGTTAAACGGCGGATAAAACCGCCGTTAAATGTAGGATAGGGCGGTTTGTAATTCCTCCGTACATGTTGTAACAAAAATGACGGTTGATGAATAACCGCATAAATTTTATTTACGACGGAAATAAAACCGTTGTTACATATTCCTGACGCCAAAATCAACGGTGAAGGATAAACCGCCGTTTGATTCTTTACCGGCGGTTTTTACATTTTTTACGGCAGTTTTCTTCCGCCATTTTTCAGGGAAATTTCTGTACTGTCCCTTGTGCTTATGTATGTTTCATTATTGTCCGTTTGGCATCTCTATGTGTTCACCTAGGTTTCTTTTCTGGTTTGTGGTGGCGGCTTCCTTTTGGTGCTGATGGGTACAGTAGCCATGTCCCATAGCCCGGTTCCCCCACCATTCTTTAAGCATGGCTTGTCTTTTGCTGCATTCACCTAATTCATGCACTATCATTCTACACCAGTAGATCCTTGACACCCTCTCATATCGAAGGTCAATCCACACCTTGTCGCCTTTCATCCTCCCAAATACTCCTCTTCGTAGTGGCTTCGTGCATGGAATCCTTGCATGTACCCTGACATAGGGAGATAGAGCATCATAAAAGATATATGGTCAGGTCGGAGCATTTCCCCCACTGATCTCACTGCCTTGACTCCTGCCTCCTCCTTTATCATATCGGTCGGTATGTTCATAACTTGGATAGAGACGTCAAAGGTTGAGAACTGATTTGAGTCAATGTTTGTACCCAGATCCTATTCATGCAGAAGCAATATTTTTCCTTCAAAGTTCCACGGGCCTCCTCTCCTCACCCGATTCTAACATGCCTTGGTAGGAAACCGAAAGATAAATGTATTAAATCTTACCTCAAAGATCTGAACTTTTGCACCATCATCCCCTGAAAATAATTGATCATCGCTTCCCCATTGGGCTTGGTCCTGCCAACAAACCTTCCTATCAAGCAGTTTGTGAAATCTTTCTAGGCTTTTTAACAGAATTCATCATCGAACATCACTTCTGTGTCATCCTCCTCTTTCGTATACTTCCACTCTCGTGTAGATTCTTTTCTTGCTTTTGCCGTTGTGCTGACTATCCCTGATCGTTGTCGCCCGTCTCTACCAACAATGAAACTCACTAGGGTTTTCCTAAGGTTTCGCCGCTAGTTTTCCCTCGCATCGCTCTAGCGAGAGTCCTCGTGTTAGTAAAGCTAAATGATATTGTAAAAGAACATGGGTATGGTTTAAAAAAAATAAAGAAAAAGGTTTATGATTTTGGGGAGCCCTCTTGGGTGGGTTTGGTATGACTTTCTTTCGGCTTTGGATTCATTTTGTAATTTTAATTTCTTTCTAACTTTTCTAAAATGTATGGTACGAACTTTTTTGTGACAACTTTTTGAATTCTGATTTTTGACTTTATAGTGTAAAACTTAATTTTGAAAAAGTTTGGTTCGCCTTAAATAAAAAATGACATATCTACCCATACTTTTCTTTTATATTTACACACTACGACAACTAATTTGACCAACTATAATTTTTATTAGTAAATATATAAAAAATGATAATTTTCATTAACAAACAAAACAATTTGATTATTTATTTTTAATAGTATCAACTTTTTTGCCTAGACACATGATTGTTTTAAGAAATGGCCTGAGTTCATACCCAAAATATATCACATGGTTAAGTTTCATTGGTCTATACAGAAAAAGACTAGTCCTAAAGGCTGAGCGAAATTCCGAAATTTAAAATTTGGTTCACTCTTCTCCTTTTGCTAATTCCTCCGTTTCTTCTCTTTCTACCACTTTTGAGTTTTACCACTATTCATCGGGCCGTTTTGACCCGATGATTTGATTAGCAATAAAATGAAGTTATTTAGTAAGTTTTCATGGTGTTATACAGCATACTTTACTCTACGACACCATGAAAGATTATCGAAAAATTGCATCATTTTGCTATTCAAATCACCGGATCAAAGTGACATGCCTACGGATGAAAAAGTCAAAACTGGAAGAAAGAGAAGAAACAGACCACATATCTTTTACACTTGCAATTGCAACGGTCCGTGGAGTAAAGTGGGTTCAAATATTTTGTGCTTTAGTGCTTGCAGGTACACTCAATAGAATACGATATTGTGATTTTCGAATTAAAGTAGTAATGCGTGCAGCCGTGCAATAACGGGAAATATTGAAGTTGACTTAAGGGCTTCTAAAAAAAATTACGACCCTGAACCAACGCTCCCAAGTCCCACACCGCACTTTGTCTGGGTCCTATGTATGTACATTGCAACAAGAGAGCAGTGGCGGATGTACATGGAGAGTAGTGGGGGCTATAGCCCCCATTCTAATTTTGAAACTTACAATTTTCATCCTATATTTTGTTTATTTAATTATATTAGAGCCCACCTAAGTTTTGATATTTACAATATTTACCCTACATTCCAACAATATACTTACATTAGTCCCCTCTCATGTTACATATTCGCCTCACCAATCTATTTAAGTCATCATTTTATTCTTTAATTATTTTGAAATTATGAGAAGACCTGTCATTAAACTTGAAATTTTTTCTGCCCCACTTGATCAAATTTCTGGATCCGCCCCTGCAATAGAGAGCATAGGCGACGATACCCAAACTTGGATGGACACAACCGAGTGACTTAGACTCGAGCCGCAGTTCAGCTCATAAATGGTGGCTGTTGATGTGGATATTCCTCCGTCAACGATACCAGCACCACGACTGAGTACACGAGAACGCCACCCGCCTGAGTATCTCAAGAATTATATTATGCATGCATAGTTTATTATAGTTATTTTAGTTATTTAGTTGTTGTTAGCAATTTTAGTGACCTGAACAGTTTGCGAATAATCTAAATCGTACCCGAATATAACAAAACGAAGAAGAACTTACTGACTATGAGTTTTTTGAATTGTGTACAAATATTGAAGACAGTTTCATTCTTTTAGAATGAGGCTCCTTAAAGCAGATTCGTCTCCCACACGTGCTTGTTGCATATTGATCGGACGACCGCTTCCCAGGACGAAAGCTTCCTTGTGTGGCGGTAGAAAGCTGGGTGTACATCGCCGCACACAGCGAACTAAGTCTACAACGAAGTTTCTGTTTGTGTGCTAGAGAATTTTGTTGGTTTTAGTTGGTCCGAATGAGGACGAGGCCGTAAAATTTATTAGAGAAGAAGTGTTGGTTGGGATCAGTTGCATCTGTTCAAGTTTGAACAGACAGTGGCAACCGTTCAAACATTTTGCGTTTATTAATTGGTAACAAAAATTAAAAACTAATTTCGGTTTTTAACAAATTCATTAATTAGTAATTGACCCAAAAAAGTTAATACTCTTTGAAGCCCACCATTTAGGCCCAACCCCACTCCACACAACGTCACGGCCCGGCCCGTGCCCGAATCCGAACCCGAGGCTGAGTCGAGCCGGCCGGATTGACGGCGGTTGCCGCGCTCGCGCGTGTGTGGTGGTGCGGACCATAGCTAGGTCCTCCCTCCTTCAATAAATGGCTCCACCCAAAGGTTGTGCCATATAGTCCAAACTTGGAGTAGACAAACTCCCAAGTTTCCTCCTTGAACCAAGATGTGGTTTCTATTTTCTTCACAACACAAGTTTCATCATGAACCCATTTTGAGAGCTCGATTTGATCATTCATTTCTTAATGGTTTTCAATGAGTGAGTTACCGAAACGAACACCAAGTTGACCTCTGTCTAAATTTGCTATTGGAGTTGTTAACCCACAAGTGAGTCGGGTTAAAACCATCTCAAAGTCGGGTACAAAGTGATGTTCAAAACAATTTCTTCCAACAGTTGTCGAGTCATGTACTAAGTTTCTTTAACAGTTCTTTCCCTAGCCTGCTCAGGAGAATCGTCTTAAGTTAGGTCAATATTTTCTATATAAGTCTTTGTAATTTCGCAATTTCTATCATCAATCAGAAAGTTAAATTCAATTGTGTTAACGATTTCGTGTGTGGAGACTTGGTAGTGTCTAGAATTACTATCACGTAAGGTAAACCCTAACAAATTGGTGCTTTCATCGAGTTGTCAGCACGGTTAACTGGTGAAATTCTCAATGATGAAAACCACGGAATTATCCGAGGATTCATTGCACCAACTATTTTCGCTTGTAAGGACGGCTTTGAACAAAGAATTAGATAAGTAGTTTGCCGTCCAACAAACCCTCTGGGAAACCTCCCTCCACAACTGATGTTCAGCAATTGAGCATTTCCTCCCTCCTCAGCCACCAACGGCGTCTGATCAAATATCGCCGCCACATGTGCCTATGTCTGATTCATTAGGCGATTCAGGCCTCGATGCGCCAGATCGCACAACCCAGAGTGCGCTCAGCAAGCTTCAACCAACAACTCCAGGCCATGTCCGATCCCTGGCCACCATTGCTGCTGGATCGGGACCTCAAGACCGGCCACCAGCCCAGTTTGATGGCCCAGAATACCTTCAACCGCCACACACCATAGCCTGTCCAAAACGCCGATTGGATCTCCCAGCAACCTTTGATTGCCATTTACCAATTCACCGCAAGCAACCAGTAAGGTATGATGAGTTTCCACGCAGCCCCTATCGTTTTTTTCACGACCCTACTTTTTCTTCTTTAAGTTGATTACGAATTTATCATAGTAAAATGCTTACTTTTTTTCCGCGAAGGAAATACGAACCGTGTCATTTTTCTATAAAATATAGCGGAAGCTTAAATAAATAGACAACTCTTTTCAATTTTAAGTAAAAACCTATTCATTTCGACAATAATTTTTTACAAATATCAAATAAAATAGTCTTAACAAATAGTACAATTAATTCAGAAACGTTATATATCTAGCTCACCAATAGCCTCCGATCAACCCGTTCCGGTACCTGTAGATATCTTAGGGTGAGCAAAAAGCCCATTAGGTACCGCCTAACCACTGGCGTAGAGATATAATAATATATTAAACTATAACATCGGTCATGGATCACATAATTATCATGCTTTATATATCATGCGAATAACAAACAATAACTTAACAATCAACAGATAAGCATATAATCATGTATAGACCGTAACTACAGTAGACGTGAAAACTATATTTCGCTTACATCATTATTAGCTTCAGGATAGCAACTTTGAAATGATAAGAGTAGCTCCAAATCTTTTATCTTGGAATATTCTCAGTATCTCTCTATCTCACTTATCAATAGTTGAATCGAATATGTTATGAGAAATAACTAAAGAAATGGACCCTATTTATAGAAGTAAGCGACCAATCATATCGCGGCGAGTCACACATGCATAGGTATGGCCTCATAGGATTACACGCGACCCTGCTATGTGTCCCGCATGAAGGGACAGTCATAGATGTTGTGACACGTGTCCCTCTGCAAGTCACACAATTATTTGGCCAAATCTAAATGATTATCCTCCACCACCGCGTCAAATAAACACGTAATTTAGTCACGTCAAACACATAAAAAGCCGCATATCACAAGATTCATAAACAATACTTAATTACACTTAAGCTACTAATTATCTCTAATTATCCCTAAATATTTTTATCCTTTATTTAGCAATAAAATAAGATATTACAACGTTCAGTGTATTTCTGGACGATCTTAACATTAATAGTTTTGCAGTTATGGACTTATCTATCAACTACTAAACAGTTAAACATGAAATAAAATGAAAATGTAAGCTTAAAAAATGCGGTTATTACAGTTTTGGTCCTACACCGACCACAGACACCGGTGATTGACACCCCCATGAACACCGCAATCGCCGGCTGTTGGGATATGATGACCCATGGCCACGGACAGAATATGAGGGCACTAACTTTGGGGGTGAGTTACATAACCGATGTCGACGTCGAGTATACGCCGGGATGACGATGAGCTGTTCTACACTGTTAACAACTTCAAATTGCATGTTTTAGTATGTTAATGAACTCTTCATAACTTGTTAATAAGTGTACTCTATCTATTTTATCTCTCTTTCTAGACTTGTGATTTTTTTAGTTTTGGTCGCTTTTATCTTGTTTTGTAAGCAAAGACATGCTTTGGAATACAAGATGCTAGCTTTGGAGAGCTTCAATGATGAAGTAAAGAGAGTTGGAGGGCTAAGAGACATGGAGAAGGAATTAGAAGCGCCTAATTTGAAGACTTTAAGGGCCCAAGTGAGAAGATAATGGAAGTTAGAGGCCAAAAATTGAAGAGCTAGAGTCAAAGGACCCAAGTTAAAAGGCTAAAGTCTCGTTCAAGGGCGAAAGAGAAGATTCTAACGGAGGGGGGTGTTAATTGTCTTTTTCTAAACTTCCTAAGGGCTGATTTGAAGAGATATAACATCAGGGGGTCGTTATGCCTTAATTATATATGCTATTGGGCCTTTTAAGGCGCCCCCAACAAACTCGAGGGGGGCATTTTGCAAAATCCGAAAACTATCCAGCAGCAGAAGACGCGTCTTCTTCCTCGAAGCACCAGGACGCATCCAGCAGCCATGAGGGCTCGAAAAAGCTGCAAACGACCCTCACCCTGGCCTCAATTCTCAACCAAATCGAACCGAACCAGTCCTAAAATCCTCCTCATCCCATTCTCTAGCCATTAATACCCTCAAGTCAACCCGAGAACGATCCAATAAAAAGCCCCAATTCCTAGGGTTCTTGAGAAGCTTCTGAAGATCGACGAAGGAGGCTCTCTTAGATCAATTGGAGTGCTGAGATCATCTCCTTGGAGGCCAAGAAACCCTCCCCCACATTCTATAAAATTCAAGTTGAAGATTGAAGAAGCTCTCCTCTCTGACCCACGGCTCTCCTAGCCGAACCTCAGCCTCTCTTCTCTCTCGTTTCTTCAACAGTTTCTGGGTGTTTCTTGTCGATTCCGATCTCAATCTTGAGCTAATTCGGAGCCAAGAACAGACCCTAGGGAGAAAGAGTTGATTGTTCTTCATTTTTTCGGTCACTTTTCTGAATTTTTCGGTCACTTTTGGACATATTTTATGGGTTAAGTTAGCTGATATAAGTTTTGATAATCTGGGTTTATTAGCTGATTAAGTTGATTTGGCGAAGCACTACATCAAGTTCTATTAGCTTTCTTCATCATTTTTTGTAGAAAACGTGTGTTCTTGGGTTGAAATTGAAGAGTATTTAAGCTTGAATATAATGAAAACCATCATGGATATGCTTGTTATCTCTTGTGTTTCTTCTTGAACATGACTAGCTAAGTTTTTTGCTGGTTGAAGTTGATGAATCTAGGTGTATTGGTGTGGATTCAATTATTGAATGAATGAGTTGAGAAGTTCCTCTTGTGATTCATGGGTGAACAAGTGTTGGAATACAAATCTGATTTGTAGCTTCATCTTGTATGTGGATTCATGAGTGAATACATATCCTTGATAGTTGATAGAACTTAGTTTTAGATTTCACTAGTGTTCTTCATGAATCACACTTGGATTTGACATTAGAATCCACACTTTTCCTTGTAAAATCATCTGGGTGTTGGATTCATGCACAACGCACCTAAAGGATTCAATTAAGACCAACTCTTCTCTCAATCCTACAAACTCTTCTCAAGTTTTAGATTATCTTTACTCTACTACTTGTTTGCTTTGTTTCTTTAAATTTCTCAACAAAAAAATCATTGCTCCATCAAGTTTATCTTGGTGGATAGAAGCTTGACTAGCTATAAAGTCTTTGAGGAATTTACTTTCATTGCATTAGTTAGCTTAAGCTTAGCTTGTTTCTTCCTAATTAAATGTGAGATATCTCTTTCCCAATCCTTGTGGATTCGACTCCGGACTTACCCGGTGTGCACAAGAGATTCCGGCGGGGAGACCTCCGTGTACACCGTATGTAGTGGATCAAGGATCGCACAGGAAGAGAGGGGTTGTGTGTAGGGAGAGAGTAAGGCAGTAGCAATGTCTGAGAGAGAGACAGAGGTTTGGCAGAGCTTCCTCGTATGGCAGTGTGTTCTCCTTTGTATGGAAAGTTTGACGATCTATATATACTGGAGAACATGACCGTTGTAGTGTGGTTAATGCGCCCATTAATGGCGGCTTAATTAGCTTAACCATAACGGCACGTTCGTCCGAGTATATAGGGACCGTTACAGCACGTGGTGCGCGAATACCGGAACCGTTACGAGGTTGACCGGGTTTGACCGGATTGACCGGGTTTATGGAGCTCGTGCCATAAATCTCTCAAAACAGTTACTAAAGGTCGCGTGCGGGCTTGGCTCGCACGCGACAGGGCTTACTCTAGCCTCCAAACCACAAAGTCCCTACAAGTCCCGTGCAGTGGTATGCGAGGGCTCTGTCTCGCAGCCCCCACATGGATCAGCTCGGTTGGTGATCCAGTGTGTGTGGAGCACAATATGGTGTGCTGGATGGTTGCCACGTGGCCAAGATCTGTCAGCTCAGAAAGCACTATATACATTAGCCCCCTTTCTGCGCGTGAAGACTCATAGCTGTATAGACTTCCATGCGCGGAAACCAACATACGCGTCGCTGCCACGCACCAATTCAAATACGGGTAAGTTCAGCCCCTGTGCGTGTCATTATGACCTAAAACCCCTAGAGTCGTGCCGCCTGACCTTTAGGGTTTTAGGCGTGACGTCAGCTTGTCCTGTGATTGCGCGATTCGACGGTGACGGTTGCGATTCGACTACCGAAAGGACGCAACCCTTCATTGTTTTGGATAAATACCTTGTATCCCCCATCATTGCAAAGCATCACTTCTTTCTCTTAAAGTGAATGGTACCCGGAGATCTTCGAGAGCAGATTCAGATAATCAATCACCAGTTCAGAACTGCAAATCGTATTCTTCAATTGTGCATATCCAAGCAGGCTTCAAGAAGACAAGGTTGGCCTCGTTTAATTTTGATTTAAGATACCAGTGTTTGCCTTGAACTGCGTTGAATCTGTAAACCCATAAAATTTGTGAAGAGGCTTTCATCTCTGAACCCACTTTGCTTTAATCCCTCAACAATATGAGATCTTGCAACTCCCTGATTTCTGAAATTGATACCAGAAACTGTTCGTCTTCCTTTGCATAGATCTTGAATTTCAAAATTCAAACTGAAGTGTGGTATTTCTCCCCCCCTTTTTCTTGCTCTTCCGCAGGAATGGCCAAGACAAGAGTAACCAGACCCGTCAAGGAAGATGAAGAGATACCCGACCTTCCGCCGACTCTGTGGCGAAAAGCCCCCTATTTAGGCGGCAAAGATTTTTACCATGCGAGAGTTAAGGCGAAGAGGATGCCTGATCATGTCCCGGTCGAGCGATTGCTGACACTGACTCGCCCAGTCAACTCAGCCTTGCTCGAGTTGATCGGTTCCGAGGATGTAGTTCGATTGGGGATCGAGAACGGGCACTTCCCATATACTGCGATTTCTACCCAGGCGTTCGTCCAGAAATTGGACTATATGGATGAGTGGATTGACCACGTGCTGGACCATCACGCCGTGACTCTTAACGAAGCCGGCGTATACTTTGCTATCCGTGCTATGAAGGGTGCTGCCGTGAGGCTGGATCAGTCCATGCTTCTAGACCTTCTGTCCCGTTACTCGCCTGCGACTCATACGTTCCATTTTGCTGAGTTCGAGGCTGCCCCCACACTCGAGGACGTTCAAATGCTGTACGAGCTTTCCCCCATGGGCGAAGTGGACCCTTTGAGTCCCTTGAGGACATCTGCGGAGATTGCTTTATACACGCAGATGGAGGAATGCCTAGCAGAGGTAAAGAAAATTTCCACCCGGTGGACCACCACAAAGCCTCTTCCGAACTGGCAGTTGGTTGATACGTCTGCGAAGAATACCTGGAACAAATGGTTGCAGTACTTCTTCCGAGACTATGCGAACAGCAGCATCACAAAGAAACTTCTGAGTGAGGACCCAGAGGCCGAGAATTACGTAGAGGGTAAAGGCTATCATCTGACCCTTTGTGCCTTTCTCTGTGCTTGGCTGTCGAGGTATCTGATTGATGGTCACCCCCATGACGGAGTCTTCTACCATGTGTTGCCACTTGCTGTGAGGCTCGCCCTTGGCCAGAGAGTCGCACTCGGACCCTTGGTTTTGGGCACGCTGTACTATAGGCTTGATCAGCTGGTTCTGGCCATGAAGGAGTCGCGTGGCCGCCTCGATGTACTGACTTTTGTCAATATTTCCTTTTTGACAATGTGGGTTTTCGAGCGCTGGCCGTCTTATGCTCCAACTGCTCTCCAACTTGACAAGTGGTGTCCCCCAGGCGAGACGGAAGCGCGCAACAGCGGAAGAGCCGCGAGATGGTTCGGAACAGGCAACGCCAAGTGCGTTTGGAGTTTGATATGCGACAAACGGAAGGAGTTTACTGCCAGGCCCTATGCCACGCGCATTGAGAGTGTGCGATGGTTTCCAAAGTTGTACCCCTCTAAAGGTATGGTCTTCTCAGAAGAGCTTCTCTTTGAAGAGGGACCGCATTTCCATGAGCGTTATCGCGAGTTCTTTTGCTGGTGTCTGCGAGGTTCCCTTCCTGCCCTTGCAGAGCATATTCGTGAGCTCGCGCCGAGGTATGAAAAGCTTACTGTGGACGTTGACCCCACTCGAGTTTCTCCTCAGTTTGGTTTTGATGCGGTGGCCCCATCAATCTGGCCCCAATCCATTATCAGAGGATGCTATAAGCGCTTGCTAACAAAGGAGTGCAAGACGGTTTTCATGAACAATCTTCCCTTTGAGCAGCCTGCGGGAACCCGCGAGCGTGGTTGTTCCCAGAATTGGCTCGCATACTGGGTTTCCCAGCAAACAAGGATTGAGACGGAGTCAGCCGCGCAGTCAAGCAGAGCTCCCTTGATCAAAAGAAACTCTTTTCCGTTTCGCCCCACTTGCAGTCTAAGCGAGTCTGAGTATGGTTGCTACTCACTGTGGTATCGTGAGAACCATTTGTGCCCTGATGTCATCTTGAAGGAGCAAGTCGCCGCAATTAAGAAGGGCGATACGCATGTCGTCAGATATAGCAAGGCATTTGCCGAGGTAAGCAATTTCTTCGCGTGCATCAAGCTTCTTGATTTCCTTATGCTGACATCTTTATTCTGTACTGTTGTAGTGTCATGTGCGGCGATTCGCATCTGGTGATCACTCCAAGTCATTGGTTAACGCCATTGTTGCCACCAGAAGACAAAAGCAGTCGTTCCGGCTATCGTGGACGATGGATCCTGAGCTCGAAACAAAGATTCGCGCAGTCATGAATGCTTTTGCTGACTCGCTGATAGACAATCCTCCGGCTCCGTCTCCTCCTGGAGATGACCCTTCTCCTCCAGCGACTGCGGCGCCAAGAGTGAAGAGACCTAGGCAAAAGGGAATTACGATTTCTTCCCCCAGAAATGCTCCAGCTTCTCCTCCAGTAAGGTCCCTTTCTATCAAGGACAAAGGCAAAGGTCGCACGCCCAGCAAGGTGCGGAAAGAGCTCGCAGTTGAGTCTTTCGTTCCGTTCAACCAAGAGGAAGAGGAAGAGAGGCAGGAGCCCCAAGAAAGTGATGAAGAAGAAGCAACAGTTGTGATGCATGAGGAAGAATCAGGAGGTACCTTCGTCGCATTTCCTTTCCCATTATCGTAACTTCTTTGCACTTCTTTTCTTAAACCAGTCATATCTTCGCAGATGATGATGATGAGACCATTGGTGGCCTTTTGGCCAAGAGGCAAAAGAGAGATACCCATTCTAGCATTCCAGACGATCCCATAAGCGAGGACATTCTTGCTGAGTCCAGGAAGACAGCCGCGGAAGCTGCTGAAAGAAGAAGGCAGCGAGAAGAGGAGGAGCTCGAGCGTGTAAGACAGCGGAGCCTCGAAGAGCAGCATGTTGACGACTTAGTGCGTCCAGCTAGCGAGGAAGATGAGCTTCCCGAAGAAGTGGTTCCCAAGGCAGAGGAAGAAGATGCGGTTCCGGAAGAGGATGCAGCAGCGCTGGAGCAAGTTCAAGCGGACTTTGAAGAAATCGCAGGCAGTGATAAAGGTGAGATCTTCAATCTCGCAGTAACTTATAGGGATGTTATTGTGGGTGCGTTAAAGCATGGTGTGTCAAAGGCTGACATTCGCCGTTGGTTAGTAGACAAATGCGGAGAACCCTCAGGTAATTATTTTAGTGATACGCATGTGCTAGGCTTTAGCAACTTGAGACAGAATCATGACTGGTTTATTCGCATCCCAGGTCACGCTTCCCTTAAAGACCTGCTTAGTGAGGACACACTAATAGGACATGGTTCCACGTACTTAGTGTATGATGCAGATACCTCAATCCCACCTTCGCGTGGAGGTGCTTACTCTTAGCTTTAGTAAAGATATCAAAATAACTTATAGCGCAAGTTACCTCATATTATCGCATTTAATATTGTAGGTCATGCTGAGGAAGCTGTGCTGGAGCGGAGAAGTCGGCCGTCCGCGTCCTTTGTCCTGATTCCAAGCTCCCATACCGAGAAGCCTGTCGCAGCTGCTGAACATGCAAGTGAGCCTCTCAAGGACATCATCGAACTTTCCGATGATGCTGAAGCAGATGCTGTGCTGATGGATGAAAATGTCCATGCTGGTGCTGAGGAAGTAAGGACAAGTGCTGCTAATGATTTCGCATCTGAGAGCGTTCTTCGCCAAGCGACTTCGGCTGTCCCTTCACCTCCAGCGATGATTGAGTCGGAGGCACCTATTCCTGCGTGGAGCTTTTGGGGCTCGCAGGTTGGGAATGTAGTCGCAGCTGGTGCGGCCTACACTCTTCCTCCTGACTACGAGAGATTGGAGCTCGCAGCTGATAGGAGAGCTATGGAGCGAGGACAGTCTTCTACTACCCCGGCAGCGCGCATTCCTTCCCTTCATGAGATTCTGGAAGGAACTGGTAAGCAAAGCTTTACTGTTCGCATTTTGCATTATTTTCTTGCGAGTTTGACATCATAACTGAGTTTTGACGTCTCCTCAGGTTTGAAGCAAACTGATGTAGACTGGGTGGTTCGAATGCGCCTCGCCTACCCCCAATCGTTTGTGAGATCTCTGGAGATAGGGCCCTTCGACAGGAGGCTATTTCTTACTGAATCCATTTGGATTTTGGAGCAGCTGTCTGCGGCTACGCCTGCGACCATTTCGGTCCAGAGTGCTGAATTGCTATGTGGCATGTGCCAAAATCTCGTGACCAAAGTCCAGGGCAGACTGGGTTTCAAATTTCTTATGAATAGAGTCACGCTGATTCGCGCAGCCATAACTTTGAAACTCGGCCACCAGAATCTCGCAGCTGAGAAACAGAAGGTGGAGCAGCAAAAGCTAAAGGTTGATGAAGCTCTAAAGCTCTATCATGAGATGAATGCCAGGTGCGAGCTGCTGAAGCAAGAAGTGGAACAAGTAGAGAAGCTGAGCCATCAGTTCGAGCCCCAAGACTCCTTGATCAAAAATTTGCTTTGACTTTTCGAATTTTGAAAAATAGCAAGGAAATAGCTGAAACATTAATGTAGTGTTTGAAACATTAATGTAATGTTGCCAGGGTTTCTCCCCCTTTTTTTTAACAACAAGAATGAATTTGCCCGTTTTGCCCTTTCCGGGATTTGATTGGATATTTCTGTGCATATCCAATTATGACATCAGCAATTGATACGCTGCTTGATTTTCGCGCTAATTTCTCGGCAGATTAGCACGCTTTCGTTGGGAAGTCCATCCGAATCATGACCATCTGTCATTTATTATGATACGCAACTGAATCGTCGTAGCCTTTAGTAGGGTAATTGATTGTTACCGCTTTTCAAGGCGTAAGTGATTGAACTTACCCTCTTATTGAATTCTGCTGACTCATCTTTGGCAACTGAAGCGTCTCCACAGGGCCTATATAAACCCTGTCTTTACTATTTGGGTTCTTTATCCCAAAGATGTGCTTTGCCGTGAGTCCTTACGACTGCTGGCTTCAACGCTTATTTTTCGTTGATTCATGGCAATTTCAAGTTGTGAATCCTGAGTTTGCGCTTTGTGCTGTAGAAATAGTTTTCAAGATCCACTTTATGAGGCTTATTGCTCTTTATAACCACCATAAAGAGGATGCAGATAATATCTCATGTGTGTTCGAAGAAATTTCTTCGTGTATTATGTGTGCAGGTCATGTTTCCGGCCGCCTCCCGGCGAGGTGCAGCGCCGAAGTGACCGTGCTACTGTCTCGTAATGAACGGCGGAATTCTCCTCCAGCATCCCTGGAGGAGGATTTCTTGCCTCTTCATTCTTGAACTCAGGGCTGCGGACCGCTGTGTTCATCCCCGTCTACAAGGAGCCCTTGGCCTTTGGAGCTTCTGCTTGCCTGTTGATCGCCGGAACCGGTGGTTCCTTGGGCAAATGTTATGGGGTGCAGATCTGACAAGGGTCCTGTCAAATGCTGGGATCTTGAGCGTATGGCTTCATGTGGCTCTTTGGAGCAAGATCCCAGCTGCGACAGATGTTCACCCGCAGATTTGCGTATTGTATAGCTGGTGTTAGGACCGTTAGGTTCACCCCTTTTTTTTCAGTCGGGATTCCCCTAGTGTGTCCCTGGCTTGTCAGCTACTTTTCGAATGTATTGTAAGCCATGTTGGCCGCGTAGTTAGATCCGAGCTTTTTCGCTTGTAAGCTGTTATCTAGACAGATAAATTGTAAGTCATTTGACTCATAATGATAAATAGCCTTTTGTATTATCTGCTGTCTCTTTACAACAAAATACAACTTCGCATGCGTGTCGGCATATTTTTCCTTGCATAATGCTACGTAATGGTTTCGCATTTGCAATCTGCTATATGAATTCGTAGATGTTTTACTAGATCGTTCGAGATTGTATTTTCGCAGCTGTGCCATCTTGGCAGATGGACTTGTGATTGGCCTTTGTGAATCATGTAAGATCATTTTTGTAATATTGCCATCGTAGCAGATAGTCTTTAGTAGATCAATTAAGATCGTTAAATCGTGCGAGTTGCTGTCGTAGCAGACAGGCTTGTAGAAGATCAAACAAGATCATTTTGCGCACGAGTTGCTATCATAACAGATAGGTTTTAAAGATCAATTAAGATCGCATTTGTATGTGTTGCTGTCAATGAGGATAGGCTCTAGAAGATCAATTAAGATCGCATTTGTATAGGCGGCTAGCGTGAAAGATAGGCTTTAAAGATCAATTAAGATCGCATTTGTATGTGTTGCTATCGTGACAGATAGGCTTTAGAAGATCAACTAAGATCATTTTTGCGTAGGCTGCTATCGCAACAGATAGGCTTGAAAGATCAGTTAAGATCGCATTTCGCATTTGCTGCTATCGTAACAGATAGTCTTAGATGATCAGTTAAGATCGTTTTTGTGCGGGCTGCTATCGTAACAGATAGGCTTGAATGATCAATTAAGATCGCATTTCGCATTTGCTGCTATCGTAACAGATAGGCTTAGATGATCAGTTCAGATCGCATTTCGCATTTGCTGCTACCGTAGCAGATAGGCTTAGATGATCAGTTAAGATCGCATTTCGCATTTGCTGCTACCGTAGCAGATAGGCTTAGATGATCAGTTAAGATCGCATTTCTCATTTGCTGCTATCGTAACAGATAGGCTTAGATGATCAGTTAAGATCGCATTTCGCACTTGCTGCTATCGTAACAGATAGGCTTAGATGATCAGTTAAGATCGCATTTGCGCATTTGCTGCTATCGTAACAGATAGGCTTAGATGATCAGTTAAGATCGTATTTGTGCGGGCTGCTATCCTGAGAGATAGGCTTATGATGATGATCGACTAAGATCGTAGTTGCACAGATTGCTATTGCGACAAATAAACTATTATTAACAATAATAACAACTGAATAAAGCATCATAAACAGCTAGAAATGCGAACTTCTCATTTGGGAGAATTCTTTTATTATAATACTCTCATATGGGAGAGATGGGATTACAATCCTCTCATATGGGAGAGGAGATTGTGTAAATCGCAGCCATACAAGATATCAAGCAACGTTATAATAAAACGCATGAAATGAGAGAAGTCAGGGATAGTACTTCTTAATCCAGCGCATGTTGACTGAACTCGGGGTTGAGGTTGTGCCGTGCAACCTTCGGATGCTGCAGTAGCCACTGTCGAAGACTTCTGTGACTTCGAAGGGTCCTTCCCAGTTGGCTGCAAACTTCGGATGAGTTGCTTCTCGCATACAGTGGTCAGATGCGCGCAAGACCAAGTCTCCGACTGCGAAATCTCTTCGTTGGACCGTCTTATTGTAGGCGCGAGCGATTCTTTCCTGGTACCGCTTGTTGGTTCTTTTGGCTTTTTCTCGCTTTTCCTCCAGCAAGACTAAATCGTGATCGCGTTGATTTTCATAGAGTGCATGGAAGGCCAGCCTTGCCGAATTGACTCTAACCTCCGCAGGTACTACAGCTTCGGCCCATAACATAGTAGAAATGGCGAGGCCCCCGTGGGTGTCCTTGGAGAAGTTCGGTAGGCCCACAGAGCTATGCTTAGAGAGTCGGCCCACTTCTTGTGGTCATCCGCGACCATCTTGCTCAAAATTCTCAACAGCGTTTTGTTGGTCGCTTCGGCTTGTCCATTTCCCTTTGGGTAATAAGGGGTAGAACAAATCTGCCTGATATTGTACTCCGCTAATTTCGCAGCTACCTGGCGATTAACAAAAGGAGTACCGTTATCTGAAAGAATGGTGTTTGGGATTCCGAACCTGCATATGATGCTTTCCTGAATGAAGTTGACCACAGCCAGCGCATTTGCCGTCTTCAGTGGTATTGCTTCCACCCACTTGGTGAATAGCTCAGTCGCGATGAGAATGAAATGGTTCCCGTGCGACGTTGGTCGAATGGGACCGATGAAGTCCAAAGCCCATGTGTGAAATGGCCATGGCGTCCCTAATGCATGTAGATCCAAGGCGGGAGCGTGTACTAGGTTCCCTTTGAATTGGCACTCCTGACAGCGTCGCACTTTGGTGCGGCAATCGACCTCCATCGTGGGCCAGAAATACCCGATTGAGAGGAGCTGTCTGCACAATTTCGCACCTCCTTGATGCTCTACCTGATGGGAAAGGTCCATGACTTCTTGTGCTTGTCTGCCGTCTAGACATCGCAGCAAGTTGCCTTCATGACCTCTTCGCCAAAGTAGGTTCTCCTGTACCACATATCGAGACGCTTTCCTTTTCAACTTCTCGGCTTCTTTTCTTGACTCGGGCACGGTGCCCTGGGTGAGGAAATCAAATAGTGGCTTCCTCCAGTCCGTGTCGTCATCGGTTAGGGCGATGAGTAAAGAATCTTTGATTAGTGCGCAACTCTCGCACTTTCCTTGTATCAGGGCTGCGGCTGTTGACATGTCTGGCCAATGAATGCCATATCTCTGAGCCTTCCGGTAGATTGACACCTCGCTTTCTCCGCAAGCGTGTTGGTGAATCTTTTCTAACAAAAGTTGTCCCTCTCTCTCGGAGACGCATCGCATGAGTATTCCGCCAGGACCCTTGTAGTAGAGGGTGTTGTCATGTATGCAGTACCCTTTTGTGAGTGCCCAGTTTTCGCTGCTTGTGCCTTCCTCAATAGCTTGCAGGATTGCTTTCCGCCAGTCTGCATCATCCATATGTTCGTCGTCGCACGCATCCTCTGTCAATGCCGACGATGTTCGCACTTCAATAGATATCTTTGCGGAACACTTGTCAATGCTGACCTTAGATCCCAAGGTTGCTAACGCGTCCGCGTGCCTGTTGTCTGCCCGGGGCTTGTGCTCGTACTTCACATCGCAGAATTGTTGCATCAGCTTTTTTACTATGGTGCGGTAAGACAGGATATTGATCTCCTTCAAACCATACTCGCCTGAGGCTTGCTTAACGATCAGCTTGGAATCTCCCATGACCGTTAAGTTGCTTACTTCCAAAGCTTTCGCTGCACGGAGCCCTGCGATGAGAGCCTCATATTCCGCTTCGTTGTTTGTGACTGCGAAGTTGAGCTTTGCGGACATCTGTATGACTTCCCCGTCTGGCTTTGTCAAGACTATCCCAATGCCTCCACATCTCCTTGTGGACGAGCCGTCAAAGTGGAGCGTCCAATAGGGCACGTCGATTACGTAGATTTCAGGGCCTTCGAGCTCTTCCTCAATCACGGGCTCGTGGCTGTTGTCAGTGAACTGTGCCAACAGATCTGCTACCGCCTCCGACTTGATCGCTCGCGGTCGCACGCATGTAATATCGTATTGAGAAATGGTCATATACCATTTCGCCAATCTCCCGCCCGGAGTAGTGTGAGTTAGCAAATATCGTATAGGGACGCTCTTGGTGACCACTACTACTTTGTGCGATGCAAAATAGTGTTTCAACTTCTCTATCACAAAGAATAAGGCAAGGCAATGACGTTCGATGTCTGTGTACCTTGATTCAGCAGGCTGCACGATGCGAGAGATGTAGTAGATAGGCCTCTCTTGGCCTTCATACTCCTGAGCCAAGAGCGCCCCTATAGATCTCCTTGTTGATGTCAGATATAGCAGAAGCGGCGATCCCAGTTGAGGTGCGATCATTATCTTTGAAGACGTGAGTAAATCCTTCAGCTTTTCGAATGCGGCTTCGTGTTCCGGAGCCCAGTTGTACGCAGCGTCTTTCTTGAGGAGACCACTAAAACAGCAGGTGATTTCTGCAATCGCTGGGATGAATCTTCGCAGATATGATAGCTTCCCCAAGAATGTTTTCAAGGTGCTCTGGTTATGGGGCGGTGTCATGCTGGTGATAGCTGATACTTTCGCAGGGTCAGGCTCGATCCCTTGGCGATGAACCACGCATCCCAAGAATTTCCCTGATGTTACCCCGAACGCGCACTTCATGGGATTCATTTTCAGTTGAAAACATCTGCATCTATTGAACACCTTTCGTAGATCTGCGAGGTGATCTGCTTCGTGCTTGGATTTGACAACCAAGTCATCCACATAGAATTCCACTTCTTTATGCATCATGTCATGAAACAGAACCATCATGGCCCGCTGATAGGTTGCACCCGCATTTTTGAGACCGAATGGCATTACGGTGTAATTGAACACCCCCACCGGAGTGATGAATGCAGTTTTCTGCGCATCTTCGGGATCCATCTTGATTTGATTGTACCCGCTGAAGCCGTCCATGAAACTGAACATGCGATGGCCCGCTGTTGAATCGATAAGCAAATCGATGTTGGGCAGTGGGAAATCGTCCTTGGGGCAGAAGCGATTGAGATCTCGGAAGTCCACGCAGATGCGGAGCTGTCCGTTCTTTTTCACTACTGGCACAATGTTGGCCAGCCATGTGGGATGATGATTCGGCTCTATGAATTTGGCATCCAGGAGTTTGACAATCTCCTGCTTGATTTTCACGTTAAGCTCCGGTCTGAAGCTCCTCGTACTCTGTTTTACCGGTTTAGACCCTGGGATAATGTCTAAACGGTGCATGGTGATGCTTGTATCCAGGCCTGGCATTTCGTCGTACTCCCATGCAAACACATCCTTGTATTCAGTTAGGAGTTGTAGCAGTCCTTGCTCCTCTTAGTTTGTGAGGTCCGCACTTAGAAAGACTGGCCTTTTCTTTTCCTCGTTCGGGCTGAGGAACACTTCCTTTAGCTCTTGCTTTTGTGGTCTGGGCCTGTCTTCCATGCATTCAGGTGCTTCTTTGAGTTTCTCGTCTAGCGCGCCCTGTGTTGGCTCTTCCGTCAGCGCAATTTGCTCGATTTGATTGATTTGCCCAGGGATATCCCCATGCTCGCGTGAGGACATCCCCGCGCACCTTCATATGCGATAGCATTTCTTCCCATTGGCGTAGAAGCTCTCTATCTCCTTGCCCTCGGGGTCATGCTTTGCGATCCTCTTAAGAGTATACACATTCTTTCGATGATATGCGATACGCGGCGCCTCTTCGCGTGTAGACGGCTTTTCCTTGGCATCTTCCCTTGTCACCATTACTCCCGCAGGTGACTGATCCTTGATGTCCTCCCAGAGGGGCAAAGGAGTAGGGTTGAATGGTCCCGGTGTTTGCTCGTCCGCCATCTCAGTGAACCACACTGCTTCGCTGAGATGTGCTTCGTCCAGGTTGAATGGGTTCGTCGAAGCCGGTATCTCGACTATTCTGTCGTTCCAGATAGCTTTCATAACCTGGTGAGCCGTTGAAGGAACTGCTTCGAAGCGATGAATCCAGGCTCGACCTATAATCATGTGGTACGTGGTGTTCGCGTCTATGAGATAGAACTTTGCTGAGCACTTGATTTTACCAATCTGAACGCCCAGGCGGATCCATCTGATCGTCATTCTAGAGTCGCTTCCGAATCCCATAAGCGGAGATGGACGTCTGACGATCTTGTGCTCGGGGATCCCTGCTAGCTTCAGTGTGTGGAGCGAAACGACGTTAACCGCTGCTCCTCCATCGACGAACGCTCGTTTGAACTCGACGCCATTGATGATGGCGGTCACGTACAGAGGTCTTTGGTGGCTCGCCTCCGTCTTCTTGTCGCTGGCAGAAAAGGTCATAATCTTTTCTGTAGAGCGGGATGCCCTGATGACTTTCCCATTGGAGACTACGAGGTCCTCCTTGTAGTCCTCTGCTATTCTCAAGATCGCTTTCGTCATATCTGTCCGGCACTTCTCGGAGAAGTTCATCTCATCGAAGAATCTGCTGAAGCCATGCGACCCTTTCATGCGGTCGGCACGTTCATCCTCCGTGTCCATGCTGTAGTCGTCGTCTTCATGGACCTCGGCAACGATGGGTAGACCATCCTCTGCGACTTCTTCCAAGTCAACAATCGAGATCATGGCGACCTCTTTGCCTTTCGGGCCCTGCTCCGCGTGAGCAGGAAGTGGGTTGTTGCGCACGTCCTTTCTGTGTTAGCTCGCCGTTCTTCATCTTCTGGTCGAATGTAAACCTGAGCTTTTTACATTCCGCCGTGGGGTGCATGACCTTGCCATGGTACTCGCACCACTTAGGGTCCCTCACCATCTCCTTGGAGGGTGTTTTCTCGAGCGGTGGCAGGACGCCGTCCTTGCGCCACTGTCTGCAGAGGTCGCTGGCCTCCTCTACCGAACATGGCAGAGGCGGTACATCGAAGTTCGCAACCTTCGCTTGCTTCTGGGGTGAAACTGTATTGACCTCATCTTCGCGTCCCCTCTTGTAGCTAAATCTCCCGATCTTGTATGTAGCGCCGCTCGAAGGTTGCTCCGGAGCGCTCTTCTTTTTCTGTCTCTCGACTATAGGCTCGATGTTCTTCGTGCATTCGATTAGCTTTGAAAACGTAGGTGTTTGCAAATTAATGAGCATACATTTGTATTCATCTCGCATGCATTGCAGGCATATCTCTACGAGCCGGCTTTCGAGCATTGGATCTTTGCACTCCAAGGATTTCGCCCTGAATTTCTTGATGAAAGTGATTACGTCCTCCTCGCGCTTCTGATACATCCGCGAGAGATGGATCATCGTCACCTTTTCTTCCATCTGGAAGAACTTGGTATAGAAATTCTGGACCATGTCGTCCCAAGTCTTCACGGATCCGGCTTCCAATGTTCGGTACCATTTGTATGCTACGTTCCCTAGAGATTTTGGGAACTCTCGCATCAGCAGCTTGGGATCAGCTCCGTGTGGGCCCATGACATCAATGAAACGCATGACGTGCTCATGAGCGTTTCCATTGACGTCTTCGAACTTATCCCATTTAGGAGCCTTGTATCCCGCCGGGTTAAGCATGAGATAGATCTCTCGTGGAATAGGTGGATCGTTGTCTAACTTCGGGATAATGGTATCCGCGAATGACAGATGAGCCAGAATAGTGTCCACACGCTTCTGCAGAGACGTCATGCATTCTGGAATGCTCCCCTCGGTAGTTGATGGAAGGGTTGCCGTAGGCGGTGGCGACACATACGCCGCCGGAGGGTTGGGAGCATACTGACTACCCGGATTCCCCCAGATCGCCGTTGGGGGAGGCAAAGGGTACTGCAGAGTTGGTTAGACGCCAAAGCCGAGGGCTGAGGAGTGTGAGCAGCAAGAGGCAGCATCTGGGCCGTTGACCCCTGAACCGAAGGCAGCTGCGTAGTCGCCGGTGGAGTCTGCAGATTAGGGTTGGGAGGTGTGGTTGACACTCCCAATCCTGGAGCGGTAGGGGCTCCTCCTCCTTGAGGGGCAGCGGTGGCTGACGAAGGGTTTGGTGCAAGGGTGCCCAGAACGGCCAAGATCCGTTCTAATTGCGCAGACTGGGCCTTGAGAGCTTTCGCCTGACTCTGAACAGTGGCATCCAAAGACTCTAGCGTGGGTGTCTCGCTGGGAGTCGTAGGAGTACGGCGGGTTTCGTCTCCCGATGGTGCTTCGGTGGAAGGCGATCTGTTGCTGACATCATCCTCCTGAGACATGGTTGCTTTTGTTGGTAAGTTCACGTCGGGTTCACCAAAATGTGCACAAGAGATTCCGGCAGGGAGACCCCCGTGTACACCGTATGTAGTGGATCAAGGATCGCACAGGAAGAGAGGGGTTGTGTGTAGGGAGAGAGTAAGGCAGTAGCAATGTCTGAGAGAGAGACAGAGGTTTGGCAGAGCTTCCGCGTATGGCAGTGTGTTCTCCTTTATATGGAAAGGTTGACGATCTATATATACTGGAGAACATGACCGTTGTAGTTTGGTTAATGCGCCCATTAATGGCGGCTTAATTAGCTTAACCATAACGGCACGTTCGTCCGAGTATATAGGGACCGTTACAGCACGTGGTGCGCGAATACCGGAACCGTTACGAGGTTAACCGGGTTTGACCGGATTGACCGGGTTTATGGAGCTCGTGCCATAAATCTCTCAAAACAGTTACTAAAGGTCGCGTGCGGGCTTGGCTCGCACGCGACAGGGCTTACTCTAGCCTCCAAACCACAAAGTCCCTACAAGTCCCGTGCAGTGGTATGCGAGGGCTCTGTCTCGCAGCCCCCACATGGATCAGCTCGGTTGGTGATCCAGTGTGTGTGGAGCACAATATGGTGTGCTGGATGGTTGCCACGTGGCCAAGATCTGTCAGCTCAGAAAGCACTATCTACACCCGGATACTAACTTGGAACGATATCCTATACTTCGGATTTTCGTCGAACAAGTTTGGCGCCGTTTCCGGGGATTGGTTCTAAGAGACTAACTCTTTAGTTGCTTCTTGTTTTGCTTGTTTTTTTAGATGCGCTTGAAGAAAATTTCGGGTTCATATTTGAACTTTGGAACAAAAAAAAATGCGAAAAGTAAAAGAATCACAAAAACCTACTCCTAGCTTGTGTTACTTAACCCTCTTGAACTTTATTTGAGCTTGGGTTGCATGTGTGTGGCAACCTGGTAGTACTCATAGATTGCATCGCACTTTTCTTGAAGAAGAGGGTGGAAATCCATTTGGTGAAAGTTCTTCTATTAGTGGTAGTAGTTGTAGTCTAGTCCAATCCAACGATTCAAGCTCTCTTGATAGCTTTGAAATCATGGAGGAAGATGATGGGCATAGTTGCAACAACGAAATGATGCCATTTTGTACACTTAGAGATTTGATGAATCCATCTAGGAAAAGTTCACCTTCTTACTTTGTGGTTCCTTTGAATGAAAGAAAATTAGATGTTAAACTGGGTACAATCCAACTCTTACCCAAGTATCATGGCTTAGAGGCCGAAAGTGCCTACTCTCATCTTTAAGGTTTTTGTGACATTTCCACAACGGTTTATTGTAACGGTGTTTCTAGCAACACTATCAAACTTAGGTTGCTTCTTTCTCTTTGAAGGATAAAGCCAAAGCATGGCTTCACACCTTGAGACCTAGGACAATATGCAGTTGGGAAGAACTGGAGAAAGAATTTCTCAAGAAACTTTTCCTCACTTATAAGACTAATGCCATTAAAAAGAAAATTGTGAATTTTTTTGTTAAAGAGGGAGAGCCACTTTCCCAAGCTTGGGAACGTTTCAAGGATCTCCTTATTTCTTGTCCTCATCATAGATTTGAGACTTGGAGATTGATTAGTTCCTTTTATGATGGTTTTCCATCCAACCATAAAGCACACAATCGAGTCCATAAGTGGGGGATATTTCTTTTTAAAAGGTGAAGATGAGGGGTGGGAATGTTTAGATGAGATTTGTGAAAAAGTTCAATCTTGGGACATGAATGAGCCTTCAATAGAAGTGTCATCTAAGCCTAAAAGTAATATGCATTACCTTAAGTCTAAGAATGCGACATTGTGCTCTTTTTGTAGTCATTCACATGTGTTAGGAAATTTTCCCGACTTCCTAAGGGCCCAAGAGCTCATGGGTGAGCAAATAAATGTGCTAAATTCGAGCAATTATGGGAAGTCATATGAAAACTCGCCATACTCAGCCACATATAAATTAAATTGGAGAAATCACCCTAATTTCTCATCGAGACAAGGCCAAGATACCCAAGTGAACCCCTCAAGTTCTACATATGTCCCTGATAACAAGATGAGTTTTGAGGAAAAATTAGAGCAATTTATGGCTAACCAAAACCAAACAAACCAAGAGTTGAGAAACTCAAACCAAGAATTGAAAAATGTGTTGGCTAGGTTGGAGTCTACCATAAATGCTTTAGAGTAGCGAAAATTACCATCTCAACCTCAAGAAAACCCAAGGGGTCAAAGCTCCAACCATGTGGAGCATGTTAAGACCATCACTATATTGAGAAATGGGAAAATTGTTGACAATAGACGTTCAAGTGAGGAGTCCAATGAAAATGAGGAAGTGGAGGAGTGTGAGAAGAGTGGTGACCAAGAGAGAGTTGTTGACTCACAAGAGTCAAAGAAGAATCTTGACAAGGGGAAAAAAGTAGTAGAAGAAAAAGAAGAAATTAAGGTTCCTCCACCATTTCCCCAAAGACTAGTGGCCAATAAGATGAAAGCAAGTCACCAAGACATCCTTGAGACATTTCAAAATGTTAAGATAAACATCCCTCTCTTTCACCTTCTTGCTTTGTGGTTCCTTTGAATGAAAGAAATTTTAAAGTGAAGCTGGGTACAATCCAACTCTTACCCAAATATCATGGCTTAGAGGCCGAGAGTGCCTACTCTCATCTTAAAAATTTTTGTGACATTGCCTCAACGGTTTATTGTAACGGTGTTTCTAGCAACACTATCAAACTTAGGTTGTTTCCTTTATCTTTGAAGGATAAAGCCAAAGCATGGCTTCACTCCTTGAGACCTAGGACAATATGCACCTGAGAAGAATTGGAGAAAGAATTTCTCAGGAAAATTTTCCCACTTATAAGACTAATGCCATTAAAAGACAAATTGTGACTTTTTGTGTTAAGGAGGGAGAGACACTTCCCCAAGCTTGGGAACGTTTCAAGGATCTCCTCATTGCTGATCCTCACCATGGATTTGAGACTTGGAGTTTGATAAGCTCCTTTAATGATGGTTTGCCATCCAACCATAAGCACACAATCGAGTCCATAAGTGGGGGATATTTCTTTTTAAAATGTGAAGATGAGGGGTGGGAATATTTAGATGAGATTTGTGAAAATGTTCAATCTTGGGACATGAATGAGCCTTCAATAGAACAGTCATCTAAGCCTAAAAGTAGCATGCATGTATAAGAATAAGACATTGTACTCTTTTTTGTAGTGATTTTCATGTGTTAGGCAATTGTCTCGACTTCCTAAGGCCCCAGGAGCTCATCGGTGAGCAAGTAAATGTGCTCAATTCCAACATTTATGGGAAGTCATATGATAACTCGCCATACTCTGCCACATATAATTTAAATTAGATAAATCACCCTAATTTCTCATGGCGACAAGGCCAAGATACCCAAGTGAACCCCTCAAGTTCTACCTATGTCACTCATAACAAGATGAGTTTTGAGGAAAATTTAGAGCAATTTATGGCTAACCAAAACCAAAAAAACCAAGAATTGAGAAACTCTAACCAATAGTTAAAATAATGCGTTGTCTAGGTTGTAGTCTACCATAAATGCTCAATAGAAGGGAAATTTTTCATCTCAACCTCAACAACACCCAAGGGGTCAAAGCTTCAACCATGTGGAGCATGTTAAGGCCATCACTATTTTGAGAAATAGGAAAGTTGTTGACAATGGACTTTCAAGTAGGGAGTCCAATGAAAATGAGGAAGAGAAGGAGTGTGAGAAGAGTGATGACCAAGAGAGAGTTGTTGACTCACAAGAGTCAAAGAAGAGTCTTGACAAGGGGAAACAAGTAGTAGAAGAAAGTGAAGAAATGGAGGTTCCTCCACCATTTCCTTAATGACTAGTGGCCAATAAGATGAAAGCAAGTCACCAAGACATCCTTGAGACATTTAAAAAATTCAGATAAACATCCCTCTCTTGGATGCTATCAAGCAAATTCCGGCTTATGCCAAATTTCTCAAGGATTTGTACACTATCAAGAGAACTCTTCAAGTGAGAAAAAAGACGTTTCTCACCGAACAAGTGAGATCAATTCTCCAACATAACCTCCCTCCTAAGTATAAAGATCCAGGTTCACCTAGGATCACTTGCACCATTGGAGAACATAAAATTCATAACTCTTTGTCATATTTGGGTGCAAGTGTAAACCTTCTTCCATACTCGGTGTGTGAGAAGTTGGGGTTCGGAGAGTTGAACCCCACAAGAGTGACTCTCCAATTGGTGGATAGGTCCACTAGAGTCCCTAGAGGTATCATTGAGGATGTGTTGGTTCAAGTGAACTAATTCTACTTTTCGGGTAGATTTTATTGTCTTAGACACCTCTCTTTTGGCTAGTGGCACATCCTCTATCTCTATCATTTTAAGAAGATCACTTCTTTCTACATCCAATGCAATAATAAATTGTAGGAGTATTATGATGAATATTACATTTGGGAACATGACGTTAGAGCTTAACATTTTTAATGCATGTATTCACCCAAAATCACAAGATGATAATGATGATGGATGTGAAGTGAGTTGGGTTGAATCATGTGTTGAAGATGTTCTTACTCTTGTTACATGTTCCAAAGAGTCACGTAAGCTTACATTGGAAGATTTAGAATTTTTGTGTGATTGTGAGTCCCTTGCCTCTCTTCTCATTGAAGGGGGCATTGATTTTTGTGTGATTGTTGAATATAAAATATGAATTTATTATTGGAATAGATTGTGGTTATTTGGGTTTTAATAACAATTCAAGTACATATTAAATAGTTTGGGTGTTTTATTTTGAAAGGGAATATTTTATATAAATGAAAAAGAGCTAGTTACATATTTACAATTGATAAGTTAAAAATAGATTGTGGTTTTTAGCTAGTAAAATTTTGTATGCTTATAAAGTTGATATTTCTTCTACTAACAAAAGTTGTTAAGTAAATATTGTTTCTACTAGTATAAAATAAATTATAAATAACTATGAAATATTAAGAAATAATTTCCGTAATTTGGAAAGTTCATTCTTTTCCCATAACAATAATAATCTTTTCCCTTATGTGATAACAATTTCATTTTTATCATAATATTTTACATAAGGTTACAAGAGTCATTTATTTCATTTACGTGATAAACATTATACTTTCATTAGTACTAGTAAATTTGTAAATATAAAATAGATATTAAATAATGCATGTTTTCCTAATAAATATTTTAATGATATCACTTAAACAACTTAGTACCTAGTCTTTTATTCCACTATAAAAATATATCTCCAATAATTAATTTCGTTAATTAACTAATTACTTTATATGGAGAATTTACTTTAGAAAAGTTAAATATAATTTTTAGAATATTAAGAATAAAATGTGTTATTTTTTTAATGAAGTTTAATCTACTTTTTATAATTAAGAAGTTTAAAGTCGGAATTCATTTTTCTCAATATTTAAAGTACATGAGTATTATTTGTAAAGTTGAGTAATAATATTAGATAAGTTGATAATTTAATAATTAAAAACGAGAATACTCATGTCAAATATAACAACAAAGAGAGAGATTGGGACCTTGTATTAAATTTAATTAGACACTCTCGCGTCGTCACCCACCGCATACTTGCATATTAAGTGCTAGTTGAACTTTCGATTAATTAGATATTATAAATGTGTAGGTGACGAATTTGTATACGAGGGCTACATCTACCTGTAAAAGCTTACGTGCTATTTTCCGTGTTATTGAGGTGAGTAAACATACCAAGTCTAGTGTGCCAAGCTTCTTTCGTGTTGAAATGATTTTATGATCTGTCTCTAGATGTGTTTTATGAATTTCATACTTTACTTGAGGTATGAATAAATTTTTAAATAGATGTTTGAGAATGCCACACGAGAAATAACAATATGTTAATAACGTAAAAGAGTTTTGCAGGGAAACTTTATTAATGTCGAAGTTCACTTCGGTCACTCGGCCCAAGATTATTATTGTCGATGTTGACTACGGTCACTGGGCCCGTATATTTTAACCCGGTCGTCACCTACCGGGTGTCTCCATGTACTTACCTCTCTGTCCACAAGAAGTCTTAGGGGGGTGTCGGCACTTATGGTCATGGTTGCTAGTGAAAGCATAGATCTTCCCCGTATCAACATGATAATAGCATGGTTTTATTTTAGGAAGAGACTTTTTGGAAATAAAGAAGAGATAGATTGGGAATAATATTCCCCGTTTGAGATATAAGATAAGGATTGAGATGCAAGGTAAAAAGAAAGAGAATTTCATATGTGTTCTAGTATTCATACTTTATTCTCCAAGGATTTATTCAGTTTTTTTCATTCTACTATATGATTTTTTGGAAAGATGTGCTTTAATCTGTTTACAAGCTTGGGTCTTTACTTACTCAGTATTTCATTGCTGACTTTAGAAAAATTGCGGTTCCTGTTTTATTCCCAATGCAGGTCTAGACGACAAAGGCTTGGCTTTGATGGGGGAACACAGACTCACCTATTATTTATTCAGTACTCTTAGTAACTCGAACTACTAGAAGGTTTGCATCTTTTGTGTAATAATATTTGTAAGACAAAGTGTAAGACAGTTGGCACATGTAATATATAATTGTCGCAGTGTTTGTTCTTCGTTTCCGCCATTTCATTATGAAGAGAACCCTCCTGGGCTCTCCGGTCCGTAACGTTAAGCTTGCGGATGAAGGGGTGTTACAGGTGGTACCAGAGCATGCAATCCATAAAAGGATTTGAAAGCTGTAGGGTAATTTAAATGGGCATAGGGAAAGATAATATGGAAAAGTCGGTCGGGTAATGGGTAGCTTAAGTGTTAGTATACTGGTCCGACCCACCCTCATCCTTTGATACTATTATTTTGTTTGATTTGAGACATTCATTCGTGATAGAATGATTTAAATGTTATTCATGTGATAGACAATGAGAAGAACGGATTACAGTAATTAGATTATGCATTATGAATTATGTGTTGTCCTCTCTGAGGAGACGAGTTATATGAGTATCCACAACAAGTGTTACTCCTACGATGGAGAATAAAGATTGTGAAATATGGGAACTAGATTATGGATTGCTGATGATATACTGATTAATTTGAGGAGATGAGTTTCATACTTATCGATGAGAATTTTTATATGTTGCATGTTTTCATGTATGTGCGATGGATGATACAATATATGTGATGCTTAAACTATTAATGACCTACTAATGTGATTAATGGACCACAAAAGTCCTATGCTAGGAAGATTCGACATGAACAAACAGCTCAGAACAACAACCCCATTGGGAAAATCCTAGTTCGATAGTAATGTTGCTTGGATATGTGACTCTTATAAGAATTCTAAGGAAAGTATCATATTTCGATCATAGGACACAATGGACTTAAGATATGTAACGACAATGCTAAGATATCTGACTGGTGAATCCCAGTTTCATTAACTATATTTGTAAAGAATTTGACTATGTATTCAAGGTACTAGCTAGGATGGTAATTAGGAGTTAGGTTTCAAGAATGATGTACTTCTGATGATCAAAGTGATTTAGCTTAGAAACGGTCGTGGAAGTTCCCACCCACCCTCACCTAAAAAAAAGTATCTATGAACTCAACTTGTCGAGCTTTCGACGCGTTTTAACTAGAATCTTACTTATTGGATGGTTTTGATGGTTGATTCGCTTATACTTGTCCATGAGTTGTACTCGGGATACAAATCTAGACTAATTCATCATAAATAATTTGGGAGATCTGAGGATATCTAGCTATGTTAGCCGTTACTTGGAGTCTGGTTACCTTAATATTGCTTGAGGATCATGATATCTAGTCGGTTATCTCTTGCTTTTGGAGTTATGGGACTCACTTGGGAGGGATAATGTTTAAAATGTGAAGTAAATATTGTTGGCTCACTGAAGATCGTCTACAAGACTTGGATGTTCCCCATGACAGATCCAGATAGGTTTATAGTCAAGTTTAAATTTGGTGTTATCTTAATGTTAAAGTTTCGGTCTGAAAATAATTCGAATTTTTGGACTCAGATTTTAGAAGTCCACATTTGGAATTTATTATTTCATAGTGATTACTAGGGAGTTATTTTTCTATTATGGTAAATTTTGGAAGCTTTTTATATCGCTTAACTATCTCAGAAATACTTGAAGCATCGATACGATGTTTTGCTTACAATCAAGATGTGTGGATTATTTTTAAGAATTATATGTGTCGTGTATGCCACTTTGAGGTACTAACGTTTTGTTAAGCTATGGGAAAATATTATACGTCTTCAATCCCGCATTGTTTAGCTTATGAGGTGTGGTATGAACTTTATGGAGATGATATTATCCATTACTAAGAAAGAAAATGTTAATAAATTTTTTGATTTCGTGTAGGAATTGGAGGCATATTATAACTTACGTTTGAAGATTTGTTTGGATATAGGCATGATGGCAGTTAGTGTTTCAAGTTATTTGATTAAATTCTTGTGAATCCACTATTACAAGTCAAGTGATAAATTTGGACTATGAAGAGTCGTGGATGAAAATCATTATTTGGGATTCGATTAAAACAATAGGTGAAAGAGTATGGGTTATGATCACGATGGAATAGAAAGTCTTTAATTTTCGTATGAGCAACTATTTGTCATTGAAATATTATCACGGGTATTCCCAAGTACTAGGCTTATAGAAAAACCTACCATGAGAATTTTTGCTCCAAATAGAGTCTTAAGACATAGTTATACATTTCAAGAGTATACATTTCAGTAACAGATTTGCACAAATGACCTGCCATAAAGTTTAAGATCTCTATTGGCTTGAATATTTGACTTTCCATAAAATGTTTACATATGAGTTGGCAATATGTGATATGAGATGTATGAATCGTATATGATTATGTGCTAGTATGAATATTTGATGAAAGGCAAATATATGGTGAGAAGTATACTGACATATTATTGAGGTCATAAAATTCTGGTAGCCAGTCAGGCTTTCTCAAAGAAATTGATTTGAGAATTTGACACGATAACGTAGTAGCTAGAATCACAAATCTAGTTTCCCGGTTTGGGCCAAAGTTATTTTTCAAGGAAGAGGAAAGATGTATAGTAGAAAACTTACGTGAAAATTTTGATAGCATAGAATTGATTATGTACATGCCACATTACATGCTTATATACACATGATTTGTTATGTATTCTATTGTATGATATATACTAGTGATGGAATAGATTATGGTGCAGAGAGCAAGACCGATAGATCGCACATTTAAAACACAATAAAGAGTCATGAATCATACATCGTTATCAATGTTAGAAATCATAGAGTTAGTCAAATTTTCTACTAATACAAATGAGATAAGAAGATAACCCAAATCATAACCATCTTACCACAAGGTAACTTGTAAGGGGACCTATATTACGACCCAAAGAATAGACCCATGTGATACCACAAACGAAGGAACATAAAGGAAGCTATCTAGAAAGTTTAACACTTGCTAACTAGGGCAAGATCGATCCAAATATCAGGCAAATAAATGTCCGAATGAGAGGACCTTCTAATGAAGAATTGTGGAAGAAATTTAAAGAGACGTTGGAAGTTAGACCAAATTTCACATGATCAACCCGCTATGTTTTAATTGATATGGTCGAGTTAGTAATGTCTCAATATGGTATACCTTCTTCACAGAAGTTTTATTTGAAGTTCTCTTCCATTTTAGGCGTTCCCACTTAGGTTTAAGTCAAGTTGGTTCGCAAGGTTTGAATTTTAATGAATTGATTGGTAGTTTGGACTTCGGCATCATTCTTTCACTAGTCATCTATCGCGGAATCTCGGGATTCTTGGGGTGACATCACAGATCTTGGGTTGAAGGCTAAGTTCCAAAGAGTAAGAAGGACTGCATTATCATGAGGTCTTGTTTGATATACCTTAAATCTTCTGTTGTGATTAATAAAGTGCTATGTTGCTAATGGTTACATCACATGTTACTGGTTGGAGTTTTTTTAACTAGCTAATCCTTGAAAAACCTACTATTGGTTGTGATCTATGTTTAGAGTAAACCGCGGGTTGTGTGACTGATAGAGCCTTTTAGGAGCTATAATTCTTTAGAATTTACCACATGTTAATCGGTATTTGAGAATTACTTGAGCCTAATGTTAGAGAATAAAGGTCGTTTTATCACATGTTGCTCACCATGTGCTATATTTTTAGTCCGGGCGTTTTCTATGTATATTTCTTTGTTATTTGTCAAATATAATCGGTTGGTATGTGTTTTCATGTTTTCTTGGCAGGAACGGATGCTAATCGGTTGATAGGAAGCATGGAACGAACTTCGAAAGCAACGGGAGTACAAGTGGAGTGAAGAGAAGTTGAATTGGAGGAGCTTGGATGACCAGTTTGCACTATTTTGATTCTATCTCGAGTTCTACAATTAATTTGGAGGTCAGACCAGTGCCACATGAAAGTAGACTCAGAGAGCTTTCCAAAGATAGGTCACGTAGCTAAATCCGAGTTCGGGCGAAGAAGTTATGGCCCGGCGAAGTCAGGAGCAGATTTCAGGGGGCTCTTGTGCAATTACTAAAGACTTGTGACGGGTTATGAGTAAAGAACGACCTAGGGACGTAAAAAGGCATCATTCACGCATAGAGGGAGTGAAGAAGAAGGAGGAGAGCAACGGGACACCATTAGAGAGCATCTTGGAGCTTGGGGATTGCACGGATTCGTCTACTCTTCGGCGATTTCACCCTTTGATCACTTCTTCTCTTCTCTTTCATTATCTATGGAGAAACTTGTGTATCTTTTCATTTCCATGAGCAGCTAGATTCTTTTCTAGTCTCTATGGAGAGCCTAGTGTTATGTTAGACTTTGCTTTTCCGGATTATTGAAATTGATACATGTTTTGGATCATTGATTATGATGAATCTTCAACACTTTTGGTGTATTGTTGAACTAGGGTTATTGACACACCCGAATTATGAGATGAATGGCCATTAGAGAATGATTTTGCTTCATGATTATGTTATCTTACGTAATGTTTAATTTAGTTTAGTTATTGTTCATGTTCTATGCTTAATCCTTAGCAACAATGGAGTAGCTACCCGGAATTGCTAGTACTTAGGTGGACTGCTCGACGGAGACTTGGCTTAGGGTGATAGAGAATATGAACACAATCCATAATCAATGAGACTGAAAGGTAATTTGAATAGGATTGGCCATTTAGGTTGACGGAGGTGGACTGAGAGGACCTGAAGTAGACCGAGACATAGAACTGCATGAGATCAACAGAAGATTGCAGTAACTAGTAACCTGGCATAACTGAATTAGGATTAGTGTGTTTCAATACAGTAACCGCAATTTTCTAACAGCCCTAGGTGATCCATAGGTCGCCTAGTCTTTCTCCATATTTGATTAAACCGTGTTTAATTATAAAATAGAAAAACATTGTCTTTTCGTTATTTCAATACATCCACTTGTTTGGGGGTGGCAAACTCTTAAACCATCAAACATTACTCCCGGTTACTTCACTCTTAACTAATATTATAACTAAATAATTGACACGCTCTAACCACAAGTGTATGGTTGTCGTGTGTAGTAATAATCCGGAAATCCGGGCTATCGAACCCAAGGGACTTTGTTTAAACTAATTATTATTTCAAACCTTATGTGGGTACGTCGCAAAGTTGTGTTTTGTTCTAATTCTAATAAAAATAAAAATGTAAAATTCTCAATTAACCGAGTGAAGTAGGTCACGATTAATAAAGAATGAGTTTAGGGTTTTTCTAATATGAGGAAAATTACTGGGAATTCTCTAGGTTCACTAGGTTGATATAAACTTATGTTTTGATTCGTAAAACAACCGCGTGTCTTTCACTATTAATCGAGCAATATTAAACTTACCGAGTTACCAAGCAAGTCAACTGTACTTAAAACCAAAACATACCGAGTTACCAAGTCTATTTTAGCTTTAAGCATGCTTTAAAAATCATGATTCTACTCTAACGAGCCTAGTTAACAATATCGAGTTACCAAACATTGATTCGACTAGGTGGACTATTCAATTTACCGACTAACTATCACGGAGTTACCACGTAAAAGTTAATTAAAATCTTTACGTTAGCTACTCGCAAAAATAATAAGATCACAATCATAAATAATCCATAATAATGAAAGAACACTCGAGATTAAGTTAAAACATGAATCACAATCTCAAAACATGATGTTTATATCAATCCCTAGCTACACCAAACGAGAATTCCCAGCAAATAGAGTTTAGCTACTACGACTCATACTCAAAACAACAATTTAATGAGTTTTAACATCAAAAACTAAGAAAAGAGAAGAGTTAAGAATCCAAACGAGTGATCAAAAGCTCCTAAGCTCTTCCAATAGCTTCTTGCGCTCCAAAAAGTGTTTTTAACGTGAGGAACTACTGAAAAAGTCGACATAAAACACTTAAATACGTTTCCATAACAATATTACAAAGTTTGGATAAACTACGAAAAAGCCCCGCTCAAAACTATGTCTTCCAGCGATGTCTTCGTACGAAGACATTTCTCTTCGTACAAAGAGTCTTTGTACGAAGACAAATGCTCTTCGTACGAAGGTCTTCTTATGTAGATACTGCAAGGGTGTTTAGGAAGACATCTTCAGAACTTCAAATTTTTGTCTAAGTCTTTTCTCTTCGTACGAAGACAATTTTCTTCGTACGAAGACCCTCTATTTCTGCATTTTTCTTTTGACTTCTTCCTTGCTTCCTTTGACTTCTTCTTCGAGTTCCTTGCTTCCGAAGTTCGTTTCCATCTCCCGCATGATCCTCCAAGCCCTGTTTCCCTGCGAATCACAACACGAAAACACAACCCGCGATCATGTCTCAATAAAAGATCAAAATATCTAAAGAAACGCCCGGATTTAACAAGTAAAGCACATGAACTCACAATATCACATTTTAGCTCAATTTACTCAAAAGACGACGAATTCTCTATGTTGAGCACGCAAAACGTAGAAATAAAAAGCATAAAATAACTCTGAAAACGGAGTTATAAACTACCCCCACACTACCTTTTGCTCGTCCCGAGCAAATTTACCAAGTCAATTCCACTTTTCAAGCCAAAACTTCTCTCACTCTCCCGCAATCAATCCAACTTTGCATACCAACCTATTTATTCATTGCATAACTTCCCTACGCCATTTGCATACTACCACCTCGCATTGCATACAAAACCATCATCAATTGCATACTAGTCCGAGTTATATCAAACCACAAACCACCCTTTTTACTAGTCGACACACTCGATTATACACAATGCACCTACATGCAAATGCAATATTCACAATTCAAGTATTGAAATAACAAATTTTCTTTTTCTTTTGCGAGATTGGGCAATCTCCATTAGCTTAAACCGGTTCACACGAAGCGATGAGAAACCTAGATACAAGGCATGAGTTGAAATCAAATTCGACAACGAGAATCTCCCCTAGCTAGTATAGAGAATCTAGCTTTACTATGTACAAGAATGCAATACCTCTTCATGTGTGCCACAAAATAAGAGGCTACGCTAGGCTAAGCCACGTTCAAGGTCCGAGCTCATAATCCGCTAACGGGTTTAGAATGATGAGGCTTTAGGGACAAATAGGATAATAATCAAGCACGAGTCCTAAAGCGTCACATTCTCACAAATACCACATCTCACACACCCTCACAACAATGATAAAAACCAAGCCCGAAACTCACCATCTCAGGCCCTCGATCCCCTCACACCCCGGTACAATTACGATCTCCGCGACCATTGTCATGAAAGATGCATAAAATAAAACTTCCCGTTCGTGAACTAGTCGCTTCTCCACTCGATCTTGCAATAAGCTTCCAATTCTTCCTTTATTCAACTCTCCTTTTTTTCTCTCTTTTTCTTTTTTTTTATGATTTTTTTTTTTTTGAAACTCTCAAATTTCTTCACAATTTCTACAATGTATATCTCGAGTGGTCTTCCAAGTGTCAAGCCAAAATAAGATGATAAGGGGAGAGAATAATCAAGTCAATGCATATGTATCACAAATAAATTGCTCTCCCCCTAAATCGATGAAATCTACGGTGTAACAAACTAAACCGCTAACACAATAAAGCACGTGTGGGGATGGAGTCGTCGCAAGCTCAATCTCGATGTCCGAAGTCAAAAGTCGACACCCCCACACTCGAATGTAATCATGTCCCCTCTCATGTAACCAATCGGATATATGTCTCGTGCCTAATCCAACCAAACCTCCTACACCAAGATGAGTAAGATCCGGTACCTAGCACGATCCACCAATTAAGTTCCCCCAACCGAAGTTTTTTGTGTATTAGATGTTACACACTCACGGCTCTCCACAACTGTGTCCATGTTGTAACGCCATGGAACACTGCCACACCGAAGTGCGCAAGCCTACTCTCACTCACCCTCGCATTCCCCTCGAAAATCACAAATAAAGCACATGCGATATGTAAGACTCACACAAGTATATCATGAAGTACTCCCTCATCGAACCCCCTCAACTACAACACCCTCGTGACGCACTAAAGTGGTGATTCTAACCAATCAATGATGAAGGCCAAGAATCGTCACCCTAAGTCCAGAGGTTATCAAAGAATCCAAGTTTCAAAACAGGGTTTACTAGTGGTCCTATAAGGTGAGTTCTATAAGCAGTGAGTGCTCTAACACACACCTCGCACAACTGTTCCTTGTGCCACTACGAGGCGGGTCGGCGACTACCTAAGACGAAGACAAGAACGTTCGGCTTGTTTAGCTCACACATAGCTCAACTCTTGTAAGAAAATTAGGCACACACTTTAGGTTTGAAAAATTAAGTTCGTGTATAAAATAGGCACGCATTCCCGTAAATAAAGCTTCTCTATACTTACTAAGGGAAACTCACATCGTCACTCTCGATCGCAATTCATGCCCTATGCTAAAAATCTCACACTTCTCGATTTTACCGAATTTTCAGCTTCTTTTGATTGCCCTTTCTCAAAATTTTAATTTTTTTGGTTTTTCAAATTTTTAGTTTTTTTTTTTAATATATACCTATACTACATGCACGGCCAACTCGACTAATTACTCGATAGTTTGGTGGGAGGACTCTATAATAATAAAAACATGCACGTAAAACTATGAATAATAAAGAAGAAAATAAGGACATAACCAAAATTCCTAACTAAATGCAACACGGGCTATGCAAAGACTCACGAACCGACTAGTAAAAAGGTCTTACCCACCCCCACACTAGGATGCATCGTTGTCCTCAACGATGACACGAGGACTCAACAATCCTAGCATAAGGGCACACTCCACTACTCCTCTTCCTCATCCTCCTCCTCTTCATCATCCTCATCTTCTTCCTCTTCGTCGTCCTCACTCGGCGGAACCGGATACTCAAATTCATCTTCTTGGAACCACGGATCCGCCGTCGGGACTGGTGGAACAAACTCCCCCGCCGCCTGACCACTCGACTGAATCACCCACTGGCCCACCATCCGGATTAAGCCACCCAGCTTCGCCTGATTGACCCTAGTGTGGTCAACCTGGCGCCTTCTCTCAAGTCTATCCCGGGCCATCTCTTCCCTCAAGTGGTCATAAGCTACTTGGTTGTCAAACCGAGAGGTGTTCATTCTCCTACCCTTTCCCTTCTTTCTGGCCGTCTCATCAAACCTATGCCATTCCCGAGCAGTGAACGGTTTCAAGTCCATGTCTCTCCCAATTACTACTTCGGAGGTTTTGGCTAGATGAGTCAGCAAACAAGTATGACCGGGACCCAACTTGTTAGTCTTCGACACCCTCTCTAAGCAATTCTCCCAAACAAACCTAGGGATATCTACCCTAACCCCGGTATAGAGACAGAGAGCAAAGACAGATAGGCAGAAAGAGTAATGAGGGTTCTGTGTGATTCCCAGAACCCAATTCTCTAGCAACTCGCAACACCACCTCGCCTCAGGCCTATAGTACCTCTTTCCAGCCTTCCACTGAGGCACCTCCCCTTTCCTGTCCCACGGATCTACCCCTTTTGCAAAACAAAATGAATTTACACGAGACCAAAGACCCTCACTACAAAGAGTAGTCTCTTCACCACAAGCCTCTTTCAAACGGGGGAATCCCATGGCCAAGCCGATAGTCTCTGGCGTGAAGACTATCCACTCGTTCCTACAATAGACAAGACGGGGGTCCCGGCTCTCACCATCTTTCGCATACCTCAAGTTGAGGCAAAACTCACGCGCTATATGAGAACTAGACGGGCCTACAACCTTGAACCAATTGGTTTGCTTCTCACGCTCAAAAATTTCCTTCATTGCTTGAGGCATGTCCTCGTGCAATGGAAACTCTTTCTCGGGCTGCACATTCTTAGTCAAATACGTGTCCTTGCGTGAGTCTAGATGGGCCTTGTATGTGACAAAGCGATACCTATCATAGCACGCGGGCCCAATACTCCGCTCTTTCAAATTCACTTTTTCCGTTCGTCGGCCTACAATCCCCGGTTTAGTCGGGGGAGGGGCATTCAAAATAGCGTATTGGGGTATGGGCGGTATTTCTAATTGAGGCTCGCCCGAACCGGATGCCTCTTGTGAAGTACCCTCTCCCGTCTTCCATTTCTTTCCACCCGCCATATAAAACTCAAATTCAATTACAAACGAGAAATTCAACTTGTGCACGTGACAAAGAAGTGTTTACAGAAATTAAACACGTAAGCAAGTAAGCACGTAATCCTAGGACTCTAAGCAATCGCCCCAAAGCACGCTACTAAGCGCAACAAAAATAAAATGTGCTTTTACTCAATTTGTGCCTAAGACTCGAGTATTGAAATTGCTAGTTTAGAGAGTACCTACGTGCCCGGAGCAAGTCTTACGGGCACAAAAATATCAGAAATCCCGGCAGAATGACTGTTTTGGAGGTCGCCGAAACTTTTTGTTGAAACCTTGAATGAATTGGTGCACCGTACTCCTTGTGATGTCCCCGTTAACTTTGTCTTCTTGACCGAAAGCTGAATCAAGCTCCAAATCGACAAATTTTTCAATCTAGCTTCAAAAACCCTAACTCTTCTTCCTCTGATTTCTCCCTCGTGTCTCACTCTCACTCAAAACTCCTTACCAAACCTTAATCTCCTCTGGATTGCAAGCAAAACCCTTGCTTGTTTGTTGAATTTGGTGAAGAATCGATTGGTGAGAGAGAAAGGAGTGTTGCGGCTATGGAGGAAGAAAGAAGCTGGAGATGTTGAAGAATGAAGGAGACGACGGGTTGTGCTTCAGATTTCTTCAAAATTTTGAAAAAAAAGTCTAAAATGCCCCCATGGGTTAACCCCCTTCTCCTCTCTCCGTGCGCGGACAAAACTGGAAATCTGCCCGATGTCTTCGTACGAAGACAATTTCTCTTCGCACGAAGACTCTTCGTGCGAAGAGAAATTTTCTTCGTACGAAGGTCTTCCCAGATAGATACTGCAAGGTGTTCTGGGAAGAAAATTTTTCAGAGCAAAATTTTTCTAAGTATGGAGTCTTCGTACGAAGACAATGTCTTCGTACGAAGACAATCCTGGAGCTTGCCAAAAACATCCTTTTTGACATATTTTCGCGTATCCGATCGTGCCTTTGCTTTCCGAAGGATCTCCTCGACCTCGAGACTCCCTTTTCACCTTAAAACACTCCCAAAATCCGGGGAGTATTTAATTTGTCAATTTCACGCGTCCCAGGGCACGTTTTGCATTTCCGGATGCTTTTGGCCTCGTTTTACTCTCTTGAGCATCATTTTTGGCGTAACATCCTCATCCGGACTCTGATATGCGCGATCCACCTGTCTACAGAAAACTCTCAACCACCCCCACACGTTGGCACTGTTCAATTCTGTTTTCAGTGTGCTCTTCAAAATATCACCTCGTAATCTGTGCCACCGTGCTAGCTTTCTCCGTTCATCAATAAAATCCTCGCGTATATCAAGACGGGGAGTCCGGGAACATGATCTTCCCCATGTGCGTGTGTTGAATAAGTGCAGGAATGGCTTCAATCCTCAATTCCTTCACTTCGGATCCCGATACGCGTTTTGGGTTGCAATTCTTCAATTTTTACTCTGTTTCGCACGCGCGCATCAAGACGGGGGATTCGAAATAGGCCTTTCACCTCGGAATCCTGCACATACTCATTGGAAACATTAAATCCACTCTCTCGCAACTCTCAAATAAATCAAATAGAATAAGAATTACAATACAGTATTAAAACCTACAGTAAAGTAATAAATAGGTTGGTTTGCCTCCCAACAAGCGCTTTGTAATTTAAGGTCGACGGCCCGACCCAGTTACCTCAGAGATTAATCAAATAGCGGGAGTTTCATGAAGCCACTCAATGACTCCAATGAAATTCCCATCCACAGACGGTTTTGCTCTAAGGCTTTACCTTAAATTTGTTCCCACTTGCATCTTCCACCTCAAGAGATCCCCACGGATAAACTGCAGTAATTGTGTAGGGACCACGCCATCTAGATTTCAATTTTCCTGGAAACAGCTTTAGTCTGGCATTGAAGATCAGCAGTCTCTGTCCGAACTTGAAGTCTCTCGGGATGATGTGCCTGTCGTGCCACTGCTTTGTCCTTTCCTTATAAATTCTCGCACTTTCATATGCCATCAATCGAAATTCCTCAAGTTCAAGTAGTGCTTGCTTCCGTAGCTCACCTGAGAGCTTAGCGTCCAAATTGATCTTCTTCAAGGCTTTGAATGCCTTGTGCTCAAGTTCTACCGGAAGATGACACGACTTCCAAAATACTAGCTGATAGGGAGACATGCCTAAAGGGGTCTTGTATGCAGTCCTATATGCCCATAAGCTATCATCTAAATGCAGGGACCAATCTCACTACTAGAAATATCCTTTTTCCCGGCGGTTCGACAAGAGGCAGAGCAGAAAACCGCCGTTAAATGGTGCTTTTAACGACGGTTTGGAAAAAACTGTCGTTAATGTCATAATAACCGGCGTTTTACAACGAGCCGTCGTATTAGATGTCTATATTAACGGCGGTTCTGCCTACCCGTCGTACTTTGGCACCGTTAAACGACGGTTTTTTCTAACCGTCCTTAAGATGTCACCTTTTACGAAGGTTTTCTAATCTGCCATTTATGAAAAGGGTCTTTTTGCAATTTCCAAAGCAGCGTGGGTATAACTGTCATATTGTACTGTAACGGTTTTAATGGAACCGCCGATTAATTTTAAGTAATTATTTTAAAACAACTTTCCTTGATTAAATTTGGACCGTAGGATTGTAACCCTACCTTTATATATTTCGTCCTCTTCTGCGCCACCACCACCATCAGTTTCTTCACGTCCTGCTTCTATTCCCCTCCTCCTCCCTTGTGCTCCCATGGACCTCCAGTTCGGGTCCAATATGGTAATCGCTCCATTCTTGTGCTCTTTTCTCTTCTCTTCCTCCACATCTCTCACTCTCACCCTCCAGTTGTTCTCCTCTCTCTCTCTCTCCCCGTTGCTCACTCTCCCTCCTCACACCATCATTTCTCTCTCTCTCTCTCTTCCGCTCCCTCTCTACGGATCTGGGTTGTCTAGGCTCCAAAACCAGCACAAGATTAAAACGAATCCATCTATGTCTCCAACAAGTTCGATGTTTTCAGATCGAACATATCTTGTGGTTCGGTTCGATGTTTTCAGATCGAACATGTCTTGTGGTTCAGGAGGAAGGGTTCATTGAGAGATCTGCTGAAGAAACCAATTTGGGTTTAAATCTGGGTGAAGAAACCAATCGGTTGGAAATACAGATTCCTAATTTATGGGTTGAAAAATCAATTTGACTTTAATGTGTTCAAATTCTTGAAAAAATTATGTTAAAAGGAGAGATAATAATTTACAATAAAGGTAAAATCTAAAAAACCCAGAAATTAAATTACTGATATTTTTATATTTAAATATAAATATACGACGGTTTTTTGCTGATAGCCGTTTATTTAATGGCGGTTCATTAAAGTTGCCGTTAACTTTAACGGCGGACAGAACCGTCGTTCAGTTTTCCCGACGCCGAGAGTAACGACGGCTATGAAACCGCCGTTTAAGCCGCCGTTTATGCATTTAACGGCGGTTTTAGGGATTTAAACGGCGGTTTGCCACTGCCGTTTTTCCCAGAAATTCCTGTAGTGTCTTTGCGTCCCGGATTAACTGTCTTCTCTAGAATCCCTTTTATCTCTCGGTTAGAAACTTCTGCTTGCCCATTCGACTGCGGATGATAAGCCAGTGATATCTTATGCGTCTTTACCCCATATTTGCTCAAAACATTGGCAAAGACTTTGTTCACGAAATGCGATCCTTCATCACTGATAATGGCTCTGGGCGTTCCAAACTGTGTGAATATGTTCTTACGCACGAATCTCTCTACAGTAGCTCCATCATTCTTGGGGAAAGCCATTGCCTCTACCCACTTGGTCACATAATCCACAGCTAACAGTATATAAAGATTTCCAAGTGAAGAAGGGAATGGTCCCATGAAATCAATGCCCCACACATCAAAGGGCTCTACTTCCAACACGAAATTTTGAGGCATCTCGTTTCGGTTGGAGATATTGTCGGTTCTCTGACATCGGTCACACTGCTGTACAAATAATGAGCATCTTTATGTAAAGAAGGCCAATAAAATCCACTTTGTAGTACATTTGCCACAATGCGCGTTTTGTAAAAATGCCCTCTGCAATTCAGTTCATGGCAATGTCTAAGAATATCCAACGTGTCTGGCTCAGCTACGCATCTTCTCAACACATTGTCAGCTCCACTTGAACAAAATAGGGGTCATCCCAAAAATAGCATCGTGCATCTGCGAAGAACTTCTTCTTCTGATGGAAGGTCGTGTCTTTTGGGATAATGTTGAGCGCCTTGAAATTTTCCAAATCCGCAAACTAAGGCACAGCTGCTACCACTACCATAAGTTGCTCATCTGGAAAATCTTCTCTAATTGGCACATCTTCTTGTTTTTCATTCTCGAGTCGTGACAAATGGTCTGCAACAACGTTCTCTACTCCCTTCTTGTCCTTGATCACTATGTCAAACTCTTGCATTAACATAACCCATCGGATCAATCTTGTCTTTGCATCCTTCTTAGTAAGAAGATATTTGAGGGCTACATGGTCCGTGAAAATTGTCACATAGAACCCACAAGGTATGGACGAAACTTGTCCAATGCGAAGATAATAGCCAACATCTCTTTCTTCGTGGTGGCATAATTAACCTGTGCAGTATTAAGAGTACGACTGGCATAGTAAATAACATGAGCTACCTTGTCTTTCCGCTGTCCCAGTACTGCTCCCACCGCATAATCGCTGGCATCACACATAAGCTCAAACCGCAAGGTCCAGTCTGGGGTGGCTATAATGGGAGAACTGATCAGATTTTTCTTGAGAAAATCAAAAGCTGTCTTGCACTCTTCATTGAAATCAAAGACGACATATTTCTCAAGCAATCCGGATAAAGGCTTTGTGATCTTCGAAAAGTCTTTAATGAAACGCCGGTAGAAACCTGCATGTCCCAAGAAACTCCGTACCCCTTTCACAGTTGTAGGATAGGGAAGCTTCTCAATCACCTCAATTTTCTCCCGGTCTACCTCTAAGCCTTTGCTGGAAATCTTGTGCCCCAACACTATCCCCTCGGTCACCATGAAATGACACTTCTCCCAGTTAAGCACTAGGTTGGTGTCAATACATCTGTCCAGTACCCGAGCTAGCTGCTGTAGACAGTCTTCGAACCCATCACCATAAAGTGAAAAATCATCCATGAAGACTTCGAAATTTTGCTCCATCATGTCATAGAAGATAGACATCATACACCTCTGAAACGTAGCAGGTGCATTGCATAGCCCAAAGGGCATGCGTCTGAATGCAAAGGTCCCATAAGGACAAGTAAATGTTGTCTTCTCCTGGTCAGCTGGCTCAATCGCTATCTGATTATACCCAGAGTATCCATCCAAAAAGCAGTAATGCGAATGACGAGCCAGCCTATCAAGCATCTGGTCCACAAATGGGAGGGGAAAGTGATCCTTCAACGTGGAATCATCGAGTTTGCGGTAATCCATGCAAACTTTCCACCCAATAACAATACGAGTGGCAATCTGATCACCTTTTTCACTTCCACCACAGTTATACCTCCCTTCTTAGGGACACACTGCACTGGGCTAGTCCATGTGCTGTCGGAAATCGGATAGATGATACCTGCTTCCAACCATTTAAGCACCTCTTTCTTCACCACCTCCTGCATGTGAGGATTGAGGTGGCGCTGAAACTGAACTAGCGGCTTCTTGTCTTCCATGAGCCGAATCTTGTGCTGGCAAACTTTGGGGCAGATCCCCTTGATATCCGCTATGGTCCATCCCATAGCTGATTTCCTTTCTTGCAATACCTTGAGAAGCTGCTCCTTTTGTTCCCTGTCCAAACACGCAGAAACAATCACAGGTAAAGTCTCATTAGATCCCAAGTACAAATATTTTAAATGAGCAGGTAAAGGTTTCAATTCTAAATCAGGAGCCGTAATAAGAGAAGGAGTAAGAATTTTCCTGCTTCCCTCATTAAAGAGGGGTAGGGGTGAACGCCAGCTGGCTTCCATAGCTTGTTCTTTTTCACTCGAGTCAAGTAAGGTTAGTTCCTCATACAGCTGCTCCAATAAGATATCGTCCTCCTCATCCGGTGTGTATGCCTCCACACCAAAACACTGCTCACTCACTGCATATGCAGGAAATTTCATAGCTTCAAATACATTGAATGCCACCTTATCATCGTTAATACGCATAGTCAACTCTCCATTGGCAACATCAATAATCGTCTTTCCCGTAGCAAGGAATGGTCGTCCCAATATGAGTGGAACATCATCATCAGCATCCATATCTAGGATCACAAAATCTGCAGGGAAGATGAGTCCTTCGACTCTCACAAGCACATCCTCCAAAACAACCCGTGGTCGTTTGATAGTACGGCCAGCCATCTGTAAACACATACGAGAAGGTTTTGGATCCCCTACACCAAGTTGCTCAAATACTGATTTGGGCATCAAATTGATGCTCGCGCCATGATCACATAATGCTCTACCATGAACCGCATCTCCCAATGTCACGGGAATAATGAAACCACCCGGATCTTTCATCTTCTTGGGTAACACTTTTTGCACCACAGCACTACATTCCTCATTCAGAGTCACAGTCTCAAAAGCATCCATGCGTCTCCTATTAGAGAGTAGGTCCTTGAGAAATTTTGCGTATTTAGGCATTTGTGAAATTGCTTCAACAAAGGGGATATTGATGTGTAACTTCTTGAAGATATCCACAAATTTCTTGAAGTGCTTGGCATCCTCTTGACTATTCAATCTCTGCGGGTAGGGTACACAAACACTATACTCTTCCATTGGCTTAGGCTTTTCCTCCGACTTCCTACTCGTGTCCTTTGATTGGAGACTCACGGTAGGCACGGGAATTTCTTCATCTAATGCTTTTTCTGTGGCCTTAGTTGCTTCGGCTCGCGCGTGGGTAGGATATGGAGGATCCTTAGTGGTGGTCCCACTGCGAGTAGTGATAGCCTTCAATTGCTCAGGTGGAGCGATTCTGTTAGAAGGTAGTATACCTGGTGGAAGTCGAGTATTCTGATTAGCTATTTGGCCAATCTGTTTCTCATGGCTCTTCATCGTGGCTTCTATCGCGACAATCTTGCTCTCAATCTTATCATTGCTAGCTAACAGTTTCCTCAACAACGCATTTGTATCCTGTTCTTCTGAGGGTGGACGTGGAGCCTGTTGCTGTGGAACCTGTCTCTGAGCTTGATATGGAATATTTGGCCTTTGACCTGGCGCATATAATCCACTATTCGGATTGGCATAGATGAAGTTGGGGTGATTGCGATTGTTGGGATGATAGGTGTTTGGGCATTGTTGCTGTCTTGGTTGCCCCCTGTAGTTCACGTCTTCAATACCATCCCCGTATCCCTGATTTGCATCTGCTACCATCTCTCCCACTGACTTCACCTGTGCCGATGGATTCAGATTACTGAAAGCCGAAGTCATCACTGCCATCTGATGTTCAAATTTATGTTCCACCATGGGCTCAATCTTACTAACCAATGCCCCATCTGATTTCGTGTTTCTACGAGTCTCAGACCTCGTGGACTCACATTTTGCTACATTATCCAGCAGATCACGGCATCTCTGTAATCCCAGTCCCATAAAATTGTCTTGAGCCATCAAGTCCAGTTCACTAGCAGTCTCTCTGTCTAATGCATTATAAAAATAGTGCAGAAGTTTGTACCATGGTTCTCCGTGAGTAGGGCATCTGCGAAGGAGCTGGTTGAACTTTCTCCATGTGTCTCCCAGAGAATCATCTTCCTGCTGTGTAAATTTTGTTATATCAGCCATCCGTTGAGCAACCTTGTATGGTGGAAGAAACTTCCTGAGAAACTCTCTGCTACAATCTGCCCATGTAACTATGCTGCCTGCTGGAAGTTCCATAAGCCATGTCTTTGCCTTTCCCGATAAAGAAAGGGGAAAAGCATGTGCTTTATCGCTCGAGTGAAACTCTCTAATCATACATGGTGGAAGTAATCTGCTCGAAATTGAGCAAGTGTTGATGTGGATCATCACTTGGGGCTCCAGTGAATAAGCATTCATCCCTAACCATGTTGATCAATGGTTGGCGAATCTCGAAATGTACGGCATTAATCCGAGGCCTGACAATAGTGGGTTGATAAACCTCCGGTGTAGTTCTGAAGTAATCCACCAAAGGACGCTCTTCCTCCTCAGCATAGTTGACTTGCTCTGCCGCATTCCGACCGTTATTGTTCCGATAATGGCCCCCATTATTTCCATTACCACCGTTATTTCTGCCAACTACCTCCGCACCAGGAAGTTGTTGTGGATTTGGAGGGTTCATGTGATCCATCATTGCCTGCATCTCAGCCATTTGAGCTCTAAGCTGCTCAGTTTCTCGTGCTCTATTTGCTGCTTCCTCTACAGCAGCTGCTCTGGCTGCTTCCGCATCTTGCACACTTTTTCGGATCCTCTCAAACTCAGCTCCAGTTGCCTCATCCATGGTGACTGAGCTTGAATTCCTCTTGTCTCTACGCTGTGCTTTCAATAAGGATTCCGGGTTTTCAAACGTTGGATACAAAGGCTCGTCTCTAGAACGGGTCATACACCGTGCAAATTAACCTGAAATCACAAAATAAACAAAAAGCAGGTGAGTAACAGATATAAACAATAAATTAAAATCCCTAAGGCTAGGAATTATAACTAATTTAGCCGAAGTCCCCGGCAACGGCGCCAAAAACTTGACACGCTCTAACCACAAGTGTATGGTTGTCGTGTGTAGTAATAATCCGGAAATCCGGGCTATCGAACCCAAGGGACTTTGTTTAAACTAATTATTATTTCAAACCTTATGTGGGTACGTCGAAAAGTTGTGTTTTTTTTCTAATTCTAATAAAAATAAAAATGCAAAATTCTCAATTAACCGAGTGAAGTAGGTCACGATTAATTAAGAATGAGTTTAGGGTTTTTCTAATATGAGGAAAATTACCGGGAATTCTCTAGGTTCACTAGGTTGATCTAAACTTATGTTTTGATTCGTAAAACAACCGCGTGTCTTTCACTATTAATCGAGCAATATTAAACTTACCGAGCTACCAAGCAAGTCAACTGTACTTAAAACCAAAACATACCGAGTTACTAAGTCTATTGTAGCTTTAAGCATGCTTTAAAAATCATGATTCTACTCTAACGATCCTGGTTAACAATATCGAGTTACCAAACATTGATTCGATTAGGTGGACTATTCAATTTACCGACTAACTATCACGGAGTTACCACGTGAAAGTTAATTAAGATTATCTTTACGTTAGCTACTCGCAAAAATAATAAGATCACAATCATAAATAATCCATAATAAAGAAAGAACACGCGAGATTAAGTTAAAACATGAATCACAATCTCAAAACATGATGTTTATATCAAATTCTAGCTACACCAAACGAGAATTCCCAGCAAATAAAGTTTAGCTACTACGATTCATACTCAAAACAACGAGTTTCATGAGTTTTAACATCAAAAACTAAGAAAAGAGAAGAGTTAAGAATCCAAACGAGTGATCCAAAGCTCCTAAGTTATTCCAATAGCTTCTTGCTCTCCAAAAAGTGTTTCTAACGTGAGGAACTACTGAAAAAGTCGACCTAAAACACTTAAATACGTTTCCATAACAATATTACAAAGTTTGGATAAACTACGAAAAAGCCCCGCTCAAAACTATGTCTTCCAGCGATGTCTTCGTACGAAGACATTTCTCTTCGTACGAAGACAAATGCTCTTCGTACGAAGGTCTTCTTATGTAGATACTACAAGGGTGTTTAGGAAGACATCTTCAGAACTTCAAATTTTTGGCTAAGTCTTTTCTCTTCGTACAAAGACAATTGTCTTCGTACGAAGACCCTCTATTTCTGCATTTTTCTTTTGACTTCTTCCTTGCCTCCTTTAACTTCTTCCTTGCTTCCTTTGACTTCTTATTCGAGTTCCTTGCTTCCGAAGTTCGTTTCCATCTCCCGCATGATCCTCCAAGCCTTGTTTCCCTGCGAATCACAACACGAAAACACAACCCGCGATCATATCACAATAAAAGATCAAAATATCTAAAGAAACGCCCGGATTTAACAAGTAAAGCACATGAACTCACAATATCACATTTTAGCTCAATTTACTCAAAAGACGACGAATTCTCCATGTTGAGCACGCAAAACGTAGAAATGACAGGCACAAAATAACTCTGAAAACGAAGTTATCAATAATCTCGTGATTGTCCTCATGGGATCGATAACTCGGGGTTGAAATATTACCCTATATTACTTGAACCGTGCTCTTGCGGTAACACGTAAGTAAATCATGTCAAGTTTTTGGCGTTGTTGCCGGGGACAGTGGCAGATTGCTTAGTTAGAAATTAGTTTGGAGTTTTTATTTATTTTTATTTTTCTTACTATCTGTTTACCTCACGGGTGTGCTAGTGTTGTCTTCTCAGGTAGCTATGGCGGAAGGCCAAGGGCAGATTAGCCTCACGACGGAGCAGCTACAAGCTATGGTGACTGCAGCCGTAGAGAAGGCACTAGCGGCAACATCTAGACCGCAACCGTCCTCAAAGTCGTACAACCGTTCTGGAAAAGCAATAATCCAGGCATTTGAGGCGAATCTTGCAGGAAGGGAGCCAGCAATTGTGGTGCCACAAATTCAGGCCGATAGCTTCTGCCTAAAGTTGAGCACCATCCAATTTGCTCAGGAACAGTGCACCTTTGCTGGTACATATGAAGAAGACCCACATGAATTAATAGGGAGATTTCAGAGCCATTGTGGGCTAATTCGCTACAGTGGGGTCACTTCTGAAGCAACTAAGCTGATGCTCTTCCCTCATTGTCTCAAGGGAGCTGATGTGGATTGGCTAGATTCATTGCAATCCAAATCTATCAAGACATGGGAAGAGTGTGCCTCCTTGTTCATGGGTAAATTTTTTCCCCATCTCACTCATGATTCAGCTCCAGAACGAGATATGGTCATTCAAGCAGAAGCAGCATGAATCTATGGTCAAAGCATGGGAGCGTCTCAACTTCTTGCTACATAAATGCCCCAACCATGGAATTGCCAAAGCCCATATCATCCAAATCTTTTATGATGCACTTGGAAATCTTGACAAGGACAAGACTGACAGAGAAGCTGGGGGCAATTTCTTGTTCAAATGCGATGAGGAGAGTGCATATGAGCTGATGAGACATGTGGTGGAACAAGAGGAGAGCTTGGATTATGAGTCCCACCAGCAAGAACTGATGAAGCAAAATGCAATTGATTATGGCACAGTTCAAGTGAATGCGGTGGAGGCAGTGCATGAAGCAGTTGTTTCAGAGTTGCAGCAGCAACAACAAGAATTAGCTTCAGAGTTGGCTGAGGTGAGAGGAGTGATGAAAGTGATGGGTCAGCACATGATGACCATGATTGCAGAGAGAACTACTTCTGCAGTTGCACTTCGGGAAGCTCTAGCAGAATTTAAGGATCTTAAGCAGCAATACGAACACAGAACACTGGAACACACTGTAATTGCATCTGAGGAACATGTTCAGTCCATCACCACTCGCAGTGGTACACCACTCAAAGACCCTCTATATCCTACTCATGCAAGAGCGGTAGCATCCAAGGCAAAGGAACATGAAGTCTTCTATTCTGAGAAGACTCCTATCATGGCCCCCCAATCAAAGGGCATGACTCAGCAGGACGAGGAGGATTCCACCGAGGTATAAATTTCATCTCCTCCTTCTTCTTCAGAACTTCCATACCCATTGCGTAATAGGAAGAACAAGGATGATTCTGAGGAGTACAGGCGCTTTCTTAATGTATTTTCGAAACTGAATATAAATATTCCCTTGATTGAGGCACTCCAAAAGATGCCTAAGTATTCTCGGTTTATTAAGGATGCAGTCCTTGGTAAGAAAGCAGTGGACGAATTTCAGGGAGTGAACTTAAATGAGCATGTTAGTTCATGTGTTTTGCATGGTCTACCTAAGAAAAAGAAGGATCCGGGTAGTTTTGTCATTGAAGCTACATTGGGTGATGCCTACACTGGGAGAGCTCTCTGTGATTTGGGAGCAAGCGTGAATTTGATTCCTCTATCGGTATTCAAAAATTTAAGTGTGGGGGAGCCTCAGAAAACATGGATCACTCTTCATTTTGCAGACAAATCATACAAGAGAGCCTGTGGGATGATACATGATGTACTTGTGAGGGTTGGAAGCCTGATCATGCCAACTGACTTTGTCATATTGGACATGCCAGCTGGTGATGTGCCTATAATTCTAGGTAGGGCGTTCTTGGCGACTGGGCGTACTCTCATTGATGTGGAGAATGGAGAGATGATTATTAGGGTACATGATGACATGGAGACTTTTCGAGTCTTCAAACCGACACCTCAGTACTCATGGGAGCATAAGCCAGGAGATCCATTTGTTGTACAAGTGAAGCGACAACTTCCGGATTTATCGCAAGGGGATCCACCTGACTACTGGGAAAGGAACAAGCCATCAGCTGTGCAAGCACATGAAGCAGTTCTTCAAATTCAGCATAGGAAAGCTAAGATGGAAGCGGAACAATGTGCCAGACCACCCTCGTGAGGTGGGAGTGGTAACCGGGTCGGGCCGTCGACCTTAAATTACAAGCGCTTCTTGGGAGGCAACCCAATGTAGAGTAGAGATTTCGTTATTTCGTTTTGATTATGTTCTTTGAAAGCTCCATATGTGATATTGAGAGATGTGGGAGAGAGCGTTTTAATATTTTCCATGAGCGTGCAGGACACAGGTACCAAAGACCCTTCAGATTCCCCTTCTTGATGCACGTGCACTACATTGCACGCAAAATGAAGCACAACGAGAAATTTGATAATAGGATCTTGAAAGAGAGGATACTTGAGGTCTAGGAGTAGTTATTCATTTATTGAGTATATTGGCAGCTAGTTGTGGCCCGGATTTGCACGCATCAGGATCCGAAGAGGGATGAAAAAAAATACAAGTTTGAAAGGGGCACGATTCTTGCGCTAGAGAGAAATTTTTGGAGATGATATGAAAAATTCCCCGGACTTTGGGAATTTTTCAGTCAACAATGGATTCTACGTTCAATGACGAGCCCGTGAGCGCGAGAATCGAAGGAATCGGACACCGGATGAAGGAATTAGAGCAAAAACAAAAACCGGTAAGTCCCAGAGCATTTCGGGCCGAAATGAAACCATCTAAGAAGAGGTGAGCATCGGATTCCACTGCTTTGTTACACCTCACACAACACAAGGGAACATCAATCCCTCTCCTAACCAGGTTAGCCGTCGTGGTTAGCGAAGCATGGAACGCACGCCAAACAACAGACATGGCTCTTCGGGGAATTTGCAAACTCCGCAGCTTTGTCATTCTATCTTCAGTCCACGTGCTCGATTGTGCAGCCTGATCCATTCCTGAGTTGTTCTCACGCCGAATATCTTCTACCACAAAATAACCTGTTATCACTGTGTACTGACCTTCCTTGTCGTAGAACCAAGTCCAAACGTCCTTTTGCTCCGTTATCGGAATAGTAATCCCCTTAATAAACTTTGCGTCGATACTACGAAGAAGCTCATCAATCCTTACCGAATCCCACTGCTTGTTATGCGGGTCAATCAAGATTTGAACTAAGATTGGATTGTGAGAATTTTGGGGAGATACTACTTTGAAACTCGTCGGGCGAGGAATCCTTCTATCTCGAAAAACAACAACGTTTGCACTATTCCCAATACGATATAGTATACACCCCGTTCCAACACTTTCCTTCCTGCTATAATTGCACGCCAAGTTTGCGACGGGTTATGACCAAGTGGAGCCTCTAGGAAATTGTCATTTTCAAAATACTTAGCTTTTAGTATTCGTGCAACTAAAGACTCTGGTTGCGAGAGAATTCTCCAACCTTGATTCGCCAAAAGTGCTAAATTGAACGAGTGGATATCGCGAAAACCCAAACCACCATCCGCTTTAGTCTTTTTAATCTTCTCCCACGGAAACCAGAACATCCTCCTCTCTTTACCATTTCTTTTCCACCAAAAATCTCGAATCAAGCTTCCAATCTTATCGCAAAAAGTTAGTGGAAGTAGGAAGCAAGACATCATGTAATTGGGTATTGCTTGAACAACAGCCTTCACCAAGACTTCATTACCTGCCGGTGAAAGAAACTTTTCATTCCACCGTTCAGAATTTTTAATAACCTGTTCCTGAATGCCTGTAAAATCCTCCGTCTTAGCTCTTCCAATCTTTGTCAGCATACCTAGGTACTTCTTGAAGATTTCGACCCACAGAACTCCGAGTATACCGCAAAGTTGCTCCCTCATATCTACCGTCACATTAGACGAAAACATCGTGTCCGACTTACTCAAATTTATCGTCTGACCCGAAGTGTTCTCATAATCTTGCAAAACATGGGAGAGAGCGCTAGCCTCTTCCGTAGTCGCTCGTGTGAAGAAAAAGTTGTCATCCGCAAAAAGCAGATGTGAAACTGAAGGTCCCCCTCGCGACGCTCTGATCGGGGTAATGAGATTATGTGCACCTGCTTCTACAAGGGAATGCGACAATCCCTCAGTACAGAGTAAAAATAAGTAGGGTGACAGAGGGCAACCTTGTCGGAGTTCGCGCTGTGGAACAACATCTCCCACCACTTCACCGTTAAGGACAAAAGAGAAACTAACATACATAACACATCACATAATAATCTCCACCATCTTAGAGCCAATCCCAAGCTTTGACATTATTGCGCTTAGGTAATTCCACTCCACCCTGTCATACGCCTTACTCATATCACCTTTGAGAGCCATGAAACAAGTCTTGCCCTTCATTCGAGACGTCATTGTATGGATCACTTCATACGCCATAATAACATTATCGGAAATAAGCCTATTAGGAACAAAAGAACTTTGGTACGGAGAAATCAGCTGATTGAGGACCACCATTAAACGATTTGCAACAGCTTTTGCAATGAGTTTATAAATTACTGTACACAGACTTATAGGAAGATAGTCTGTCGGTTTTCTTGGCTGCTTAAATTTTGGAATCAGCACAACTAAAGTCTTGTTAAATTGCCTGACATCCCCACCTTCATTTAGCACTCGCAAACACGTTTTTGTCACACGATCCCCAACCATCGGCCAAAGACGTTGAAAGAAAATTGGAGGAAATCCATAAATACCCGGTGATTTTACGGACCCATTCGATTCAGGGCTGTGCTAATGTCATCAGCAGTATAAGGTTCCTCCAAAATTCGCACCTGCTGACTGTTAAGAACAGTACCCGATCAATCTGATGCACCGATGGACTCTGCGAATTGAACAGATTGTCAAAATAACGTTGAAGAATCAATGTTAACTCATTCGGATTTTCAGAACACCGTCCATTCTCTCCCTCAGTTCCAAATATGAAATTCCTTCGACGTCGTGACGAAGCTTTGTTGTGAAAATACTGAATATTGCGATCCCCTAATCGAATCAAATTGACCCGCGATCTTTGCATCCATCTAATCTCATCCATTTTTAGCAACTCATCATATTCCAGCCGTAGTGACCTTGTTTCCTCCAAGACCACATGATCTTGTCGCAAACCCACCAGATACGCGAGCCTAGATCGCAGCTGTCGGAGTTTGCTTGCGTGATTACCAGCCTCGGCACGACTCCACTGGTGCAGCTTTGATGCTGGGGCTTGAAGCGAATCAACAATTGCGGCATTAGATCCTCAACCCACACGAATGGCTTCGGTGCCCCCTGGGAGCTTCATCCAGGAAGCTTCGAACAAAAATCGGCGTTTTTGGTGCTTCAGTCTTTGACGAAGCCGTGGGTTGACATCCAACCTAATTGGTATGTGATCGGACCGGCTTGCAATTAGATGGGTTACCTGTGACCCACCGCTGCTTCATCTTTGGAGGCTTCATTATAGGCCACCCGGACTCCACCCCGGGTTGCCTTGTCTTCTTCTCGACACCTTGTTTTTCAATGGTAAAATTAAAAGGGACGTCGTCTTCTAGATTCTTTCGCTTTGCCGGCACAAGGGCCTGCTCTCCCACTTCATCGGGTTCACCCACACCAAATTATGTCCTTTAGCTTTCACACTAGGGGCCTCAGCGTATGTAACCTTCTTATTGGTCTTTCTTGGAGAAATAGTATCACATTGCTGCGCCGAAAAGACCAACGAAAGAGGTGATTTGGTCCACCAAAGATCCCCTAGCCCAGATTTGTTTAAATTTGTGGACTGGGCCACCTCCCCTTCTTTGATAACCAGCCCACTAAGCTTTTCAACAATCTCTGGCCTTTTAGTCCCTTCCCCAAACGTTACCCCCTAATTAAACATAGGGTTTGGGAAGCACTGATACTTCGCGAAGTTTCCATCCTTCCGTTGCGCTTCCTTGGGGGAGTAAATAGACGTATCCGTTTCTCTAGAAACGTCCATTAACTCATCTTCAAGATCCTCCAGAGTGGAAGGAGCAAAACCGGGAGACTCTTTGACCGCCTTGAATGCTACTGTCCTCGCACTGTGTCCCTCCCGTCTGTTCACCATGGTCGCCGGAGAAAGCTTTGTCCGGCTAGTCGTCGACCCCACTTGCTGTTTGAAAATATTATGAATCAACATCCACGTCCCGTACCGGAAATTCGATTGCCCTGCTTCATCGTTCGGGACAACACTTTGTCGCAGACAATCCGCAACCTTGTGCGATATTAAACCGCACACAAAGCAAACTGAATGGATCCGTTCATAACGGAATTCGACTCTGTAAGTCTCACCCCTTCCCACCGCCACCATGGAAGAACGCTTTAGGGGCTTCGTTATGTCGATTCGAGCTCGAACACGGAGAACACGCTCCTTCTTCAACTCGTCCACCACACCCTCGACCTTTATGACTTTACCCAGGTTCCTTCCAACCAAATCACCCACTGGTTCGATCCTCAGATGGGTCGGGAGTCCCATGACCTGAATCCAAACAGGCAACTTCGAGAAAACGTAGTTGTTCAGAGCAACAACCGGGTCCCATTTTCCGGACAACTAACACAACCTCGTCGAAAGAGCAAGGCCCTCCATTCAACACGCGTTCCATGAAAGCAATAGAATCAAGCCGGAATAAGAAAAGATTGTCACCTTCTTTTGTGATAGACTCCGACTTGCTCATCTACCAAACTCTCTTTAACACCTCTATCATCGGTCTCTCCCTAATCGGATGATTCGAGAGGAATTTACAGATTAATCTAGCCGCAAAAGCTTCCTCTGCCCGAAGGCACAATCCTTCACATAATTCAACCAAGCTATCATCGTCATCGTCATAGAAGTAAGAGATTGGTGTCTTACTCATCGCCATAATCACCCAGAAAGAAGGGGAAATCAAAACAGCGATGAGAGTGAATATGTCTGTTTCCACTCCCATCCAGTATTTAAAGAAAATGAGAATCATCTCTTTAATATCCAAATCACAAGAGAACCGTCGAAAATTGAAGGGAGGCGAATCCCTGGACCAGTTCGATTGCATGTCTGCTATACCGATTAAAAAACTTGTTTCAACATGAACGCCATAAACCCTACTAGGCGGAATTAGGGTTCATACCTGCGTCCAAGCTATCTGATGTAGGTCTGAAAATACTCCTGATCTTCTCCCGTATTCCTGAAGTTCCTCCTGGATGCAAGTGTGGGCTTGCTGCTTCCAGAATCCTTCTTGGCCTCCAGACGAATTGCTCTCACTCTCGAAACCCTAGATTTCGGTGTGTATCTCAAGCATCCGAATTCTAAAGACTAAGGACACTTATATAGGCTACGGGAGGGACCTGGAGGAGAAAATACGAATCAGGCTCCTAACTTTATTAGGACTTCTGGTTCCACCCGAACCTAGTCCGAATACAGTTAATAACAGTTAGTACCACTAAATAACTGTTATTGCACTCCTGTCCATATTCTCAAAACTAATATTTCGAGCTCCTGTTATTAAATACTTATTATCTCCCCATGTTAAGATTACAGATATCCGTCGATTAAATTAATTACTGACTAATTCATTTAATCGACCTCTTCCCAATTCCTTGATCCTTACCACTTAACTTATTTGATATGTCCAGATTACCAAGTAATCTACCTGCAGGGTTTGACATAATCAAAACTTATAAGCTTCATCAAGGGGATATCATCAATCCCATAACCGGGACATGGATTCCTTCGATATATCAATCTACACCATGGACTAAATAGTATTACCCAACTCATCGAGGTTATTGACTCCATAGGAATCTCACTCACTTGACTTGTCAAAGCAATAACTACTTAATACATGTGCACATTGACTATCTAAGGATTAAGAGAATAAGTAATCATAATAACCATGAGACATAGTTTGTCTTGTTATGTCAGTACAAAGACAATGATCTCAACTTGGTCCTGTTCAATATACACAAAGTATACTAGCACATTGAGTTGAAACTATAGTATGAACTATACTGTTTCCTGTAGCCAAGATAGACCTACTAAAACAATGTGCTACAATCTTTCCGATGGTTTGTCTAATTCCATCTAGATTGTGAACTCACAACTTTCATTCCACAAGAACCGAAGATAAGATCTTCTGTGTGTAAGATATACTCTACACACCAGATCTTCTACTATGCAGAACAATAGACAACTATGCACAATAATAATATAATGCAAAAGCATTGCCCAAAACCATTCTCATAAATATCAAATTCATATAATCCAATACAAAAAGCATGGCTTTTAGTATTCAATCCAACAATCTCCCACTAAGACTCAAAGCCATGCAGCAACACACCTCAAACCCATTCCCTCTACGTGACCATCAAAAGCTTTAGCTGTCAAACACTTCGTAAATGGGTCTGCCAGGTTATCCGCTGATGCAATCTTCATCACTGCCACATCACCTCTGTGCACGATTTCTCTAATCAAATGATACTTACGCTCTATGTGTTTTCCTTTCTTGTGAGCTCTTGGTTCCCTTGAGTTTGCAACCGCGCCGCTATTATCGCAATAAAGCGTCATAGCCGGTTGTGCACTCGGTACCACTCCAAGATCCATTAGAAAGTTTCTAAGCCAAACAGCTTCCTTAGCAGCTTCCGAAGCAGCCACATATTCAGCTTCCATGGTGGAATCCGCAATGCAAGACTGCTTGATGCTCCTCCAACTAATGGCTCCACCTCCTAAAGTGAAAACATATCCAGAGGTAGACTTCCTGGAATCCCTATCTGACTGAAAATCTGAGTCTGTGTACCCGATGGGTACAAGACTATTTTCATGGTAAACCAACATATAGTCTCGAGTCCTTTTCAGGTACTTCAATATATGTTTTACCGCAGTCCAATGTTCTCTGCCAGGGTTAGACTGATATCTACTAACCATGCCAACAGCAAAGCAAATATCTGGTCTAGTACATAACATCGCATACATGAGGCTTCCTACTGCAGAAGCATAAGGAACTGCTTTCATACTTTCTATCTCATCAAGTGTCTTAGGACACTGATCCTTAGATAGACTGATTCCATGTCTGAAAGGGATCAACCCTTTCTTGGAATCCTGCATGCTAAACCTTGCAAGAACAGTATCAATATAATTGGCTTGCGACAAGCCCAACATCCTATTTTTCCGATCTCGCATAAGCTTGATCCCTAGAACGTATGCTGCTTCTCCCAAGTCTTTCATATCAAATTGACTTGATAACCATACCCGCACACTAGATAATACACCCACATTGTTTCCAATGAGCAATATATCATCAACGTAAAGTATCAAGAATACCACAACGTTTTCTTTACACTTCTTGTACACACACGGCTCATCCGGACATTGATCAAAACCAAAAGATTTGATTGCCTGATCAAAACGGATGTTCCATGATCTAGATGCCTGCTTAAGTCCATAAATAGACCTCTTAAGCTTGCACAACTTGTGCTCCTGGCCCTTAGCTACGAATCCTTCTGGTTGCATCATATAAATGCACTCATCAAGACTTCCATTAAGGAAAGCTGTCTTGACATCCATTTGCCAAATTTCGTAATCGAAATAAGCCGCAATGGACAAGAGAATCCTGATAGACTTAATCATGGCTACTGGCGAAAAAATTTCCTCATAGTCGATCCCTTCTTTCTGAGTAAAACCTTTCGCAACAAGCCTTGCTTTGAAGGTTTCAACCTTCCCGTCTACCCCTCTCTTTTTCTTGTAAATCCACTTACAACCGATGGGTTTTACCCCATCTGTTGGATCTACAAGATCCCAGACCTGATTGGAGTACATAGACTCCATCTCAAAAATCATAGCCTTTTTCCACTTTTCTGCATCCGTACTTCCAACAACTTCATTATAGTTACTGGGATCAGTATCATGTTCATCAGGGACCTTGTCAAAAGACTCTCCCAAGTACATGTATCTGTCTGGTTTACGAGAAACCCTCCCACTACGACGAGGCTGTACTTGTGGTTCACTAGTAGTAACATTTTCCCCACTGCTCGGTTGCGGCGGAATGTCACTACTATCTTGTGGATCACTAGTATTATCATTTCCTCCACTGCCCTCTTGCGGTGGGATGTCAACACTATTTTGTTGTGTATCACGAGTATCTACATTTCTCCAACCACCCAAAGGTAGTTGAATGTCGATATCATTTTCTTGTGGTATTTCTTCTTGTACAGTTGGTATATCATGACCTTGGACTACTTAATTTCCTCGCATTTCTTCCAGAACAATTTTACTTTTAGGCTTGTGATCCATAATATAGTCTTCCTCTAAGAATCTCGCATTGGTGCTAACAATGACTTTCTGATCTTTCGGACTATAAAATAAACCACCCTTTGTTCCTTTCGGGTATCCTACAAAGACACATACTTCTGTCCTTGATTCCAACTTACTTGCGTTCCCCTTCAGCACATGTGCTGGACTACCCCAAATCCGAACATGCCGTAGACTAGGCTTGCGCCCAGTCCAAAGTTCTGTGGGTGTAGTTGGTACTAACTTAGATGGAACCAAGTTCAGAATATATGCAGCTGTCTCTAAAGCATGCCCCCAAAAAGAAATTGGTAAATCTGAATAACTCATCATGGATCTCACCATTTCTAAAAGAGTCCTATTCCTTCGCTCTGCCACACCATTCTGTTGTGGCGTACCTGGAGCAGACAACTGGGATTGAATCCCCTGTTCCTCCAAGTAATCCCTGAATTTTCCCAAGAGGTACTCGCCACCTCGATCAGATCGAAATGACTTGATATATTTTCCCAGACGCTTCTCTGATTCTGCCTTAAAGATTTTAAATTTCTCAAAGGCCTCAGACTTATGCCGCATCAAATAAATATATCCATATCTTGAGTAATCATCAATAAAAGCAATGAAATACTCAAAACCTCCCCTCGCTTGGACATTCATTGGTCCACAAACATCTGAATGGATAAGCTCCAACAGTTCTTTGGCCCTATTACCCTTCGCCAAAAATGGCCTCTTGGTCATCTTACCTTCTAAACATGACTCACATGCTGGTAGTGCCTCCACTTTTAATGAACCTAATGGTCCATTCTGAACCAGCCTCTGTATTCTGTTTATATTGATATGACCAAGTCGTAAATGCCAAATATATGTTTGGTTTATCTCGCAAGGTTCCTTTCTCTTTTTAGGTAAGCTATCCGAGTTATTCAGTTCATATAGCTGCGCTATGGGAGTCTCAGGATTTATAATGTAAAGACCATCCACCAATGTACCAGAACAAATAAAACGTTTATTTTTCTTAATAACCACAGAGTCATTAAAATAAACTGAATATTCATTCTTAACCAACTTAAAAACTGAAATCAAATTCCTTCTAATGGAAGGTACATAAAGACAATCTTTCAAAACTAAAATCCTATCATTCCCAAAATGTAAGAAACAAATTCCTATTGCAACTGCAGCTACTTTATTCGTGTTGCCCAAGTGTAGATAAATCTCGCCATCACTAAGCTGTCTGGTTTCCTGGAACCCCTGCAATGAATTGCAGACATGGTCAGTGGCTCCCGAATCTACACACCAGGTTCTAGTAGATCGAACCGCTAAACATGATTCAACTATTAGTGAAAGAGATATACCTGAGTTGTTCTGGATTGGACGAGCCAGGAACTTTGGACATTGCTTCTTCCAATGCCCTCTCTGGTTACAGAGGAAACACTTGCCTTTCGGCTTTCCCAATGTCCCCTGAGGAGCAAGTGCTTGCTGTGGCCCACGAGCTATTCCTTGAGGTGCCAGAGCAACCTTCGGAACTACTGCTTGTGCAACTTTCTTCTTCTTCTTAGCCCTAGGGTTAGAAGCAGAAGCCTTTTCAGCCACCATTACATTAACCGGTTTCTGTAGGAGTCCCTCAGCTGCTTGAAGCTCCTTTAACAATTCGGCTAAAGAATAAGTCTTTTTGTTCATATTATAATTTAGCCGAAAACTGTTAAACGAATCAGACAGCGTCATGAGCACGATATCGACCTGAGTTTCCTCATCGATTACAGCTCCAAGGATCTCTAGTTCACCTAGAAGACTTATCATCTTCAGAACATGATCCCTTACAGAGGATCCTTCAACCATTTTTGTGTTCATGAGGTTTTTCATAGCAAGCTGCCTGGCAGCACGATCCTGATCCCCAAACATCTCTTTGAGGTTCTCCATGATCTCAAGGGCAGAGCCCATGTTCTCATGCTGATGCTGCAACACATTAGACATGGAGCCTAATATGTAGCATTTAGCCATCTGATCGGCTTTCTGCCACCTCTTATAAGGCTTGGCTTCTTCCTCAGAAGCCCCTTCTAGAGGTTCTGCAGGACAATCCTCAAGAAGCACAAATTTGTAATCCTCAGCAGTTAGCACAATATTCAAATTCCTCTTCCAATCAATATAGTTTGATCCAGTGAGTTTGTTTTGATTCAAGAGAATAGATAGTGGGTTGAATGAGTTCGACATTTTGAACCTGAGAATCATGTAAGTAAAACATATAAGGGCAATGTAAACCACCAGTAGTCTAACACACATAAAAATAGTATGCCACGATGGGTGGACGTCTACCATTCATTCTATAGTTAGACATGGTACCTTTGGTCCTGCAAGCCATAGCAGTGACTCCGATGGGGAGGATACTATAACTTACATCTAAGTGTATACCATCATTTTACTTCTAACCCATTACCCCATTACATGCCTCTCAGATGGAGAGATGACACATAAACACTAATTATTAGAAGTATCCTTATAGGAATTTATACCAGTGATACTGTAGTGGTTATGTTCGATAAGAAGGTTAACTTCAAGGCTAACACACAAAACCAACTACATCACTTATAAATCAATGATGGTGACCGCGGGATCTATAAGCACTAGAATCCCTCTCCCACTTAGTTGTTTGAACAATTTAATACAAATTAAATTTATATATCCATGTTGTCCATGATTAAAATGCAAGCATTCAGAATAATCATACACATAGATACAATCAAACATGTAATAAGCATTCAACCACACACAGCCCTGCTATTATGGTCGGAGCTTCTTTAGTCGGGTCAGCAAGACCCATCTGACCCAGCGACACGGGGATCGACCTTACCCCGGTAAGGTCGCCGAAAAACTTTTTCCGAAAAACGCCATGCCGTCACTGTGGAAAACTTGACGATCTGCAATCTTTCGTCCTTCTGTCTCCACTAATATTACAGTAACCCTAGTCTCCATGGATTCCGCAAATCAATCTGTAACAGAGTACCAGAGACTGCTACAGATTTTCAATGCCACCAAAGAGCTCACACGTTCATCTAATACTGGAATAAGAGAACCTAGGGTTTACTATTACATAAGTTTACAAATCTTTTTCATCCACGAAAAACAGCGTGGGAACCAAAACCAAATCAAACCACATACATCAAACAATATGACCATAATAGCAGGACACGATTCAATCTGCAAAACAGAGTTAGACATCGCGATCTTCCTAACATGCATAGCCGGTTCGATTATTGGACAACATGGATGTATAGCAGATATGCAGAGTTGAACGGGGCTCTGATACCAATTGAAGGGAGGCGAATCCCTGGACCAGTTCGATTGCATGTCTGCTATACCGATTAAAAAACTTGTTTCAACATGAACGCCATAAACCCTACTAGGCGGAATTAGGGTTCATACCTGCGTCCAAGCTATCTCATGTAGGTCTGAAAATACTCCTGATCTTCTCCCGTATTCCTGAAGTTCCTCCTGGATGAAAGTGTGGGCTTCCTGCTTCCAGAATCCTTCTTGGCCTCCAGACGAATTGCTCTCACTCTCGAAACCCTAGATTTCGGTGTGTATCTCAAGCATCCGAATTCTGAAGACTAAGGACACTTATATAGGCTACGGGAGGGACCTGGAGGAGAAAATACGAATCAGGCTCCTAACTTTATTAGGACTTCTGGTTCCACCCGAACCTAGTCCGAATACAGTTAATAACAGTTAGTACCACTAAATAACTGTTATTGCACTCCTGTCCATATTCTCAAAACTAATATTTCGAGCTCCTGTTATTAAATACTTATTATCTCCCCATGTTAAGATTACAGATATCCGTCGATTAAATTAATTACTGACTAATTCATTTAATCGACCTCTTCCCAATTCCTTGATCCTTACCACTTAACTTATTTGATATGTCCAGATTACCAAGTAATCTACCTGCAGGGTTTGACATAATCAAAACTTATAAGCTTCATCAAGGGGATATCATCAATCCCATAACCGGGACATGGATTCCTTCGATATATCAATCTACACCATGGACTAAATAGTATTACCCAACTCATCGAGGTTATTGACTCCATAGGAATCTCACTCACTTGACTTGTCAAAGCAATAACTACTTAATACATGTGCACATTGACTATCTAAGGATTAAGAGAATAAGTAATCATAATAACCATGAGACATAGTTTGTCTTGTTATGTCAGTACAAAGACAATGATCTCAACTTGGTCCTGTTCGATATACACAAAGTATACTAGCACATTGAGTTGAAACTATAGTATGAACTATACTGTTTCCTGTAGCCAAGATAGACCTACTAAAACAATGTGCTACAATCTTTCCGATGGTTTGTCTAATTCCATCTAGATTGTGAACTCACAACTTTCATTCCACAAGAACCGAAGATAAGATCTTCTGTGTGTAAGATATACTCTACACACCAGATCTTCTACTATGCAGAACAATAGACAACTATGCACAATAATAATATAATGCAAAAGCATTGCCCAAAACCATTCTCATAAATATCAAATTCATATAATCCAATACAAAAAGCATGGCTTTTAGTATTCAATCCAACAAAAATAACACAAAATCATGCAGAAATCAAGCATGGAATCCCACAATGAACGTCCCACCATCAGAACCACACTACCTCCCATGAGAGGATCTCCAGGAGAAAACCTACGCACTAAATAAGATCGATTTGTTTGCGATAGCACCAAAAAACATGCTTTTAACAAGAATCAAATAATTCTGGACAGAGAATCAAGAACTTTGAGCATCAAACATAGCCAATATGCAGGACTTGTCTACTCAATACACATATAGCATTTGGTTGCCCGTTCCAGTTTAACAACACTTTAGTTACCTCATTAAGCAAAAATTATAAAATCAAATCTGATGTTGAAATTAAGCAAACTTGCGTGTATTCCTTATGTTACTGTTCTCTTATTCTTTTTAGCTAAAAGTTATTTATACTTGGATAAAAATTGAATATTTTTTTAGATATTATAAAATTATAGTTAGTGCTCCAATAGTGTTAGTTAAATGATCAACTAAATAACACGTGACGCATTCTCAATATTTTTTGTAAGAAAATTTTTAAATAATTCATGACAAAACCGGTAAGAACATGGTTAAAGAAGATATAAAGTTGTTGATTAATATTTGATAAAATAAAAAGCGGAGTAGGGAGCCTATTGAAAATAATTTTTTTCAATTTTATATATATTTTAAAAATAACAGTTATATAAATGACATATTGCAGAAATGAGAAGGATTTAGAACCACCAAAAGTGACATATGTGAGGAGGAAAATGAAACCGAGTGGTAATTCTTTTGCGAAAAAAATATAATAATGACAGTAGTAATTCGTTTGTTTATCGAAATCGTGCCTCGATATTGTAAACACCAGATTTGAATTAGGAACTCTCCTCATTCCTTCTACCCAATCTCTCTCTCTCTATTTGTACCCTCCACTCTCCCCACTCCTCAATCGTCTCTCTTGCCTTTTTCAGCCCCCACCTTTTCACGTTGAAACCTCTACAACTTCAAAACTCAATCCCAACCCACATTTCAAACCTCCATTCTCATTCCCTGATAATCAAATCATCAAATCCATCATAAGCAAAAGCGCTAGTGATGATGGCGTCTCATAAAAATCTCCATGAATTACTGAAAGAAGACCAAGAGCCTTTCCTACTCAAAAACTACATCGCAGACAGGCGTTCTCAGCTCAAAACGCCCACCCAAATCACCACACTGCAGCCCACAAAACGCAAGTCCATCGTTCAAGCGTCCACATCTAAGCGCAATCTATATAAACACGCCTGCTTCCTCTCCTTCAACGACTCGCCGGACGTCCGCAAATCGCCGTTCAGTGATTTCCCTTCCCCGGCGACTGCCAAGAGTACGCCCAATAGGGTTCGTCTTCACATCCCTGCCAGAACCGCTGCTTTGCTTTTCGAGGCCGCGACGAAGATTCACAAACCATCGTCGTCGAAACCCAGAAGCCTGAGTGTTGGGTTCGGATTGATTGGGTCGATTCTGAAGCGGCTGACCATTAAGAGCAGGAATCGCAAGTGCGAGATTGTCGGAAACCAGGGTCCGAGTTTTTCAGGGAGTAAGTGCGAGAAAGTGGAGGAGAATTTCGATTACGAGAATAGCCGGCGTAATAGTACTGTTTGGTCGGAGAGCAATGGAGAGGAAGAGAAGTCGATAGATTCCGAGACCTCCACTAGTGCCCTCTCCGACGACTCCGAAATTGATTACACCGGTGAACAGTTGATCGACAATGGTGGCTTCCCCTTCCCCGAGAAGCACTTCTGTTCAAGCCCTTTAAGCCCTTTTCGGTTCGCTCTCGAGAGATATCCTTCTCCCGGTCGCCGTACTCCGATCTTCTCCTCGCCGGCAGCATCTCCGATTCGCCCCCATATACAGGTAAAATCAGCGTACACTATTTTGAAACGGAGTGAACTTAGTGAGTGGGATCCGAGTGAACTCGTGACACGGCTGGTTGGGCCAGACGTGTTTGATTTGTCAGCGAGACGATCTTCGTTTCTGATTCACTGGCCGGAATGTCTCCCTGAATTGACAGAATTACCCTACAGATAAGACGGGTTTTTGTGGGGGTCTTCGTGTCATTTCACTTAAGTTAGATCCTCCCAACCTCAACTTGTTTAATTTACACTATTTTCTTCACACTTTTCCTTCACGCCTCTGCTACGTGAAAAATGTCTTTATTAAAGACTCTGCATATAAAATTTACTTTGCAGAAAAGGACAAAACTCAATTTGGCACCTTTTCATTTGGACCCTTCTATTTTAATAACCCCGACAGAGTTGAAGCATAATTGCTCTACACCAACGTTTTAAATCAAAACACGATGCAAGTCAACAGTCAACTTTCACATAACCAATGGAACTTTAAACCTAGTTTAGTTTGTTTAAGCCTTAAACTATGCTTGAGTACATTTTGGTTTCTACCCAGGCCAATGCTAATACTAGTTTATTTAATCCTTAAACTATGTTAGAGTACATCCTCTGGTTTCTAAAGTTTGTCCATAGTTTGTCAATTATTGAGACATTGAGGTTTTACTCATATCAATGACACTCATGGTTTTTTTATACTTTGTCATAGGAAAATGATATTTGTGATCAAGAAAACTCAAAGAAAACCCTCCAAGAAGAAGAAGAGGAAGAGAAGGAGCAATGCAGTCCTGTATCGGTACTCGACCGTCTGTTTGAAGATGATTATGAGGACGATGTCGGTCATGAAGAGGACGAAGAGGATGATTACGATATGGAGTGCAGCTATGCAACCGTACAAAGTAAGTTGAATTGTTACAAAACAGCTTCAATGTTATCTCAATTTTGTACCTTCCCTCTTTGGTGGTGTAGTCCCCATCGACTTTTTCAGGTATTGCCAATTGGTTGTAGACATTTATTTTTTGACCGGCAGGAGTGGTCCTTATCGAATTGATTACCATGATATGTCAACTTGAATTATTTGTGGGATCCCTAACATGTCTATGCTCTAGAGCTACAACATGTACACTGAAGACTGAAGACGAGGGTTCGGATAGGATCGTGTCATTTGGTTTATATGAAGTTTGATCGATAAAAACAAAACGCGACTTGGGATAACATAATTATTCTTAATGTACTATTAGAGCTCAGGTTCTTTGGTTATTTGACCTGTTGCTATCCTCCCATTTTTTATATCCACGTGTGTTTCGGCTCGTATGATGATGTATGTGATGGGGTGGGCATGTTGAGGTTTTTCACATTGGAAATGTTTGAGTTGTGCGTGCAATAGAAAAGGTTGTGGCAATTATGACATGTTTTATTTTACATACTGCATTGGAAGTGCAATGGTTGTGTTAATGTTGTGTGGTGAGTGTTTGATTTTGTGCAGTATTTGCTTGGGATTGCACTAAAATAAATATTTCCCCCTCATGTCATGTAGGAGGATATATAAAATTATGGCTAATGTGGAAAAAAACCAAACATGCCAGTAGGTCAAAGTCCATTTTGTAGGAGGTGGTTGTTAAGAATTTACTGCTGAAGATTTGAAATTGATGTTTCATGGTTAAAATGTCTGGTTTCAAGATCTCAAACACGTCAACAGTACAAATTTAGTGGATCCCATGAGAGTTATGAGTTCCATTGTCCTATCATTCTCTTGTGAATTTTGAAAACAAAATAGCTATAACATCACGCAACACCAGTCATTTATTTCCATTGTCCCTCCAGTAATAGTAGAACTTCTGAAATCGAACACCTGTATCTAGTGCATGATAAAAGCTTTTCTGTTGCTTTCATTAATGGATTTGGATGTGGTAACTGATAGTGTCATTTCCATTGTTGTTTAAACAGGATCAAAGCTGCAATTACTGCAAAAGCTCCGAAGATTCGAGAAACTCGCGGAGCTGGACCCGGTTGAACTTGAAAAAAGAATGTTGGAAGAGTACAATAGTGATGACGAGACTGACGAAGAGGATTGCGAAGGGGATGAAGAGAACAAAAGTACCGGAAATTTTGTTATCGAGGTTCTTAAGCAATCAGGGCAACATATTGCTAAAGTCTCTGATGACATGAAGAGATTAGTAGGAGACCTAGTGGCAGAAGAGGAAAGCCAATGGGACGGAAGCAATGAGACTAGAGAAGCTGTGGTGACTAGGGTTTGTGAGAGGTTAGATTCATGGAATGGAGTGGAATCAAACACCATTGATATGATGGTGGAGTTGGACTTGAGAAGACAGGTTGATGGGTGGCAAAGAGAAGACAAAGAGCAAGTGAGAGAGTCAGCAAGAGATATTGAAGTAGCCATACTTGGATTTCTAATGGAAGAAGTGTCACAAGAGCTTGGACTTGGTTGCTGAGTTTGACGAAAAGAGAGAATTCATATTCATGAATGAAGTCTCTGTTTACTCTAGAAATAAAATTTTGTATTATTTTATTAATTTTAATTGGAGGATCATAGTTTAGAGAAGGATAGGCTAGTGAAGGAAGTAGATTACCCTTGAAGGATATTATTACTAGTAGAAGGTGGTAGAAAGAATGGTTTATGTACATTTGGAAGTTTATGTTCCCTTTGTTTATGAGGATATAAGATCTGCATTATTTTCCTGTCCCCATGTTTTTGTCTCAATCTTCCAATCATAATATAATAGTAATATAAATACTTCATTTACAACAGGACATAAGTCATTGAACAATTCAGGATGGGGCAAACAATTTCCCATGCCTACAGGCCAGAACTTGTCGCACTTACACGACGAACTTGTCACAGATAGCATATTGAAGTTGGAAAAAATGAAAATTTCCCATGCCTACAGGCCATAACTTGTCGCACTTACACGACGAACTTGTCACAGATAGCATATTGAAGTTGGAAAAAAAGAAATTGCATGAAGTGGTCCAAAACAAAATCATAAATATCTTGTGGAGGTCAAGAGCGTTTGAGTACATATCACCAGTGTGTGCTTTAGAATTGCTACACTGAATGTTATAAGGCAGGCTTAGGAGTGATGGTTAAGGATCACGTCAACAAGAACCCTCAAGATGGTACTTGTAGTTTCATAGTACCAAAACCTCTATTGAGGTTTCAAAAGGATCAGTAATTGGTGTTTTCTACCATATATTAGTAGAATTTTCAGTTGGGTATGTTTAAGACCTTGAACAAATAAATTGCTTTTTTCTTCAGCTCATCCTCTAATTCCGTACATGTCACTACATAACAGTGATGACATAGTCCTTATAGGCAGAGAGCAAGTTCTTTTTTTAATCACCATGTAACCTAAGACATGAATGTTATTGTTTATTTCCAAGGTTTCATCGAATTGGCATCTCTCTCTCATTTGAGCATCTTTCTTTGCTCTATGCTCTCCGGCTGTCGGCAATCAACAGAAACCCTCTGAGTTTTCTTAATAGCTTTGTCGTGGAAGTTGTAATTTCTTTCTTTAATAACCACATTAATTTACTAGCATTAACACTGTTACCATTGTTTGCAGGCGTCTTAAAAATGAGCCAACTGGTTGCTGGGCTAGTGTTAAAGACGAGATGGGGCAATCAATCAGCCAAGCAAACAATAGTTATTTCAATGTTTTTGTCCAGAAGCAAGTTATAGGGATGGCTAACCATAAATCATGTCTTGTCATATTAGTACCAGTGATCACTAGTGTCAACATTTGGATGATTTTTGCATTAGTCATGAATAGTTCAAGAGAAGATTACATTGAGAGCTGAAAGACTGAAAGATCAATTTTCTGATTGAGAAATTTTATCAATATATTGCTTGTCAAATTATCTCTAAGTTCCCTTCTTGTGCTTTATACTGGACATATAAAACATCCATCTGTGAAGTTCACAACTCCTTTTTGGTTTTCTTTGTTTATTTTTATCAGTTAATATAAATCAGGTGGTGCAGCAGTCATTCACTGGCTTGGAGAAGGCAAGGCCAATTTAGAAGCCAAAACGAAAGTGTGACACTAAGCAATTTTGGCCTACGGGAAAGTATCCATGGTAGTATTTTATTTAGTAGTTACTAGTTTTAAACTCGAAATAGAATCAATATATCCACTTTCTTGATTATCATGGAAAATCAATCAGTTCCAAATCAAACAAATAGCCAATGTTTTTGTCTCACTTCATGTTCTTCAAATACTATTGTAAATGTTGTTAGTTATTCTTAATGTTAGATGATAAATTATCATGATATCCAATATTTTTAATCAAATATATTTATCGACTAAATGAGTTTTAGTTAAGTTGATTTTTTTTTTTTTTTTTTTGAGGTGTGGTATATCTTCTTGAATTTTGAAGCTCTCTGACAATCTAATTGTAAAGGTTGACTTAACATGGGAGTTATTCTTTCCTAAATAAAATATGGGAGTTATACTTAATGTTAGATGCTAATTTATCATGATATTTTAATTTTTAATCAAATATATTTTCATCGACAAGAAGGATCAAAATTGTGGGTTTAACAACACATAATCATTTAAGCATGGGTGCTACAACATCATTCTCATTCCTGCGCATCAAACAAGAAGGTGGTATTCTAATTCTAAGACAAGCTCCTAGCTCGACGGGGTCGAGTTCTTTTCGGTGGGGGGAGAGATGATGCAGCAACCATTCACTGGCTTGGGAAGACAAGCCCAATTTGGAAGCCTAAACGGAAGTGTGACATTAAGCCATTTTGGTCTAGGGGAAAGTGTTTGTGGATAGGGATGGCAACGGGTGGGATTCGGATCGGATCAGACCCTTCTCGATCCAGATCCAACCAGGAGAAATAAGATCTATATCCGATCCAGATCCGTTCGGGTCTCATTCAGCCGATCCAAATCCGATCCGTATATCCATATAGTACGTGATCGGTTCGGATTCCAGCTCGAGTCTGCAATAAAATAGAAAAACTAAAATAAAAAATAAAAACTATTTCATACGCTAATCCATGTCCGTAAGTTTTGAAGCCTGAAAAAAAAAAGAAATAGCTTTGTACGTTGAAGTTACTATAGTATTCTTCTTGTAAGGGTAAGTGGGGAGGTAATAGGGATATATTTGTAAAGAATGCATATACGACAGATCGGATCGGGTCGGAACCCGATGGATCTGCCCTCAGATCCAAATCCCGATCCAAATCCGTTCGGGTCTGGCTTTCCGGATCCAAATTTGGATCGCATTCGGATCTGATCCATTCAGCTCGGATCGCTCGGATCTCAGATCGAATCGGACCATATTGCCATCCCTATTTGTGGCAGTATTTAATCTAGTAGCTCTTTATGTAGTACTTAAGGTGTATTTTAGCAATTTTTATGATTTTCTAGAACTTCTAGTATTGGAGAGGTTTAGTCGTTCAAAAAAAATAATAATTTGATAAGATTAGTAATGGGTGATGATTTCATGGGGACGCTGTGATGGTAACTCCAATGAGAACCCTACGTGGCACTATGTGGGAGACACAATGTTTATTTCATGGTTAGACAGATTGGTTACTGAGAATTGTTGTTGCTTTTATTTGTGAAACCCTAGTTGGGTTCTCCCTTTAATCTTCTCTGTTCTTCTTCACTATTTCTCTGCAGTTGTATTGTTCACGGATCACTGTTCATAGCCTTGAGCAGCCTAATCCTGATCTGAAATCGTAGCCACAGCCTTTCCTAAATCAAACTATACCCGTAACCTTTCACTGTTCCAGACCTCTAATTTCCTGTAGGAACAGAATTCCAATCTAATTCACATCACCGGGTCTTTTTTGAATCAAAGTTAGCTTGAAGGAACACGAGAAGATATACAAGTAGGTTGCCTATCAAACAACCAGAGATGGGAATCCTTTGGTTTTATTTTATCTAAGAAGTGGGCTAACCAAGTTTGTTTATGAAACGGCCAATTCCTTCACTGTCTTCCGCATTACACTAAAATAGGTGAAACATCATTACTAGAGAGTAGGAAATAAAAGAGCTTTAACCAAAGGCATGCTAACCCGGTGCGCATCCTAACAATTATACCCTTTTGGTTTTCAAAGGGTGAACTTCAGAAAAGATACGTAAAGTATATATGTGAAATACCTGAGGTACCTATGTAGGTTTATTCTCCATCTGCCTTCACCATTATTGCTGCACTTTGAGTTAGGTAAGTTATTTGGCATAGGTTATCACTTTTTGCTCAACTAAAAGACTAAAATCCAGTAGCGTGTTTCGTAAAACAGCCCTAAACTCCTGTCAAGTCTAGATATAAGAAAATAGAGCAGGTGAAAACCAAGTTAATTAAATTATCATAGGTCAAGGCAATATGTTCAATTTAACAAAATGTTATAGCTTCACGCATTTTTATCTCAATCCTCAGTGTCCACATTTTACCATTTTTGTATCACTGTAGAACTTCAAGTCTTTGAGATGCCAACACTTAGAGACTCCAACTAATAACAACTAATAACTAAAAGGATTAAGGCAACAAATTCGTCTAGGTACTTACCAGTTACCACTTCCAAATCTAACAACAAATTCTACCAAAATATCATTAGGTAGGAATTGGCTGGTATGCCTAACAAAAAAGACCTAGTACTGAGTATCTAGACACATAATTCATAAAATAACAAACTCTGCTATGTATTCCATATACCTAACTGTTAGAGGTGGCATTCGATTCCTAGTTAAGTTCAATCAAGTAAAGGAATTGGGTTCAAGAATGAATTAATCAAATAATATACATGTCCTAAATCATTGAGATAACAAACAGCTAATTCTTGGGAGTGAATTAGTAAAGAGTAAATTTCTTCCTCACCAAGGTAGGCCTTTGATGTTATGAATATCCACCTTAATATCTAGCCTTTACTGGTCAGAATATGTCCTAGTTACCACTGTCAAACTATTGTTTTTCTTGGCCCAAACCGGGTTCACTGGTCCGTAAAAAAACAACCCACTGTGGCTCGTTCTTCCACAAAGGCTGAATATCGTGCCCTTGTTACTGCAGCAGCTGATATTTCCTGGTTTCGTTATTTATTTCATGATCTTGGCTTCATTATTCCTCAACCCCAACTATTTGGACTAATAATTATTCGTCTCTTTCTCTAACTGCTAATCCTCTATTTCATGCTCGAACCAAACACATCGAGCTTAACTACCACTATAATAGAGAAAAAGCTCTTCGCAAAGAAATGACTATTTCTTTTATTCCAGGAAAAGATCAAAATGCTAATGTTGAAGGGGTGTACAGTAGGTAGAAGTACATTATCAATACTCTAGAAGTGGGGTAGGGGGGGAGGGAGGGGGGTTGAATAGAGTATGCAGACTTTTGCTAAACTTTGCAAGAATAGTAGTTTCAAAAGATTTGTAAAGAGATTCAAGGCCTTGAAATGAGTTTCAAGCCCTTGGAATGAAAAAAATTAGAGTAAGAAAAGAATAAGTCTATTTCAAGGCCTTGAAATGAGTTTCAAACCCTTGAAATGAAACTGTTTTGAATGCTGCAAAAGTTCTAAGTAGGCAACTGAAAAGTAAATGCAAGAGACACAAGATATATAGAGTTCAGTCCACTTGGACCTACGTCTCTACCTCATGGATCTTCTCCCTGTAGGATTTTCAACAAAATTCTTATTAATCCACAGCTAAGCCCTAGATATCAAGCACAGAGATATGCCTTACTCTGTTACAGCTTGTGGTTCTCACTAACCTATCTAGTACCTGCTCTAACTATCTGATTAACTTATAATTCTCTATAGTTCACCTTGAAAAATCATTGAGAATGATAACTAGAAGTATTATCAAAATGATATACAAATGAAGTTCAGAAAAAAAGAACATAAAAACTGATTCTGCAATGAGTGTGCAGTGTTCTTCTGAAGCTTGGATTGAGAGAAATGAGTCTGCTTCTTTGTTTCTTGTCAATCCTTGAGTGTCTCTATGAATTGATCTGCATTGTTGTGTCTTCGAATTTCTTCAGAAATTCTCCATTTTTAAACACTTAGTTTGAATTGAAGATCTTTAGAATCTTCTCAACAAACTTTCCTGAAAATTTGCTTCAAATCTTGACTCTTCTAACAGCTTCCTCCAACGGCTAGTAGCACACTATCTTTAGGGATACTGATTTGATCTTGTTGGAAGTATTTTGGGAAGCTTTTGAATGCAGCAGATTGGTTACAGAATCAAATCATCAAGCAGTTACCATATCTGCAAAACATAAGTTAGGAAACAAATTCCTATAAAATAGGAAACACAATATCCCTGCAAAACTTAATCAAACAGATGAATATTAGATAGTGTAAACTGTGTCAAACAAACTTTGTCTTTAATCAAGCACAAGGATTTAGGATATGGATTAAGATCAGAAACTCCCCGTAAGTTCATGCATATAAAGCTCAGTCAGTTTCAAGGCTTTGAAAGTTGTTTCAAGGCCTTGAAATAGACAATCTATTTCAAGTCTTGAACTTGCATTGAACTTACAATCTCCCCCTTGATGAAAGACAAAACCACTATCTGTTTGATAATATGGTTTTGCAAAAAATAATTTTTAGCACATAGCAGAATAAATTATAACACATAATGTCAAAGTAAATCCAACTTATTAATATGTTGAAAATAACATCAAAAGTTCACATAAGTCTACTGGCCTAAAACCAGGTCACCTAAAGAGCAAATAAAACAAATAAAACCTAAATTTCTCCCCCATTTTGACATTCATCGAAAAATAATGAGAATATGTTGAATTAGAGTTTTTGGAAAGATTTTTGAAAAGTTTGTTTGAAAATATAGAATTTTCAAGACTTTGAAAATGATTTCCAGGCCTTGAAGAGGAGAAGAAAGATTAGGAAAGAGTTAAGGGTTAGGGTTTTCATCTCCTTGCTGCTTTGCATCTTCCTCCTGGCTATTTCCCTCATCATCAGCTTGTTCTTCTTCTTGTTGAGCCACATCAACATCTTCAATGATTGAGCTTATGGTCTTGATCACATTTTTAAAAACGAAGGTCAATACTTCCAAATCTTTCCTTCCATGTTTCAATTTCTTCTTGACAAAAGATCTTTTCTTAATCAAAGAAGAATTTCTCTTATGATTCTTTCATTCAGATTCCATGCTGGATTCTGACATATCTTCTTGAAGGTATTTCTTCTTTTTGTCCTTCCTTGAAACTGAATATACTTCAGATGAACTTGAATTTGCATATGAATCCGAGACTTGAATGTAGATCTTCTCTTTTCCTTTTCCCTTGTATGTTATGTCAGCCTTCTTCTTAACCTTCTTAGGGCCACCAATCTGAATTCTCTTCTGTTTTTCTGGTGCAAACTCCACTGCCTTCTTCTTCTTGCTGGACACTGGTGTCTGATCTTTCTTAGCCTTCTTCTTGGGAGGATGAGGTGCCATGTCTTCTGTAGTTGGAGTCTTTGAACTGGAGTCTTCAATGATGGTCTGAACCTCTTCCACAATGGCCTTTCTTTTCTACTCTGTTGCAGCTTTTGAACCACCAGCCATCTTAATTCTGTCATAGGCTCTTATAGTAAGTTTGGGGAGAAGAAGAGAGACATAGGATACATACAAATGAGAGAAAGAGAGAAGAAGATAAATAGAAGAGGATTTCAGTTTGAAAATGAAACTAGATATTCTCTCTAATCTTTAAAGATCTTCTGAATAAAAAAGACTTAAATTTTGTGTGTGCCGTTGAAAATAAAAGATATAATACTATTTTGGCTAAAAAGGGTATTTGAAAAGTTGAGGGGAAACATTGAGAAATTATCTACAAAGATAACACCCAATATTGAAAGACACATATTATTGACTAACTAGCATGCAATCTTATTTTCAAGGCTTTGGAATGAATTTCAAGGCCTTGAAAAGCTGCATGTTGTAATGCATATATACTCAAAGCTTTGAAGAATTTTCAAGGCTTTGAAAATCAGTTGAATCCTTTGAAACACACAAAACTTACCTGATTCTCCCCCTAAACCAATGCTTCTATATTTTTCATGCCTAATTCCAATATTAAGGCAGAGAATCTTTCATCAGGCAATGGCTTACTGAAGATATCTGCAAATTGCAAGTTAGTAGAAACAAATTCAAGAACAATATTACCTTTTCAGCATGATCTATGATGAAGTGATGTCTAACATCAATATGCTTTGTTCTGGAATGCTTAACTGGATTCTTTGTAATTGATATTGCACTTGTGTTGTCACACTTGATAGGTATATCCCTGAAGTCAAATCCAAGGTCTCTCATTTGTTGTGCTATCCATAACACTTGTGAACAGCAAGCTTCAGCTGCTATGTATTCAGCTTCAATTTTTGATAGTGCAACTGGGTTTTGCTTCTTTGAATGTCGGCTGATTAAAGATGATCCAAGAAATCAACAACATCCTGATGTGCTTTTCCTATCAGCTTTATATCCTGCAAAGTCATTGTGACATCCCGAATTCTCAAAATAGTTTAAAATACATTTTTTATAAGTGAACGATTATTTAGTTGCGGTTGATACGTGAAATGAATTTATGTTTTAGTTTAAATTATTTATTTTATAATTTCATATGATGTATATAGGTCTTTAGTCAGATTTATTTTGCCTCTGAAAGTTCATAGTAAATATTAGAATGTATAATACATACTTCTGACGTTTGCGTATGATATTGACGATTCTCAAGTGGTGGTCGATGTTATTATATCATACGACATTTTTGTTGAAATATTATTTCCATTGAAAATGTGGACTCATGAGCCATGTTATATATATATATATGTATGTATACATATGTATATATATATATGTATATATATATATATATATATACGAGAAAATCCTTTGAGGAAGATTCAATGTACACCAAGAGCAGGGGATAAGAAGAACACAGGAAGAGTAGAGTTGTGTGTAGGGAGAGAGTAAGGCAATGGCAACTGTATGAGAGAGAGACATAATTTTGGCAGAGCTTCCGCGTAATTCAAGTGGTTCGTCCTTTTTAAGGAAGGGTTAACGATCATATATATAGTGGAGAATATGACCGTTGTAGTGGGTTATTGAACCCATTAATGGCGGCTTAATTACCTTAACCACAATGACACGTTCGTCCGCATATATAGGGACCGTTACGCACTTCGTCCGCGTATACCGGAACCGTTATGAGGTTGGCCGGGTTTATGGAGCTCGTGCCATAAATCTCTCAAAGTATTTACTAAAGGTCGCGCGCGGGCTTGGTTGTCACTCGCGCGCGACATGACTTACTCTAGCCTCCAAACCACTAAGTCCCGTGTGGTGGTATGCGAGGGCCCTGTCTAGCAGTCCCCACATGGATCAGCACGGGTGGTGATCGAGTGTGTGTAGAGCACATCTACGTGTGCTGGATGATCGCCACGTGGCTAAGATCTGTCTGTCTGGAAAGCACTAACTACATTAGCCCCTTTTTGCGCGTGGAGACGCCTAGCCGAATAGGCTTCAATGCGCAAAAACCAGTGTACGCGTTGCCACGCACCAATTCAAATACACGCAAATTCAGGCCCATGCGTGCCATTATGACCTAGGATCCCTAGAGTCGTGTCGTCTGTTCCATTAGGGTTTTAGGCGTGACGTCAGCATCGACCTGTGATTGCGCGATTCGACGGTGACGGTTGTGATTCGACCACTGAAAGTACGCGACTCTTCAGTGTTTTTGAATAAATACTCCATGCCCTCCATTGTTACTGAGTATTGCTTCTCTCTATAAAGTGAATGTTACCTGAGAGCCTTCAAGAGCGAATACAGATAATCAATCATCAGTTCTTTCTCGCCAACCGTCTTCTTCAACTTGCTTCATCAAAACAAGGTTAGCTTTGCTCAGTTTCATTAAAGTATTCCATATCCTTTGAATTATCTTGGATCCGAAAACCCAGAATTGCTTGGAATACACCATTATTTTGAAATCTGCGGAAAAGGTTTCTTTTAAACCCTAAAAGATTGAAACGCCAGATTGAAACGATTTTCAAACAATAAACTTCTGAAATTATGAGATTCTAAACCCAGAACTGACGCAGAACTGTTCATCTTCTTCTGATTTCAAAACAACCCAGAATTGCTTCCTGAATCTGAACTAAAAGTGGGTATATTTCCCCCCCCCCCTTTTTTCTTGCTTTTCTGCAGAAATGGCCAAGACAAAAGGTTTCAAACCTGTTAAAGAACCTGAAGAAATTCTTGATCTTCCTAAAACCTTATGGAAGAAAGCCTCCTATCTGGGTGGGAAAGACTTTTATCACGCTAGGGTTAAAGTAAAGAATCTACCGGCTCCCGCCTCTGGAGATGTGCTAACATTGACCCCGCCTACCACTGCAGCCATGTTGGAGTTAATTGACTCGAAGGATGTGGTAAGGTTAGGCGTTGAAAATGGGTTCTTCCCCCATACTGAAATTTCTACCCAGGCCTTCGTACAAAAGATGGATTTGATGGATGAGTGTATTAACCATGTACTGACTCACCATGCTATCAAACTAGACGATGCTGGAATTTATTTCGCTGTTCGTGCTATGAAGGGTGCTGCCGTGAAGCTGGATCAGACCATGCTTCTAAACCTTCATTCTCGCTACTCACCTGCGACCCATACCTTCCATTTTGCTGAATTTGAGGCTGCCCCCACTTTGGAAGATGTTAAAATTCTATATGACCTTTCCCCTATGGGCGAAGTGGATCCCTTGAGCGCTTTGAAACCTGGTCCAGAGCTTACTCTATATGCGCAGATGGAGGAATGTTTGACCGAGGTGAAGAAGATTTCTATTCGTTGGACATCTGCGGAAGTACTTCCCGAATGGCAGCTGGTTGAGACCTCCACGAAGAACAATTGGGGAAAATGGGTGCAATACTTCTTTCGCGACTATGCGAATAGTAAGATCACCAAGGAAATTCTGGATAATGATCCAGAAGCGAAGAATTACATAGAGGGGAACGGGTATCATCTGACCTTGTGCGGCTTTCTCTGTGCCTGGTTGTCGAGGTATTTGATCGACGCTCATCCTCATGATGGGGTATTTTATCATGTTCTCTACCTTGCTGTTAAGTTGTCCCTTGGCCAGAAAGTCGCTCTTGGGCCTCTAGTACTAGGCACCCTATATAATCGATTGGACCAGCTGGTGATCGCAGTTGAGGAGTCACGTGGGCGTCTTGATGTGTTGAATTTTGTCAACATTTCATTCCTTACCATGTGGGTTTTCGAAATATGGTCTTCTTACGCTCCTGTTCCTTCCAGGCCTAGTAAATGGTGCGTTCCAGGTGCGCATAATGCACTTCCTAGTGGGAGAGCTGCTCGATGGTACAAGACCAATCTTCCCAAGTGTACATGGAGTCTCATATGTGATGATCATAGAAAGTTTACAGCTAGGCCTTATGCTACACGCATTGAAAATGTGCGATGGTTTCCGAAACTGTACCCTAATAGAGCTGGTTCCTACTCAGAAGAACTCCTTGTCGAAGGACATGATCGCTACCGCGAATTCTTCTGCTGGTGCTTGAGAGGTTCCCTTCCTGCCCTTGCCAAAAATATTTCTAAGCTAACTCCCAGATATGAGCGGATCACAGTCGACGTTGACCCAACTCGCGTCTCTCCTCAATTTGGTTTTGATGCAGTGGCGCCTTCCATTTGGCCTAAGTCAATCACAAGGGGTTGCTACAAGCGTCTGCTGGTGACTAAGTGTAAAACGATCCTTCTGAGCAACTTGCCTTTCATCCAACCTTCGGGGAGTCGTGTAGGTCGCCTTACCAAGAACTGGATTGCCTACTGGACTTCTCAGCAGGCCAGATTTGAGACACACTCGACTCCTCGTCCCAGTAAAGCTCCTGCGATCAAAAGGAATGCTTTTCCATTCCGTCCTAATTGCAGCTTGGATGATTCCCAATATGGTTTTTATTCCTTGCTTGATTATGACAATCACTTGTGCCCAGCCACTATTCTTGAGGAGAAGATGACTGCTGTTAAGGGTGGAATTTCGCATGTAATCAAGTATAGCAAAGATTTTTCCAAGGTATACAACTTTCCCTTATGCTTAAAAGAATTCTTTCTTTAAAATGAAACTTACACCCCATTTTTTCCCATTTCTATCTGAGGAGGTTCGCATCTGGAGAGCGCTCCGCGTCGCTCGTCAACTCTATTGTTGTCGCGAAAAGGCAGAACAAGGAAATTCCTGTGGAAATGGGACTGGCTCCCCAGGTGGAGCCTCGGATACGCGAGGAAATGGATGTGTTTGCTCGCTCGCTGATAGACAATGAGGCTACGGTGGATGCAGAGGTTGCCCCGAAGGCCAAACAGAAAAAGCAGAAGGGAATTGTGATTTCTTCTCCTCCTAGAAGTACTCCAACTTCGTCTCCTGCGAAGTCTCTTGCTTCCAAAGACAAAGGAAAAGGTCGCATGCAAGGCAAGACACAGAAAGATCTCGCGGTTGACACCTTCATCCCTTTTGGTCAGGAAGAAGAGGAAGAGGTGGGCGAAGAAAGAGAAGTGAGAGAAGAAAGTGGAGAAGAGGAAAGAGAAGGAAGCGAAAGAGAAGAAGAAGAAAGAAGAGAGATAAGAGAAGAAAGCTCAGAAGGTATCTTGAATGAACTTGTCTTCCTTGCACTATAATTTTTTTTGCAATAGTTGTTGACTAATTTCCTCTCGCAGATGATGACACAGAGACCATCAGTGGCCTTTTGGCCAAGGAGAAGAAAAAGACCAAAGGTTCTCGCTCTGACGGTTTTAGCGAGGCTATAGACGAAGCCATCATTGCTGAGTCTAAGAAAATGGCTGATGAGGCAGAAAAGAGAAGGAGAAAGCTCGAGGAAGATGACATCGAGCTCATGAAAAGGAGAAGTCTGGAAGAACAACAGGTTGATAGAACAGGCGTGGCTGCCTTGGAACACGCTCAAGAGGACTTTGAGGAGATCTCAGACAGCAAGGAAGGTGAGATTTTTAACCTTGCTGTAACTTATCAAGAAGTAATTATTGGTGCATTAAAGCACGACTTATCAAAAGATGATATTCGCCGATGGCTAGTAGGCAAATGTGGTGAGCCTTCAGGTAATCACTCAAACAATGTTTGTAAACCAAGTTTGGTGACCCGCTCCCTATCATAACCAGTTTCTTCACACCACCAGGTCATGCTCACCTTATAGATGTGATAAATGAAGACACTTCTGTAGGATATGGTGTAGCATCTTTAACATATGATGACGGAACTGCGATCCCACCTAAGTGTGGAGGTGCTTGCTTTCGATCTATCAGAATAAAACATCATTTATGACTCAAGTTTAACTTAACATTTTTCCTATTGTATCGCAGGTGATGCTGTCATCGCACAGGGCTCTGCTGATAACGTGTCAGCTGCCAGAGAGGTGATCGGCGAGGCAGGTGTTGGCAACCCTGATGAGGACATGCTGGAGCAGAGAAGTCAGCTCCCTACATCTTATGCCCCAGAGCGAAGCTCGCATGTTGAGAAACCTATCGCGGCTACTGAGTACGCAGGAGAACCTCTGGAGGACATTATCGAGGTATCCGATGATGTCGAAGCTGACACTGGGTTAGGGGAAGAAGATGCTGCAAGGACATGCTTCAGCTTTTCCAGTGATGCGCGTTCCCTCTTTGCGTGAGATCCTAGAAGGAACAGGTATGTTGACATATGTCGCATTCTATGCTTTTGTTTGGCCATTTTATACTCCTAACTTATTCTTCTTTGCTAGGGATGCGGCAACCCGATGTGGACTGGCTCATAAGGATGCGCCTTTCATACCCATGGTCATTTGCGAGAACTCTGGAGCAGGAGACTTTTGACAGAAGACTTTTCTTGACTGAAGCCATCTGGAATTTGGAGCAACTGTCTGCGGCTACCCCCACAACCATTTCGCCTGATAACGCGCAATTGCTTTATAGCACATGCAGGGGTCTTCAGACTAAAGATCAAGGCAGATTAGACTTTGGTTTTCTGCTCAACAGAGTCACCCAAATCCTCGCATCTGCAAGCTTGAAATATGGCTACCATAACCTCATGTCCGAGAGGCGAAAATTGGAGGAACAAAGGAAGAAGGATGAAGAAGCTGCCAACCTCTTCCACACGATGAAGGCAAAGTATGAAAAATTGAAACAAGAAGTGTATCAGGCAAAAGAGGCATCGCTCTTGTTCTCTCCAGAAGATCCTCTAATCAAGGATTTATTTTAGAAGAAAACATTATTGTAATGCTAGTGTTTCTCCCCCTTCTTTTCAAACATTTGAAACTTTATGTCCTATTTTTCCCTTCTGAGGATTTTGCATCCGTATCTTAATGCATATCAATTATGACGTCATATGCTGACGTAATTGCCTTGATTTTCGCGCTATTAATTTATTAGATAAGCATGATTTCCTTGGAAACCACATCCTCATTATGACCTTTCGTCATTAATTAGGGCGTGCTACCGAATCGTCATAGGCTTTAGTAGGGTAATTGATTTTTACCCATTTTTGAGACGTAAGTAATTGATACCCGTTTCCAAAGCTTTGCTGACTCAGTCAGGGAACTGAAGAGTCCCTGATGAAGTCTGTATAAACCTTGTCTCTTTCTATTTGGGTTCTCCATCCCAAAATGTGGCTTATCATGACTCCTTACGATTGCTGGCATCGGTCATTGACCTTTGTTGATTCATGTCAATTTCAGGCTTTGAAACCTGAGTTTGTGCCTTGTGCTATAGAAATAGCTCCCAAGAAATTATTTAGGAAGATCGTCGATCCTTCTCATCTTCTTGAAGAAGAATTGCGTAAGGTTTTATGCTTCTGAAAAGATTCCTCTTTGTCAATTATGTCTTCAGGTCGTATCTCCGGTGTCCTTCTGGCGAAGCACGGTCCTGTACTAATCTCATTACTAAATCGTAATGAATGGTTTGTTTCTCCACTATCTTTCCTGGAGGAGAACTATTTGCCACCATTGTTTTGAGCAAGGTGTGACGAGCTATTGTGCTCGTCTTTTTGCACAACAAGCTTCCTGCCCCAGGAGCTGTTCTCCCATTTGTTCTTCACGTCCACAGCCGCCAGGGCATGAGGTTCATCTGGCATCTCTCTTGGGCAGAAGACCAAGTAAGAAATATTTTTTCTGATCTAGGACGTCGACGATAGCGTCCCGTCACATAGTTTTAGGACCCGTAGGCCGTTCATTTTAAAGTAGGAGTTTTTCCTTAGTGTAAGCTTTTGCTTGTAAGCTGCTATCTAGACAGATAAATTGTAAGTCGTTTTGACTATTAATGAAATATGCTTTGTCATTTGGTATTCTTGTTCAATACAAAAAATTTGGATTTCGCACGTGTGTTTGATATATGACGAAACAAGTTATGTTTCTCTCGCATTTTGTGTTGGAATATTGTCTGAAAAATTCGCTATGTAAAGCAAACAGGCTTTGCATCGCATAGGGCGTTGTTGCTATTGCTTTCTATCTAGGCAGATAGGCTTTTAGATCAATTAAGATCATGATTTAATATTGCTGCTATCTAGGCATACAGGCTTTGCTGGCACAGGGGCGTTGTTACTGTTGCTGCTATCTAGGCAGATAGGCTTTTAGATCACTTAAGATCATGATTTAATACTTCTGCTGTCTAGGCAGATAGGCTTTGCTCGCACATGGGCGTTTTTACTGTTGCTGCTATCTAGGCAGATAGGCTTTTAGATCACTTAAGACCATGATTTAATATTGCTGCTATCTAGGCAGATAGGCTTTGGATCGCACAGGGGCGTTGTTACTGTTGCTGCTATCTAGGCAGATAGGCTTTTAGATCACTTAAGATCATGATTTAATATTGCTGCTATCTAGGCAGATAGGCTTTGGATCGCATGGCATCATATATTATAGCTGCTATCTAGGCCGACAGTCTTTCGTCATAAAGTAAGCAGACAAGTAAATAAAACAATAGAGACAATCGAGATAATAAAATTCTTCTCATATGGGAGAATTCTTTTTATTGAAGCATCCTCATATGGGAGGAGCATGACTACAAATTCCTCATATGGGAGGAAACAACGCATGAGTTCATGGAAAAACTAGACTTAAAATCTAACAAACTTTTGAGTCAAACATAAAGAGATAGGCTAAGGATAATACTTTTTGATCCATCGCATATTGATTGGGCTTGAGATTTTTGCAGTCCCATGGAGTCTCTGAATCGTGCAATAACCGCTGTCAAAGACTTCTTTAACTTCAAACGGTCCTTCCCAGTTAGCTGCGAACTTTGGATGAGCTGCTTCCCGCATGCAATGATCTGAAGCCCGTAAAACCAAGTCCCCAACTGCAAAGTCTCGGTATTGAACTGTTTTATTATACGCGCGAGCAATCCTTTCCTTATATCTCTTGTTAGCCCTCTTAGCTTGTTCGCGCTTCTCTTCCAACAGAATCAAGTCATGATCACATTGATTTTCATACAAGGCATGAAAACCTATCCTTGCGGAGTTGACCTTTACTTCTGCTGGTACGACGACTTCAGCTCCATAGCATAGCAGGAACGGAGAAACTCCTGTGGGGGTCCTGGGCGAAGTGCGATATGCCCACAAAGCCAAATTTAAGGAATTTGCCCACTTTTTTGTAATCATCTGCGACTGTCTTACTCAAAATCCTTAGCAGCGTTTTGTTGGTTGCTTCTACTTGACCATTCCATTTTGGATAGTAAGGCGTGGAGCAAAGTTTCCTTATGTTGTATTCCGCCAGTTTCGAGGCCACCTGGCGATTTACAAAAGGGTACCATTATCCGAAAGGATTGTGTTGGGGATTTCGAATCGGTATATGATGTTTTCTTGAACAAAATTGACCACTGCGAGCGCATTTGCTGTTTTGAGCGGTACTGCCTCCACCCGCTTGGTAAACAACTCGTTTCCAGTTAAGATGAACTGGTTCCCATGCGAGGCCGGACGAATGGGGCCAATAAAATCTAGAGCCCAAGTATGAAATGGCCATGGTGTTCCTAGTGCATGTAAATCTACAGCAGGAGCATGCACAAGGTTTCCCTTAAATTGACATTCCTGACATCTTTTTACCTTGGTGCGACAATCTTCTTCCATTGTTGGACAAAAATAACCAGCTGTGAGGAGTTGTCGGCAAAGTTTCGCACCTCCCTGATGCTCCACTTGGTGAGATAAATCCATCACCTCTTGCGCTTCTTGGCTATCTAGGCATCTGAGTAGATTACCCTCATGGCCCCTTCGCCAAAGTATGTTTTCCTGCACCACATATCAGGCCGCTTTTCTTTTAAGTTTCTCGGCTTCCTTTCTTTGATCGGGCTCGATTCCTTCTGTCAGGAAGTGAAAGAGTGGCTTCCTCCAATCTGTGTCATCATCAACCAGAGCAATTTCGAAAGAGTCTTTGATTAATGTGCAACTTTCACAATTTCCTTGAATGATTGCAGCAGCTATGGAAATATCTCGCCAATGAATCCCATATCTTTGTGCCTTTCGGTAAATCGACACTTCACTTTCCCCGCAGGAGTGTTGGTGAATCTTTTCCAATAATGCTTGTCCCTCCTGCTGCGAAACGCACTTCATGAGTATTTCTCCAGGACCTTTGTAGTAAAGGGAGTTGTCGTGTATGCTGCAACTTTTAGTGGATGCCCAATTTTCTTTACTTGTGCCCTCAGCAATTGCACGCAGTATTGGTTTTATCCAATCTTCCTCGTCCATGGACTCATCCTCGCATGCCTCCTCTGTCAAGGCCGGAGTTGTTCGGACTTCGATCGAGATTCTCGCAGGGCATTTGTCCGTACTAATCTTCGATACCAAAGTGGCTAAAGCATCGGCATGCCGATTATCAGCCCTAGGTGTGTTCTCGTACTTAACATCACAAAATTGATGTACCAGCTTTTGCACAAAGGTTCGATAAGGTAATAGATTTACCTCCTTCAACCCATACTCGCCTGAAGCTTGTTTGACAATTAACTGAGAATCCCCCATGACCGTCAGATTGCTCACTTCTAGTGCCCTAGCCGCACGAAGTCCCGCGATAAGGGCCTCATACTCTGCTTGATTGTTGGTTACTGGAAAATCTAACTTGGTGGACATTTGGATGACCTCCCCATCTGGTTTAGTCAAAACAATTCCAATTCCGCCACCTTTCCTTGTTGATGATCCATCAAAGTGAAGCTTCTAGTATGGCGACTCAACTGCATAAATTTCAGGCCCCTCTAGTTCCTCCTCAATCATGGGTTCATAGCTGCTATCCGGGAACTATGCCAAGAGATCTGCCACTTCTTGCGATTTGATCGCTCGCGGTCGAACACACGTGATATCGTAGTGCGAGATAGTCATGTACCATTTTTACAATCTTCCGCAGGGAGAAGTGTGACTCAAGAGATACCGTATGGGGTCGCTCTTTGTTATCACTGCAACTTTGTGCGAAGTGAAATAATGGCTTAACTTTTCTATCACAAAGAATAAAGCGAGACAATGGCGTTCGATATCTGTGTACCTTGACTCGGACGGTTGTACTATGCGAGAGATGTAATGGATCGGCCTTTCATGCCCTTCATATTCTTGAGCTAAAAGCGCCCCTATAGACTTCTTTGTCGATGTCAGGTACAACAAAAGAGGCGATCCGAGCTGTGGTGCGATCATTACCCTTGGTTATGTCAGCAGGTCCTTCAGTTTTCCAAATGCGGCTTCATGCTCCTCCGTCCAATTGTATACATCATTCTTTTCGAGGAGATCAGCAAAGCAAAAGATTATTTCTGCCATTGCTGGGATGAATCTCCGCAAGTAAGATAACTTCCCCAGGAACGTCTTTAGGGCGCTCTGATTATGCGGTGCCATCATGCTAGTAATAGCCGATAATTTCGCGGGATCAGGCTTAATTCCCTGGCGATGTATTATGCATCCCAAAAACTTCCCCGAAGTCACTCCGAACGCGCATTTCATGGGGTACATCTTTAGTTGGAAACTCCTGCATCTCTCGAACACTTTCCGCCGGTCCCCTAGATGGTCCGCTTCCTCTTTGGACTTGACAACCAAATCATCAACATAGACTTCTACTTCTTGATGCACCATGTCATGAAATAGAGCCATCATTGCTCGCTGATAAGTCGATCCCGCATTTTTGAGTCCAAAGGGCATAACTATATAGTTAAAGACCCCCACTGGCGTAATGAACGCGGTTTTCCGTGCATCTTCAGGGTCCATCTTGATCTGGTTATACACACTGAAGCCATCCATGAAGCTGAACATCCGGTGCCTTGTAGTAGAATCGATGAGCAAATCGATGTTGGGAAACGGGAAGTCGTCCTTTGGGCAGAAGTGGTTGAGGTCTCTGAAGTCCACGCAGATGCGTAGTGGCCCATTTTTCTTTACCACAGGCACGATGTTGGCCAACCAAGTGGGATGATGATTCGGTTCAATGAACTTGGCAGTCAACAACTTGACAATTTCTTGCTTGATCTTCACATTTATTTCTGGCCTGAAACTTCTCACGCTTTGCTTCACCGGTTTAGATCCCGGGAGAACATCCAATCTGTGCATAGTCACGCTCGTGTCCAGACTAGGCATCTCATCATACTCCCAGGCGAACACATCCTTGTATTCAGTCAATAACTGCAGCAACCTTGCTTCCTCATCACTTTTGAGGTCTGCTATTAGGAAAACATGCCTCTTCTTTTCTTCGTTTGGGTTTAGGAACACCTTTTTCAATTCCTGCTTATGTGGCCTCGGCTTGTCTTCCATGCACTCAGGCGCTTCTTTCAACTTGTCCTCCAAAACCTCTAACTTCGGCTTGCCCACCTCCGAGCCTTGTTCGATTTGACTGATTTTCCCAGGGATATCCCCATGCTCAGATGGGGGTACCCCCGCGCACCTTCAGATGCGGTAGCATTTCTTTCCGTTGGAGTAGAAACTTTCTATCTCCTTGCCCTTTTGGTCATGCTTTACTAACCTTTTCAAGGTGTACACATTCTTCCTTTGGTAGGCGACTTGCGATGCCTCTTCGCGTGTGGACACCTTTTCCTTGGCATCCTCTCTCTTCACCATTACCCCTGCTGGTGACTAGTCCTTGATGTCTTCCCATCGAGGCAAAGGAGTCGGATTAAATGGCCCCAGAATTTGCTCATCCGCCATTTCAGTGAACCATAGTGCTTCTCTGAGATGCGCTTCGTTCAAATTAAAGGGGTTTACCGAAGCCGGTATTTCTACTACCCTGCCATTCCAAATGGCCTTCATCACTTGGTGGGCTGTTGAGGGAACCGCGTCGAAGCGGTTAATTCAGGCTCGCTGATCATGTGATACGTGGTATTTGCGTCAATGAAATAGAACTTGGCCGAACACTTGATCTTTCGTATCTGTACACCCAGACGAATCCAGCCCATCGTCATCCTGGAATCACTTCCGAATCCCATCAGCGGGGATGGGCGTCTGACAATTTTCTTCTCTGGAATTCCTGCCAACTTTAGAGTATTGAGCGAAACCACATTGACGGCTGCTCCTCCATCGACAAATGCCCTCTTGAATTCGAAATCGTTAATCACCGCTGTTACATACAAGGGCTTTTGATGACTTGAATCCGTCTTTTTGTCACTTGCGGAGAAAGTCATTATCTTCTCCGTAGAGCGAGACACTCTAACCACTTTCTCATTGGAGACTACGATGTCTTCTGCGAAGTCCTCTGCTACCCTCAAAATCGATTTTGTCATCTCCTTCCAGTATTTTTCCGAAAAGTTCATCTCGTCAAAGAATTTTCTAAAGCCGTGCGAGCCTTTCATCCTGTCAGCACGCTCATCCTCAGTGTCCATGCTGTAATCTTCCTCGTCATGGACTTCAGCAAGGATGGGCAGGCCATCTTCCGCAATCTATTCAAGGTACATGATTGCAATCATGGCTACCCTTTTGTCTTTTGGTTCTTGCTCTGCATGGGCCGGCAGCGGGTTATTGCGCACGTCCTGCCTCTGATCGCTGACAATCAGCTCCCCTTCTTTCATTTTCCGACTCACAAGATGCCTAAGCTTCTTTCAATCAGCTGTGGGGTGCATAATCTTTCCGTGGCACTCACACCACTTCGGGTCCCTCATCATCTCCTTAGAGGGTATCCTTTCGAGCGGAGGTAAAACCCCATCTTTACGCCACTGCTTGCATAGATCAATCACCTCCTCAAGCGAGCATGGGAGAGGCGGCGCATCTGAGGTCGCAACCCTGGGTTGCTTGTGTCGCGAAACCGTGTTGACCTCAGCTTCGCGTCCCCTTTTGTAACTAAACCTCCCAATCTTGAAATGGTTTCCCCTGGAGATCGTTCAGGGGCGTGCTTCTTCTTTTGCCTTTCCACTATAGGCTCTATGTTCTTGGTATAGTCAATCAACTTCGAAAAAGTATGAGTTTGTAAGTTGATTAGCATACCTTTATACTCATCTCGCATACCTTGTAGGCATATCTCCACGAGCCTGCCTTCGAGCACCTCATCTCTGCACTCTAACAATTTGGCCCTGAACTTCTTGATGAAGGTGACACCATCCTCATCGCGCTTCTGATACATACGTGAGAGATGTATCATTGTGACCTTCTCCTCCATCTAGAAGAACTTTGTGTAAAACCTCTGGACCATGTCGTCCCAAGTCTTGAAAGATCCGGCCTCCAACGTTCTATACCATTCGTAGGCCATGTTCCCCAAATATTTTGGGAATTCGCGCATCAACAAGTTGGGGTAAGCCCCATATGGTCCCATTACGTCGTTAAAATGCATGACATGCTCGTGAGCATTCCCATTAACATCTTCGAAATTTGTCCAACTTGGGGGCCTTATACCCTGCGGGATTGGGCATCAGATAGATATCGCGTGGGATAGGAGGGGCATTGTCGACCTTCAGAATGATAGTGTCTGCAAAAGGTTGATTGGCCAGGAAGATCTCTATGCACCGCTGCAACGACGTCATACATGCTGGTGTACTTCCTACCACAGTGGGAGGAAGGGTTGCAGCCGCAGGAGACACATATGCCACGGATGGGCTAGGGGTGTAAGCCACATTGGTTAGGGGTGCCGGCGGAGGAGGCAAGGGATACTGTGAAGAGATATTGGAGGCAACGGTTGGCGGTCGGGGAATATGTGAGATAAGGGCCGGTATTTGGACCGTTTGTCCCTGGAAAAAGGGTGGTTGCACCATTGCTAGTGGGGTCTGCAAATTAGGAATGGGTGGTGTAGGTATTACCTCTGTCCCCTGAGTGGTAGAGGTTCCTCCTCCCTGAGAGACAGCAGCTCCTGATGTCGAAGTCGGGGCCAGAGTTCCCAAAATGGCCATGATCTGAGCCATCTGTGCAGATTGAGCTTTGAGAGCCTTGGTCTGGTTCTGTATGGTGGCGTTCAAGGTCTCCAAGGTTAAAGTTCCGCCGGTTGCCGCGGAATTGTGGCGGGTCTCCTCCACTGAGGTTGTCTCAGTGGAGGGAGATCTATTGCTAACATCTTCGTCATGATACATGGCTGCTTGCAGTGGTAAGTTTCACGTCGGGTTCACCAAATGTGTACGAGAGAATACTTTGAGGAAGATTCAATGTACACCAAGAGCAGGGGATAAGAAGAACACAGGAATAGTAGATTTGTGTGTAGGGAGAGAGTAAGGCAACGGCAACTGTATGAGAGAGAGACAAAATTTTGGCAGAGCTTCCGCGTAATTCAGGTGGTTCCTCCTTTTTAAGGAAGGGTTAACGATCATATATATAGTGGAGAACATGACCGTTATAGTGGGTTAATGCACCCATTAATGGCGGCTTAATTACCTTAACCACAACGGCACGTTCCTCCGCATATATAGGGACCGTTACGCACTTCGTCCACGTATACCGGAACCGTTATGAGGTTGACCGGGTTTATGGAGCTCGTGCCATAAATCTCTCAAAGCAGTTACTAAATGTCGCGCGCGGGCTCGATTGTCACTCGCGCGCAACATGACTTACTCTAGCCTCCAAACCACTAAGTCCCTACAAGTCCCGTGTGGTGGTATGCGATGGCCTTGTCTCGCAGCCCCCACATGGATCAGCGCGGGTGGTGATCCAGTGTGTGTAGAGCACAGCTAAGTGTGCTGGGTGATCGCCACGTGGCTAAGATCTGTCTGTCTGGAAAGCACTACAACATACATACATATATATATATACACACATATGTATATATATATATAGATAAATTGAGTATCTCATTTCAGTATAGTTACTCATGTATATTGATGGCTTTATTGGTGATAGAGTTGTAGGGACTTGAGATAAATATTTATTAGTTCCATGATATTGCATGGTATGATGTGTATTACATTGTATGTTCATTTTAGCCTTTTTAGTGGTAGTGTTAGGGTAAAGGTCGTGATTCTATCTCTTAGTAAAACCCTCTTGGACAAATGTCTCTCTAACATTACTTGTCACAATGACTCATTGTCATTTATTGGATTGGTTTTCAAAAAAATATATGTGGAAAATGGTCCAAGATAATAACACAGGGGCAGAGGGGAAGAAGGAATGATTTTGGCTAGTTCTTTTCTGGTCTGGATTAGATCAAAAAGAATAGAATATGGGGAGATGAAAAACATTTTTTGTTTGTTTAGAGGTTTAAGAAGAAGATAAAAGAAGTTGTTGTAGAATGAATTGGAGCCTTATAACTTCATGGTAGAGAAGAAAGTCACTTTGCCTCTGCTGCTCGTTTGTCTAACAAAAAAAGAGAAATGAAAAATGGTGTTTACACATGTCTCTCGCTCTAGAGAGGTGATCAGATTTCACACTTTCAGTGGGTTTGATCAGAAACAAAACTTTGCTTAGGCTCTTTTCAACTTGGGTTGTTCTTGCTATATGTCTACTTTCAATACAGGTAGAGGAAATTTAACTTTTAATTTTCCGCAGTTACGTTGTACATCTGTATATATTGCTGGTGTGACTTTGCTGCTTTTTAACTATCTGTTGATTGACTCGTGAACTCGTGATTGATAAATAACGGTGTTTGTTAATTTGGTTCCGCGTGGTGATGTGTAATAACTGAGTGTTGCGTTAAGTAGATTTTAGATTTTTACGCCTGTGGTTAGGCGGTACCTGCTGGGCTGTTTTGGAGCACCCATCTGTTTTACAAGTTGAGCAGGATTGAACCAGATTGCCGTGTTGTTGTTAAAAAAAAACTTTTATTTAAAATATCATCTTTTTGATGAATAATTGGTTTTAGCTGTTTTCAGTGAAAGTTGTAACTTTGCATCCGAATCGCAATATTTTATAAAAAAAATGTCATATTTGATGAGCTTGTGTAACTTTTTAGTAATTTCAGTCACGTACGAGTTTTTCAGTTATTTTATTAAAAATTTTGTCTGGTGGACTGTGCAGTCGAGGTTTGGACGTCTGGAAGTGTCAGACGGGTTGACAGTAAACCGTGATTTTTATCGATAAATTGATATTTTTGTACTAAAAGTGTGAGGGGTCGTCACAACCGGTATCAGAGCCACGACACAACCGAAAGTACGATAGTGTATTTGGGATTGGGTGGGTGTTGTGGCGGGTGTGGGTAGGAAGTTGTCGTGCGTGTAGTGTAAATGGGCGAGCTTAGACCTCTGAGCCACTGCACTGTCAAATTCCAGGTACACGATCTAGTACCGCTTGGATGTGGAGGTAATGTACTATTCGGAAAGTAATTATTATTTACGAAAGAAAATGATTTTTTTTGAAGTGAAAACATATGAGCTTCTCTGTGTTGCATTGTTTTCTCTTCTATGCAGTTATATTCTATGTAACGGTAATCATTTGAGACCAAGTTCTGTATCATGAGTCTAAAATTCTCCCAAAAATCATGTAAACTTGGCTACAATATATTCATGCATGCTTAGAATGTAAAGTATTTTGTATGCATGTTAAGTGATAGGAACCATTATGATGTTAATGGGTAAGATCTATACAGCACTTTTGTAATGTGCTACTCTGAAGGTGTTTTTTTTTTTTTTTTATTTGGGTTTGGCTGAAAAATTAGCGAGAAGGTTTGGTTGAACTATGGCTTCGAAAATGGCTAAATTTTTAGGAGATGTTCTGCTTGGTTCCTACTGTTTTTAGATGAATCAGAACAGTGGTAGTAAGAATTCCAGGATGATGTCTTTTAAGTGGGTTGAACTGTGAGACTTGATTTTCTAGAATAGTAAAGTGTGTTTCGTTTTGTAATATGTTTTTTATTTGTTACTATATATGATAGGGGTTGAAATTTTATATGGTTGGGTCACCTATAAATGAATATTTAGTTCGTAAAAATGTGACATGCATAAAACCATATGATCTGTTGATAATACATTCAACATATCCAGTGTACCTTAAAAAAAGAAATATCTAGTGGAATGGTTGTATATAATAACATATCGTACTACAATGTCCTTAGCATAAATTTGGTTTGTTTTGTGCATAGATAACCTCACCGTAATTTTATTAAATATGTTTTGAGGGTACAGAAGAACAAATGTGACTACTTTCGTTAAGTGGTGAAACTAGCACATAAAATGGCCACGTCTGACTCTTGCGTCGTACTTGTAAATACTAATATCTTGTTACTTATTTTTTCTTCTTACTCTAAATTGTGGAAATTTGTATAAAAAATCATGCATATGGACTTGTTGTCTTTCCTAATGCCTACATAATTTATCTTGGACTGGACTTCCAAATGCTACAAAGTAATACCCCAGAAATGCAGTTATGTTTTTCTTTGGGATGAAGCATAGAAGGATTAATAACCTTATTTATTCTCTAGTTGAATTTAGAAGTAAGGTGTGAGAGATTAGAAAAACAACAAACATGTGGTTTGTAAGACCAAGGTAAAAGGAGAAGAACAAAGGAAGAAATCTTTGGCTTTCAATTGGATAATTTCGTGTGAGAAAATAGAATTGTTTTGTTAGTCTTGCACCAAACTGTGTGGTAAGATTTTTATAGAAGAAGTTGGTTGGGTCATGCTGATTCCCTCCAAACATGACGGGGATGATTTTTTTTGACAAGTATATCATATTTTAAATCTACCTATACTATATTCGTTATGTATTTGTGTCTGCGATCCATGTTGTATGGTTGTGCGTATAGTTGTTATAATACAACCGACTTTTAGACTGTGCTACCTCTTTAAGCGAGGTGTGTTCGGCTCAAATGGGGGGATGACAATTGACCATTGTGTCCATTTCGGCTTAAAGCCATGAAATGCATTGCAAGAGAAAAATATAATCGCTTTAGTAAGAGTTGATTCTAATATGTAGTAGGTGAGGTGATTTCCGTCTACTATTGGTGATTTTAATCTGTATTAGGCGAGGTGATTTCCGTCTAATACTGGTGATTTTAATCTGGATTAGACGAGGTAATTTTCATCTAGTACTGGTGATTCTAATATGTATTAGGCGAGGGAATTTCCGTCTACTACTGATGATTTTAATATGTATTAGACGAGGTGATTCTCGTCTAGTACTGGTGATTCTAATATGTATCAGCCGAGGTAATTTTCGTCTAGCACTGCTGATTCTAATCTGTATTTGGCGAGGGGATTTTCGTCTACTACTGGTGATTTTAATCTGTATTAGACAAGGTGATTTTCGTCTAGTACTGGTGATTCTAATATGTATCAGCCGAAGTGATTTTCGTCTAGTACTGGTGATTCAAATCTGTATTAGATGAGGTGATTTCGTCTAGTACTGGCAATATTTTTTTTTGCATTATGTCTACAAGTGACATGATGGTTGATAGCGCACTTTCGGCCTGAATATAAATAATTAACGTCAATCCATCAATGTATTGTTAGAAGTTGTTTGGTGACTTTGAATGCCTTCTTGACATAATGGTAAAGACTATATTTTGTTCTCTCGTTAAACCGATATTTCATGCTGTATTCCATTTGTTATCGAACAAATTTAATTGGAGGGAAGTTGTTTCATGTTGCAGTATTTAATTTAGTGTGGCAAAAAAAAGCTACTGATATGACCACTACTTGGTAATTCTATGGAATATTGATGAAGTGAATTTTTATTCAAAATATCATGTTTTAGATGAACAATTGGTTTTAGCTGTTTTCAGTGAAAGTTGTAACTTTTCAGTCAAATCGCGATATTTTATAAAAAAATGTCATATTTGATGAGCTTGTGTAACTTTTTAGTAAGATCAGTCACGTACCAGTTTTTCAGATATTTGATTAAAAATGTTGTCTGGTGGACTGTGTGTCCTGGCAGTTGAGTTTTGGACGTCTGAAAGTGTCAGACGGGTTGACAGTAAACCGTGATTTTTATCGATTAATCGATATATTTGAATTAAAAGTGTGACGGGTCGTCACAGTCATCATCTCAATAGCCACACAAAGAGAAGTTAGATTGTTTGGGATACCAAAGCCCTAAGTCTTTGTTACCATTGAGATATCTGAATATTCTCTTTACTGCAGTCAAGTGTGATTCTTTAGGATCAGCTTGAAATCTAGCACACATGCACACACTGAACATGATATATGGTCTACTAGCTGCGAGGTAGAGTAATGATACAATCATACCTCTATATTCTTTCACATTCACACTCTTTTCCAGATTCATCTTTGTCTAGAGAAACTATAGAACTCATGGGGGTCTTAATCTCTTTGGACTGAGACATATTATACTTGCTTAGCAAGTCCCTTGTGTACTTTCTTTGATTTAGGGATATGCATTTCTTCATCTGATGAATTTGAATTCCAAGAAAGAAGTTCAATTCTCCCATCAACTTAATTCCAAATTCCCTGCTCATAAGACTTGAGAATTCACTGCACATAAGATCATTAGTAGCTCCAAACAGAATATCATCAACAAAAATTTGAACTACAAGCATGTCTTTCTCACGAGCCTTTATGAAAATGGTCTTGTCTACTAATCCTCTTTTGAAATCATTTTCAAGTAGAAACTTTGACAATCTTTCATACCAAGCTCTTGAAGCTTCTTTTAAATCATAAAGAGCCTTGTCAAGTTTGTAAACATGATCTGGAAACTTGTCATTTTCATAACCTAGAGTTTGAGCAACATAAACTTCTTCTTATAAATATCCATTTTAAAATGAACACTTCACATCCATTTGAAAGAGTTTCATGTTTTTGTGAGATGCAAATGCAAGTAGAATTCTAATTGCTTCTAACCTGGCAATAAGAGCAAAATTTTATTCGTAGTCAATACCTTCTTCTTGATTGTATCCTCGATCTACCACTCTAGCTTTGTTCTTGATTACCTTTCCATTCTCATCTAACTTGTTTCTGAATACCCATCTGGTGCCAATGATATACCGCTTTCTTGGAGGAGGAACTAGATTCCAAAGCGTGTTTCTTTCAAACTCATTGAGTTCACATTGCATAGCTATGATCCAGTCTGCTTCTTCTAATGCTTCCTTTACAGTTTTAGGTTCTACAAGAGAGATAAAAGCATTAAAAGCACAAAGATTCTTAAACTGTGATCTGGTTTGTGTACCAGTGGTTAAATCAGAAATAAGATTATCAGCAAGATGAGATGAGAGATATTTGAATCTCTTCCTTGGTGTTCAAGGTTCAGGTTCTCCGGTTTGTTTTTCAAGTCTTTGAGAACTTGAAGTAGTGGCTTGTTCTGCTGCCTTCTCTGGAGATTCTGTTTCAAGGCTTTGAACCTTAGTTTCAAGGCCTTGAAAATGTCTGCTTTGCTCCTGTGACATATCCTTGGATCCTTTTGAGGATTCTTCTTCAGTATCTGAATCATGCTTGCTCAGATTGATATCTGCAAAACCATCACTCAAAGAACCATCATAGCTTTCATAAAAAATAACATGAATACTTTCTTCAACAAGCTTGGTTCTTTTATTATAAACTCTATAGCCTTTACTTGTCTGTGAATAGCCAAGTGTGTACAAGGAAATCCTCAGGAGATATCCAAGTATACACCTCAAGTAGAGAATGAGAACACAGAGGATTGTAGAGAGTGTGTGTAGGGAGAGGGTAAGCACTAGTAACTGCTTGTGAAAGAGAGACAGTAAGCTAAGGTCTTGGACCAGTATATGACTTGTGTCGCAGCGGAGAGCTAACGATCCTATATATAGTGGGGAAGTGACCATTGAGGGGTTAATGCACCATAAATGGCGGCTTAAAGATAGACCCCCAACGGCACGTTCGACCGTGTATAAACAGTTACGTATCTGCCCGCAAGTATTGGAGACCGTTATGAGATCAGCCGCATTAATGGGACACGTAATTCTAGGATCTCTCAGTCAGTTACCAGAGGTCGCGCGCAAGCTTGGTTGTCGCATGCGCGCGACGGGCCTTACCCTAGCCTCCAAACCACTAAGTCCCTACAAGTCCCGTGTTGTAGTACGCGGGGGCCCTGTCTCGTAGCCCCCACGTGGATCAGCACAGGTGGGGATACGGTGTGGATGGAGCACAGCTAGGTGTGCTGGATGGCTGCCACGTGGCGATGATCCGCCTGTCTGTAAAGCATTATCTACAATAGCCCCCTTTTGCGCGATTGTCACGCGCTCCTATGTTGTGCAGTCACGCAAAAACAACCGTGCGTGAAGTTCACACAGACCTTTTTGAATTTTGAATTCGAATCCCCATATCCCACTGTCATAGCCATGATTGCTTAGGGTTTGGGAAGCGCCGTTTATCCATTGATGAAGCGTGGCTTCTGTCGAGTTAATCAATCGCCATCCGAATTTGCCTATTTTCGAGGCAGGGATAAATCAAGCGTCAAACCTTCCAGATTCCGAAGCGTTGCCTGACTCATCAACAGTCGTGACTCTACAAGGGTTTATTTAAACCCTTCTATTCCTTCGATTTCAACTTTTCTATTGTTGCACTTTTGAGCTCGTATGCATCAGAGAGAGCTCCCTCGACAGGAAGCAGAGTCCTTCGATCAAGTGTTTAATCAAATCCTTGACAACTTTTTAAGAGAGGTTCGAGTGCTCAAGCGTGAACAAGGTAATTTGGTTTGAACCTCTTCCTCTTGGTCGTGTCTGAAATTGAAATCACTAAGTCACTTTCTTGCAGTCCCCTTTTCCCCCTTTTTTCTTTTTGTATGTAAATGAAACATTGAGATCTGGTCTCCTTCTTACATCAATGGCTCCCAAAAAGGCTACTGAAGTTCAGAACTACCCAGTGAGTTATGGCGCAAAGCCCCCTACTTTGGGGGTGATGATTTCTACTTAGCCTCCATCAGAGGGCCCACTTTTGAGGCATCCTCTTCAGGCCCGACCCTGGAATTGAAGCCAGAGTCAGACAGGGAGGAGTGGGATCTGGGAGAGGCTCATGACGTTCAGAGATGCGGTATTGAGGCAGGCTTTTACCCCTACAATGATGTTCTCTTCCAAGCTTTCTTAGAGAAACTGGACGGGATGGACGAGTGGACTGATTATATTCTTGACAATCACGGGGCCGTGCTGATGGATGCTGGAATTTATCATGCTGTTCGCGCGACCAAGGGTTTTCAATCTTAAGGCTGACCAGGACATGCTAAAGGTCCTGTTTTCGCGATATTCACCCAATACTCACACTTTCCACTTCTCCTCTGGTGAGGCCACGCCTACTCTGGATGATGTGGAGAACCTGCTGATACTCCCAGGCATGGGAGACTTTGATCCTTTGGAAGCACTTAGCTCCGATGAGGAAATTGTTCTTTTCCGTCAGATGTTGGAATGCATTGCGGCTTTGAGGAAGGCTGCTTCGAAATGGGCTCCCGAGGCAATAAAACCTTATGATACTTTCATGAGTGTTTCTGCTGGCGCGAAGAACATATGGTCTAAGTGGATCATGTTCTTTTTCAAGGACTTCCCTAAACCCCACATAATCCAGCAAATCCAGGAGCAGACTCCAGGCGAGCCCATGTCCACTGTAGGACAAGGGTGTGAGTATTCCTTGTGTGGTTTCCTCTGTGTCTGTTTGTTGCGTTTCCTTATAGATGGGATTCCACGAGATGGGTTTTTTATCCACGTACTTCCACTTGCAGTGATGCTTGCTCTTGGTAAGAGGGTTGCCCTTGGATCTCTTGTCTTGGGTTCCCTATTTCGAAGCAGCCTGCCATCTCCAGGGTGCTAAGGGGGATAACGTTCACCGCGGCTCCGCCGTCGACGAATGCCCTTTTAAATTCCACGTGATTGACGGCAGCCGTCACATATAGTGTCCTCTGATGATTCTCAGCAGTCCTTTTTTCTGACTCATAGAATGTCATAATGGGTTCCCCTGGTCGAATGGCCCTAAAAACCGTTCTTTCCGAGGTTATTAGCTCTTCCCCATAGTCCTCTGCCACTCGGAGGATGGCCTTAGTCATTTCGTGCCTGCAGTCAGGCGAGAAGCCCATTTCATTGAAGAAATTAGCAAATTTGGCAGAGTTCTTCATTCGCTCAGCTCGCGAATCCTCCGTGTCAATACTGTAGTCCTCCTCCTCGTGGATCTCTGCGACTACCGGGGCTTCTGTGTCTATGACCTCCTCCAGGTCTGTGATTGACATCATAGCGACCTCTTTCCCTTTGGGTTCCCGCCTCGCATGAGACGGCAGGGGATTACTACGTACATCTTTGGCCGGCTTGTCTATGAACAATTGGCACTCTTTTATTTTGCTGTCCACCATCCACCTGACCTTTTGGATTCCTGAGTTGAGTCCGATATTTGACCATGACACTCGCACCACCTTGGATCTCTGAACTGCTCTCCCATAGGTTTGCGCTCGAAGAGTGGAAAGATCCCATCTTTCCACCATCTTTTGCAAGGGTCTATCGCATCCTCAATCGAGCAGGGCAGTGGCGGTGCCTCCTGTGGCACGGGTCATTGTTACTTGTTCGATGGTGATACCTCATGGGCGTTAGTGTCTCGTGGCCGCTTGTAGCTGAACCTCCCAAGTTTGAAGCTGGAGTTCGTCGGCGCGCGCTCGCTAACGTGTCTCTTCCGCATCCTTTCTACCAGTGCCTCAACGTTCCTGGTGAAATCAATCAATTTCGAGAAAGTAGGCATGTTAAAGTTAATCAACATACCTTTATACTCATCGCGCATGCCTTGCAGGCATATTTCAACCAGACGGCCCTCGGAGACCTCGTCGATGCATTCCAGGGACCTGGCCCTAAATTTCTTGATGAAGGAGACCCCTTCCTCGTTAGACTTCCTGTACATTTAGAAGAGGTGAATGGTGGTGACTCTTTCATCAACTTGGAAGAACTTTGTGTAGAATTTCTTCACCATTTCTTCCCATGTCTTGATAGATCCCGCTTCGAGGGTTCTGTACCACTTGTAAGCAACAGTTCCTCGAGATTTGGGAAATTCGCGCATGAGCAACCGAGTATCAGCTGCATGTGGGCCCATCATATCCACAAACCTCATCACGTGTTCGTGGGCGTTCCTGCTGACTTCATCAAACTTCTCCCATTTGGGTGCTTCATACCCAACAGGGCTTGTCAAGTAGATATCCCGCGGAATGGGAGGTGCATTATCTACCCTGGGGATGACAGTGTCCGCGACGCTTTGACTGGCGATGATACAATCGATCCTTTGTTCAAGGGCCGCCATGCTGGCAGGTGTTCCCCCATAGGATGGAGCTGTTGGCCCGAAGCCCGGAATGTAGGGCATTCTGGGGTTGTAAGGAGGCGGAGGTGGAGGCCCATGGCTTCCTAGGGCTCCGCTTGCGTAGAGAGATGATACAGGATATGAAGCGGGGTTCCCTGCCGTCATCAGGAATGAACCTGATGAGAACGGTGGCGTCTAGCTCGCCGGGCCACCCGAGAGAGGAGTCCGGGCAGCGGAGACATGCACTATTGAGGTGGACACTGTCCCTGGCGGGGGTAGCGAAGTTGGCAGCAATGGGGCAGAAGCCCCCGGGACAACATTCTGGGCCACTTTTCCCAGAATTGCCATGATCTGAGAAATTTGCTCAGATTGAGCCTCCATAGCTTGGGCTTGGGTTTGTATCGTAGCCCGGAGAGACTCCAAAGAGGGCTCTCCCTCAAAGAAAACTTGAGCCCGAGCATTGGGAGTGGTGTTGAGCAGTCCGTCCTCTCCTGAGGTCTCCTCATGGGAAGGAGATTGGTCTCCATGACGAACGTCTTGGTCCGAAGGCATTATGAGCAGGTTCGATGTTTTTGAAGGTGGATGGTTCACGTCGGGTTCACCAAAATGTGTACAAGGAAATCCTTAGGAGATATCCAAGTATACACCTCAAGTAGAGAATAAGAACACAGAGGATTGTAGAGAGTGTGTGTAGGGAGACGGTAAGCACTAGTAACTGCTTGTGAGAGAGAGACAGTAAGCTATGGTCTTGGAAAAGTATATGACTTGTGTCGCAACGGAAAACTAACGATCCTATATATAGTGGGGAAGTGACCGTTGAGGGGTGAATGCACCATAAATGGCGGCTTAAAGATAGACCCCCAACGGCACGTTCGGCCGCGTATATAGGAACTGTTACGTATGATAGCACCTTTTAGGAGCTATATATTACCTCCATTTACCACATTATCATGAGATATTTGAGCCCAAAGTTAGAGAATAAATGTCGTTTTATCACTTGTTGCTCACCATGTGCTATATTGTTAGTCCGGGCGTTTTCCATGCATATTTCATTGTTATTTTTTAAATATAATCTCTTGGTATGTTTTTTCATATTTTTTTGGAAGGAACGGATGCTAATCGATTGATAGGAGGCATGGAACGAACTTCGGAAACAACGGGAGCTCAAGTGGAGTCAAGAGAAGCCGAATTGGAGGAGCTTGGATGACCAGTCTGCACTATTTTGATCCTAGCTGGAGTTCTACAAATAATTTTGGAGTGAGACCTGTGCTAAATTAAAGTAGACTCCGAGAGCTTTCCACCGATAGGTCACGGAGCTAAATAAGAGTTCGGACGAAAAAGATATGGCTTATTGAAGTCAGGAGCAGATTTATGGGGGCTATTGTACAATTACTGAAGACTTCTGCGGGTTAGGAAGGAAGGACGATCTAGGGAAAAAAATTATCCCCAATCACGCATAGAGGGAGTCAAGAAGAAGGAGGAGAGCAACGGATCACCATTGGGGAGCATCTTGGAGCTTGGGGATTGCACGGATTCGTCCACGCTTTGGCGATTTCACCGTTTGGTCACTTCTTCTCTTCTCTTTTATTATCTATGGAGAAACTATTGTATTGTTCATCTACTATGAGTAGCTAGATACTTTGCTAGGCTCTACGGAGATCCTAGGGTGATGATTAGACATCCTTTCCTGATTATTGGGAAAGATTCATGTATTAGATTCATGATTATGACGTTTCTTCACTTTTTGGTGTATGATTGAACTAGGGTTATTGACACACCCTTGGGATGAGATGAATGGCCATTAGCGAGTGATTTTGATGTATGATTGTGTTATCTTGCTTAATGTTTAATTTAGTTTAGTTATTTTTCAAGTTTGGTGCTTAATCCTTAGCAACAATGGAGTAGCTACCGGAATTGCTAGTACTTAGGTGGAGTGCTTGATGGAGACTTGGCCTAGGGTGATAGAGAACGTGAACACAATCCCGAATCAAAGAGACTGAGAGGTTATTTTAATAGGGTTGGCTATTTGTGTAGAATCGGTGTGTGTAAAGACTACTCGTGCAACGGTGGGCCGACGGGACCCGTTGTCGTGCACGTCGTTAGCCTACTACAATGGACCGGTAGACGGAGGTGGACCGAGAGGACCCGAAGTAGACCGAGACATAGAACTGCATGAGATCGACAGAAGATTGCAGTAACTAGTTACCTGGCATAACTGAATTAGGATTAGCGTGTTTCAATACAGTATCCGGAAATGTCTAACACCCCTAGGTGATCCATAGATTGCCTAGTTTCTCCAAAATTTATTAAGAACTTCTTCTTTATTCACTTTTCTACTATTTCAGTCGTTACATACATCCACTTGTTTGGGGGTGGCAACCTCACAATTCTCAACACTTTTTACCGGTTACTTAGTAAACTCAATTAATTAGTTAGTTAAAGCTTGTAAAGAGCTTGTCCTTGTGGGATTCGACAACCCGAGTATTAAAAATATTCACACTTAATTACTCGATCGTGCACTTGCGTACACACGTAAGAATACGTGTCAAGTTTTTGGCGTCGTTGCCGGGGACAAAGGTTAACAAGTTTTAGTTAGCAATGAGTTTAGTTTACATTTGATTTTTGTTTTGTTTACTCTTTGTTGCCTCACGTGTTTGCTAGTGCTGTTTTCTCAGGAATCGATGGAAGAGGGACAAGAGGCGAGCAGCCCTACCTAAGAACAGCTGGAAGCTAGGTTAGCTTAGATTGAAGAGCAAGTACGGGTAGCAACATCCTGAATGCCCTACAACCGCTCTGGGAAGGCAATCATCAAAGGATTTGAGGTGAACCTGAAAGGAACTGAGCCGGAAATTGTAGTGCCACCAATTCAGGCCGAGAATTTTTGCCTCAAGGTGAAGGAAATTCAATTTGTGAAGGATGAGTTCCCATTCGCGGGCACTGAAGACGAAGATCCTCATGAATTTATTAGGGAATTTCAGCATTATTGTACTTATAACCGCTACAAGGGGGTCTCTGCCGAAGCAGTTAAACTGATGATGTTCCCTTATTGCCTTACGGGAGCAACTGAGGATTGGTTGAACTCTTTGCCATCCAACTCCATCAAAACTTGGGAAGAGTGTGTCTCGCAGTTTATGGCTAGATGTTTTCCATTCTCCCGGATGATTCAGATACAGAACGATATTTGGAATTTCAGACAACAGGAGAGTGAATCGTTGTTCCACGCATAGGAGGGCATCAACCTATTGTTACACAAATGCCCAAACCACAGAATTGACGAGGGGCACATCATTCGTGTATTCTATGATGCACTTGACAATTCAGATAAAGACAAGCTTGATATTGAAGCTGGGGGTAATTTCCTGTTCAATTGTGATTTGGAGGGTTCATATAAGCTGGTTAGATGTGTGGTTAAACAGGAGGAGAGCATGGGAAAGTCTTACCACAAACCAGTTCCAATGAAGCATAACTCAGTTGCCTACAAGACTAATCAGGTGAATGCAGTGGAGGTAAAGTCGGAAGCAGATGTTGCAGAGTTGTATTCGCAGCAACAGGAAAAAGATTCAGAGTTAGCAGAAATGAAAAAGATGATAAGGATGATGGGTGAACACATAATGACCATGCAAACTCAGTTCACTACTGTTGCAGCTTCACTCCAGGTGGCTAAAGCTGAAACTGTGTCTTTGAAGAAACAACTCGACCAAAAAGCATTGGAACGCAGTATTGATACATCTCAGGAACAGGCTGAAGCCATCACTACTCACAGCGAGATTGCACTAACTTACCCTCCCTACCCGAGTCATGCTAGAGAAGAAGCATCAAAGGAAAAGGAGCATGAAGTCTTCGATTATGAGAAGACTCCTGTCATGGTCCCCCAATCAAAGGGCATGACCTCGCCTGCTGAGGAAGTGACTAATGAGGTAACTCCACCCCTTTCTTCTTCCGAGAATATACCTTTTCCATTGCGTAGCAGGAAGAAGAAAGACGAATCTGAGGATTATAGGCAATTCGTATCTATATTCTCCAAACTGCACATTAACATACAACTCATTGAGGCACTCAAAATGATACCTAAGTATGCTAAATTCATGAAAGATGTAGTGTTGGGTAAGAAAGTTGTTGATGACTTTCAGTCTGTGGACTTGACTGAGAAGGTTAGCTCATGTGCCTTACATGGGTTACCTCATAAACAGAAGGATCCAGGAAGCTTCGTGATTGAAGCTACTCTAGGTGGAGCCTACACATCCCTATGTGAATTGGAGGATAATGTCAACCTGATGCCACTCTCGGTATTTCAGAAGTTAGGTATAGGGGCGCGATCCACCTGGATCAATCTGCAATTTGCAGATAAGTCATCGAAGAAAGCCTATGGGGTGGTTGAAGATGTCTTGGTGAAGGTTGGGAGTCTCATCATCTTAGCTGATTTTGTCATTCTAGATATGCCGCCAGGAGACGTTCCGATTATTCTGGGTAGGACCTTCTTGGCTACCGCTCGGACATTGATAGATGTTGAGAACGGGGAGTTGATCATGAGGATCAATGATGTACGTGAGACTTTCAGGGTTTTCAATCCAACTCCCCAACAGTCTCAGGGGCAGTCAGCAGTTCCACATGCCATGCATGTAGTGCATCAAATTCGAGATGTGCAAAGGAAGATCCACCTGATCCTAAGGTAAGGCACAAGGTCGTCTGAAAGATCCTGCAGAGACCACAAGAGGATTTGACACGTCGTGCCAAGCGACCTTTCTAGGTGGAAGAGGTAACTGGGTCGGGCCGTCGACCTTAAATTACAAGCGCTTATTGGGAGGCAACCCAATGTAGAGTAGGAATTTCATTATTTCATTTAGTTTATGTTTTTTGAATTCTCCATATTTGATAGTGAGATGAGCGAGAGAGTTTGATATTTGAATTGAGTGTGCAGGACACAGGTGTTGAAGAGCCCACCGGATTCCCATTCTTGATGCATGTTCACCATTTTGCACGCAAAACGAGGAGAAACGAGCTAACCGGGAGCATTGAGCTTGATAAAGAAGCTACTCAAGGTCGAGGAGTAGCTAATTAGTCATGACGATCATGGTAGCGAGTTGGGGTATAGCGGTTGCACGCATCGGAATCCGGAGTGGAGATAAAGTTCAAGAGCGTTGGAGGCGAGATTCTTTGCACAAGAGAGATAAATTGAGAAGAAATGGAAATTTCTTGGTTTGGGAATTTTCTAGTCAAAAATGGATTCCTTGTCGAATATGGAGTCCATCGGTGAAAGAATCGTGCGCATCGGAGATCGGACGAAGAAACTAGAGCAAAAACAAGGTGGTCTACTCCAGTGATTTCGGCACCCATTTGGGGCCGAAATGGGGGCCGAAATCAAGCCATTTTGGCCCGAACTAAAACATGGGTTCTGCTTGGTTTTTTCCCAGTGATTTCGGGCCGAAATCCATTGATTTCAGGCTCCATTTCGGGCCGAAATGGGGGCCGAAATCAGCCGGACTGCTCACTTTTTGAGGGTATTTTTGATACTTTTTGGGGGTTATTTTGACATTTGGAGGTTTTTAAAGCCAAGAACCAACTAACAAGTCCCCTAACACCCCAATTTGGATCAAACACTCCTTGTCTTCATCTTCTTCATCTCCAAACCCTCATGAACACCAACACACCCCAAACCCAAAACGCATCCAAATCGCAAAAATTTACAAGATTAACTCTTGAGATTTTGAGATAGTGAGCGGATTGGGTGTGGGGGAATTAAAATAGGAAGAGCTCCAAGAACTTAAATCTTCCAATTCTTTGCTTTGGAGGGGGATTCGGCCAAAGCTCAAAGAGGAACTTAAGACGGGAACACCGATGAGCACATCAAGGGTATGCTTGCTTCAACTTGCTCGAGTTTTCGGAAAATTTGGTCGACCAATTCGGTCCTTTCTTGACCAATTTTCGCGAAACCAATCCCGTAAGAATGGTACTCCGGGATCATAGGTGCCATATTCTCTCTCTTTTTGAATAATCGCTCTAGACGATATGATTCATTTTACGCAAAGTGCCATGCAACACTTGTCTATTTATATCCGTACACTTTGAGATCATGTCATTGGGGGGACACTCTAAATTCATTGATGATAATGATTATCTCAAGTGGGGGGGGGGGGTTTCACATATATTTTCTTTCCTTAACTTGCATAGCCTTGTTACATGTAGTTTAGTGAGTCGAGTTTGCATTTAGATGTCGAGTCCGTTAGTTTTGCATGTGCACGTTTAAATATTTGCATCGTATATAATTGTTGAACTTTTATTTATTGAGTGTTGCGTGAGACTTTTTCCGCACTTCATGGGGTGAGGGTTGATTTATTTTATAGGAGAATGTGCTTCGATTTGTATGATTATTCTCTATATCTTAGGTGATGAGGAGGATAGGTTGGAAAAAGCACATATATACATTGAGTACCGGGTTTTTGTTATATGTTTTACATTGAGTGTGGGGTGTCGACATTTATCGTGATTACACATTTGATTCGACACATTCCACCCCTACGTTATTTGCTTTGACGGATTGTTCTCCTCGGATATTTGCTACTACTATGAGCTCCATGTGATATATTGTGTTGTGAAAGAGAAAGAATAAAAATAAAATAAAAAAACAGAAATTGGAAGTGAACTGGAATAGGGAGCCGAAATTAAACTTCATGAAGACCGGGGAGATTAGCTATTGTTCGAGATCGCTTCTTCACATTTGTGGCCGCGAGAACAGCGTTGCACTAAGATTGAGGGAATGAGGGCCGGAGTAGTTAGATTCGGTGGGTTACTTGGATTTTGGTGAGGGAGTGTGAGAATTGGGTTTTGTGTGTTGTATCATGGCGTCTAGGACTACGCTTATAAATATCATATCCTACCCGTCCTATCAACAATTGAAACCCGTGGATAAATAGCTCGGATGGTAGGTGCTAGGGATACGTTTGATGAGTATGCAAGAGCAACTTATTGATTGTTCGTGCCCGTTCTGTCTGACGAAACTGGCCGCAAGTTATACTGATCACCAAAGTTATATAATCTTCTAGGGGATGTGAGAGCCTTATGAAATGCCCGTTTGCTTTTCGAGATTGCCCAATCTCTAACTAAAAAGAAAAAATATGTTATTTACTTTCTTGCATTGTACATAATCGAGTTGCATTGTTTATAGTCATGTAGATTGCATAGTCCAGTGTTTGAGTCGTTGTGTCTCAGGCAAAGTAAAGATATATGTGAATCTTGGAAGCAAGTGTTGCTCGAGACGAGCAAGAAGGTAGTGTGGGGGAATTTGATAGAATATTTTAGGAGCTATCTATTACTTCAATTTTACCACATTATCATGAGAGATTTGAGCCCAAAGTTAGAGAATAAATGTCGTTTTATCACTTGTTGCTCACCGTGTGCTATATTGTTAGTCCGGGCATTTTCCATGCATATTTCATTGTTATTTGTCAAATATAATCGCTTGATATGTTTTCTCATATTGTTTTGGCAGGAACGGATGCTAATCGATTGATAGGAGGCATGGAACGAACTTTGGAAACAACGGGAGCTCAAGTGGAGTCAAGAGAAGCCAAATTGGAGGAGCTTGGATGACCAGTCTGCACTATTTTGATCCTAGCTGGAGTTCTACAATTAATTTTGGATAGAGACCGGTTCCAAATGAAATTAGACTCCGAGATCTTTCCAACGATAGGTCACGGAGCTAAATCAGAGTTCGGACGAAATAGATATGGCCTATTGAAGTCAGGAGCAGATTTCAGGGGGCTATTGTGCAATTACTGAAGACTTCTGCGGGTTATGAAGAAGGACGACCTAGGGACGAAAATCATCACCAATCACGCATAGAGGGAGTCAAGAAGAAGGAGGAGAGCAACGGGACACCATTGGGAGCATCTTGGAGCTTGGGGATTGCACGGATTCGTCCACGCTTTGGCGATTTCACCGTTTGATTACTTATTCTCTTCTCTTTTATTATCTATGGAGAAACTATTGTATTGTTCATCTACTATGAGTAGCTAGATACTTTTCTAGGCTCTACGGAGATCCTAGGGTGATGATTAGACATCTTTTCCGGATTATTGTGATTGATTCATATATTAGATTCATGATTATGACGTTTCTTCACGTTTTTGGTGTATTATTAAACTACGGTTATTGACACACCTTTGTGATGAGATGAATGGCCATTAGCGAGTGATTTTGATGTATGATTGTGTTATCTTACTTAATGTTTAATTTAGTTTAGTTATTGTTCATGTTTGATGCTTAATCCTTAGCAACAATGGAGTAGCTACCCGGAATTGCTAGTACTTAGGTGGAGTGCTTGATGGAGACTTGGCCTAGGGTGATAGAGAACGTGAACACAATCCCGAATTAAAGAGACTGAGAGGTTATTTGAATAGATTTGGCCATTTGGTTAGAATCGGTGGGTGTAAAGACTACTCGTTCAACGGTGGGCCGACGGGACCAGATGTCGTGCACGTCGTTAGCCTACTAGAATGGACCGGTCGACGTAGGTAGACCGAGAGGAACCGAAGTAGACCGAGACATAGAACTGCATGAGATAGATAGAAGATTGCAGTAACTAGTTATCTGGCATAACTGAATTAGGATTAGCGTGTTTCAATACAGTATCTGAAACTGTCTAACACCCCTAGGTGATCCATAGATTGCCTAGTTTCTCCAAAATTTATTGAGAACTTCCTCTTAATTCACTTTTCTACTATTTTAGTCGTTACATACATCCACTTGTTTGGGGGGTGGCAACCTCACAATTCTCAACAATTTTTACCGGTTACTTAATCAACTCAATTAATTAGTTAGTTAAAGCTTGTTACGAGCTTGTCCTCGTGGGATTCGACAACCCGAGTATTAAAAATACTCACACTTTATTACTCGACCATGCACTTGCGTACACACGTAAGAATATGTGTCAACGTATCTGCTCGCAAGTATCGGAGACAGTTATGAGATCAGCCGCATTAATGGGACACGTAAGCCTAGGATCTCTCAGTAAGTTACCAGAGGCCGCGTGCAAGCTTGGTTGTCGCATGCGCGCGACGGGCCTTACCCTAGCCTCCAAACCACTAAGTCCCTACAAGTCCCGTGTTATGGTACGCGGGGGCCCTGTCTCGTAGCCCCCACGTGGATCAGCCCGGGTGGTGATCCGGTGTGGATGGAGCACAGCTAGGTGTGCTGGATGGCTGCCACGTGGCGATGATCCGCCTGTCTGGAAAGCAGTGTCTACACCAAGAAAGATATCTTCATCACTTCTTGCATCAAACTTACCAAGCTTGTCCTTACCATTATTGTTGACAAAACAAGTACAACCAAATGGTTCGAAGTAAGAAATGTGGGGCCTTTTTCCTTTGAACAGCTCATAGGGGGTCTTCTTCAAAATAGGTCTGATCAAGCACCTGTTAAGAATATAGTTTGCTGTGTTCACACCTTCTACCCAATAATGTTTTGGCAATCTATTTTACAAAATCATTGTTCTTGACATGTCTTCAAGAGTCCTATTCTTTCTTTCAACAACTCCATTCTGTTGCGGAGTTCTAGGAGAAGAAAAGTTGTGAGATATACCATGCTTAGAATTGAATATATCAAACTCAAGTTGATCAAATTCTCTACCATGATCACTTCTAATTGAAGCAATAGGTAGGTTTTTTAAGGTTTGAAGCTCTCTACAAAGCTTTGAAAATTTAGTGAGAGCTTCATATTTTTCTCTAAGAAACATAACCCAAGTATATCTAGAGAAATCATCTACAATAACAAGCATGGGTTGGAGTTGGAGAAGGCATGTGCACAAGGCAAGTAGACTGATGTGTCCCAACATCCTGTGCCAAAGATTTGAATCTTCTTTCAAGGCCTTGAGACACTTCAAGTATTCTTCTGCAACTTTGTTAGTTTGAAAAGTGTAAACATGTTTGATCTAGAGGCTGTGAGGATGCAATTTCTAGATTTCTCATTTTGAACCACACATTTCTGTTTGTAAAAGATAACCTTGTTGCCATTATCACAAAGCTAAGATACACTGAGAAAGATAAATTTCAAGCCATCAACTAGATATACGTCAGAAATAGAATTTTCATAATCTTTACCAACTTTACCAATACAAAGAATGCTGCATTTTCCTTTGTCACCAAGTGTAATTGATCCTTCTGATTGCTCTTTCAGTTCTGAGAATAGAGATCTATTTCCACTCATGTGTCTTGAGAAACCACTGTCCATAAGCCATTTTTTCTCTTTGATCTTGGGGACAGCCTGCAAACACCATTCACTGCCTTACCCAGCTGTTAGACCAAGTCGTGTTCTGATCCTGCAAGTTTTTCTTTAACCAATTCAGATTCTTGAAGTTTCTCAGTCAGATTAGTCTTTTGTTTTTCTAATTCATCAACTTGATGTATTGTATCAACAATACTGTCACTCAAGATAGAGTTCTCAGTGATTACTTCCTTGACTTGTGTTTTCAAGGCTTTGAAACTGGTTTTCAAGGCCTTGAAATCACTGTCAGTTTTCTTCTGAGAGATTTAAAGATACTGATTCAGGCAAACAAGGTGCAAGTTTTATTTTTCTTTCTCATGAACGTTTTCTTTCAAAACTCTAATTTCTTTCAAATATTCCTCTTCATTTAAAAAGCATTGTTCTAAGATAATCAGAGAGGGCTTCTGTTGATTTTGAAATCAAGCATTTTACCATTACCACAATGTTCTTTTCAGAACTTTCATCATGCTTGGCCATAAAGCATAGGTTGGCATGTTCTTCTTCAGATTCAGATTCACTTGAGCTTTATGAATCACTCCATGAAGCTATCATATCTTTCTTTCTTCTATCATGATATTTTTTCTGAAAGTTCGTGCCCTTCTGGTCTGACAGTCTCTGATCACATGTCCTGCATCACCAAACTCAAAATAATTCATGACTTTAGGCTTATTACCATGAGAAGAATATTTACCTTTTTAGTCTTTGCTACTGGAGGATCTGTGTCTATCTCTGCTGAAGTCCTTGTTTCCAATATTTTTCTTCATTTTAAGAATTCTGGCCAAGGCTTTAGAAATAAAAGCAAATGGATCTTCCTCATCATCTTCAATTTCAAGGCTTTGAAATGGCTCATTCTCATTTGCCTTGAGAGCTAGGTTCTTGACAACTTCTGGTAGTTCTCCATCAACTTCATTCATTGATATTTCATGTGTAAGGAGCTTCCCTTGTAGGTCAACAAGTTGAGGTGATGAGAGATCTTGAGCTTCCTCAATAGCAGTAGTCTGTGGTTCTCATTTTGCCTTTGGAAGACTTCTTAGAATCTTTCTAACCTTTTCTTCACTGGAAATTTGTTTTTCCAATGAATCAAAGTTGTTGACAATGTCAGTGAATCATTTGAACATATCTCTGATTGAATAATCTCCATTCATCTTGAATAGCTCATATTGCTTGACTTGGCTGGTTCCTTCAAAAGTCACCACAAGCTTATCCCATATCTCCTTGGTAGTCTTGCAACGTGAGATCCTGTTAAACTCATCTGCACTCAAAGCACAATATAAGAGATTCATAGCTTTATAGTTTTTGAAAATTTTTCTAACTCAATTGAAGAAAGAGAGTCTCCAGGTTTGGGAGTTCTAATCCCATCTTTCTTTGTGTAGAAAGTATGTGGACCATTCTGAATGATAGTCCATAGTTCCATATCTTGATCAATGATGAAAATTTTCATCAAAGCTTTCCAGTGGACAAAATTGTCTCCACATAAGAGAGGAGGTCTGTTAGCAGCTCTTCTTTGAGAGAAACCACCATCACCTACAGTACCCATAAACACAAGATGGTTAAATCTATGCAGTGATACAAGCTCTGATACCAATTGAAGGGTCGTACAGTAGGTAGAAGTACAGGATCAATACTGGGGGTTGAATAGAGTATGCCGACTTTTTCTAAACTTTGCAGGAATAGTGGTTTCAAAAGATTTGTAAAGAGATTCAAGGCATTGAAATGAGTTTCAAGCCCTTGGAATGAAAACAGATAGAGTAAAAAAAGAATGTCTATTTCAAGGCCTTGAAATGAGTGTCAAACCATTGAAATGAAACTGTTTTGAATGCTGCAAAATTTCTAAGTATGCAACTGAAAAGTAAATTCAAGAGACACAAGATATATAGAGTTCAGTCCACTTGGACCTACGTCTCTACCTCAGGGATCTTCTCCCTGTAGGATTTTCAACACAATTCTTATTAGTCCACAACTAAGCCCTAAATCTCAAACACGGAAAGATGCCTTACTCTGTTACAGCTTGTGGTTCTCACTAAACCACCTAGTACCTGCTCTAGCTATCTGATTAAATAAAAATTCTCTATTGTTAACCTTGAACAATCCTTGAGAATGAGAACTAATAACTATTATCAAAATGATATACAAATGACGTTCAGAAAAGAAGAACACAAAACAGATTATGCAGTGAGTGTGCAGTGTTCTTCTGAAGCTTGGATTGAGCGAAATGAATATGATTCTTTGTTGCTTGTCAATCCTTGAATGGCGTTGAGTGTCTCTTTGAATTGCTCTGCATTTTTGTGTCTTAGAATTTCTTCAGCAATTCTCCTTTTTAAACATTCAGTTTGAATTGAAGATCTTTAGAATCTTCTCAACAAACTTTCCTGAAAATTTGCTTCAAATCTTGACTCCTCTAACAGCTTCCTCCAACAGCTAGTAGCTCAGTATCTTTAGGGATGCTGATTTGATCTCGTTGGAAGTATGTTGGGAAATTTTTAAATGCAGCAGATTGATTACAGAATCAAATCATCGAGCAGTTACCATATCTGCAAAACATAAGTTAGGAAAAAGATTCCTATAAAATAGGAAACACAATATCCCTGCAAAACTTAATCAAACAGATGATATTAGATAGTGTAAACTGTGTCAAAAAAATCTTTTTCTTTCATCATCAAGTATCAGCTAATAAAGCACAGGGATTTAGAAGTTGGATTGAGATCAGAAACTCCCCTTAAGTTCATGCATATTAAGCTCAGTCAGTTTCAAGGCTTTGAAAGATGTTTCAAAGCCTTGAAATAGACAATCTATTTCAAGTCTTGACCCTCCATTGAACTTACAGATGTCTTCACCAGATCGCTCCTAGTTGTGCAATTCGACCATTTCAAGGTTAAACTAATGGTGTGTGCTGCACCATCAATTTAAGGGAGGGTATTAAATCAATCTATATTTGGGCTATTCTGCGATGGGCCCTCCCTGGGTGATAAAGCCCATTGTAGTCTCCAAAAGATTTGAAACCCAGTCAAGTCTTCTACAAGCGCAATACTGTCTTCTGCAAGCCCATTATTCCTTAGCATTTTCCTCGTATTATTTGACAGCTATAAGAGCCGTTCGGCGAAAAATAGAGCGAAAAACTCATCGGGAAGGAATTGCATGGGACTCCGACAATTTAACTGAAAAAATGAGTCACGCCTGGTTAGCACGCGAGAGGGGGAGGATTGTACGAGCAGCTGTACAAAGGACGATGGTACAAACAAAAAGATACCAGAGGACAACAAAATCACAACTATGGTACGAGCTCCATTTGGGCCAACTAAGGAAGGGACACATGCTAACCGAAAGGACAATCCAGCTGTAGATACCATTGACGACGGTGAGAACAGAATGAGGAAGAATTACAGTGATTCAAAAAAGACAAGCGTCGAAGAAGAGGTATGTCATGAAAATTTCATTCCCCTTATTCATAATGTTGATAAAGACCAATTAAGGAAAACTTGGGCCTGAAATATTTCGTAGAAGGACTTGTAAGCCCAATTAAATACAAAGAAGTGGAAGGCCCAAAGAATAAATTTGGGTAGATCACTCGGGTCTGTGACCCGGCCCTGGAAACTGAAACGGAGCTAATGATATGCCACGCTGGAAATGTGAATACACAGAGGAAATCAATCCTTATGTGGAATTACAGTTGGCCACGATCTTTAAACATGTGTTCTCACTGAAAAGAATTAGGGAAGAAGTAGAACTCACAGAAACCCTAGAAGCAGGGAGGAAAAGAGAAAATGCAGGGAAAGAGATTGTGGCTCGAGATAAAGGTACACAGATAACCTATCGACAGAAGGACAAAAGGAGAAAGAGGAAAACTTACACTACATACTGGTTTTCGAGAATGAGAAGAGGAAAAAATTGGCAAGAAAGAGGACCGCAAAGAGAAGCACAAAGCCTCAGAATGAAGTGATGTTTGCTGCGGAGGGAAAGATGGGATTTTCAGAAAGGATAGTTGAAGCATATGCACAAGGTATTGGTGAATTGTCTGATGAACTCACTCAAAACAGGGTGGTGGTGGCTGACCCAAAATAGCCACAAGCCAAATTTTGAGTCTCAGTTTGAATTGTAAGGGGTTGGGGCGACTCCCGACAATCCAGAAATTGAGACGGCTTGTGCAAGCTCATCGCCCACGTATCCTCTTTCTTATGGAGACGAAAAATAAAGAGAGGAAAGTGGATCAAATCAGAAGAAACCTAAGATATAGCAATGCAGAGTATGTCAACCCTTGTGGCGTTTCAGGGGGTTTAGCACTTATGTTGGATCAGGACGTGGAGGTTAGTATATTCTGCACAGGTGAAGGTTTAATTCACACTAGTATCAAGGTGAATAATGTGGAAGAAATTTGGACGTTTGTCTATTTCAATCCAAAATGGAGTCATAAGAAAATGGTGTGGGACTTTTTAAAAGAACAGTGTAGAAGGATTAAGATCCCCTAGTGCATAGTAGGAGACTTTAATGAAATTGGAGGGAGGACAATGATAGGCAAGGTGGAGCTCAGATTAAAAGCCGGGGAACTAGAAGATTTAACTCTTACATATCAGAGTTGGGAGTGGTGAAACACAATGTTGAAGGTCAAGACTTTACATGGTCTAACAATAGAACTACTGGCAACTTCAGGGAGAGGATTGACATGGTGCTGTGTAACTCTATTTGGTTGAGAAGAAATGCCAATTCAATCCTAAGACATGAGCCTACTGTGTGGTCTGATCACTGTGCTATAATACTGGATTCCTACCCAAGTACTATAAAGAAGAGAGCCCAATTCCACTTTGAAAAGAATTTTCTAGCTATTGATGGTTATCAACAAGTTATTGAGAAGGCTTGGGGGGAGTGATAGTAAGGATCTAGAATGTTTAAAATGGAAGGGAATCTGAGAATCTACATAATAGACCTTATTATGTGGAGTAAGAGTAATGGAGGAAATGCAAGGACGGAGATCAAAAAAGCCCAAGAAGGATTGAAAGAGATAGCCAACCTCAGCTTTCACCCAGACAGAGAAGAAGAAAGGAAAGAGATCCAAGAGAAATTGGGAAACTTATGGGGCAGAGAAGAAATTTACTAGAAAGAGAGGTCTAGAATCCAGTACCTCAGAGAAGGTGATCAAAATACTAGTTTTTTCCACTCCATTACCATATAAAGAAGAAAGTGGAATCATATTGGCAGAGTCAAAGATGGTAATGGCAGATGGTTTAATATTGAGAGTGATATTAGATACGATTCAACAATTACTTCACTCAACTATTTACTAGCAAGAATAGCAATGACTTTGAGGAAGTTACAAGACATATCCCAAGTGCTATTAATGAAGACATGAACAAAGCTCTCACAGCTACACCCACTCCCCAAGAGAATGAAAAAACTTGCTTTGATTTGGGAGCTTGGAAGGATGCAGAGCCTGATGGCTTCCAAGGAGGATTTTATCACAAGGATTGGAACATAGTGAAGGATGATGTGCGTGCAGCAGTTGTGAGCTTCTTTGAGAGTAAGCACCTTCTTCAAACCTTCAATTTGACAACCATAGCTCTCATTCCCAAAGTGGCACACCCTGAGATGCCTAGCCAATACAGACCAATCAGTCTATGCAATTTCAGGTATAAAATCATATAAAAAAATTTGGCCAATAGGCTCAAAGTGATTTTACCTGCTATAATTTCAGATACTCAATCAGCATTTGTCCCACAAACAGTTATTCATGACAGTGTTCTTACTGCACAAGCTCTCATACACCTTATCAGACATAGTCACTCTTCTGAAGCAAGGTGTATTGCCCTAAAAATGGACTTGAATAAAACATATGACTTTGTGGAGTGGAACGTTTTGCTTGATGTGATACATAAAATGGGTTTTAATGACATTTGGTGTGAGTGGATCAAAGAGCGTATCTCTACATTCAAGTACAGAGTCAAGATTAATGGACAACTCAAGGAGACCGTGATTCATCTAAGAGGTTTAAGGAAGGGTGATCCAATATCCCCCTACCTATTTGTGTTGGTCATGTAAGCTCTTTCTATAAAATTAAATGCAGGTGTAGATCAAGGTATGGTATAGGGTATTCAAATCAACAACAGTTGTCATGCCATCACACATCTGTTTTTTGCAGATGATGTGATGGTGTTTCTGAAAGCTAAGAAGAAGGAAGTTGTCAACTTCTTTGATATTTTTGTCAAATTTGGAGAAGCTTCTGGGCTGACAATGAATGCCAACAAGTCAGGTTTCCTTGCCTCCCCATCTGTGAAAGAAGATAAACTCACAACTCTTAATTAAAGACATTCTGAAAATGGAGGTGCTTTCTGAGAAGTCCATCTATTTGGGAACTTCTTTATTCTGGGGTAAAGCAAAGAAGGAAGCTCAAAATACTATGAATGGAAAAATTCTGAAGAAGCTGCAAGGTTGGAAGCAGATGTTGCTCCCCTCGGGGGTAAAGAAGAAGTAATCAAAGCCATTATTCAAGCCCTCCCAACCTATTTAATGTATGTGGTTCTTGTTATGTCAAACCACCTCACGAACGAAGAAAGAATAAAAGAAGAACACGAGTATTTTACGTGGTTCGCTAGCAAAATATTTGCTAGCTACCTCCACGGCGGAAAAGCACTCTTTATTCACTTAAGAGGAACAATTACAATGTTTTGCATACCTAATAATGTGACTAGTAGGTTCTTTATATAGTGCTAGGAAATCCCTAAAGTTTCCAAATCCGATTCGGAAACAACTTGTTTCCTAACTAATCCTCCACTGCCTTTGACTTCCAATGTTTCCTAATCAAAGTTGGAAACAATGAGTTTAGCCGCCTTTGACCAATTCAAGGCACCACTCAACAAATCTCCACCTTGAATTGAATTGTTTCGTCAACAGCAGTTGCTACTCTTTTTGCAAATAAAGCTACATCTTCTCCGCACCCAATTTGTCTCTCGTCACAGAGACTCACTGGACCCCCACCGGGTCCGACATGGCCCCTAAGGGCCTCACTGGCTCAAGATGTTGAGCAATTCCAGACAATGTTGGAACTTGCTCTCCGAAACCGGCTTGGTGAACATATCCGCGGGGTTGTCAGCAGTCCCCACCTTCATCACCTCGATCCTGCTCTCGTTTCTCAGAAAATGATACATGGCGTCGATATGCTTGGTCCTTTCATGATGAACCTGGTCCTTAGTCAAGAAAATCGCACTCAAGCTATCACAGTAGACTATCGCCTGATCTTGAAGTATCCCTAGATCATTGACCATTCCCTTAAGCCAAATTGCCTCCTTTGCTGCTTCCGTTAGAGCCATATACTCCGCCTCCGTGGTGGACAAAGTCAGCGTCGGCTGTAGCGTTGCCTTACAACTCACAATAGATGCTCCTAGAGCAAATACATAGCTTGTCATTGATCTTCTACTATCAATATCCCCTGCATAGTCTGCATCCGAGAAACCAGCTACCAAGATGTCTTCACTAGCCCCATAACATAGGCCAATGTCTGACGTACCCTTAAGGTACCTGAATATTCGCTTCACCGCCTTCCAATGGTGCCTACCTGGATGAGCCATAAAACGACTAACCACACTAACAGCGAATGCTATGTCCGGTCGAGTACAGACCATAGCATACATGAGACTTCCAACTGCGCTAGCATATGGAACCTTGGACATGTACTCCTTCTCCTCCTCAGTCTGAACGGTGTACATTCCTAGCTTGCTGTTAGTTGCCATAGGAGTATCTATTGCTTTAGCTGATAACATCCCGAATCTTGCCACGATATTCTTGATGTATCCCTTCTGTGATAAGAAAAGCTTATTCTTCTCTATAGATCTCAACTCCCAATATCTTCCGAGAAGCTCCCAGATCCTTCATCTCGAATTCCGCACTAACGGACCTCTTCAGTTCTCTAATGTCTTTGATATTTCGAGTTGCAATCAAAATATCATCCACATATAGAACTAGGTAAATACGTGATCCACCATGCAACTCTTTGTGATACACGCAACAATCATACTCGCACTTGTGGTAACCAATCTTCAACATGAAGCTGTCAAACCTCTTGTACCACTGCCTCGGTGACTGCTTAAGTCCGTAGAGAGATCTCTTCAGCTTGCACACGTGGTTCTCTCTTCCGGGAACTTGGAACCCCTCCGGTTGGCTCATGTATATTTCCTCCTCCAACTCTCCATGCAGGAAAGCTGTCTTGACATCCAATTGCTCAAGCTCTAGGTCGTGGTGTGCCACTAAAGCTAGTAACACCCGGATAGAAGTATGTCTGACCACCGGTGAGAAGATCTCGTTGTAGTCAACTCCCTTTTTCTGACTGAACCCTCTTGCAACTAGCCTTGCCTTATACTTGACGCCCTCTCCAGATGTAGTTCCTTCCTTTCTTCTGAAAACCCACTTGCAACTGACTATCTCCCTTCCCGCTGGCAATTTAACAAGCTCCCAACTCGAGTTCTTGCTAAGAGACTCCATCTCTTCTCCCATCGCGGCAATCCATTGTGCTGACTTAGAACTAGATATAGCGGCCTTGTAGGAGGATGGCTTGTCCTCTACCTCTTCCGCTACCTGTAATGCATATCCCACCATACCATCATCTCTGTATCTCGCCGGAGGCTTTATGACTCTCCTTAGTCTTCCTTCAGCAATACTTTGATGAACTGGTTCCTCTCGTGTAGACACATCCTCACTATCAGACTCTTCTGCTTCTTCCTCTTCTGCTTTTGGCGGCGGTGTAGGGATTTCGGAATCCTTAGGATCAGTAGGATCCGACTCTCCCTCCACCTTCTTCTTTGCACCTCTAAGCTCCACCTCCACGGATTTTTTCAACATATGAGACTCATTAAAGACTACACTTCTGCTAAGTATGATCTTGTTGTCTGCCCATATCTTGTATCCCTTCACACATGTTCCAAAACCCATGAATACTCCCTTCTTAGCTCTTGGTTCTAGTTTGCCATCATCAACGTGATAATAGGCAACATAACCAAATACTCTCAAATCCGAGTAATCCACTGCATTACCGGTCCAGACTTCCATAGGAATCTTGCATCCTATACCTGTGTGCGGGCTCCGATTTATGAGATAGCATGCCATGGACACTGCCTCTCCCCAGAAACCTTTAGAAAGACCTGCATTCGAAAGCATGCACCTTGCTTTCGCTAAAAGTGTCTGATTCATTCTCTCGGCTACACCATTCTGCTGCGGTGTGTGCCGAACGGTGCGATGGCTTGCTATTCCATGATCCTTGCAGCATCATCAAACTCTGATGAACAGAACTCCAAGCCGTTGTCCGTGCGCAGCCTCTTCACCTTCTTTCCCACCTTATTCTCTACTAGTGTCTTCCACTCCTTGAATCTTGCGAAGGCTTCACTCTTTTGCTTCATCACGAATATCCAAGTCATCCTGGAGTAACCGTTTATGATGCTCAGAAAATACCTATACCCGCCAATCGCCTCGACTCGAGATGGACCCCAGCAATCCGAATGGATATAATCAAGAGTATCTTTCGTTCTATGAACCGCCTTAGGGAACTTGCTACGCTGTAGCTTCCCATACACGCAGAGCTCACAAAACCCTAGGATCTTGGGCGCATGCCCGGTGAGGTAGCCTTTCTTGTGAAGTTCATGTATTCCATGTTCACTCATATGACCGAGCCTCATATGCCACAGCTTAGTTAGATCAGCTTCCTTAATCTCGGCTGAGACAACTCTAGCGGAACCTGTGATCGTCGAACCTTGCAACATGTACAAAGTCCCGCTATTGACTCCCTTGAGTATCACCTTAGAACCTTTGCAGACTTGTAGATCTCCACCTTCACCTTTGAAACTGTATCCCTTGCTGTCGAGTAGACTCAAGGAGATCAGATTCTTCTTAATATGTGGTACATGCCTGACTTGCTCAAAGTACATAACTTCCCTTCATTCGTCTTCAATCTAACTAAGCCGCTCCTAATCACCTTACAGATGGCTCCGTTTGCCATGTAGACAGACCCTCCATCTTTTTGGTCGTACGTCGAGAATAGCTCCCTGTTAGAGCAAATATGATAGGAAGCTCCGGAATCAAGGACCCACGCATCCTGAGAGTGTATGACAACATCCGCTATTAGAACGTAATCATCCTCAGACGAGTTACCTTGTTCTGCTACGGCCGCGGATCCATTCTGCCCCTGTTGACCTCGTCTCGGGCAATCTCTCTTCCAGTGCCCCTTTTCCTTTGCAAAAGGCACAAACATCCTTGGGTAACTTAGAACTTGAGAACTGCTTCTTCTTGTTCTTCTTACCCTTCTAGCTTCCCCCCGTTGCCATCAGTCCGGAAGCATGGTCCTCTATACCTGTGCCTGCACCCTTATGGCGCAGTTCCCTAGAATGGAGTGCCGATATCACCTCCTGTAGGGATAAGTCGTCCTTGTTCACAATGAACGACTGCACGAAGTTCTCATATGATGGAGGTAACGAGATCAATAAAAAAAGTGCAGCATCCTCATCCTCCACCTTCTCGCCAATATTACGCAAATCTAACAGAATTGTGTTCAATTGATCAAGATGGTCCTTGAGAGTCGTACCTTCGAGCATCCGCAGGGTGAAGAGCCTTTGCTTTAGCATCAACTTGCTAGTGAGACTCTTCGTCATGTAGAGACTCTCCAACTTGAGTCAGAGCTTCGCTGCTTCCTTCTGATCTGCGATCTCGATGATCATGTCATCCGATAAGCACAACATAATCGTTGCGTGTGCCTTCTCCTCTATCGCCTTGAACTCCGCTAATGCAACAGTCATGCCTCCCTTGTCCGCGGTCAAAGGTGCCCACAAGCCTTGCGATTTGAGCAAAGCCTCCATCTTTATCTTCCACAGACTAAAGTTGTTCCCTCCTGTGAACCTGTCGATCTTCAACATCGATCCGGACATCGTTCTTGGTGGATCATGAACTCTAGCCGCATGCTCCACCTAGATCGCAGAACCCTAGCTTTGATTTCACCAAATTGTGAAACCCTAGCTTTGCTCCGCCTTGATCTTGAAACACCGCCAAACCCGAGCTCTGATACCAGTTTGTTATGTCAAACCACCTCACGAACTAAGAACGAATAAAAGAAGAACACGAGTATTTTACGTGGTTCGCTAGCAAAATATTTGCTAGCTACCTCCACGGAGGAAAAGCACTCTTTATTCACTTAAGAGGAACAATTACAATGTTTTTCATACCTAATAATGTGACTACTAGGTTCTTTATATAGTGCTAGGAAATTCCTAAAGTTTCCAAATCCGATTTGGAAACAACTTGTTTCCTAACTAATCCTCCACTGCCTTTGACTTCCAATGTTTCCTAATCAAAGTTGGAAACAATGAGTTTAGCCGCCTTTGACCAATTCAAGGCACCACTCAACAGTTCTCCTGCCTAAATTTTTTTCAATCAAATCATAAAGTTTGTGAGAAATTTCTGGTGGGGGAATGATCCTAAAGAAAGGAAAATTGCTTGGGTGTCTTGGAATAAAATGATGAAGAAAAAAGATGAGGGTGGTATGGGTTTTACAGACCTTTCTATGACCAATGAGGCTCTTGTTGCAAATCAAGGCTGGAGGTTAGCTAAATTCCCAAACTCACTTTGTGCCAAAGTCTTTGAGAGTCTTTATTACAAAAACACTGACTTTTGGAAGGCCAGCAAGAGTAGCAATGAAGCGTTGGAGGATCCAATGCAGTGCTCCAAGTGCAGATTCCCATAACCAATCAAGAAGACAGGAAGGTCTGGATCTGGGCACAAAATGGGGAATACAATGTCAAGTCTGGTTATAGAACAACTTATAAGCTGCAGATGAAGAAGAGAAAAGGTAAAAACAAAAATCTGATCCCAAGCTCTAGTTCTGAGAATTTTGATGAGGAAAAGATCATATGAAAATTGAACATTCCTTCAAAGTAGCAATTTTTTTGGAGGGTGGTGTCACGGGCCCTCCCTTGTAGAGTCAATTTGTTAAAAAGGAGTAGAGGCACTTCTGATAAGTGCCCTATTTGTGATAATGGTAAGGTGGATGAATCCCATGTGCTATTGAATTGTGAATGGGTTACACCAATCTGGTTTGGTGCAGGTTTGTTAAGAAGAGAAGAGCATAAGGAGATCACAAGTGTTTCCGGGTGGAGTAAAGCCATTACTCAAGACTTTCAGAAAGGTGGCATAAAAATCGATTTTGTGGAAAAGGTAGTATTTGGAATATTTGGAATGGGAGAAACAACTATCTGTTTCAAAGTGTGAATTTGAACCCCATAGACGTTTTGAGAAGTGCAGAAGATTGGAGACACAGATTCCTTAAAGCTCAGAAATTTGTGGAGGTAAGTTCAAAACCCCCTAAGCCCCCTGCTATAGCGGTGAAGAATTGGAGACCACCTGATCTAGACAAAGTGAAGATTAATTCTGATGTCTGTTGGAATAGCAGCACAAAATGCATGAGCTATGCTTGGATTCTCCAAAATAGTAAGGGAGAAATTCTTGACAAAAGTGGCAGAAATATGGCTGTCTGCTTTACAAGCAGAAGCAGTTGCTCTTAAAGAAGCCCTAAAGGTGGTACACACCAGAGAAGAAGCTATGAATTTTGAAGCGGATTGCAAAGTCCTGGTTGATATGGTTAATGGCAAGAAGAATGGCTCTGCTAGTGTGATGTCCACTGTGGAAGATATCAAAATGCTGGTAAGAGTATGCAATAGTAAGGTGAAGTGGATCTCTAGACAAGCTAATGGTCAAGCAGATTTGATTGCTAATGCGACTCCCAGTAGAAGCTTAGGAGATAACTGGGTCTCTCGACCCCCAAATAATATGTTAAAAAAGACTAGAAGTGATAGTAATAGTGGGTAGGAGGTTCTTTTGTTCTTAATATATTAACTTTGTCAACAAAAAAAAAAGAGCCGTTCGGCTTCTGACCGTTGGATGAGATCCAATGGATTTATTTGGTTGTATTTATTCCTTTAGTCTCCGTCGTTTAGGTTTAATGAAATACATTGTACTGAACTTTGTTTCTTCGTATCCTTCACAGTTTCATTCTTCCTTTCGTTTCTTTCACTGCAACCATGGAGATCTAAATCTCCTTTCAGAAGGTACACTACAAGTTACCATCATTGCTATTGTTACAGTTCAGATATGTTGAAAATGTTACTGATTCATTTCACTGCCCACTGAAACTCTATTTCCCCACATTTCATCTTCTGTGTTGACTGTTGAGTAGGCTCATCAGAACTAGTTACAGTACCGAAACATCTTCGTTCTTAGCCTATGGACAGCCTCGCAGCGGTACAAGCTATCAACGGACAGGTAACATTTGCACAATCGTAGGACATATTTGTTCGACCATTTACTATATATGTTCTTCACGAAAGTCATACTTTGACATGCACAACGAGATCGTGTCACTGCAGCACATAAATAACAGACAGAAAATAAGATATACTTGTCATTTAAACTTGAAAATCATTACATTGTTCAATGCCAACTACAACTGATATGATTTATTGAGCATAATATCTATTTCCAAAGTCTGTGACACCATTTCGATTCATTCAAACTTATCAGTGTTGAACCATACGATAGATTGTTGGGACACACTCTTTGAAGCCGAAACTACAGAAGTATCAGGGCCAGCATCCTTATTATCTGCCGCGTCCTTTTTCTTTGCCTTTTCCTCAACTTTTTCCTGTAGACATGCATTACATACAGTATTAATAACTCGCATTTTCCAGGAGGAAACTGCGCGCTAATTTTTTTTTGATTTAATGACGAGCGCTCGGGATGATAAGAGAAAATATTTAACCTGCAGATACGATTTGATAATGGGCAAGAGAATAGCCCTGTAGTCAACACCTGACGCCGCCTCAAACTTAATTGATAAGTTTTCCATAACAAAATCAATCTTCAGAATCTTCATATCAGCTATGTTCCACTGCAGAAAATTACACAAACCCATCCATATATAAATCATCATGAAATAGCAGTAACAGAGGAAGTTGAAACTTGACAGAAAATTAAATTTCAGCTCTAACCAAAGGAACATACCTCTACAGACAATGATGTTCTGCTATCCTTCAGATGATTCTTAAAGAAAACATCTCGCTGCTGCCTTAAATTTCCATTTCCTGGTTCCATGGGAAACGAAGCTAGTTGTTGCTCAAACCCTTCCAGCAACCTTGAAATGACCTCAACCTCACCAGTAATTTCCTCTTTCCTGATTTTCATAAGGTCGGTGTAACTTTTCGGTTCATATGTCAGTTCCCGTCTCCTCACATCTTCTGCATCACAAACATCTCGCTGCTGCCGCAAATTTCCATTTCCTGGTTCCATGGGAAACGAAGCTTGTTGTTGCTCAAACCCTTCCAGCAACCTTGAAATGACCTCAACCTCACCAGTAAGTTCCTCTTGCCTGATTTTCATAAGGTCGGTGTAACTTTTCGGTTCATACGTCAGTTCCCGTCTCCTCACATCTTCTGCATCACAAATATCCATCAAAGAGGCCAGTGTTGTCACTAGCTCACTATTACGTGATCTGGAATTTTCCCAGTGCTTTATTAGCTCGCCAGTCTTCTTATAAGCCTGAAGAAACTCAGTAATTAGATTCTTCTTCTCCAACTTCAGATTCTCCCATAGATGTAGCTCTTCCCAAACTGAGATGACTCCTCCATGGAACAGCCATTCCATAAACGCTTTTGACTGATCCAGAAGGAGACGTGATCTGTCATCACTGAAAACAATCTTTTCCTCAACTTCAACCTCTGTTGCGTTACTAAGAGCAGTAGCAAAGCGACCATCTTTGTCCGGCAACTCCTCAATTGAATCACAGGCATTAGAAAGAACACGGAAGAAGTCCAGAAGCCATTTTAAGTCTGTTTCACTTAAGAAACACAGAGGGATGTGTGATCTCTCAATCTTGGGGAGGTGGTGGTGATACGACGGAGGTAGGACGGTTTTGAGTTCCTCTGTGGCGAAGTTCGTTACAGTCGAAATGTTGTTTGGTGTCAAACACTGTTTTCTCATCAGGTCAATCAACGTGTTGCGGATTTTATCTAGAAGTGTAGCGCGCTGAGGATGATTAGCAACTGGCCAGTTCTGGTTCGCAATGTCTTTGAACGAACAATCTTCGGCGAGTTTCTCTATGACAGTGAGTGCATGAAGAAGATTCAACGGTTGCCACTGAGCATCAAGAAGCAGTGTTCCCCATTGAACGACTAGATCGTAGTCGTTGTGTGGGAAACTACGTACCCCGCCGCCATGCATCTCCATAACATGCACTACATGCGTTTCAGCGTTCGTCGACGTATTATCGCAATACGAACACGGCCAAGCCTCCCAAGAGTTGTTCTTCTCGCCGTAGAAGACAGCGTCATTGAACGTCTCGATCAGGGAATCAATTTTCTGGAGATGCGAATAGTTTCTGCGCAGAAAGTTTCTCAAATCTTCAACTCCTATTTGGATAAACTGTTTCTTGGCTTCTGGAGTGATGGAGTCCCAAAAGGATTGAAGGTGTGGGAGTTTCTTCTGTAGAATCGCCCCTTGTTTAACTTTGGCTTCAATCTTCTTTCTCCTTTCAACTAGGTCCTCGTTGACGTTGAGTATCTCCTGCTTTGGTACTTCCGGCTCTTGCTCCTTGGCACCAGACTGATCAATGCGTAACCGGAATGATTCCCAGAGTAAATTGGCATAGTCGGAGACTGTAACTGAGGAAGAACCGCCTTGCCCACTGGACTCAACTTCTTGTCTCAGAGATTTAGGAGACGGGGTATCGGACTGCATTGAGCGGCGCTTGTTGTTAGTCTTGGACTTCATTCTGATCAGTAAATGCTGTTGTTTAAACTGAAGAAAAAGACTGATTGTGAGAGGTGAGTGATACGCTCCTTTCGTTGATTCATATAGGGATGAACCGTCAGATTGAATTGAGTAGTTGCGTAACGGTACAGCATAACCGTTCGAGGCTGAAGTATGCGACGGTACATTCAAAATACGCTTGCTCTTTTTGTTTTTGTTTTTGTTTTTTTTTTTTGTTTTTTTTTTTTTTTTTTTTAATGCTTGTTCTTTTCTTGTTTCAAAAGAAAAATGCTTGCTCTTTTCTTTTTCTTATTTTTCTTTTTTGCTTTTATGGAAATAAAATACGCCTTTTTTAGATAACACGCTTCTTTATTCAACAAATACGCTTTGTTTGTTTAATTATTTCAAAAAAAAATACGCTTTGTTTAGGATTAATATGTTTTTTTTAGAAAAAACAAAATACGCTTATTGAATAAATACTCTGAAAAACAAATTTTCTAAAAAAGGCCTATTTACCTTACTTCATCTAATTACAAAAACAAATAAGCTTTTTTTAGGATTAATTATTGCAAAATTGCATTTGAGTGTCACGTTTACTTTACTTCATCAATGTCAAAAAAATATAAATCAAATGAACATTTACTATTATTATTTTTTTGAGAATTGAAATTTCATTAATTGGCGGTATTGAAACCCACACCGATTACATCTATAAGTCGAGTCCATTCGGGTGTGATTCCTATCCAAATTCTAGTATTTTCCGACTTTTGCACAAGCATGGGCCATTTTGTTTGCTGATCTCGGGCACCAAGAGAGTGTAACTTGTTGGAAGTATGTAACTATTTGAAGACAATCCTGTATGCATGACTTCCACTTCGCCATTGATGTCGTCAACCAATTTTTGTAAATCTGACTTCCACCTCAATCTTTTGGAACCCCATTCTTCGAGCCAGTAACTTACCTTCTCGCAAAGCTCACGCTTCTACTACCTGCACGGATACGAACCCACGAACCGGAAATGTTATAGCCGCAAGAATTCTCCCGTCTGAGTCCCGAATAACTGAGCCGAGAGCACCTTCTTGGTCATCTTCTTTCCAAGCAGCATCTGAGTTTAGCTTCACAACCCATATCGGCGGTCGTTTCCATGAACCCGAAACCGGTCTGGGATGTTGATGTGGATTTACATTAGCAACCGACTTGGCCGTGGGCATCTCTTCAATTCTTGAATGCACTTGCCTAATTATTGCATCTTCGCCGATGGTCTGACCTTCAAAAGGCAAACATATTTCGGCTTCGCCATAGTACCGCCATGGTACTGCCATAGTCACAGTAAACAACCTCCTTTTAGCTATTGGAAGCTCTAAGGATGCTTCGATAAAGTCTTTTATGTTCCGACTCCTAGCATGTAAGGAATCCACATCCAACAGCTTGTTCCAAACACGATTAGTTCTTTTGCATCGCATAAATATATGAGCTTCTGATTCCTCTTCCTTCCCGCACCAAGTACATATGCTTGGGACATCAATTCCCCTTCTAATCAAATTAGTTTTTGACGGAAACGATTCGTGGAAAGCTCGCCAAACCGTAAACATATCATTATGTTGGATTTCCAAAGACCAAAGATTAACAAGCGCGGCTTGCTTGACCGTCCTGCACTTCGTTGGACAGCTTCTCGAGTCACACTTATGCCGCCACAAAGTACCCAGATTTCACCGTGTAGTTTCCTATTTTGAAATAAAACCATACCCACGCATCCTCCTGTTCCCTCGTAGGAAGAATAATGGATTGTACTGCCATAACATCTACCACATTCAATGTTGCACCCCTTCGATCTTCATCTCACTGTCGTGTATGTCTGTTAATCAAATAATCCACTATTATGTGACTACGACCCTCACTAGGTGTCACCACTTTGAAGGAGGCTGGTCTCGGAATCCAATGATCATGAAAGACATCCACCGTACGACCATTCCCAATGCCTTTGCATAAGCCTCTTTCCAGTATTGTCTGTCCCGCATAGATAGCCATCCAAACCAGTGAAGGATTATCGCCCTGTCGTAAGAAGTCAGACCCCCCAAATATTTATTCATCAGCACACGAGCTACCAGAGAATGTGGGTTGTTAATTTAAAGTTTGTAATGTAAGTAGATAGACGGAATTAAATACTCTAGAGGGGGGGGTTGAATAGAGTATGGAAACCTTTGCTCAAAAACAGTCTCTTAAAACTTTAATCCTATGTGCACCTGAATTCTCAAAGCTTTGAAAAAGATTTGAGAAGCTTGAGATGTAACTGCAGCTCACAGAAGCTTCAAAGCTTTGAGATTGGAAATCCTCCAAAGCTTTGGAGCTGTCTGTTTTAAACTGGAAATAAGCAGTAAAGTAAAACAGTAAAGAACACAAGGATTTTTATAGAGTTCAGTCAAAATTTGACCTAGTCTCTGCCTGAGGGATCTGATCCCTCCAGGATTTCAACACATTTCTTATTAATCACCCAGATTTAGCCTTAAATCTCAAGCCTATGTGAGCTACCTTACACTTATACAACTTGTGATTCTCAACACATCTAGTAAAAACTACAAGATGTTGGAATAATAAGAACGTCTTGTTGTTCACTTGAACAACTAAACTTCTAAGTTTTATGAGGTTTAGAAACAATAAAGAATATATAACCAATACAATACATATTGAATAACACAGAGGAGATAAGCAATGAAAGGGGAGTAAGCAGGTAGAAATGCAGCACAGATACTCTAGAAGGGGGGGGGGGGTGAATAGAGTATGCCAACTTTTTACTAAACTTGCAAATATAAGAGTTTTCTGTGAAGAGAAATGAAGTTCAAGGCCGTGAACAGTTTCAAGACTTTGAAGAGACAGTTTAAGTAAAAACAGGTAAGTGTTTTTCAAGGCCTTGAAAAGAGTTTCAAACTCTTCAAAATATACTAGTTTGAAAGTAGTTTAAAACAAGTATGAGAATAAAATGATAAATGCAAGAGACACAGGATTTATAGAGTTCAGTCCACTTGGACCTACGTCTCTACCTCAGGGATCTTCTCCCTGCAGGATTTTCAACACAATTCTTATTAATCAAAAGCTAAGCCCTAGATCTCAAGCACAGAGATATGCCTTACGTGTGGTTCTCACAAACCTATCTAGTACCTTCTCTAGCTAACTGATTAACTAAGAACTCTTTATTTTTTACTTTGAACAATCCTTGTGAACGAGATATAGAAGTAGTATAATAATGATATACAAATTAAGCTCAAAATAGAAGAACAGTGGAAGTGGAACTGTAGTGAAAATGCAATGATCTTCTATGAGATGGATTGTGAGAATGATGTGCTTCTTGTCAATCCTGAAATGTGTCTCTCTTTTTTCCCGTTGAGTGTTGTTGTTGTTGATTCAAAATGAGCTCTATTTATACAGTTCGGATGTTTTGCAAATTTTCCCTGATTTTTAGCAACGAACTTCCTGTTTTGTAGGCAACATCTTTGACTCTTTTAACAGCCTTCTCCAACGGATATTTGATCATAATCTTCAAAGATATTGTTCTCATCTCGTCTTTAAACAAATTGAGAAGATGTCAAGAGTGGCTGACTGATCACAGAATCACATTCTCTCAATGTTTCCTTTCCTGCAAAACTCAGGTTAGGAAACCAATCCTGCAAAATAGGAAATGAAATTTTCTCTGCATAACTAAGTCAAACAGGTTAATTAGATGAGGTCTAAGTGAATCAAAAGGTTTTGTATTTCATCATCAAGTAGTAAGAGATCAAATATAGGGATGGGAGAGTTAGATCTGGTTCATAAGAACTCAGAAAAGCTCCCCCTTAGAGTATGCATACAGCTTAGACATTTTCAAGGCTTTAAATGCTGTTTCAAGGCCTTGAAATAGCTCTGCTATTTCAACCCTGTGAAACTTGTGATTCAAGGCTTTCAAAAACTGGTTCAAGGTCTTGAAATAACTCTGTATTTCAAGCCTATGAAACCTGTGAACTTTCAATCTCCCCTTTGATGAAAGACAAAACCACAATCTGTTTGATCCTTAGTTTCTGCAAAAAATACTTATTAGCCACAGTACAAAAAGTAATAACACATAGGTTCCAAAAAGGATCCAACTTATTCAATAAAAAACTTAAGCAGAAAAACACATAAGTCTCAGATGATACCTAATGACCAAAAGATAGGTCACTAAAAACATGAAAACAACCTAAGATTTCTCCCCCTTTTTGACTTCTATAAAAAAGAATGAGAAAATATTGGATCAAAGTCTTTGGAAAATTTTGAAAATAAACTTAAGAAAAGAGTGGGAAAGAAAGAATAGGGAAGAGTTTATGAGGTTGGGTCTTCATCTCCATCATGTTCTCCTTCTTCTTATTCACTTTCTTCCTCATTTGCCTGTTCTTCTGCAGTCTCTTCATTCATTCCATCAGTTTCTTCTTCAGCCTGATCTTCAGTAGTAACAACTTCTGGACTGATTGACTTTTGAGATTTCTTTTTTTTCTTCTTGATATTTATCAGTAGTGCATCTGAATCAGGACTGGCCACTTCTTCTCCCTCTTGAGCAACTTGTTCATCTATCACCTGCTTTCCTTTGTCCTTGCCTTGAGCAGCCTCTTCCTGGTTTGAGTGTTCACTGGGAAAATTCATGTCAGAACCATCCTTCTTGAGACCTTCTCCAGATTTAAAGACATCCTCTGGGACATCACACACAGTCGTGCTTCTGAAGATGGTCTCCACCATGTATTTTACCTGTCTGAGATCAGTATCAAATCCATACTAATTTTCTTTGATTTCACCAGAGTCCATATCTAAACCATCAAGTCTCTGAACAATTGAAGACCAATCAGGAGGCTGTGAGGTCTAGCTTGAAGTAGGAGTCAAGGTCTTGGGCTTAAGAAACTTCTTTGCACCCAATTCTTCTTTTGTCAACTCATAATACAGCTTCCAAGTTTTTTCCTTGGTCTTTACCACTCCAATCTTCTCAAATGCTTTATCATTAAGCAAACCAAACCTATAAGTGATAGACTCTTCACCAGCAGTTGGAATCTTAAGGTGTTGGAAGAAAAGTGTGAGCAAATTTGCATAAGGTAAAGGATCAATGTCATACCCATGCTTTCTCATTACATGCTTTGGAAGATCAATGTCATACCCATGCATAACCAGATACATAATGTATAGCACCCTCTCAGGGAAACTCCTTATAATTTTCCCTTGGAAAAATACATCTCATCAAGATAGTGAATAAAACCTTGGCTTCAACATTTAACACAGAGTGTGTTAATTGTTTGGATTAGGTAGGAGTGTTGGGTAGAAAGAACTCTTCTTTTGCTAATTTCAAAGCTTCACTCTTGGGAGGTTAATTGGTTGTGTCATACCGTTTAGGACAGCCTAAACAGATTCAAACTCAGCATGATCTAGCTCCATATTGACACCAGCAACTCTGGTCTGAATAACTAGATGAGCAGTGTTCTTAAGTTGCTTCATGTTAAGGTAGAAAAATCTGGTAAGTCTTGGATAGGCAAGCTCAGGAGGGTTTAACATGAACCAAAGCGAGCTTTTCTTTAATATTGTGATGCGATTGAGATTCATTCCAAGTAACATAAGAAGACTGACCAAGCTACAGAAATCAATAGACCTAGAGGCAAAACCATCCAACCACTGACCTTTGGAAGTTTTTGTGATGAACCAAGATTCATCAGGAGCAGAGTTCTTTGATAAGATCTGCAAGGCTCTTACCACATTGTCTTTTGGTTCTTCCACTGTCACCTTTTCTTTTCCCTTTTCAGCTTGAGAGGCCTTCTCCTTTTTCTTCAGCTTCTTGGGACTGGAGATCTGTTTTTCTGGTTGCTTTTCTGCAAAAGTTTTCTCTTTATTCTTCTGCTTCTTGTCCGAAGATGGTGTCACAACCTTCTTAGGTTTCTTCTTAGGTGGTGGAAGTTCTGTAACTGCTTGCACTGGGAGTCCTAGAGCTTGAATCCCCACTGATTGTTTGAACTTCATCCTCAACTGTCTTTCTTTTCTTCTCTGCACTAGGCTTCGAATCACCAGCCATCTTGATTCTATCAGAGGCTCTTCTTGTGCTCATTAGGGTTTGGAGAAGAATAGAGAGAAGTAGAATTGATACGAAGGGAAGGAGAAGAGAAGAGGATAAATACTAAAAGAGTTTGAGTGTAAAAAGGAAACTGCAATATCTTTATGATCTCAAAAGATTTGTATTGAACAGAGAAGATTCAATTCTTTGAAGCCGTTGGAAACAACTATTTTAATACTATACTTGGCTGGAAAAAGATTTTGAAAAATGTAGGGGAAATATTGAGTAAATATCTACAAAGATAGCACCCAATACTGAATGATCCAAGAGTTATTGATCTATCGGTTAAACAGACTTATTTTCAAGGCTTTGAAAAGGCTTTCAAAGTCTTGAAACACTGTTTTACTGAAGAAAAAAAAAATCAAAAGTTTGAATAGATTTTCAAGGCTTTGAAAATCAGTTCAAACCTTTGAAAACACATAACAACTTACCTTCCTAACCTTGTACTCCCCCTAAACCAATGCATCTTTATTTAGCATACCCAATTCCATTATTAGAATTGAAAATCTTTCATCTGGCAATGGTTTAGTGAAGATATCTGCAAATTTCATGTTAGTAGAAACAAATTCAAGAACAATATCACATTTCTCAGCAAGATCTCTGATGAAATGCTGTCTGACATCAATATGTTTGATCTTGAATGCTAAACTGGATTCTTTGTGATTGATATTGCACTTGTGTTGTCACATTTGATAGGTACTCTCATGAAATCAGATATAAGATCTCTCAACTGTTGAGCAATCCACAATACTTGTGAGCAACAGGATCCAGCAGCTATGTATTCAGCTTCAGCTGTTGATAAAGCAACTGAGTTTTGTTTCTTGGAGTGCCAACTGATCAAGGAGGATCCAATGAATTGACAATTTCCTGAAGTGCTTTTTCTATCAACTTTGTAACTTGCAAAGCATGCATCTGAATATCCACACAAATAAAAGTTAGAGTGTCTTGGATACCAAAGCCCTAAGTCTTTGGTACCATTTATATATCTGAAGATACTTTTCACATCATTTAAGTGTGATTCCTTTGGATCAACTTGAAATCTTGCACACATACATAAACTGAACAAGATATCTGGCCTACTGGCAGTAAGGTATAGCAATGATCCAATCATAACTCTATACTCTTTCACATTGACACTCTTACCAGATTCATCCTTATCTAAGGACAGTGTAGAACTCATAGGGGTCTTGATTTCTTTGGATTGAGACATATTGTACTTGTTTAACAAGTCCCTAGTGTACTTGCTTTGATGTAGAAAGATGTCGTTCTTCATCTGATATATTTGAAGTCCAAGGAAGAAGTTCAGCTCTCCCATCATGCACATTTCAAATTCCCTGCTCATAAGACTTGAGAATTCTTTGCATAATAGATCATTTGTAGCTCCAAATAAGATATCACCAACATAAATCTGAACTACAAGTAAATCTTTCCCATGAGTCTTTATAAAAAGGGTTTTGTCTACTAATCCTCTTTTGAAATCATTTTCAAGTAAAAATTTTGACAATCTTTCATACCAAGCTCTTGGAGCTTGCTTCAAACCATAAAGAGCTTTGCCAAGTTTGTAGACGTGATCTGAAAACTTGTCATTTTCAAAACCAGGAGGTTGTGCAACATATACTTCTTCTTGCAAGTATCCATTCAAAAATGCACATTTCACATCCATCTGAAAAAGTTTCATGTTCTTGTAGGATGCAAAGGCAAGTAAAATTCTAATTGCTTCTAACCTGGCAACAGGAGAAAAAGTTTCCTCATAATCAATACCTTCTTCTTGGTTGTAACCTTGAGCAAGTAACCTTGCTTCGTTCCTGATCACTTTGCCACTTTCATCCAATTTTTTCTGAACACTCAGACTGGTTTTTTAGTGGGGGACTAGGTTCCACACCTTATTTCTTTCAAACTCATTGAGTTCACTTTGCATTTCTATAATCCAGTCCGCTTCTTGTAATGCTTCCTTCATAATTTTAGGTTCTACAAGAGAAATAAAAGCATTAAAAGAACAAAGATTCTTCGGTTGTGATCTTGTCTGTGTACCAGTGGTTGGATCAGAGATGATGTTGTCAGCTGGATGAGATGAAAGATATTTGAATCTCTTTCTTGGAGACCAGGGTTCAGGCTCTCCATATTGCTTCTCTGGTCTTGAAGTAGTAGCCTGATCACTCTTGTCTTTTTGATCATCCTTATCAAGGCTTTGATCTCTATTTTCAAGGCCTTGAGACATATATTCAAGGTTGGCTTATGTTTCCTTCTGAACCTTTCTTGAAACCAAGTGAGTTTTCAGTTTCTTCTTCTGATTCATGCTTGTTCAGATCCAGGTCTGCAAAACTTTCACTCAAAGAACTGTCATTGCTTTCATGAAAAATAACATGAATACTTTCTTCAACCATCTTGGTTATTTTATTATAAACTCTATAAGCTTTGCTAGTCAGAGAGTAACCAAGAAAGATACCTTCATCACTTCTTGCATCAAACTTACCCAATTCGTCCTTTCCATTGATGTGGACAAAACATGTGCATCCAAAGGGCTTGAAGTATGAAATGTTTGGCTTTCTCCCTTTGAATAGTTCATAGGGGGTCTTCTTCAGGATAGGTCTGATCAAGCACATGTTCAAAATATAGTTTGCTGTATTCACAGCTTCTGCCCAATAGTGTTTTGGCAGCTTGTTTTCTAAAAACATTGTTCTTGACATATCTTCAAGAGTCATGTTCTTTCTTTCAACAACTCCATTTTGTTGAGGAGTTCCAGGAGCAGGGAAATTGTGAGAGATACCGTGCTTAATATAAAATAAAACAAATTCTAATTGATCAAACTCTCTACCATGATCACTTCTGATTGAAGCAATATGTAGGTTTTTCAAGGTTTGAAGTTCTCTGCAAAGCTTTGAAAATTCAGAGAGGGCTTCAAATTTTTCTTTCAGAAACATAACCCAAGTAAATCTAGAATAGTCATCTACAATAACTAGCATATACTTCTTACCTTTTGGAGTTGGAGTCCTCATAGGACCACAGAGATCCATGTGACGCAATTCAATAGCTCTAGTAGTACTTACAAACTTCTTTGGCTTGAATGAGCTTCTAGTCTACTTACCCTGAGCACAAGCTTTGCATAATTCATCATATTTGAAATTGATGGATGGAAATCCTCTTACCAGATCTTTGGAGATCAATTTGTTCAAGGTATGCAAGCTGATGTGACCAAGCTTTCTGTGCCAAAGCTTTGAATCCTCTTTCAAGGCCTTGAGGCACTTCAAGATTTTACCTGATGCTTTGCTAGTCTGAAAAGTATGAACATTGTTTGATCTAGAGGCTGTGAGAATGCAATTCCCTGATTTTGCACCACACACTTCTCTTTATCAAAGATAACCTTATTACCATTGTCACAAAGCTGAGATACACTAAGCAGGTTAAATTTCAAGCCATCAACTAGATATACATCAGAAATTGAGTTTTTAGAATATGTATCAACTTTACAAATACCAAGAATGTTGCATTTGCCTTTGTCACCAAGTGTAATTGAACCTTCTGATTTCTCTTTCAATTATGATAATGGAGATCTCTTTCCACTCATGTGTCTTCAGCGACCACTGTCCATAAACCACTTATGCTCTTTGACATTGGTGATAACCTGCAAACAACAGTCACTGGCTAACCCAGCTGTTATACCAAGTGTGGAAGTTGGACTCATATTCAGGATCAACCATGTTAGGTGGTCTGACCCATTTAGGAACCCAAATCTGTTTGACTTGTCCCTTGAGTTGAAATGGGAATGTGTTCCTCATTATGTGAGGGTCTCTTCTTCTGAAAGGACAAGTCTAACATGACCAATTTTATTGCAAAAATGACACTTAGGAGAAGTTTTGTTTCCGGCTTTCACAAATATGATATTGTTCTTTCTTGGAAAATTTGGATTGTATCCAATCCAGTTTTGTGAACAGACTTTGAACTTTCTCCAAGAATCAAGTTCAACTTGTGTTCTGAGTCTGCAAGCTAAACTTTTACTAATTCAGATTCTTGGAGTTTCTCAGTAAGAGTAGTCTTTTGTTTTTCTAATTCATCAACTTGATGTCTCAGATTAACAAGGCTATCACTCAGTAGAGATTTCTCAGTGACTACTTCCTTGACTTGTGTTTTCAAGGCTTTGAAACTGGATTTCGGCCTTGAAATCAATGTCCGTTTTCTTCTGTGAGATTTCAAGATTCTGATTTAGAAAAACAATATGTAAAATCTCTTTTGCTTGCTCATGAACTTTTTCTTTCAAAACTCTAATTTTTTTCAGATAGTCATCTTCATTTAAAAGCATTGTTCTAAGATAATCTGAGAGGGCTTCTTTTGGTTTTGAAATCAAACATTTTACCTGTACCTCATTGTTATTTTCAGAACTTTCATCATGCTTGGCCATGAAGCATAGGTTGGCATGTTCTTCTTCAGATTCAGAGTCACTTGAAGTATCTGAATCACTCCATGAAGCTATCATAGCTTTCTTTCTTCTATCATGATCTTCAGGAAGTTCTTGCTTTTCTTGTGTGGACAGTCTCTAATGAAGTGTCCTGCATCACCACACTCAAAGCAGTTCATGACTTTTGATTTATTATTTTGTGAAGAAGACTTACCTTTTGTAGTCCTTGCTAATGGATGATCTGTGTCTTTCTCTGTTGAAGTCTTTGTTTCCAAATTTTTTCTTCATCTTAAGGATTTTGGTCAAGGCTTTGGAAATCAGTGTTGGGTTTTGACATAGGTAACGCAGTGGAATAACAAAAATTTCCTACTCAAAGCCCACCAAGGATCACAGGAAGAGACAATCATAAAATGATAAGAGCATAGAAAATGTGTACCTTTTGGTTCAGGAGATCACACGAAGAATAGTGTCTTCGTCTCTACAGTTGATCCACGCCTAGAGTTGAGATATTGATCTTCCTTCTCCTAGTGCTAGCTTGGACTGGAGGAAGAGGAATAAGGAATCACACAGCGAAGAACAAAGAGAGGGTTCAGCCTCTCTTTGTGGCCGACGTGTAGGGGGCGGACGGCAAGGGGTTTCAGCCACTTGTTGTCTTGCTCTCTCTCTTGTTTTCTCTCCCACTCACTTATTTTATGATCATTAGTTGTGGGAAGGAAGCTAGGAGCATCCTTTATATAGTCCAACAACTCCTTGTTAACTACATAAAGGCCCTTCCTAATCCTACATGAACTTGGATTAGTCCCTTCCTTGCATATTAGTCCTACTAAGTTTTCAAGGTGTTGCAAAGTGATCATTCCTATTAATTAATCATATTAATTAATTCCAAATCTAGTTCAACCCTATTAGGCGTGTGACCCCATAGGTTCTACTTAGTTTGTAGTAACTTATTACTAACATGGAGCGGTGTCTAGAAACACATCCATGCTACCCAACTAATAGATATAAGTCAGTGATCCCGACAAACCTTTGTGCCCAATATCACATATTGCGTTATCCCTTTGTCTCTATCCGAATTGGAAACGAGACATAATAGTCACACTCGTATATCCAATCCATAGTTTCTCGATCCTGGGATTATGCTTATGCAAGAAGATAACATCAATATCTCCATATTGATTTATCAGAGTCTGGCCAGACATTCAATAAGCATCATCCCTCGAGTGGCCAAGGATATTTGCTCCCATTATGTGGGAGGGAAAAATCCTCTATACATCACAACGATCTCTAAGCTTGCTTCCTATCATGCCCGATAGCTATCTTTATAGTTTCCCGGTTAAGGCGCAACGTTGGATAACATCAAAGTATGATATTTCACAACTAGAGTATCTAGTGACTTCAATTCTAAGGATTACAATATAATTGGCACTACGAGAAGCGATTGTGACTTTAACATAATCTTATGTATCCTTCTCGTCGTGGGTGAATCCAGTATGCCATTACTCCTAATGCATACCCATGTGTTCGACTTGATGTCTCCATATCAATCTACACACATACTAGTCTATATTTGATTGTCCTATTAGCCAGTATAATGGACTAGGGATATTTAAGATAAACAACACATTGTATCTAAGGACTTCGTTATATTAAATATCATAATAATTAATAAATGAATATTCTAGCCAAAAAATTTCATACTAAATATAGATTGCCTCCAAGGCACCTATTCCAACAATCAGAGCAAATGGATCTTCATCATCATCCTCAATTTCAAGGCTTTGAATTTTCTCATTCTCTTTGTCCTTGAGTGCTAAGTTATTGACACCTTCTGGTAGCTCTCCATCAGCTTCATTCATGGATATTTCATGTGTCAGAAGCTTCCCTTGTAGGTCATCTAGTTGGAGTGATGAGAGATCTTGAGCTTCCTCAACAACAGTAGTCTTTGGTTCCCATTTTTCCTTTGGAAGACTTCTCAGAATCTTCCTCACCTTCTCTTCATTGGAAATATGCTTTCCAAGTGAATCAAGGTTATTGACTATGTCTGTGAACCTTTTGAACATGTCTCTGATTGACTCATCTACATTTATCTTGAATAGCTCATACTTGTTCCTTCAAATGTCACCACAAGCTTATCCCAGATCTCCTTGATAGTTTTACAGCCTGAAATCTTGTTGAATTCATCCGTACTCAAAGCACAATACAAGATGTTAATAGCTTTGAAATTTTTAGAGAATTGTTCTAATTCAGATGAAGAGAGAGAGTCTTAATATTTGAGAGTTTTAATCCCATCTTTCTCTGTATAGAAAGTGTGAGGTCCATTCAGAATAATTTTAAATAGCTCTATGTCTTGATCAATGATGAACATTTTCATCAAGGCTTTCCAGTGAGCAAAATTATCTCCACAAAATAGAGGAGGTATGTTAGCAGCTCTTCCCTGTGAGAAACCACCATCACCTGCAATACTCATGATCACCATATGGTTAAATCTATACAGTGATTCAAGCTCCGATACCAATTGAAAGGGGAGTAACCAGGTAGAAATGCAGCACATATACTCTAGAACGGGGGGTTGAATAGAGAGTATGCCAACTTTCTGCAAAACTTTCAAAGATAAGAGTTTTCAATGAAGAGCAATGAAGCTCAAGGCCTTGATAACAGTTTCAATCCTTTGAAGAGAAATACAGTTTCAAGGCTTTGAATGCTGTTTCAAGGCCTTGAAATAGCTATTCTATTTCAACCCTGTGAAACCTGTGATTCAAGGATTTGAAAACTAGTTCAAGGCCTTGAAATAGCTCTGTATTTTAAGCATGTGAAAACTGTGAACTTACAAGCAAGTTAAGCTTGGAAGTGTTCTTCAGATTGATGAGTAATCTTCAGTTCCTGCAGATGTTGATTTGCTTGATTGTATGAAGAGTTCTGTAATTGGATCTCTCTGATTGTAAATGCTCTTTAATTCCCCCGTTGATAAGATACTCTTTGTCACTACTTTATTTGAATTTCAAACACTGGTCTTTTATCAACAACCAGCAACAACTTCTGAGAGATTTTAGGAACTGATTTCCAGGAAATCCTCTCCTCTGAGATGCTTCTTTAAACAGCTATCTTTGAATAGATTTTGAATTTGATTTATGGACGTTTGAACTACCAACAGTCCTGCACAATCTCAGCAACATAGATCAAGCATAATCTAGACAAAATAGGTACACAATATATGATCTATTATACAATAAGTTCCTGCATAAACCCTAAGTGATTTCGCCTTAGAAAAATTCTGAATAACTTGGCACATGTGAATATCATTGAAAGATAAGATAGATATCAAAATGATATGTTAAACTAACTCCCAATCCAATATTAAATCCATCATACTCATCATGCACACATACAACAGTTAAGCAGTTATGATCATAAAAGCAATCTCAAAGCTTTGGAGCTTTGATCATCAGTTCATACAAAGAAACCTGCAATTAGCAAAACTAGTTCAATCCTTAGCATTAGCTTGAAGATATTTGATAGAGACAATAATAAATGATTGAATCACCATTCAATCAAATCTTCAAGCATGCAAACACGAAAACTTTTAAGAAATTGAGGCAGTTAATATAAGCAAATAGTATCTCAAAGCTTTGAAGCTTTGAGACTTATAACAGTTCTGATCCTTTTGGCTTTCATCATCAAAGATCAAACTCCCCCTGAGTTTGTAAACACATTTAAGTTCAATAGTATGAACTATCATTAATGATCCTCCACCCTTGTTTAGCTAGCAAATCCAAGTTAAAAGATTCAAATTCCCTGAATCCCAAGCCCATTTCATGTTTGAAATTCTTTATCTTGTCCCAGGAAACCCAACATAGACTATTATATTTCCCATGTTTTTTCCACCAAAATTGGGGTATCAATTTCTCAATCTGGTCACAAAATGAGTGTGGAGTCAAGAAGCAAGACATTGTATATGTCGGGATAGCCTGAATAACAGCTTTAATTAAAATCTCTTGACCTGCAGTAGGTAAATACTTTTTGTTCCACCCATACACTCTTGCACTTATCTGCTCCGAGATACCATAGAATTGCGCTGTCTTTGATCGCCCAATCTTGGTCGGAAGTCCCAAGTATATTTCAAAAGAGGGAACACAAAGAACCCCGAAAGGCTGGCATAGCTCTTCCTGTATCTCCGTCGAAACATTGGAAGAGAACATCACCGCGGATTTCTGTAAATTAATTTTTTGACCCGAAGCCAACTCATAATCTTTCAGAATGTTCATCAAAGCAGAAATCTCACTCGGGGTCGCCTTTGTAAAGAAAATGCTATCATCGGCTAATAGGAGATGCGAAATCGACGGGCCTCCTCTAGATTCTTTGATAGGAGTAATAGTTCGTTCTCTACTAGCCCTTACTAGAGAATGCGACAAACCTTTCGTATACATCAGGAAAAGATACGCTGACTGGGGACAACCTTGTCGAAGGCCGCGATGGGATCTGACATGGCCCAAGACTTTTCCGTTTCGCACAAATGAAAAAGTAAACGATGTAATACAACCCATAATCATCTCAACAAATCGCGGACTCAGTCCAGCTTTTGCCATAATTGCACGCAATAAGACCACTCAACCCTGTCGTATGCTTTGCTTATCTGCCTTTAAATCCATAAAACATGGTTTCCCCTTCATTCGCGTAGTCATAGTATGTATGACCTCAAAAGCCACAAATGTGTTATCGGATATCAATCGACTTTGCACGAAAGCACTTTGAAAGGAAGAAATGATGCTATTCAGAATTAATTTCAATCTATTCGCTATTGCTTTAGCTATGATTTTGTAAATTACCGTGCAGGCTGATAGGTATGTAGTCTACTGGCCGTCTTGGTTGTTTTACTTTAGGAATCAGGACAATGAGCGTTTTATTTAATTTCTTGACATCTGCGCCGTTGTTCAAAACTTCCAAGAAACACTCCGTGACTTCATCTCCAATTTGTGGCCAGAATTGCAGATAAAACCGAGGTGGAAACCCATCCTCACCGGGAGATTTTTACGGACCCATAATTTTCAGAGCATTCCAAACATCCACCGATGTGAATGGAGAATCAAGTTCTTGCCTCTGTTGCTGTGAGACTGAACAGGGAACAAACCCCACAATTTTTCAATCTGTTGTGCCGAGGGGGACTGAGAGGTGAAGAGATCTGAGAAAAAATCTTGCAGGATATTAATAATATCATCTTTACCTTTCATCCATTCCCCATTTGCATCTTCTAGCCCGAAAATCAAGTTACTTCTCCGTCTCGCCGAGACTTTATTGTGGAAAAGCCGGGTGTTTTTATCCCCAAAATTGAGCCATTGGACCCGAGATCGTTTAAACCAGTGAATTTCCTCTTCGTTTAGAACCCCATCATACTCCAAATGAAGCTGTCGAGTTTGAGCAATTACATGTTCCGATTGATATTCTTGCGAAAGGAGCTGAAGTCGTCACCGAATCTACCCAAGGCGCGCCGGAACATTCATTCCCAACAATAGATTTTTTCCAAACTTGCTAAGTAGCGGCAGTGTGTTGTAGATTAGCAATCAAATTTCTCCAACACGATTTAACCACAACACGGATTCCTTGATGTTCCATCCAAGCCGCCTCAAAAATGAAACGTCGGATAGTACCCCGGAGTTGTTCTTGAGTTCGTGAGTCGAGATTTAGCCGAAGCAGGTCGTGATCCGACGTTGTATTAACAAGATTTGTAACCCGATCACCCGGAAACATATCCATCCATTCACGATTCGCAAGAAAACGATCAAGTCAATCCCTTATAGAGTTTGTCCCTCCTTGGTTGTTTGACCAAGTAAATTTTGATCCCGCACACCCAAGGTCGCGAAGTTCAATCTAGTGTAACACTTGAACGGATGGTGATAGACGAGAAAACGGCACAAAAGTACCCCCTTCCTTCTCATCGTTTTTTAAAATTTCATTAAAATCACCCGCTATGCACCACGATTTAAAAATTGGTTGTCGAAGGCGATCAATTAGCGTCCAAGTATGGGCATGCTCGAACGCCGCTGGATCCCCATATATACCTGAAAAGTGCCAAGACAAACCTGAAACATCATGTTTTATTAATGCATAAATATGAAAATCAGACGACGGCAATATAGACACCGACAACGAGTGATCCCAAAGAAGAGCAAGGCCTCCTCTACGACCATGACCCCGGAAATCAACATAAGACCCCGAACGAAAATTACATCTAGCTCAGATACGATCCATTTCCCAACCTTTTTTCATGGTTTCCGTAATGAAAATTAGACTAGGCCGCTCCCTCATAACGAGTTCGTGGAGAGTACGGAACGCGCAAGGCTTAGCACTCACCGTCTATCTCTTCGGGGAAGTTTTCGGGTCTGAACCCTCATCCGTTGTTGTGACCTTATCTTGTTTAGTCGTGACTTCTTTGTTCGCAATCTCCTCATTTCTATGACGTTTCTCCTTGCCTTGTCTGTCAATTATGAAATCAAACGGTTCAAAATCCCCTTTACGCTTAGCAACAGTGGCCTCATCTTCCTCAACTTTGAGCTTTCCACGATGAATCTGTTCTTTCAACTCAGCAATTTCCGGCCTTTTTTCTTCTCAGCTGCTGGTGAACCGTTGTTTTCGTTCCGTGACATTAATTTCTTTGTCATATGCGGTGAAGGATCAGAAGGTGCTGATGAGAAAATGATTGGGACAGTTTCTAGCTTCAGGCTCCTAATAACAAGGCCTAATGAGTCTTTATTTTTTGAAACTAATGGGCCCAAAGTAAGGCCTGAGAGTTTTGACCCAATAGGTTCACCATTCTCATTAAGGGAATTTTTGACTTTCCATGAATCTCCTTCTTCCTCAGCAGGTAACGGAGATTTTGATGGATGGCCTTTATTAACATTTACAACACCACCTACCTCTTCAGGTTCGTCCCCTTTTTTGTAACCACCAGAGAGGAATCAACCTCCTCCATAAAATCCTCCTTATGAAGAGGGTAATTGATTGCTGATTTCTCCATTACGAACAAAGGATCCGTGACAAACATACCAGACTTTCCTTTGAGAGCATCGGTAACCGCCGTATTTAAGGAGACATTGATGGGGGAATAAACGTCATAAGGTAAAGGCGTTGACCGGCCGTTACCTTTCGACGTCGCCGCCTGAAACACTTCCTGCTAGCAATATTCCTCGTCAACATTAATGGGTGTTACTTCCGGATTAAACGGAGCTTACCTCTGTGCCAAACGGTTCCCCGAACTGCTGTCGGAGCTGTGGTACTTCCCCGGACTACGATCGAAGCGGCGATCCTTCGCCAGTGGTGTAACTTGAGCAGACTGGGTTTCCTTTGTATTGACCCCCTGGGATCGTCTGTTAAACCCATTCGGCATGAGGATTCAAGAACCATATCCGAGACCATTATCATCTCCAGTGATTTCCTCATTCGGCATTGGGTAATTACTCAGCCGGTGTGTAATTAGTGCGCAGCGAAAGCAGACCGCCGGGATCCTTTCACAGTACATGAATTTACACTTTTCCCCTCTCTTCAAAGTTACCCAAGCTGAGACTCGTAATGGCTTTGAGACCAAGATACGGAACCATGCACGCAGGATCTTTTCGCCACCATCATCAACAAAAGCCTCAGCTTTGATGACTTTACCCAGATGTTGACCAACGAATTGGCCTACATATTTATTTCGATAATGGGTAGGAATCCCAAGTATTGAAATATATAGATACTAAGGGGGTTTTATTGTCTTTTACTTTTTTTTCCTTACTCTCCCTAGGGCTGCTATATAAGCCAAGTGTACTGTTACGTTTTTCACTAATCAATTCCATCAACAATTTCTGTTTCTCTTTACTTTTCAATATGGTATCAGAGCCTCGGTTGAAGACGAGGCCGTATTTTCCCCCAAATTGAGCATCTCTTGCGTAGAGTGCGATCCAATGGAGGAAGAAGACGATGACGAGGCTAGGGTTACAGTCACCGTCGAGTGGTTCAACGACCAGAAGGGCTTCGGTTTTATCACTCCTGATAGAGGCGGCGAAGATCTGTTCGTTCAACGGTCATCGATTCGATCTGAGTGTTTCTGTAGCCTTGGAGAAGGCGAGCTGGTCAGCTGCTGTTTGAGTCAGGTGTTTGTGGCGGTGCTTGAGCACTTGGTAGGTTTTCGCACCAATTTCAACTCACTGGCGGTGGTTGTTTGGAATTCGATTTTGATTTCAATTGGGGATTTTAGGGTTTATGAAGACATCGTGATGGCGTCTGATGATACCTCTGCGTATTACCTTCTCGATTCAGGTAATCATGTGTTTCCTGGATGTTTTGTCAATGTGACTTTGTTGAAGGATTGCGGTGAATTTACAGTTTCTGGCTATTCAGCCACAGATATTGGGGGTTTCGCTAGTTCATTCCAGAGGCCTGTTTTGTGTCTGTTTGATTGGAACTTCGAGCCTTTTATTGATATACAACATTACTTTAGTTATAGGTCTCTTGTTCATGATGTGCTGGGTTTAGCGCATAATAACCTATTTGGTTTCGTTTCCACTATTTGTGGTTTCGTGGAAGATTATATACTTCCTTTGATGGCCTTGGAGATATCTGCTATCTCTCAAGTTGCTGATGATTTTACCACTATTTGTGGTTTGTTGGAAGATTTTATGCTTCCTTTGATGGCCTTGGAGATGTCTGCTATCTCTCAAGTTGCCGATGATTTTACCACTATTTGTGGTTTGTTGGAAGATTTTATGCTTCCTTTGATGGCGTTGGAGAGCCCTGCTATCTCTCAAATTGCCCATGATTTTACCACTATTTGTGGTGTGTTGGAAGATTTTATGCTTCTTCTTCTGATGGCGTTGGAGACTTCTTCTATCTCTCAGATCGCCTTTTGTGTGCAACCAAGTTTGTTGCCGATTATTATCCGTTTTAGGTTCGTGTTTTGCTTCGATATTGAAGTGTTCTATGGAAGGTTTTGTGATCCCTATCAATGCAGCTGTTGCTTGATTCGAGTTATTTCAATGGTGGTTTTGGCTGGTTATGGCACTGTTTCCTCTCGGTGTTTCGTGTTTTGTGATGCTTTCACTCCCTGCTTCTCTTATGCACACCAATCGGATAATCCCGAGAATGTTTTGTGGAACTCTTGTATCAAGAATTATGTTAAAGGTGATGATCCAGGTGCTTTGGCAGCAGTTGGTTGTTTAGGTGCTATACACACAATTCTTGAGTCAGTGAGCAGGTTTCCTTATTTGTTCGGCCAAGTTGAGCCAACTCTACTTCCGATAATGCACAAGATGTTATTTACTGATGGCCAAGAGGTCTTTGAGGAGGTACTAGAACTTGTGTCCTATATGACATTCATTTCACCTACTATTTCACTGGATATGTGGAGTATGTGGCCATTGATTATGGAAGCATTGGTTGAGTGGGATATCGATTTCTTTATGGATGTTTTGGTTCCGCTGGACAAATATATTACTGGACATTTTTTGACGTGCAATGATCGAGATTACCAGCAGAGCATTTGGAATATGCCCTCATCTATAATGGGAGATAAAAAACTGGAACATAGTGACATTGAGCCTGCTCCTAAGCTCAATCAAGTTGTATTTCCGGAATGCAAGCTGCATGTGGATAAATGGGTTGAGCCTTATGTAAGGATAGCAGTTGAGCGGCTACGTCTAACTGAGATGCCATACTTGAAATGCCTGTTGATGCAAGTGATTGCGGATGCTCTGTCCTACAATTCATTTTTGACTCTTAATATATTGCACAAGGGGGTGTTTCTACAGAGATTCTCAATCTTTGGTACCAGATGGTGCAACAAACTCCGAAGAGTGGAGTCAAAGCTAATTTCAAAAGAGAGCGTGACAAAAGGATTTTTTGCGTGGGGTCGATTTTGCTGCTGCAACTTCCTGTTGATCAGTTGCCAGGGGAGGTTTTAGGTCGCGTCTTCCGAGCTAATCTTGATCTCTTTGCTGCATACAAGGAACAAGTAGCAGAAGCTGATCTTGCTGAAAGTCTTAAAGCAGAAATCTCAAGTGTCATGATTCTTGATGGGAAAATGGCTCAACAGTGCAAAATTGAAGATGCTACATGTTTCATTTTGTTTCCCCTCTTTGTTCACCCTTTTGACCTTGTGATATCATCAGTATGCATATTTTCATTTCGTGGCACACTTGATTCTGGAGTGATTAAATCCGTAAAGGATCCTATGGTTATCCTTCAGAAAGGACATTCAGTGACAATAATTTGTGTGAATTTTGGAGTGTTTACTCAGTGGATGGTATTTACTGATTGCAAAAATGATCCTGTGCGCTCATTAGCTCTCTCTAGCTTGAAGGGAAATGGAACTAACATCATTGCAGAAGTTAGTTCAGGCCTAGAATCCACAACAATGGTTGTTCTCGTCATGAGTGTAGCTATCATTTCAGCATATTCACTGGGTCAGCCATCTGGTATAACTGATGATGAAGGAACCGGAGGTGTATTTAGAACAGTTGTAGCAACAACAGGAATGCTCAACACTGCAGCTTATGTTCTCACCATGGATATGTTTGGTCCAATTGCTCATAATGCTGGTGGTATTATTGAGATGAGTCAGCGGCATGTTTGGAGGTGTGTTATGGAGATACGCCATCTACTTGCTGTTGTTGAGAACACAACAAAAATTACAACCGACATTTTTGCTATTGGGTCAGCAGAACTACTTTCTTTCCTCCTCTTCCGTGCTTATATGGATGATGAGATAGTTGCATTCTCGCATATGACATTTAAGCAGATTGACATCGACATCTTTGAAGGAGATGATGAAATTGTGGTGTTTTTGGCTATCCTTTTGCCTATAGTTGTTGGTATTGTCTTCCGCATATTGGGATACTACACTGGGCATCTTTTATTTGGTGCTCAACTTGTTACCACTATGTTGATGTTTGCAATGGTTTCTGGAATTCTTATAACTCTGTTTCTGAATACTTCTTGCGGTGCTTGGGATAATGCGAAGAAATACATAGAGATCGGTGCTCTTGAAGGCAAAGGAAATGACTGCCATCAAACAACTATTATGGGCAATACAGTGGCAGATCCATTCAAGGACACCTCGTCGCGATACTCTACGGGATCTTTAGCATTGTTTGCTTGATTGTCACTGTTTATTCAGTGATGGTCTTTTAATTAAACCCCTATATTCTGCAGTTTTCATTTCCTCGTCTCCAAGTTGGGTGTGATGATCATACACACTCCAACTTGAGGGGGGATATTGAAATATATAGATACTAAGGGGGTTTTATTGTCTTTTACTTTTTTTTCCTTACTCTCCCTAGGGCTGCTATATAAGCCAAGTGTACTGTTACGTTTTTCACTAATCAATTCCATCAACAATTTCTGTTTCTCTTTACTTTTCAATACCAAGGATGTGCACCCAAACTGAGATTTCTAAAAAATCGTATCTGGATGGTGAAATGGCAGGGTCCCATTTCTGAACCACCAAAATGATGTCGTCAAAAAACCAACGTCCCACTTGAAGGATTCTTTCCATGAACGTGAGTGAATCAAATTTGAAAAGAAACAAGTTATGTCCCTCTTTCGATATTTGTTCGGATCGACTCGTCTTCCAAACTTTCTTAAGCAATTCCATCATCACCCCCTCTTTAATTGGGTCATCGGAAAGAATTTTTCCGATTGAGCTCGCCGCACAAGCTTAGTCTGCCTTCTAACATAAAACATCACCAATCTCAATGTCAAGTTCGTCATTGAGAATGGATATTTGGTTCCGTTTGGTAGCCGACGCCATCTTGCCTTTGAATTTGTGATAAGAATATCTTCCATCCTTTGTTAGATAGTCGAGTATACTCTCAAAAATAAGACAACAATCTTCATAATAATTCCGCCATTGAAAGATAGAATGGCCAAAATCGAAACTCCATAATCCACTCCATAACCAAATCAAATATTCAGGAATCATCATGATTCCTAACTCCTATGAGAAAGATCTCAAGGAGAATTAGATCGACAAGTTTTTTTCCCCACTACAGCTTTCGAAACCAAGGGAGGGGTACTGAAGGAAGAACCTGATATAAGCATACATAGATCCAAACACATAATAAAGCGGAAGTTTATGTGTACCTTATCTTCCTATGCTCCTAAGAGAGCGGATGATCGTAGATTGCTTGCTTTCACGCACCAACGTCTTGCTCCCACAGTCTGTCTCGAATCACTAGGACGAGAGCTCTGATCCACACCAAGTTCCACCAATGGAGGCTAGTTAGAGAGGGAGGCTAGGGTTCCTATAACTGTCTTTGATCAGCACATGACCTCTACACAGTTGTGTTTAAAGCATTATGCTTATAATAATGTGTAGGAGGCTGTCTCCTTATATAGACAGACTTATACCTAGTTTGCACATATCCCCCTAGGGTTTGTGCATTTTCTACTAACCCCTTAAGGTTTGAGCATTATTGCAGCTAACCCCATAAGGTTGTAATATTTGCATTGGGGACCCCACGTAGGCGCACAAAATGCTAACATCTCCCACTCGCATAGTGGGACTGCACAATCACAATTCATCTAGTCTCCCTCAAACTCCGACTATTATCATCTGCCAAAGTGTTATGCGCCTTTGGTGTGTGACTGTTGAGAGAACCTGCATTTCGGGAGTTCCATACTCTAAAATCATACAAGAGGAGCTAGCAGGAGGCGCACTCTTGTAACGTTTTGATCATGGATACGCAGCGAAAGAAATAATTATCCATTCAAGACCCTCCAAGGATCACATGAAGAGAATCATAACGATGGTACGGGAAGAAACAAGTAACACACCTTAGAGGTCTCCTGTGATGACTTCTACCGTGAATTGTATCACGTCTCTACGGTTGATCCACGCCTAGAGGTGAGATCTAGATCCTCCAACTCCTTGTGCTAGCTAGGAAGAATGGAAGAGAATGAAGGAATCATGCAACGAATCACAAAGGAAGAGGGTTCGGACCCTCTTGGTGCCCGACGGGTAGAGGGGGCGGTATAAGGGGTTCGGCCTCCTTATGTTGCTTTCTCTCTCCTTGCTTTATTCACTCCTACTCCAAGTAAGTCGATGTGTGTGTAGAAAAATCTAGGAGTGTTCTTTATATAGTCCCACAACTCCTTGTCCTACTACATAAAGAACCCATCTCCTAATCCTACTCAAATAAGGATTAATCCCTTTTACAAACTAGTCATAATCATGTCCATACATGGATTAGTTATCTTTTTAAATTAATCCTAATCATGTCTCTACATGAATTAGTCCACCTTCGCAAATCCTAATCATGTCTATACATGGATTAGTCCAACTTGCATATTAGTCCTACTAAGTTAGCAAGTTTTTGCGATTTGATCATTCTAATTAATTAATTATATTAATTAATTAATTCCCAAGTCTAGTTCACCCCTATATGTCGTGTGACCCCATAGGTTATATTTAGTTGGTAGTAACAATTTACTAATATGGAGCAACCTCTAGCAAGACATCCATTCTAGCCAACAAATAGAATAGTCATCATGAAAAACCTTGTGCAAGTGTTGTCTCATCACTTTGTCCCAATATCCGGATTGGACACGTGACATACAAGTCACACTCTTATATCCAATCCATAGTTTCTCGATCCTGGGAATAGCCTTATTCGTGCAAATAACATCAATATCATATATTGATTTATTTGAGTCTGGCTAGACATTCTATAAGCACTATCCCTCGAGTGGCCTAGGATATTTGCCCCCGTTATGTGGGAGGGACAAATTCTATCTACGTCTACTATGATCTCTAAGCTTTCTTCTTATTGTATCCACTACACGCCTTTTTAGCTACCCAGTCACGGTGTAGCGTTTGATGCTACCAAAAACACAATATCCACAACTAGAAGATCTAGTGACTTCAAGCCTAAGGATGACAATACCCTTGTCACCGCGAGAAGCACTTGTGACTTTACATAACTTGCATGTAGCCTTCTCGGAGATGGGTCAATCCAATATGCCATTACCCCTAGTGCAAACCCATGTATTGGATCGTGATATCTCCATATCAACCCAAACCCATACTAGTCTATAGTTGATTGTCCTGTTAATCAATATAAACGACTAGGGATATATAAGAATATAACACTTATATTCTAAGGATTTCATTCATGTTAACATATCTCCATATCGATAACATAATGAATCGTAAATACATAAATGTCACAAGAAATAGATTGCCTCTAGGGCACAATTCCAACAGTCTCCCACTTGTACTAGAGTCAATCTCCAGCATCATATGCCTGTTGACCTAGCCTATCCCTCCATGCTTACGCTGCATAGGGGCATGGTAAGCGAGACATCTGCTGGTACTTTGCAAATATTCTCATCTCTTCTATCAACAATTTGATTGAGATTGAATATTCTAAGTAAATGATCTCATGCAGTAACTCACTCAGTCCTTTATGTTAGAATCAGTGACTGAATCTTGCCTGGAACCTTTCCAGCTCACAGTCCCTCCTACTAGTGCAAAACACAAAACTTGACTTATAATCTGAAATCTTCTTTGTCAGATTTGAAGTTCGCATCACTGCAACCCCTTACAGAAAACTCTTCCTATCCTCCATTTATCAAGAATTCATCATTTAGTTCTTCTCAAGTACTTAAGGGTAATCTTGATAATTATCCAGTGACGCTCACCCGGATTTGATTGGTATCTTTGTGTCATACCATGTGATACATCTGGCCTAGTACATAATATGGCGTATCCCATGAGTCGCATTCATACGGTCCCTTACCAATCTAATTGGAAAGACAATTAGTCTTCCAAAGACCAATTTCATGTGAAATAGGTAGAATCCATATTCTATACATGTTGAACAATTTCAACACCTTTCTCAATTTATGTACTATGACCTTAGCCGCACAACCATCTTGATCTATCTCCATAGATCTTCATAGGTTGCTTCGCCTAATTCTATCATTGAAGATTAATTCCCTAGTCAATCCACGTAAGATTTCCAAGTAGGGACATCATTCCCAATGATTAGTCTGTCTCCACATACAAGGCCAGAAAAACAACTGTGCTCCCACTAACCTTCTTGTAAACACAAGCTTCATCTTCAATTTTGATGGAACCAAACTCCTTTGATTGCATCATCAATTCTAAGAATCCAACTCCAAGAAGCTTGACTCAATCTATAGAGAAATTTGTACAAGCAAGATGCAAATGGATTTAAGCATCACAACTGGGAAAGATTTCGTCATAGTCTATACTATGAACTCACAGGAAATCCTTACCCAACCAATTGTCCCTTAAAAGTAATCATATTACCATCCATGTTGGTTTCCTCATAACCCACTTGCACCTTTCAGGTGGTTCCACCAAAGTCCATACTTTGTTGGTATACATGGATTTCATTTTCTATCCCATGGCTCCTAGCCTTTTCTGAGATTATGGCCCACACGTGGCCATCTCATAGGTTGTAGGCTCATCTCGATGAGCAATATATCACGGGTTATGAGAAATCCTTATTTCTCAAGTCCGTTGACATACCCTACGTGAGGGCTTGTGTTATCTGAGTAGGTTGCTCCACAACACCTTGTGATCATGCTCATGTTCTATTAAAAGGATCAATGTTCTGTTGTGGTTCTTGAACTTCTTCAAGTTCTACTGTCCTCCCACTGTTTCTTTTAGAGACAATCTCTATCTAGTAACACAGCGGTTCGAGCAACAAACAGTTTGTTCTCGATTGGGTTGTAGAAATAATATCCTTTTCAGGATATCCCACAAAATATTTATCTGACTTGGGTCAAAGTTTATCTGTAAACTCTTTCACATAAACTTCATAACCCCAAATCTTTATGAATGACATACTATGACACTTCCTAGTCCATATCTCATATGGTATTTTTCATAACTTGTTTTGATGGAACAAGGTCAAGGGTGAAATTTGCTGTAATTAGAACATGGCCCCTAAAGTAAACGGGAAGTTTTGCCTGACACATCGTGGACCAAACCGTTTCCAACAAGGTATGACCTCTCCTCTTAGACACGCCATACCCATGTGGCGTGCTAGGTGGAGCGATTTTGGATCATATCCAATACTCCTATAGATTCTTGTCAAACTCTTGGTTTAAGTACTCTCCTTCACGATCCAATCGTAGAGCCCTAATACTTTTTCCAAGATGGTTCTCCACTTCATTCTTGAATTCCTTGAAAAATTCAAAGGATTTTGATTTGTTTCTTTATAAGATACACAAATCCATATTTCTCTTATCCCATTCAGTAAATATGATGAAGTACTAAAAACCACATTTAGCATTTGTGCTTAGCGGCCTACATACTTCAACAAGTATGTTTCCCAAAAGATCATATATTTTCCTAATAAATAAGTCTTACATGTCTCATATGATTCAATAATCAAATGAGTTCCAGAAATCTATCCATATGAAGCTCTAGGTATGTATCTCTTATTCATGTGGCCTAAACGATAATGCTAAAGATAAGTAAAGTTCATATTATTATATGAAAACCTCTTGGTATTAATGTTATAGATGAAATTATCATGATCAAGGATATACAATCCATTTAGACAAAATTGCATTACAATAATGCATATCAGAATAAATGGAACAACATTTGTCATTTATTATGATAGGGAGCTTTCTTGTCCAAACAAGAAAATATGATAATGATCCTACTCATAGCAGGGACATAATCACTTTTGTCTAGTTCATGAATAATTTCATAAAGGTTGACATAATTCCCTACAGCTAATTTAGCAACCCCTTGCTTCATTGCCCCACGTGTAGGTTTATTTATTCCTTATCCAATTGTCTTCATCTCTTGAGATCCTCCATATTTCTATAAATGTGAGATCCTCATCTAGTATCATATACTCATGATGATGAGATAGACACATTGATTTCTATAACAAAAATACCTAAATCGGAATTCATAATTCCTTTAATACTTACTTCCAGGTACTTTGGGCAGTCTCTCTTCCTTTACACTACCTATAGGACTTTAAGGCAACTTGGTTTTAGAAACAAGCTTGCTTTATACCCATGGGGTCGGCGGAAACCATTTGCCCTTACCCATGCTGTTAACCATTAACAGCTTTGCCCATGCCCATTATGAGTATTCTCTTTAGTGATTACCAATCATATTGAGTAAATCTCCTTTGAACAAAACTATAATTGCATTCAATGCAATTCTTGGTCCACTTGGGTGAATAACTTTTATTCTTTATCTATCTTATAGATAACACCCATTCACTTATTTTTCAATCATATTGAATTAGCTTAGTTGCGTAACGCAAAGTGGAGCAACACTTAAAACCTTTTATGTCTAGCTCGCTCTTTGAAAGAGCTTCTTTTAATGTATGATCATATCATACTCCTCCATGTTCTCATCTTGCTTCCAAAGCTCAGAGTTCATGGCAGCTAACATGAGGCAAGTCACATCTAAAGAACCATTCTTTGATATCCCATTAGGCTTTAGTGTGTTTTGGTAGTTGGTGGGAGAGAACTTTATTTTCTACGATTTACAAAAGTTTTCTTTTATTTGAGAACAATTCTCGATCTTATACTAGTCTAGATAAAGTCACGTTTTTTTTGTTTAATGCCATGGGTATTCAACACTATAGGATTATGCAAAGCATTGTGACGTATAACTATATTCAACAAAGATTTAAGTTGTCAAACATAGCTCCCACTATTTTTCTATGGATGAATAGCCCTCAAATATTTTTGCGGAAAATATCATTATATTTTCTAGTGGGTGCCAAGATCCCTATTTCACTTCTTTTGAGCTTGCTTTGGCAAGTCACCCAAAATTAGTTATTTAGGTAGGAACAATTTCAATTGCATCCTTATGCAACTCTTGGTTCAATTGGGAAAATAACTCCTTATTTATCCATCCTTATGGATAATCTCAATTGATTGCCTTTAGGTTTTAATCATATTAATAACCTATTTGTGCCCAACCTCTTATTTAAACAATTGCACATTACTTGCTTGTGCCATCGCATCACATCATTATGAACCAAGTCGTCTTGCTTTGACATGCACGAGCTTGATAAATCATGATGATGACGAGAGTTTAAATAATGAGAAGGCAAAACACAATATTTGAATTGAGCGATTTTATTTTCAATTTTAAATTGTTTTGTTGATCCATATCAACTGATCTACTTATTTGAGTTTGGGCACAACTCCAAATAAAAGACCCGGGTTGTTAATTATTCTTATTATCCTAATTGCATGCATCATCCATTCACCAATCACAAAATAATATGACAGAAAATGAAACAGCCACAAAATAAATAAAAAACGTGATGTGGATATGGCCTTTCTAAATTAATATATTCCCAAGCCAATGGGAATATCTATGAACCCAAAATAGCAAACACATCTCCATGCGCCTCCCTCTTTTGGTCCATCCTTCATAGTCTTGTGGAATGCTCCATGCTCCATCTTTGTGGCGTATTTGTCTTTGGGCTTCTTTTTTTTCATTCTTGGCTAACAATCTATTCTATCTAGTACTAGCTAACAACTATACTAAATAAAATAAATCTCATAAGTAGAGAAAAAAATCGGCTCGCAGGCCGTAAACCCTAATTAATTATTACATCAAATTGATTGGCTCGCAGGCCGTAAACCAAATCACAAAATTAAACAATCACACCAAACCACATCCTAAGGCCATATCCAATCACCATGCGATTTTCACATAAACATTTAAAATCCAATTTTAACGTGCTTAGTCAATTTTAGTTGATTTTTAGATCACTAGGGTCAAAACGGTCCAAGAGGGCCCAACAACACTTGGCTGAACCCCAAAAAGGACCGCAGTATGGCCTTGGGCCGGCCGGCCCCTAGCCCACACGGCTAGGCCGCGCGCTAAGGCTGCCCCGGACCCTTGGATGAGCCTAGCTTGGGCGGCAAGGAAGGAGGGGCGTTCCCCTAGGGGGGCCGAACCTCCTTTAGGGGTTGTTTCCAAAACAACTCAATACAAAAAATCGGTTTATTACGAAGAGTAAACTCTTCGTTTAAACCCGAAATTTCGTCGTTAGAATGAAAAGACGACAAGACAAGTTCGTCCATAGTGCGTCGAAATAGCCCGGTCGTTAGTTCGACGGGGAGACAACTTATCCCACTTCTGCCGACTAAACCTTTTCGTCGTTGATATTTTGCCGACTGCTTACCGACCATAATAATATGTGGTCAAAACTTTTTCCGACAAATATTTCGACCAAACTTTGGTGGTCGTTGAATTTATGCCGACAATTATTCTTGTCGTCTTTGGTCTCTGCACAACTGCTATTTTCGTCGTTATTTATTATCTATTTTCGTAAAGTTTGTGTTGTTTGCCCTTTTTTTCATGAAAAGACGACCATAGTACTTGTCTTTATTTCTTAAAGCGACAATTTTACTCGTCGTATATAGCTATTTTGCTCACTAATTGTTCGTCGAGAAGTGGTTGTCTATAAAAATAATATTTTTTATAAACAAATACTAAATTCTTAAAAATAAATGAAATTTCTATTAATATCAACCGAACCCAGTGTACAGAAAATTTGTACATTTACATCAACTACAACATAAAATCCTAACAAACTATATATCATCCTAACCAAAACTACAAACTTAGCATAATCTACACTTGCTAGGTACGTAGTTGTGAGTAGGGAAGCTCTTATGTGAACGTGTATCGTGCATAGGAGGTGGAGGCGACCTTGAGTTCTTGCAAGCTACACTGTCACGCAATCGTCGTGTTGGGAGTATGATTCACAAAACCTGAAGACATTCACAAACAGCATATAAATTTTTTGACAAGTATGAACAAGATTTATGTAAATTTTTTGACAAGTATGAACAAGAATTATGCTAAACTAAACTCAGGTTGCTAGCTGTTCACCCGATATACAAAATTCACATTCTTAAATCTGATTCACACAGATAACAATGGACAACTGCCGGAAGAAGGCGCAACAGTGATATTGTCAAATGAAATTTTCAGCTCTCAGGGAGCCCTCATCTCAATTCAACTACACCAATAAACTTCCATAATTTCTGAGCGCATATAGTGTACATATAATATTGTGCATGCAGTGTGTGAATTGTATGCATGGTCTCCACCAGGCACGAGTCTCCACCCACACATCGCAGGGGTCTCGAGCGAGCAATATGCATCATACAGCAATGGAAGTGTCAAACATATATAGTGAGTGTTTCAGTGCATGTTCCATGCATAGCTTCCACCTGGCAGGAGCCTCCACCCACACCACGCAGAGGTCTCGTTTATGATTTTCAAACGCGAGGAACAGTCAGATGATGTAAAGTATTGCAGGGTAATTTACCTCTATTGGCGACGCAACTCGTCCTTCAACGAAATACTCTGCAAATATTTTGGAGATTTCTGGCCTGGTATTTTTTGGACAGCACATGAGGCGCTAATATACTACTAGTATCATTGTTCTATAACATACAAATTGTACCTGCAACAGGTGAGTGGAAAAAAATTTAGTATAATTTTGTAATGTTGCCACCCCTAGCTATAACCAATGAGGTGGTTCATGAGCCTATACCTACTGCACTAATCTCGAAACCAGCAATGATGTCTCTGCAACCACATTTTTAAACCCAGCAATGATTACTCTGAAACCAAATTTTTAAACCAGCATTTATTAATCAATGTGTTACTCTAAAGCTATGTTACTCTAAAAACCCATGTATTATTATACTTTGGTCTGCTTCGCCATAAAGTTCCGATTTAGCGATATCACTCACTATGTATGTATGTTTTTTGCGACACAACAATACACATATGGGAGGGCAAATAATTGAAAGAGTTCAGAAATCACCGGCTCCAAAGCAAACAACTGCAGAGAGGGTCAACCACCCTCCAGAAAACATCCCCATCTCTCTGCAGATTGAGCCTCATTCTTGAGTCATTATTATAAAAAAAAATTGCATCATTTTTCTATAAGAGAAGAAACAGAGTGGTACTAAGAGACTGTTTAGTATTAGCTTAAAGAAACAAAATTCTGACTAAGTCAACTGATCGTAGATTGCAAAGACCAATTCGCCAGCCGGTTAAAGACCCAATTTTAAACTCCACGGACATCACAAATCCAAACGTTTATACCGAAAAAACAATGTCAAAACTATTTTTTAGAACATTGCCACCCTTAATCGGTGAGGTTCATCATTAACCTATACCTACTTACCTGCACTACTCTTTAAACCAGCAGTAATTTTGATATGAAACCACATCTTCAAACTAGCATTTATTAAACTCAATTAATCCCCCCAACCCCCCACCTGTCAATCTTTAAACTCTCAATCTTCTTCTAACCCCCCCCCCTGCTTCCCAACTGTGTATAAAACCAGAGTCTACAGCCTTGTACATTTCACTACACATTTCATCTTCCTATATGGAGTTTTGCTTTTCTGAAAGCATGTCGATGTCAAAGATCTCCACAAGGTTGATTTCTTTATGTTCTGGTTGTCTTGATGCAGCATTGTGATGCATGGAATGATCACAAAGATGTGCTTAAGGTAGTCAGAACATAGCGATGCCAACCCCTGTTTATCATAGCCCAACTCCTGATCGACGGCAATTCCGTTCCGCAACATTGTGATGCTGGAACAATCATAAAGAAGCAGCCGGAGGTGGCAGCTAGCTTTTTTATGATTGTTTCTAGCATCACAATGAGATATTCAGAATCTCGTCTACCACCACCCGGGCACGAAGAATCATCACAGATAAAGCTGGCATGGCGGTCTAAAATCTATTGGGTTGCTTCGTGTATTTTTCATCTACCATAGTATGACCCAACCCACTATATTGCTGTATTCGATGGTTGATGAACCATACTATGCAGTAACCCCATAGGCTTTGGAATTCCAACCCATCTTTTTTGTGATGCATTGAATAACCACGAAGAAGCTGCTGGATTTTAGTGCTATTACTTCACATGTTTTTCTTTGTACTCGCTCTTAATTTTGTCACATGTCACAACTAATGCATCCAGACAGTAGTTACTCTGAAAGCTATGTTAGGCGATCCTAAAATAATGTTTCCCTCTAAAAGGGAATTTCAACATCAAGAATAGACTGGAGAATCATCAACATCAAGAATATAGTGGACTTAAGATAAGGTTGCGCGATCATAAGACAAGGTAGTTACTCTAAAAGCTATGTTACTCTAAAAGCTATGTTGTCGATCATAAGACAAGGTTTCCCTCAAAACGGGAATATCAACATCAAGAAGACAGTGGACTTAAAGGAAATGAAAGGGGGAACCAAAATATGTTTACCTTTGGCGAAATTCCAAACAGTGCCCACTCATCCATACTATCGATTAATGTTTTGTAACCTGGAAATGTTACCTGCAACAGGTGATAGGAAATAAAGTTTAGTTTTTTTTATTCATCTTACGTTGATGTGAAAATTATGGATCAACAAGATAAAAGAAACAAAGTTTACCTCTGCTAAAATTCCACGCAGTGCACAACCACTATCGAAAATGAACGTGAGAGTGAAAATGAAGTAATTCGGACCAGGGCATTGGCAAGGCACGAGAATTCAATGATAAGGCACAGCTCTGCCGACAAAGCTCCTCTGCCATCGCTCGTCTGCCGTTGCTTCCATTTTCTGTGTTAAATCCCTTTAATAATAATGTTTTTTAATTTATTTTTGAACAATGGTTTTTGAACCTCCCTCCCTTGGTTTGAGGAGGGGTTGTACTTTGAGGTTGTAAGGGTGGTTTTTCCCCCTGTATTAATTTGTGGTTTTATTTGACGTTTTTTATTAATGCTAGCTGTTGTTTATTCCTAAAATATACCTAGTCATCTACATATATGCTGTTGTTTCTTCCCCATGTATTAACTATTTTTCCCAGAAATGGACTTTATCAATGTTCATAAGTCATAACTAATTGTATAACTAATAATCTGCGTTAGCAATTTAAATTTCTTATATATAAATATAATTTAATTATTCTAGTTTCCTATCCTTGAATCATTATTCTAGTAATTATTCTAATTACTCAAGTAATTATTCTAATTATTCTAGCAATTTAAAGTTCTTATGTATAATAATAAGTATTTTTTTCCCCTATTATTCTAGTAATTATTCTAATTATTCTAGTTTCTAATTTTATAACTAATAATCTGCATTAGCAACATCACCATGAAGAACAAACACTCAGCCCAACACAGAAGGATAAATTGAACAGCTTTTTTCGGACCAACTATAGAAATAACGATATCCCTAATCCAAAGAGCATACCAAACACCCAAATACAACAGCACTAGTCCTAACAGATGCATTCACATACGGAATTGTAGATCTATAGCACGAATCGACCTGATAAACGACGAATTAAGAAAAGAACACAGCAACATCTACTAATGTACGAGAGTTGAAAGAAGTTAGTCCAAACCGGCCATCCTTGAAGCTAAGCCAATATCGACTTCGTGGGTTCTTGAATCAACACTCCGATGACCTTCAGGCGCAACAGTTCTCGGCGTTTCGAAGACATTCAGTGGTTCCATCGACCGGGGATCTGAGTGATTCGTCCCGGGAAGAGCTTCAGAGAGCTCTTAGCTTGTGGATAAGGGTTGAGGAATGAGTGGGGTGAAACAGGTCCCTATGGAATTTTGTTTAACTGAATCCCTTACAAATTATTTTGATTCAATGTATTTTCCTCCCCCATATTAGGATGTAGTTTTATTACCCTCCCCCACAAATATTTTTTTTAATTCAACTTTCCTCCCAAAGTTTCATTGTAATGCAAGTTCCCTCCCCTGTAAATATATTTTCTTCATAGCATATATTCCCCGAAGTTTCAAACTAATTTCACTTTGCTTTAGAAACGTACACGAACATATTTTTTTGGTGAAAAACTGACACGAACATTGTTCGTGGAATATACAGGTTATAAGAGAATCGAAATTTCGGTTCTAAATTAAGGTAAGAATCGATAATATGCTCTCATGGCCTACCGCATAATAGACCATGCATTGACTGTGGAGTTCACTACAGCCCACGTTTGTCCAAACCTATATGTATGACTAGGTGGAGAATTAATAGTTGACCGTTCACATCAGAGTCGCCTTCTTGCCTCAATACGAGGGGTTTCAGGTCTACCAAAACATATATGTTCGTATATATGTACGTATACCATGCATAACCTATACAGTTGAATTACAAAGCTCACCTTTAACTATAAAGTTGACATTTTCTCTTACGTTGACTTTCTTTGTGCGAACCTACTAATCTGACAAAGTGGAGAGACCAAAAAGTTTAATGTTCACAACATAGTTGACTTAGTATAACCTCAAAAACCAAGTACATAGGGTTTAGGGTTTAGGGTAGACCACCATGCATTGACTGTGGAGTTGAATTATGAGCTCAATCACCTTTGACTGTACAGTAGACCATTTCCTTTACGGTGACTTTCTTCGTGCGAACTTATCCATCTGTTAAACTGGAGACCAAAAAGTTGTCTGTTCACTACATAGTTGACTTAGTATAACTTCGAAAGTCAATTTTAGGGTTAGGGTTTAGGGTTTAGCGTAGACCATCATGCATTGACTGTGGCGTTCACTTATGAGCTCGATCATCTAATTTGACTGTACAATTGACATTTTCCTTTACGTAGACTTTCTTCGTGCGAACTTATTAATCTTGCAAAGTGGAGACCAAAAATTTATCTGTTCACCACATAGTTGACGTAGTATAACCTCAAAAAGTCAAGTATATAGGATCATTCATTGACAATGTAGTTGACTTATGAGCTCGATCACCTAATTTGACTGTACAGTTGACCTTTTCCTTTACGTTGACTTTCTTCGTGCGAACTTACTAATCAGACAAAGTGGAGACCAAAAAGTTATATGTTCACTACATAGTTGATGTAGTATAACCTCAAAAAGTCAAGTATAGGATCATTAATTGACAATGGAGTAGACTTACGAGCTCACATTTTACTGTAGTTGACATTTTCAATAACCGTTGACTTTATTCGTCCAAAACTATATATATATATATATATGTATGTATATATGTATGTATATATATATATATATTATATATATAGTTGACTAAGTGGAAAACGAAATTGAAGTTGACCAATCAATTGATTCGTAGTTGACCAAACCTTCTAGACCAACTTTCACATTAGAGGTGACTTTTCGGTTTATGTTTGACCATAATTTATTTAAGCGATAATTCACAAAAAGGGCCGGCTCTATAGTAAGCAGCCGCGGCGGCCGCTTGAGACCCCAATACGGCCAGGGCCCGATTTTTATTAGGATTTTTTTTAAAGAGAACTCTATAGTTATCTCAACTAATTGCATATTTTTATGCAATTTCATCAATAATTGTATATTGGTGTGTGGAAGTTTATATTTTTTACACAAATTTGACCAAGTTAGAGTCTTGTTGATGACATATGTGAACATTTAAGCTTTTACCTAATTATCAAAAAGTTGTACGGTCCTTGAACATGAATATAAGTTAACATATAACACACAAGTAGTAGTTACACATTGCTAGCATTGTTCAAATATCTGCCACAGAAAATGTTTCGGGAATACTTACAGGCAAAGATTCAATATTACATATATAACATAAAATAAGCAAAAGCTACAATAAAGGTAGCAGCATCTAGCTTCTTCTGGTTCCTTTTCCTTTGCCCCCCACATCTGATGTTCTCTAATCGACAGATTCACCCATTCCTTTGAAGATTTCCACAGGCACTTCAAGAATTTTGTTACCTTCAAGTAGATTGATTTTCCTTTCGCGTTCAGCTGCAGGCTTCATGCATTCCTGGGATACAGTCAGTTTCGGTGGGTCATCCTTTTCATCCTCTGAATCAGAGACGACCACTGGAGCATTCAAAAATACAGTGGAGGCCATCGTGTGAGAGCACTGGTCACCTCCTCCTCTTTAAAGGGTTGGGATTTTGCTGTCGTTACTGACGCACATGCAATAATAGAGTGAATTACATATATGTATATCCATATCATCAGGGTTTCTTACAGTGACCAAGAACTAGCCAAGTAGCGCACATAATGAACATCATAAAAAAGCAATAATAGACTCATATCAGTACTGCACAAGAAAAACTTAACCACTCTGGGTAAATCACAGAAATTGGCTCAGATCAGTACTCATTAAAACCAGCAGATAAGAGATCGATGATCACAGGCTGCAAAAGGATTTTGCCTTAAGACATGCATATCCCACTATATGGGCTACAACGAGTGAATTCAATATATCCATATCATCATCGACTCTTCAGTGAGAATGAAGAGGCGCATATCTGTACTCATGAAAACCAGATAAGAGATCAATGATCACATGCTGCAAAGGATTTTTCCTTTCCATGCATATCACACTCTATCGGCTACAAAGAGTGAATTCGAACGATCCATATCATCACGACCTCTTACAATCAGCAAACAGTGAGCATGAAGAACATCGTAATATCATGCAGAGGCCCCAAATCAGTACTCATGACAACCAATATCTTGAATTAACATCCACTAATATCTTGAAAGCAACAGTTATTTCTGAGACAATGCACCTCATTCAAATTAGAATCATGAAAGATGGAGCACCTACAAATACAGCTCAACATTGATCCGTTTAAGATATCTATTATATTTCATATATTCATTCATGAGATCATTCATAAATTCCCAAGCGGTTGAAGCATTAAGCCATAACATAGACTTGAAGTGAACCAAATACCATTTGTTGCTAATTCTAACCTTTCTTCCTATATAGTCTACGTGTAATTATGGAGGACATTTCAACCCGACTTGGAGGCACACAAATTAATTATTGCATCGCCAATATTAATTATCAGCTGGTCAAAATGCCCTTCACAAGTACACCTAGGAATAAGGTCAAGACTTTTATGTACTATAATTTATCTCATATATTTCTCTTATTTTTATTAATTGATAATTTACTTTTGCAATAAACTGACTTATTAATGAACTAGCATTCATTAATTGGACATTCATCCGTTCATCCTCTAACGAATGTCGGCACTTTCGAAGGCCACTTCGACCCGATCTTGATGCACAAATGCTTGCATTAAATTGCCAACATTATCAGCGGGTCGAAATAACCTTCGCAAGCCCCGGCAGAATAGAGAGGTTGAACGGAGGAAATTCATGCACAGATGTTTTGCATTAAATTGCCAACATTATGAGCGGGTCAAAATGACCTTTGCAAGACCCGGTAGAATAGAGAGGTTGGACGCGGGAAATAGATAATAACAAATAACAAACATGGAATGAACGGAGGGAAATACAGAAATAGGCTCAGGTCTTTACTCGTGAAAACCCGATAACACATCCATGATCACAGGCTGCAAAATAATTTTGCCTCGCCATGCATATCATGACACTATATCGGCTACACAGTGAATTCAAACGATCCATATCATAACGGCCTCTTCATTGAGCATGAAGAGGATCGGATCAGTACTCATTAACAAATAAGAGATGACAATAGCAAGCTGCAAAAATAAATTTGACTTTCCTGACATATTACACTCTAACAGCTTCAATGAGTGAATTTGGTAGATCCATATCATCATGGCCTCTTACACAACTAAATGTTTGGACACATCAGATTATGAACTTGCAGCAATAACATAGGGTACTTAAAAACTTCATACCGTACACATAAATTGGGAGACATGCACATTTTCAGCTACCTCAGTTTCATCCACATCACATTCAACTAGCCAAATTATATATACATTAAAACACACATTCCTATCGTATGTTGCCTCATATAGCATTCATCCCATGAATACACACTTTCCAATCAGTTAACAGCAACCGCTTGGTTATGTGAGAAACAGTATATATATACCACATTCTACACTCAGCTAGCAGATCCGAACACAATATTTACCCATAGTTAAAATGTTTGCAGATATCACAGTAAAATTAAAGCACATACAATTTATAAGCATGAAAGATGGAGCCCGGCCTACAAATACAGACATCACAGTAAAATTGCTCCTTTTAAGTCATAAAAATGAAAAGAGCTTGGTAGATCTGAGCTCAAGCCACCATTCAGACCCAATTGAAAAGCGCATGTATAATCAATAGAAACTAAGAAGCCAAATTGAGACAGAGAGACAGAGAGCAACGGACCAATGCTGACGACAAATGTTTGTGAAGGGTGAGGCATGGAATTTGTCTTCCTGCGCCAAAACTCCATTCTCATATTTGAACCAGCTGGTGCCCGATTGAGTCAATCCGAATGAAGAACCATCGATTCGGGAAAGCAGAAAGACGGTGGTGGCGAGAGGACCTCGGTTGTGCGGAGATAGAGAGAGAGCTAGAGAGAGAGAGAGAGAGTCGGCAGTGGTGTCGAGTGGAAGATGATGAGTTAGCTAGGGTTCTTGATAGGTGAATTCGATGTGGAGGCCGAAAGGGGGAGTAATGGCGGGGAGTTGTTAGTTGACCAGCAGATAGGGTGAATTAATTTTTTGGTATGATTTGATTTTGCCTCCAACACTTGGGAAGATTTCATTTCCCTCCCCAAAATTTAGAAAAAATTTCATTTCCCACCCAAAATTTTGGTCAAATTTCTGTTTAGATCCATTCCCGACAAAACTGCAAGTCATTGATAATTTTTTATTTCGGATGACTAGTCGTTTCCCCACGACAGATACACAGCTGGTCCTTAAAAATCTAAAAGACGACAAGGCAAACGACTAACTGATAAAAAAGACTGTTTGTACTGCTTTTAAAGACCATAATCCGGGTAGTCGGAAGGAAACTGGTCGCCGAAATCATAATCTGTTGTAGTGACTCCTTGCCTTGTTGCCCAAGTTTGGTTGTTTCCTAATTCAACAAACTCATTTTTTTCAATTGGATGCCCAAGAACCCTAGATCTAAGATCCTAAAATTTCTCAAACTCACTAATTCATGCATCCAATGCACAAACTAGGTCTTGTTTGTTTGAACTATTGACAAATTGCATGATATGCTTGATTTGTCCGTTTTACGCGATAAACAATGATTTAAAGTGTAAAACTACATAAATCGTAACACATAAACCACGTTATGCTCTACGACATGTGGCTCTGATACCACTGTAGGGTTTTGATCATGGATACGCAGCGGAAGAAAGAATATCCATTCAAGACCCTCCAAGGATCACATGAAGAGAATCATAACGATGGTAAGGGAAGAAACAAGTAACACACCTTAGAGGTCTCCTGTGATGACTTGTAACATGAACTGTATCACGTCTCTATGGTTGATCCACGCCTAGAGGTGAGATATAGATCCTCCAACTCCTTGTATAAGCTAGGAATAATGGAAGAGAATGAAGGAATCATGCAACTATCACCAAGGAAGAGGGTTCGGACCCTCTTGGTGGCTGACGGGTAGAGGGGGCAGCATAAGGGGTTCGGCCTCCTTATGTATCTTTCTATCTCCTTGCTTTATTCTCTCATACTCCAAGTAAGTAGATGTGTGTGTATAAAATAAGCTAGGAGTGTTCTTTATATAGTCCAACAACTCCTTGTGCTACTACATAAAGAACACCTCTCCTAATCCTACTCAAATAAGGATTAGTCCCTTTTAGAAACTAGTCCTAATCATGTCCATACATAGATTAGTTCTCTTTGAAAATTAATCCTAATCATGTCTCTACATGAATTAGTCCACCTTGGCAAATCCTAATCATGCCTATACATGGATTAGTCCAACTTGCATATTAGTCCTACTAAGTTAGCAAGTTGTTGCGATTTGATCCTTCTAATTAATTAATCATATTAATTAATTAATTCCCAAGTCTAGTTCACTCCTATATGGCGTGTGACCGCATAGGTTCTATTTAGTTGGTAGTAACAATTTACTAATATGGAGCGGCCTCTAGCAAGACATCCATTCTAGCCAACAAATAGAATAGTCATCATGACAAACCTTGTGCAAGTATTGTCTCATCCCTTTGTCCCAATATCCGGATTGGACACGAGACATACAAGTCACACTCGTATATCCAATCCATAGTTTCTCGATCTTGGGAATAGCCTTATTTGTGCAAATAACATCAATATCCTATATTGATTTATTTGAGTCTGGCCAGAAATTCTATAAGCACTATCCCTCGAGTGGCCTAGGATATATGCTCCCGTTATGTGGGAGGGACAAATTCTATCTACGTCTACTACGATCTCTAAGATTTCTTCTTATTGTATCCAGTACACGCCTTTTTAGCTACCCAGTCACGGTGTAGCGTTTGACGCTACCAAAACACAATATTCCACAACTAGAAGATCTAGTGACTTCAAGTCTAAGGATGACAATACCGTTGTCACCGCGAGAAGCACTTGTGACTTTACATAACTTGCATGTAGCCTTCTCGGAGATGGGTCAATCCAATATGCCATTACCCCTAATGCATACCCATGTGTTGGATCATGATATCTCCATATCAATCCAACCCCATACTAGTCTATAGTTGATTGTCCTGTTAATCAATATAATCGACTAGGGATATTTAAGAATATAACACTTATATTCTAAGGAATTCATTCATGTTAACATATCTCCATATCGATAACATAATGAATCATAAATCCATAAATGTCACAAGAAATAGATTGCCTCTAGGGCACAATTCCAACAACTCTACCTTTAGAAATAATACAATACATACATATATATATATATATATATATCGTATCCCCCAGACTCGATCAATTGTCATCTCGTAGACCATGAACACCTACCTTGTCCCAAAGGTTGTGCACCAATGAGTCTACATCTCCTTTATTATTTTCATATCCTGCATGATCCCATGAGATCTTTTAGGTGGGCCCAATGAATATAAAAAAGAGTTATGCAATGAGAATCTTCATTTCCATTCATTTTGTCACTTTGATTCGACTCAGCTGCTTTCCTATCAGTGTCTGGAAGGCCAAATCATTCATAGCCGTTAGGTGTCACGCTAAAGTAGCACATCCGAACCGTCTATCCACGACACGGATAAAAGTAATAAGGGTATACAGTGTCAATCATTCTTATATGATCGATGAGGCTCACACGGCGAGGAATCTCAGGGACTAGTTCTACTCACCACCTCATGTCACTCATCAGCACGCATTTTCTTGGGAAGATATGTGCCATAGTGTTTGGATTCTAATCAGAGCACATGTCATATCCCATAAGGACCACTATGCAGATGTTAGTCCAATAGCCCTTATGGATACCAACCCGAGTACTGAATGTCACACATATGTGAATCGAAATCAGTTCCCTCATCTGGATTTTTCTACGCAGACTATACATGGCTTGGGGTACTAACCATGTTCGAATGGATATAAACCAATCTCACCTTGGAACTTATTCCAATGCGACAATTAAATCTGTCTGACAGACGTCTTGCACTAGTGATAGATGTATAGCTCATATCATAGGACGCCTCATATGATAGGCGTCTCATGTCATATCATAGGCTTCTAGCACTTTTCAGGATTATGTCTCATCTTCTACTCACCCAGACTTATCCAAGATAACGCAAAGGCGGTTTCTCGTGTAAGGGAGACAACCTAGTGTCTGCGCGACATGTTCTATTCTAGCACAGGATATGTAAATGTATCATACACGTATCGAAACAACATGTAGCGTAATTAAACAAATCCAATTAAAATCCAATTATCAATGTCTCATATGCTCATCAATCATATTGCCAGTGATCGACTACCGAGTCATAATTCCCTAAAACAATCCACAAAGATAATTCTTAAGTGGTTTTAGGAATAATAGGTGTCTACACTTTGGCCCGTAGTCGATCTACTCCAAGATTACTCTACAGGTAGCCATTTTCACATTTTGTGTAAAATGGTACCCTTTTCTATGTGTTTGACTTTACCGTAGTGCCATAGCCATATGCTAGCGCAACTCATGGTAATAGGTTTATAGACAGCTCATAAGCTTACCCAAAACCTTCTTTCTAAACACATTTATGTCCGGTGACAGAACAGGAAATCGTGCTTCGCTTCCATGATCGATGGAGCGGTCTAATACTATCGTGCAACGCTTATGCTCGAGTTCCATGCGATGTGTATATCATCAAGCATGGACGATAGCTTGAGGTGGATTCTTGTGCTTCTAGGTCCCCAACCTAGTTAGCATGCATAGGTAACTAGTCGAAGCATCTATCTCCGATAGTTGTAGCACATGATCCTTCGTATAGAGCAATTTGAGTATCCTTGTGACTGCAATCTTGTGTCCTAAGTTGGATTTCCTTAAATCCACTCTTCCGAATACATGAGGTTTGTGGGGTCTTGTCACACACCATAATGTATAGGAGACTCCCACTGTATCGGGCACTCTGGTCATCTGGTCAATTTTTTATGGTCTCTTTTTAGGGCACATGTTCAGGCTCGTAAAATCTTGCAACGAGCTACAGGAGTAATCTATGGCTTTGGGTCAAGTATATGGAATCGTTCAATCATCTTCTTGGTTTGCGCCTTTTGCGTCAATGTAATAAGTTCCTATGAACAAACAAGAAGCCTTCTAGCCCTATCAATATCCTTCGTCATAATTGAGAGGATAACTACTCCTTGGTGGACACGAATAGTACTCCAGCTCCACTGGAAAATAGTATGTCATCGATATCAAGTGATGTGATTATCAACTCTCTGCTAGTAAGAGTGATATGCAGAAATTTCCATATGTTATCGTAAACATGTAGTAAACGATCCCACAATGAAATACTACTATCCAGAGGACTAGCTAAGACCACATTTGGACTTAATTAGTTTGCACCCATTTGTGCATTTGACCTTATGTCTCGAAACCCTGTGGCCGAGTCATACTGGTCACCTCTCTGATTTCTCCATCGAGAAATTCACTTGTCACGTTTATCGAGAATGGAGCTCTAATTACATCATCACAACTATTTCTGATACATGCAAGTCATATGCCTTACCATGCTTCCGTATGGGTCTGTGATTGACCTTCAAAATCCACTGATCTCCAGTAGTCTAGCATCCTGTCGGAAAGTCAACCTAGTCTCAGACTTGGTTGCCCCCTTATATACTATTAACTCTTCCTGTAAAGCCTCCTTTTTCATTCTTTATAATTATGGGATGATAAGGCATAGTATTCTATCCTATCGTTTATGCAAGGTGATCCTTAAGATCATCCATTTGATCTCAAGCAGTCGATGGGGTATGCTCCTATGAGCAATCCCTTTGCATAGGAGGATCATCATTTTGCTCTCATCCCAATGGATGGGAACCTCGCTTGAAAATTCATTTCCACTGTCCAGAGGATTCTTTTAGGAAATACTTCCTCATAATCGACTAAGGAACGGGTGTCTTCCAGCGGTTCCTCCATGCTCGTGGATATCATCAACATTTACCGTAATTATGGGCCTCTCCTAGGAGAAATCATATATATTTCGTGAATCCATTTACGTTACACTACTAATCGGTTGTTGCGTTTCAAATATGCAACCTCTAGAGTACTCAGAATTTTATGAGAAGATACATTACTCCATGAAGATACGTTTCTTCCATCTAGGGTCTATATTCCTTCTTGTCAGGTTATGAAAGATCCTGGAGCGATATCCTAGGTTCATCATCGTCTTGCGTGGTGACCATCATGTCTTCCCCTTTGATGTCAAATCATCGACGGGGTATGCTCCAAAGAGAGTTACTACGCAAAGAGGGTTCCTCCACATAGTCATATTCTATGGTGGGATGTTCACTAGGTTAGTCACTCCCACTATCCTGAAGATCCGTTGGAACTGTTTCCTGTTGATCATTCACGGATGGGGCGTCATCCAGTGAAACATCTATTTCGTAGAGACTTACATCTCTGCGAACCTCTTCCTGACTTTGAAAACTTAGTTATCTCATAAGCTGCCAATCCCCATGGCCTAAGGTGACCTCATATAGGTTGCTTTTTGGTACACATCTCGTAGGGCGTAGTGGCTACAGACTTGGTGGGTATTTGGTTGATTACGCCGACGGCCGTTTAAAAAAGCGTCTCCTCAAGATAGGGAACATATATTTTGAACACGCTATCATACATCAAACCATCTTCAGGCAGTATCCTACTTCTCATATCCGCTACAGCATCCTGCTGCGGAGTGCGGTGAATCTGAAACTTCAGAAACTCGATTTTGATTATGAAATTTCGGAAACTCAATTTTCTACAGCAGGTCAGATTCGGACACAAACTACGAGGTATGAAAAACAAGCCTAGGGCTCTGATACCAATGAAGGAAGAACCTGATCTAAGCATACATATATCTAAACACATAATATGCAACACTGGTAACCAAAGAAGGTTCACCCAGCATAAAGTAACGAGCTGTAGTTATAGATAGATACCTGCTCTATAACTTATAGTGATTGCAAACAGAATACGTAACTGGCATTATGATCGTTGCAAACACAGCAATTATTCCAATCCAGTAGAAGCTAGGCGCAAGAGGAAAACAAATAGAACTAACTTGCACAATAGAGAGATATATGAAAAAACATCATTATTTGCAGATATGTGTGCATATACAAATATTGTCTAAAGGTTCCAGTTATTGAATCTATGATATTTACAGTAAACCACAGAAGGAAATTATGGCTGGTCGAAGCGCGGATAGTATTACCCAGAGCAACACTACAAAATAAGCAACCACAAATTTGAAATTGTAAACACCATTGAAATATATGTGTTCTATTTCAAAGAAAAACTGATGTAGCCATGTTCATAAGAGTCAATACAGACACTGTATCTCTTCCATTTCAATTCACCTACAGACATGTACAATAATTTGGAAACAAATTCCACAACCGTGCAGCAACCAGCCATTGGCCAACCTCATTTAACCTACATTCTTTTATTTAAGGTATTATAATCTGCCTATTTCAAGGCATTGCTATATCACAATCTGCATCTTTTCCAGACTCAACTGGAACCTCATTCTGCCACAGGCAGAGACCAAAATTTCCAAACGATTCAAATGAAAGTCGCGCAATAAGTGATTACAACTTAATAATCGTAACCTAAACGAGCGGGAATCAGCCAATGACCATGCTGCACATCACCCCAGCCACTAGCATGGAAAATAACCATTATCCAACCTTAACTGGCACGAACTCTTTTATAGAAGGTCGTACGATATAGAAGATAGTAGGATGTAGGGAAAATCGACACATTTATGTTTGACGCATGCACCAAGGACAAACAGTGGCACAATATATCAAAGCTACGACATTTTTTTTATTATAAACCTTTTGTAACCTGGGATAACCAACAACTCTTGGAAGAAATAGAGTTCGCATTAGAGGATCATATAAGTGAATACGATCAGGCCATAACGACACCCACAAGGCTGCAACAAAAGCAAGAGGCAATGGTCGTTGTGGTTACCCCACCAAGATGCGGGTAACAAACTTACCCGATTTACAACGTACATAAATTTATCATCACAGCCTCTCAGCTATCAGTTAACCCATGCACAACATTGATATGTTCTTGAGTGTAATATACTTGAAAGAATTATATTAATATTCGACGAACAGGGAACAGGACATACAAATGCAGAAGTTGCAACAATTACACACATTACAACATACGCAGACACAACTCTGCAACTAACAATACGAAACCCCCCAATCACCAGAGGATACACTTGGAAGCAAGCAATTGAAGGAGCGGAGCCGCAGCATAACCAACACAGCCCATAACCAACAACCCTAGACAAGAAATTGCTTGCGCAATCTGTCGCGCAGGATGCACAAGCCAGAGTATCGACTTCACCCTATGGCCGAGGATGGTAAATGTGGATTAGCCTTCCCTACCCTACGCCTGAAGTTGGGATCAAACCATAGTTATCACTTCTAAACACAGTCTACGACTGTGCGTGAAGCAGCCATTCACCAACCTAAACTAAACCATTCAAGAACTGACCAAATCCATGTGCAGGCTAGGAAAAGGCTAACATCCCACATGAAGCGTTTCAGTAGAAAACTACTAACATAATTAAAACATGGGTGCATTGCGACGGTGACCAAATAGATTATAAACTATATTTCTTACCTAAAGATAGTAGATTACCAGACCGCATTATTTTCCGCCACAATCTCTGTAAAACCACAGTAAGTGCACTTCCTCGAAACTCTTTTACCAACTGGAATGGGACAGACTGTTAAATTTCCATGGTAATTCGATTGAATCATAAATTTTCAACTCAATAGCATGCCTGAATAGCAAGTAAATAGTTGGTGGAAAGTGTAAAACCAAGATGAGAGAGATAGGAGGCTGAAACTCAGACCTGTTATGGTGATCAGGTAGAGAAGGGGTACCTCCTCTGACTCCACCATGGCTACAACTAAAGGTGGAGGGTGTGTCCTGACCCACACTGGCCTCCTTATTGCATCGCCAAGATGTGGATCCAAAACCCACATACTCTATCTCTAAACCCAGAAGAAGAAGATTATTGTCATCGTCTCTTGCTATAAGTCACACAATAACTAATTACAACCTAAAAAACTTAACTTAGACCAGCGTGAAACAGCCAACAACCAGGCTCCACATCATCTGGAGATCAAGCAATTAAAGGCCGGAAGCCGTAACATAAGAATGCCGCTCTAAAGAATCAACCACAAAAGAACCAATTACCACATGCGAAGAACAATAAATTTCCAACAATTATACAGACAACAACAAGCACAGACACAACTCCATGATCCACAGCAGGAAACCCCTAAATTACTAGGAGAAACACTTGAAAGAAAAAATTAAATCGAGGGAACCACAACATAACAAATACAGTGCAACAAGTACACAAATATCAACCCGCACAAACACAATTTCCTCATCTCCAAGAGCTAGGAGCCGAAATATACAAATGCACCATCAAAAAAAGTAACACACGCAACAACGAATCACCACCTACAAAGGCCAATAAGGTGTAGCAATTATACAGGTAAAACGTGCACACACACAACTCCCTAATCTACAATAGGAAAGCAGCTAGGCCGGTAGCTCAAGTGGTAGAGCGTTGGAAGCCCCTGCATGAGGTCACGGGTTCAAGCCTCGTTGACGACAAAACAATTTCTCAAAAAAAAAAAAAAAAAAAAAAAACTTCAATAGGAAACCCCTAAATCACTGACGGAGAAACTTGGAAGCAAGCAACTGAAGAGAAAGAGCCGGAGTACAACAAATACAGCGCAACAATTACACGAAAAACAACACGCACAAACTCAGCTCTCTCATCGCCAATAGGAAACCCCTAAATCACCAGGAGAGACACTTGAAAGCAAGCAACTATGGCGAAGGAGCCGTAGCACATCAAAAACAACGCAACAATTACACAGGTAACAACATGCATAAAACATTTAATCTTCGACCAACTCGCTAATGTACCGTACGAAACCCCCAAATCACCAGGGGACACACTCTGAAGAAATAAATTAAAGAAATAGAACTGTTAGCCGCAAAAAAATTGCGCAATCAATCGCGAAGGACGCACAAACGAGAGAATCAACAGCAAAATTATCGTCCTCAGAACATTGCAGAGGAGTTCCCCAATTAAAACAACATGAATGATGGAAAGAGGGAATTCAACCGACACACACCAAAAGCAAAGGAAAAATTCATAATTTAGGTCGGCGGGAGACATCCGATGACCAGCCTCCACAACACCCCAACTGCTGGTGTGGCAACCAACCATTGGCAAACCTTATATGGACCTTAACTGGGCTCAATGCCTGGATGGAAGCGCCTCCACATCACCCCCATCTGGTGGCGTGACGAGCACCCATTGGAAAGCCTTATTTGCCTTAAATTCTTTTATAGAAGGTGGTAGTATATTTGAAATATGCATCAGCGTCGAATCGTAGCAAAGTGTATGAAAGTTGGAACGTTTTGTTTAATGCAACACCCCTAGGACCCTGGGATAACCAACATTGTCGAAAGAAATAGAGGCCATAGCAGAAGCTCAGATCAGGGAATGCAGCCAGGCTATAAAGACACCAAGATGGCTACAACCACAGCAAGACGCGACACTCGTTGTGGCTACCCCGCCAAGATGCGGGTCAGAATCGTAGGCAGAATTGCAACCTATAGAAATTCATCATCACAACCTCTCAGCCATTACCTAACCCATACAACATTACCATATTCGTTTGTATGGCAACCAACCATATCCCAACCTTAACTGGCATGAGTTCTTGTACAAGAGCCAGTACAATACAGACGGCAGTAGGATGTAGCACGAAAATCGAACTGTGTATGTCTGAAATATACACCAGCGGAGAATGGGAGCATACCATATTAAAGACGCGACATTTTATTAATTAAAAACCCTTAGCACATGGAATAACAAAAAAGTGTTGAAAGAAATCAAGGTCGCAGTACAGGCTGGATCAGTGAATGCGACCAGGCTACAAGGACACCAACATGGCAGCAACAACAGCGAAAGACGACAGTCGCTGCAGTTTCAATTGTCCTATAATAATCACAATAGGTTATTTGTTTGTAGACTTATAGCTAAAAGCTTATTTTTTAATAAATAGTTAAAATGTCATCTTTTTCAGCCGCAGAAGATGCAGAACCCAGAGAATAGAGGTCACCCTGAACCTCAAGATGAAACATGATACCTAGCTTTCTCCACCCCGCGCCTTAAGTCGCAATCAAACCATAGTCCTCGCTTCTGAATAGAGTGTACAACTGTGCAGCAACCAGCCACTACCCAACCTTAATTGACTTAAATTCTTTTATGTAAGGGGGTAGGATCTACGTATTTCCAAGGAATTGCTCTAGCACAATCTGCAGCCCTTCCTCAATCAACTGAAACGAAAGCCCATTACAGGCAGAGCCCACTACTTGCAAATGATTCAAATGAAGTACTACAATAACTAATTACAACATAACAATCGTAACTTAGACCAGCGGAAACAACCAATAACGAACCTTCACATCACCCAAGCCACTAGTATGGCAACCAACCATCGGCCAGCCTTAATTGACCCAGGTTCTTTTATAGAAGCACAAGCAGGAAACAGGTCCCGCGACTCCAATAGGAAACCGCCAAATGACCAAGGCAGACACTTGAAAGCAAGCACTTAAAACCACCTAACAACATGCACTAACACAACTCCCTGAACTCCAATAGGAAACCCCCAAATCACCAAGGCAAACACTTTCATCTGTTGTACATGCAGATCATGCACAAACACAACTCCCTTAACTTCCAATGGGGAACCCTCAAATGACCAAGGCAGACACTTGAAAGCAAGCAGTTAAAACCAGATAACAACATGCACAAACACAACTCCCTCAACTCCAATAGGAAATCCCCAAATAACCAAAGCAAACACTTTAAAACAAGCAATTTAAACAAGGAAACCATAACATGCAAATGCAGTCCTCTAATCCTTCACATCAATAACTCAATAAGACTTAGTTCACCATCTGTTTCTCACACGAATCATGCACAGACACCACTCCCCCAACTCCAATGGGAAACCCCTAAATAACTAAGGCAGATACTTGAAAGCAAACAATTAAAACCACATAACAACATGTAAAAACACAACTCCCTCAACTCCAATAGGAAAAACCCAAATCACCAAAGCAAACACGTTAAAGCAAGCAACCAAAAACCCGCAAGCCATAACATGTAGATACAATCATCTAATCCTCCACATCAATAAATCAATTATGAACCAATCGATCCTACAATTTACAACAATTAGATTTCTATTCAACAACTTAAAATTTGTGGACCCTTTTTAAATTTATAAAATAATAGCACATGAAAAGGGCAAAGAAAGAGGGATAGTGAAACCCCAGAAATCGAAGCCACAGTCTCAACCAGAAACAACGCTGCAACCAGCTAAATCCAATTTCAATTACTAAGAGAACAACAAAAAAAACTCGTACCTGCGACCAGACAGCACCTCCATAACTCTGTTCCTCATCCTCGGCGGCCCATGTTGTGCGAAAGAAATTAGAGAAGCGGAGAGAGAGACGAAGCTAGAGAAAACAAAAACCTCTCTACTAAGCGACCGAGAGAGGAGAACGGAGAAGAAACCGACTGAAGGTAAATGCCAAATCAACCCTCTCTCTCTCTGCAAAGTCTCTCTCTCTCTCTCTCTCTCTCTCTCTCTCTTTAGTTGCGAGCTTCCGTCGGAAGTGCAAAGAACCATCGTGGGTGAATTAGAACCCCCTGGGTAAAATGTGAACCAACATACCCTTGCTAACAAGACACATGCACTGATGTTTTTACCAAAATACCAAGGCAAAAAAAGCTATCAGCCTTCAAAACAACCAAGGGCAAATCTGTTACCCTCATTAGCGGGAAACAGCCAGTCACCGGCCTCCACGTCACCCTAACTGCTGGCGTGGCGAGCAACCATTGGCCAGCCTTATTTCCCTTAACTTCTTTTATAGGAGGTAGTAGGATTATATCTAGTGATTGTCTAAAATATAAAATTTAGCTTTTAGATGAAATACCCCGTATTTCCGTTTAGGTTCATAATATAATTTTAGAAACAAAATTGAGGATTTCAAGAAATTATTATATGAAACTTATTCTCGACATAATGTTAGTTCTAAAGTATGCGGGTGTCATGTGACACTTATAATTATCTACAATTTTATTTTGGGTCATTTTTTCATATCGGAAAAGTTTGGAGACTTTTTTCGTGAAAAGAAGTTTGGAGACTTTTGACTATTTACCAACTTAATTTTCAAAAAGTGAAACGAATATTGTTTTGTGTTAATTTGTTCAGAATACTAGAATTTAGTTTGAAAATTCATATATATGTAAATATAGCATATATTTTCATAAAAATAACAAGCTAACATATAATGCATGAAAAATACAAATCATTACAATAAAAAACTATTCAAGAACATTAGTTGTAAACTCTTGTGCCAGTTGTTATAATATGCAAAATATTTGTAATTAATTATTTTATTAAAAAAATATGTGTGAATTTATGAAATTTTGAAAAATAAGATTTTATAATCAATTTGTTTAAAAAGGTTAAGACTTTACGATTGACGGATATATGTTAATAAAAATATATTTGTTATACTGAAATGATGTAAAAATATGAAATTTTGATAAAAATATGACATTATCTTACATATATATCTAATTATTAAATTAACATTTTATTATTTATTTTAGTTAAATTTGTTAGTAAAACTTGCCATTTTAGAAAATTAAACAGGTGAAAATGAGGATTATAATAGACTTTTTACATTATTCCATCCAATATGAATGGAAAGTTAACGGAATGGTACCTAGCTGAACGAATTTCAAAAGTTTAGGGCATGTGGTGCATGGTTTTAAGGTTAGGGTACCCACCAGCAAAAATAAGAAAACTCTGAATACCTGTGGTGGATATTGCCAAGAATTTTCTCAAAAAAATTGAATATTGAAGAAGAAATTGAAGAGGCCCATTTTTTCTATTTCCAATTTTCCTCTTGACAGAGGAAAGGAAGCCCAAATGCTGAGAATACACGCCTTGGGGGCTTGGACGAAGGCAACCTTCAACCAATAAGGAGTAGTATAATGTCCATGGCCATTAAGAAATACTAGTCCATTGACTACTCTTTTTTTTTGAGAAATTTCATTGACTACTTTCAGTCCTTGACGTGAAGGTTTTGAGAGGCACTCTCTCGGCCAGACCCTCAACACCCTCGTGTGGGTGTGTATATATATACTAGGTATTGCCCGTGCCTAATGGCACAATAAAATAAAAAATAAGCCAACATCCCACTAAAGGCACTAAAATTATAAGTCCGACACTCTCGGTTACATGAAGAATCAAGGAAGTACGTCACAAAAAATGGTACACAAAGTAAACGCACTTTTTAGTGCACATAAGAAGAATTTCATTGAACCACGAACACAAATAGTCAATCATCATGTTCATAGAAGAGATTAGATCAACTCTCGTCATGAACAAAGAATAAAATGCATATTTGCCAAAGAAGGGTGCACCAACGTAAGAACCTAAACTAATAAAAGAAATATCACATCTAAAAATCTTGCAGAAATACATCATTCTCTATAAGAAAAAGAGTCTGACCAATTCATGAAGCTTCAAGACTCGCATTGAAAATATTGTAATTGAAATAACAACCTGTGCTTGTAACGTAATTTCAGTTAGTTTGGTTGAACATACAATAAAATCCTCTTGGATATTAAACTCAAACCGAGTACATTTCTTACAAACTGGACGTATGTGCAGTTCCATTCAACTGCATCGCGATGAAGCACTACAAAATCATTCTCGCAAATGAAGTCTTGACTACCATATTCCCCAGTAAAATGGTTGGTCTATGATATCTTTCGTATCCAGAGCTTCAAGTAATTGCCAGACTGCAAATTCACCACATAATGACATCAGTAGCATAAATTTTAAAATTGAGGGACTTGTACGTAGGAAATTGATCTTCACTATTTTCGTTTTCTATAAAAAAAAATTACACCACGATGGCTGTGAGTTCAGCCATTTCGCTTCTCTACTCGTTCTTAAAAAGTTGAACTATGTATATCAAGAAAAGATAATCGTATTCACAAAGATCTATGTTGAGTTGGTGCCTTGAATTGGTCAAAGGCGGCCAAACACCTTGTTTCCAACTTTGATTAGGAAAGTATTAGAAGTCAAAGGCAGTGGATGATTAGTTAGGAAACAAGTTGTTTCCAAATCCGATTTGGAAACTTTAGGGATTTCCTAGCACTATATAAAGAACCTAGTAGTCACATTATTAGGTATGCAAAACATTCTTGTAGTCTTGTTCCTCTTAAGTGAATAAAGGGTGCTTTTTCGCCGTGGAGGTAGTTAGCAAATATTTTTCTAGCGAACCACGTAAAATACTCGTGTTCTTCTTTATTCGTTCATTGTTCGTGAGGTGGTTTGTCATAACAAACTGGTATTAGAGCCAGGTTTGGCGGTGTTTCAAGATCAAGATCAAGGCGGAGCAAAGCTAGGGTTTCACAACTTGGTGAAATCAAAGCTAGGGTTTTGCGATCTAGGTGGAGCACGAGGCTAGGGTTCAAGATCCACCAAGAACAATGTCCGGATCGATGTTGAAGATCGACAGGTTCACAGGAGGGAACAGCTTCAGTCTGTGGAAGATAAAGATGGAGGCCTTGCTCAAATCTCAAGGTTTGTGGGCACCTTTGACCACAGACAAGGGAGGCATGAATGTTGCATCAGCGGAGTTCAAGGTGATGGAGGAGAAGGCACACGCAACGATTATGATGTGCTTATCGGATGACGTGATCATCGAGGTCGCAGATCAGAAGCAAGCAGCAGGGCTTTGGCTCAAGTTAGAGGGTCTCTACATGACAAAGAGTCTCACTATCAAGTTGATACTAAAGCAGATTCTCTTCACTTTGCGGATACTCGAAGGTACGGCTCTGAAGGACCACCTTGATCAGTTAAACACAATTCTGTTAGATTTGCGTAATATTGGCGAGAAGGTGGATGATGAGGACGCCGCACTTTTGTTATTGATCTCGTTACCTCCATCATATGAGAACTTTGTTCAGTCGTTCATTGTGAACATGGACGACTTATCCCTAGAGGAGGTCAGATCGGCGCTCCATGCTAGGGAACTCACCATAAGGGTGCAGGCATAGGTACAGAGGACCATGCTTCGGACTGATGGCAACGGAAGGAAGCAAGAAGGTTAAGAAGAACAAGAAGAAGCAGTTTTCAGGTTCTAAGTTACCCAAGGATGTATGTCCCTTCTGCAAGGAAAAGGGGCACTGGAAGAGAGATTGCCCGAAACGAGGTCAACAGTGGCAGAATGGATCCGCAGCCGTAGCAGAACAAGGTAACTCGTCCGAGGATGATTACGTTCTAATGGCGGATGTTTTCACGCACTCTCAAGATGCGTGGGTCCTTGATTCCGGAGCTTCCTATCATATTTGCTCTAACAGGGAGCTATTCTCGACGTACGACCAAACGGATGGAGGGTCTGTCTACATGGAAACGGAGCTGTCTGTAAGGTGATTGGGAGCGGCTCAGTTAGATTGAAGACGACTGAAGGGAAGTTATGTACCTTGGAGCAGGTCAGACATGTACCACTTGTTAAGAAGAATATGATCTCCTTGAGTCTACTCGACAGCAAGGGATACAGTTTCAAAGGTGAAGGTGGAGATTTACAATTCTAAAAGGGTTCTAAGGTGAATCTCAGGGGAGTCAAGAGTGGGACTTTGTACATGTTGCAAGGTTCGACGATCACAGGTTTTGCTGGAGTTGTCTCAGCCGAGATTAAGGAAGCTGATCTAACTAAGCTGTGGCATATGAGGCTCGGTCATATGAGTGAACGTGGAATGCAGGAACTTCACAAGAAAGGCTATCTCACCGGGCATGCGCCCAAGAGCCTCGGGTTTTGTGAGAACTGCGTGTATGGGAAGCTACACCGTAGCAAGTTCCCTAAGGCGGTTCATAGAACGAAAGTTACTCTTGATTATATCCATTCGGATTGCTGGGGTCCATCTCGAGTTGAGGCGATTGGCGGGTACATGTATTTTCTAAGCATCATAGACGACTACTCCAAGATGACTTGGATATTCGTGATGAAGCACAAGAGTGAAGCCTTCGCAAGATTCAAGGAGCGGAAGACGCTGGTAGAGAATCAGGTGGGAAAGAAGGTGAAGAGGATGCGCACGGACAACGGCTTAGAGTTTTGTTCATTAGATTTTGATGGATTCTGCAAGGATCAGGGAATAGCACGCCATCGCACCGTTCGGCACACACCGCAACAGAACGGTGTAGCCGAGAGAATGAATCAGACACTTTTGGCAAAAGCAAGGTGCATGCTTTCGAATGCAGGTCTTTCTAGAGGTTTCTAGGGAGAGGCAGTTTCCATGGCATGCTATCTCATAAATCAGAGCCTGCACACAGGTATGGGATGCAAGATTCCTGTGAAAGTCTGGTCCGGTAGAGCAGTGGATTACTCGGATTTGAGTGTTTTTGGGTGTGTTTCCTATTATCACGTTAAGGATGGCAAACTAGAACCAAGAGCTAAGAAGGGAGTATTCATAGGATTAGGAACAGGTGTGAAGGGATGCAAGATATGGGCAGACAACAAGATTATACTTAGCAGAAGTGTAGTCTTTGATGAGACTCATATGTTGAAGAACTCCGTGGAGGTGGAGCTTGGGGATGCAGAGAAGAAGGTGGAGGGAGAGTCGTATTCTACTGATCCTTAGGATTCCGAAATCCCTAAACCACCACCGGAAGCCGAAGAGGAAGAAGCAGAAGAGTCTGATAGTGAAGATGCGTCTCTACCATAGGAACCAGATCATCAGAGTATTGTGGTGGGAAGACAAAGAAGAGTCATCAAGCCTCCGGCGAGATACAGAGATGATGGTATGGTGCGATATGCATTACATGTAGCGGAAGAGGTAGAGGACGAGCCATCCTCCTACAAGGCCACTATATCTAGTTCTGAGTCAGCACAGTGGATTGTCGCGATGGGAGAATAGATGGAGTCTCTTTAGCAAGAACTCAACTTGGGAGCTTGTTAAATTTCCTGCGGGAAGGAAGGTAGTCAGTTGCAAGTGGGTTTTCAGAATAAAGGAAGGAACTGCATCTGGAGAGGGCATCAAGTATAAGGCAAGGCTAGTTGCAAGAGGGTTCAGTCAGAAAGAGGGAGTTAACTACAACGAGATCTTCTCACCGGTGGTCAGACATACTTCTATCCGGGTGCTACTAGCAATGGTGGCACACCACGACCTAGAGCTTGAGCAATTGGATGTCAAAACAGCTTTTCTACATGGAGAGTTGGAAGAGGAGATATACATGAGCCAACCGGAAGGGTTCCAAGTTCCCGAAAGAGAGAACCATGTGTGCAAGCTGAAGAGATCTCTCTACGGACTTAAGTAGTCGCTGAGGCAATGGTACAAGAGGTTTGACAGCTTCATGTTCAAGATTGGTTACCACAAGTGCGAGTATGATTGTTGCGTGTGTCAAAAAGAGTTACATGGTGGATCACGTATTTACCTAGTTCTATATGTGGATCATATTTTGATTGCAACTCGGAATATCAAGAAAATTAGAGAACTAAATAGGTCCCTTAGCGCGGAATTCGAGATGAAGGATCTGGGAGATGCTCGGAAGATATTAGGAGTTGAGATCTATAGAGACATGAAGAAGAAGAAGCTTTTCTTGTCACAGCAGTGATACATCAAGAAGGTCTTGGCAGATTCGGGATGTTATCAGATAAAGCTATAGATACTCCTATGGTGACTAACAGCAAGTTAGGAATGTACACCGTTCGGACTGAGGAGGAGAAGGAGTACGTGTCCAAGGTTCCATATGCTAGCGCACTTGGAAGCCTCATGTATGCTAATGTTTGTACTCGACTGGACAGAGCATTCGTTGTTAGTGTGGTTAGTCGTTTTATGGATCATCTAGGGAAAGACCATTGGCAGGCGTTGAAGCGCATATTCAGGTACCTTAAGGGTACGTCAGACATCGGCCTATGTTATGGGGCTAATGAAGACATCTTGGTAGCTGGGGATGCACACTATGCAGGGGATGTTGACAGTAGAAGATCAATGACGGGCTATGTATTTGCTCTGGGAGCATCTGTTGTGAGTTGGGAGGCGACGCTACAGCCGACGGTGACTTTGTCGACGACGGAGGCGGAGTACATGGCTCTAACGGAAGCAGCAAAGGAGGCAGTATGGCTTAAAGGTATGGTCAATGATCTAGGGATACTTCAAGATCAGGCGATAGTCTACTGTGACAGCTTGAGTGCAATTTGCTTGACTAAGGACCAGGTTCATCATGAGAGGACCAAGCATATTGACGTCAGGTATCACTTTTTGAGAAGTGAAAGCAGGATCTAGGTAATGAAGGTGGGGACTGCTGACAACCCCGCGGATATGTTCACCAAGCCGGTTCCGGAGAGCAAGTTCCAGCATTGTCTGGAATTGCTCAACATCTTGAGCCAGTGAGGCTTTCGGGGCATGTCGGACCCAGTGGGGGTCCAGTGAGTCTCTGTGACGAGAGACATTGGGTGCGGAGAAGACGTAGCTTTATTTACGAGAAGAGGAGCAGATGCTGTGGACGAGACAATTCAAGTCAAGGTGGAGATTTGTTGAGTTGGTGCCTTGAATTGGTCAAAGGCGGCCAAAAATTTTGTTTCCAACTTTGATTAGGAAAGTATTAGAAGTCAAAGGCAGTGGAGGATTAGTTAGGAAACAAGTTGTTTCCAAATAGGATTTGGAAACTTTAGGGATTTCCTAGCACTATATAAAGAACCTAGTAGTCACATTATTAGGTATGCAAAATATTATTGTAGTCTTGTTCCTCTTAAGTGAATAAAGGGTGCTTTTCTGCCGTGGAGGTAGTTAGCAAATATTTTCCTAGCGAACCACATAAAATACTCGTGTTCTTCTTTATTCGTTCATTGTTCGTGAGGTGGTTTCTCATAACAATCTAAAAATATTATCTTCAGAAAGATCCAAGGCATGTGGAAGGTATTCACACAGATAATCAATAGCCACAGTTTGTTGAAAAAATAGTTAACTAAATGTCAAGTTGAAGCATTTTCTCAAATAGGTAACCTACGGACTAAAATATTCCATAACTAAGTATTGTAAAGGAGCATATGAAATGCTTGCAGAAAGTGCCTCAAAAATTTAATTTAGGGAAGAGGCAAAGAAATATGACCCCAGAGTCGCAGTTTGTGACTTGAACTGGTGACAGCGGAACGGAGAGGAACATAAAATTAATCATCCTACGAAGAATGAAATGAATAGTGAAGAAGCACTCACTTTAAGACTAAACACTGAATACAGTGAAGAAGCCTTAATTTTAAAATCCTAAACTAACAACCTAGACACTGGAAAATGAAAATACATACCTGAGTATTGTTTGCGCTAGAATTTGAGGTGTTTCTCTTATTGGGGAAGGGTACAATTACTTGCTCTGGAACTCTCAATACGTGTTGTCCCATACTGTGTTGCCTTCTATTATTGAACTCCAAGACAATTAGAAAAGGGAATCAGCTAAGCTAAAGCCTCAGCTAAGCTGTAACTATCCTTCAGAATTGCATAAATCTCTATAAAAGAAATCGAAGCCATGGTCCACCCATGTTTAATACGAAATCAAATAGGATTGTAGCTCTGGGGTCAGATAAACCTGAGTATAGAAACAAAGCCGGCGAACTTTAGAAGGTGGAGATGTGTCGAAGAAGACTTAGGCGAACCTGAGAAGAGCGAAATCAAATCGACAATGAACAAATGGATCAAGAAATCGCAATACAGTGAAGAAGAAAGAAATAAAAAATGAAGCACACCTTACAGAAAATAAATTGAAGCCATGGTCCACCCATGCTTAATACGAAAGCAAATAGGATTGAAGCTCTGAAGTCAGACAAACCATACAGAACCATGGTCAAAAACGTGTTTTAAATTATACATTGTGGCATAAACATGAAATAAAGTGTTTGTTCTAAAAACCAACTATAGAAGTACAGAAAGATATGTTGGAGAGATACGAACCTAATCGATTGCTCCGATCAACGAAACAGTTTAAGACCTAGTCTCTGGCAATAGTGAAAGGCGACAACAACTAAGATTTAAAACAACTTCCCCTTCCTTCCCATTTCAATTCAGAGTCCAAACATTCAATTTTAAATGTACTGTAGAAACATGGAGCTTTTCAAGTTGCTCAATCTTTTCCTTTCAACTCTGCCATAACAAAATGCATGTTAGGAACACATTATTATTTATATTGGAATAGACATCTAATGAAATTACAAACTTGTATCTTCTTTTACAATAAAATTACCAAATAAAAAAGTAATTGGTTCTGAATCCATGTTATCAGCAGGAAGAATGCTCACGTACATAAACAATTCCATGACATCTGAGAATCACCAGTCGAAGCTTTATGGCACAATAAACGGTATTTGAAATAAGAATCCTACGAAACAGTATTTGAAATAACAGATACCCAACTTTGGGTTTACCTAACAGAGGAAGACACTGGCCTGTACTTACGGTTTTCATCCAACCAAAGAGATCAAAGTAGAGAAGTACTAAAATAGGGAAAAAAAAGTTTTTTATGCAACCAGTCGAAGAAGAATCAGTTTCGATTACTAGATCAAAATCGGCAAAAAAAAGGAAATCAAAGAACATGAATCAAAAATATAACAGACCATAGGTGGCGCGAGGTCTTCCTGTGATGGAGTAATCCTCTGGTGATGGGCGGTCGTGGGAGTGAGAAGGGCTTGAGAATCTGGAAATGAAATCGAATAAGAACCAGATTCGAGTAGTATATTGAAATCGGGAAAAATATGACATCAAAGAAATTGTAAAACAATAACGAAATCAGAAAAAGATTAGACCTTAGGTGGAGCGACATCCTACGGTGATGGGCGGCCGAGGGAGTGAGAAGGGAGAGGTGGGAAGCATTGGAGAGAGAAGGAGCCCTGGAGAAAATGAGAAATTTTTGTTTGCTCTAAGAGCAAATGATGTGGATTTGCTCTAACCATACAGCACAGGACACGTCAGGAAGATATAGAATGAGTGGCAGACAAAAGAAAGTGGATTCCTACGTGTTCCTGACGTGTCATGTGATGTATTGATTAGAGAACCATGTCATATTTGCTCTTGGAGCAAGCAATAATTACTCGGAGAGAACTGGCAATGAAAGCAAAACGATGGTTAAAATTCTATTCTATAAAACAGCATGGTTTTACTTAAAAATGTTTTTTCAGCCTTTAGATTAAATTAGCCCCAGTCCTTAGATCTCACCTACCACCCACTATATGTAGAAACAACTACCCACGTACTTGGAAACTTACCCTCTCTCAGAAAAAGTCTGCGAGTTAAAGGCTAATAACCTTACATATTTTTCATGTAATAATCATACTACATATTTTAACCGTCGAAGAATAGAACCAAATATCATTTGTACTTTTTTTCATAAACGAATTAATTTTTCCATATTTCTACGCGTGCTCTATAATTGGTGAACCATTGCAATCTTTTCCTTTGGGTGGTAGTGCCCTCGGGCACGGGCTATCCCCTATTCTATTCTATAAAATGGAACGGTCGACTTTATAATGTCTTCCAGGCTATTAGATAGAATTGATCTTGCCCATTGGATTACATCCTATAAAGGAAAGTCTTTTTTTTTTTTGAAAAATGATAGTAGGAAGTTATTCAAGTAAGTTGCAATTTTCAATGGCAAGTGATGATGAGGGATTTTTTTTTTTTTTTTTTGAAATGCCTTCAACATTTCTCATTTATCATAAAAAAGCACAATTACAACGTGAAAGCTCAGGTTGTGCCTATTTCAAGGCCTTGAATCAGCTTCAGAGGCTAGCTATTTCCAAGGCCTTGAAACTGGATTCAAAGCCTTGAAATTGCTTAGCCTGAATGCATATTCTCAGGGGGATTTTTTCTGCTAACTCTCTGATTTGATTTACTCTCTCTCTCTCTTGCATATGTTTGATTCTCTATTATTGAATGATGAAAGACAAATTGTTGAACATGTTTTGAATCGCAATATATCATATGTTTGACCATGATAATGCAGGAAATTTTGTTTCTAAGTTTTGCAGGATTGTTTCCCAAACTGAATTGTTGCAGATTTGGAAACACTTGAACACTTTGATCATGTGATCAATCAGACGTGTATGACAGCTTCTCATGGTGTTTAAATGCAAGATTACAACATTATCTCTGAAGATTGTGATCATTCAACCGTTGGAGAAGATTTCAAAGTAGTCAAACTCTTTTGCCTACAAAATAGGAAGGTTGTTGCTGAAAATATGGGGAGATATGCAGAGCTGTTTGAAGTATTTATAGAGCTCAAATTCGAAGCAACAAGACATAATACTCAACGGGCAAATACAGAGTAAGTATTCTGGATTGACAAGCATCAAAGAAGTTCTTCATCTACTCCAATCCATTCACAAAAGTTCACTGCATTTCACTGTAATTTTTCTACTCTTAAGTGTTCTTCTGTATAGAGCTATATTGGTAGATCATTTCCGTATTATTTATACATCCATTCTCAAGGATTGTTCAAAGTGAACAATAGAGAATTCTTAGTTAATCAGTTAGCTAGAGCAGGTACTAGACACGTTAGGGAAAACCACAAGCTGTAAGAGAGTAAGGGAACTCTCTGTTCTTGAGTTCTAGGGCTTTGCTTTTGATTAATAAGAATTGAGTTGAAAATCCTGCAGGGATCTAATCCCTGAGGTAGAGACGTAGGTCCAAGTGGACTGAACTCTATAAATCACTTGTCTTGTGCATTTTCAGTTCATTTACTTTCAAAGCTTTTGCAGCATACATAAACTGTTTATTTTTAAAGGGTTTGAACTTGTTTTCAAGGCCTTGAAAAATACATACTTGCTCTATACTCTCTGCATCTTTTTCAAAGGCTTGAACTTGTGTTCAAGGCCTTGAAATTCATTATTTGCACAAGCTTTCATCTTCCTAGCAAGTTTTGCAAAAAGTTGACATACTCTATTCAACCCCCCCCCCCCCTTCTAGAGTATCTTAGCTGCTTATACATCTGCATACTCACACTTTCACAACGGTTGAACCGAACACGGCATAATAGTTCATACATATTACACAGAGATTTTGTCTACATAATCTGTAAATTTCTAAGAAGAAATTTCTAACTATCGCTTCAAACGGCTTCCAAATACTTGTATGCTCCAACTTCGCCACCAATTGACTATGGAAGAGTCTTTTCATCTCCAACGTCGAGCCCAACGTCGAGCGTAACGAGAGGGTTGAAAATAATGATGCGCTTTTCACGATAGTAGAATTCGGCCTCCACAAGAAATTCGTTGTAAATCTGCAAGACCAAGTAACGCATAACGCCACACTTTTGCGGTAGGTTACAACATTTTTGTAGCAAATAACCGCACTTAGGCGGTAGTTTGAAGCCTTTTGACGGAAGAGAACCGCTTTTACGCGGTAGTTGGCCGCCCTTTGACGGAAGATAACCGCTCCTAAGCGGTAGTTGGCCGCCCTATTGTGGAAGATAACCGCTCCTAAGCGGTAGTTGGCCGCCCTACGGCGGAAGAGAACTGCTCTTAGACAGTAATTGATCGCTTTTTGGCGGAAGAAAATCGCTCTTACGCGGTAAAAATTGAACATACATAGATAATAAAACAACAAAAGTTTGAGAAACATGATGAAGAATGGGGGGACAAAACAAGATGAAGAACAGGGAACTCGCCGGAGGCGAGCCCCTACGATTAACGGGAAGCACAAAACTGCAAGTGTCTTCTTTGGAGGGAGAGATTACAGAGAGAATATGGAAAGGGAAGAACAACGTTGGAATGAGAGTTTTGAAGGTTATGTCTCGGGACTTTATTTTTTAGTGTTTCCATAATTTTACACCCACTTAGTTGGAAGTGACAAAAGTTTTAGGAGTAAAGGCTTGGGGCCATAATTTTTTAGTTTTCCTATCATTTTGTTTTCCTGCAACTTTGACCTCACAAAGATGATAATCGAAATATGGTGTACTTCAAAAAAAATTGACCTATAAAGAGACGTTAAAAAAAACCCTTCAATTCCATCTTTCACCTTTTTATATAATTTTTTTATGTCTTTTAATCTTAGATCTAATCATTTGAGTCCTTATAAGGAATCTTAATAAGACAATTCTTTGAAAAAAATAAATTCGTAAAAGATTTCTCGCCCCATAGAAAACAATTCTTTCTGTAATCATATTTTACTAGTAAAACAAGTCTCAATTTTTCAATACCACTTGGGAGTTGGAGTTTTGGGAAGAGAAATGCTGAGGTATAAACTTTAGAAAAAAGTTACTACTAATTACAAATTGTACTTGGAGAAATTGGCTATATTTTATTTCATAATGTGTAGTGCTCATGGAAATATATTAGATTCTTTTTTATTTTTTTGAGCTACACATTGTGTTCTTCTTTTTATTCAAATTGATAATAGTGATTTTCAAATAAATAAATTGATTTACGTATAATGCAATTTTGGAGTAGTAACAAAGGTTGATTGTCAAACCCTATTAGTTTAAGCGTAATAAACAGTTTCAGGTTACCCAATTCTAAAAATGACAAGTTTATGTGTAGTAATAATTCCAGGGTACACAATTCTAGGACTATAAAACTTTGTAAATAGATTTTTTTAACATTATGCCGTATTTTTAGAGGATATCATACACATGTGTGTTGATAATTTTTTTATTTATTGAGAGCTAAAACAAAATATACTTCAAGAGTTCATTTTACTATTATTACTTTTTAGGGTAGTGCCCTGAGAGCACAGGCAACATCTTAGTGTCTTCACAAAATGTCTTTTGCAAGGGGTGGGACCCACACCCCCTATCTTATTATATATATATAGAGAGAGAGAAGTCACCCTAGTAGGTTTCAATTTGGAGAAAGGGATGGTTATTAGATCAGAACCCTATATTTATCCGCATGATCCACTCTTTTTCATTTTTCTTTTTTTGAGGGAAAGCATGATCCAACCTCAGTACAGCAAATATGATATATTTGTTAATGAGTCGGATGTGGATGACAAGCTTTTATGATCCACAAAATCCAATCTAATAAATCCAATCTAATTAGTATATTATACATATTAAACGCAGAGAACATGCATCCATTTGCGAAACTAGAACGCGATATATCTGACTTCGATTCAATCTAATTCCAGTGAATTAGATTTGGATATAGACTGATCCAATTAAAATACAATGCATCCTCTCTTCTACTTGAGACTTAACAGGTGACTGTCTTGGCTGTCAACAAGAGTTTAGTCGAGGAAACTGCTAGAAACAGTGAGAATCCTTCATCCCTATTCTCGTTATTCTTGCGCGGGTGCTCCGTCTTCCATGTCACCTTGATAGCATAGTCAAGCAGTCTCAAATTTCTTCTTTACTATTCTTTTAACAATCCAGATCCCTGTAAACCTGACCTCACACTCATTCGACTCAACCGCATGGTCCATCATTCCATTAATGCCTGCTTCTCCATACGATTTCGTACCCTTCTTTCATAATTTCTCACAAAATGCAGTCAGCCAAGGCCTCCCCAAAATATCGCAATTAAGTCTCGGCTCTAGAGATGGTACGTATTGCTCCTCCTAGATAATTTCGTAAAGATTTCCCATGAAACATGTTAGGCTAACACAGTCTAGCTTCCAGTTTCTCAATAGAGCATTCCAGACACCAACAACAATACCAAACTAATCTAATTAAGTTCCCAATGTATTTCTCAGAGTACTGTCCTTCAAATGCCCACGACACAAATAGATCACTAGATACTTCCCAGAGATCACCTACTCATATGGTTTATACGAGCTGACATCTAAATGCCAACAAAAAAGTAGGCAGTGACTCCCTGGAGAATGGCCATACGGGCGAAAATGCAGACATGTAATGATGATAAATTGGAACAAAATGATTCTAGTGGCTCCAGATTGGAATACATAGCTAATCAGTAATTTCAACTGACGCTAATAACCATTTCTTCCATTAGAAGAATGGATTTTAAAACTCGTTATGCTCTTCAAATACCACTCAGATAGTCAATATGTTCTGGGTAGCAGTGTCAATCACCAATATGCCAAAAATCTCCCAACGGCTCAAATAATTGGAGACTAGTACTGGTTGGCAGGCTGCCAAAAGGCAATAGAGTGAACATAAACAGCTTCAATTCAACAAGTATAATGAAGACCAATAGTCCCAATTAATATGAACCCTGGTGGCCTGCAGGCTAAAGTTCCGGGTATCCGTGCAGTCAAGTCCAGCTTAGGTCTACAAGCCTACCTACTAGGTACTACTACCTCCGTTTCTTCTCTATCACACCGGTTTGACTTTTGTCACTATTCACTGAGTCATTTTGACCCGGTGATTTGCGTTACAAAACGATGCAATCATTTGATAATTTTTTCATGGCGTTGTAGAGTAAAGGTTGCTCTATAACACGGTGAACAAATAGTCAAAAAATCACATCGTTTTGACTTTTGTCACTATTCACTGGGTCATTTTGACCCGGTGATTTGCGTAACAAAACGATGCAATTATTTGATAATTTTTTCATGGCGTTGTAGAGTAAAGGTTTTTTTTTTTTTCCAAACTTTAAGCTTTCATTACTAAGAAAAGACCATCACGGCCCAATACAGCTGAGCTCAGATCAGATCAGATCTGAACAAAGAGAAAGCTCTAGAAAAGAGCAAATAGAAAAAATAAAATACAAAACTGATCATTCCCCATATCTTGAAAGAGATTCCTTCCACCACCAAGCTTTAGAGTTCCAAGGACATCTCGAAATAACCAATTTGAAACCGTGGGAAGATCACCAAATCAGCCACCTGAAATCACTGGAGTAGCACCATAGGATCGTCTTCAAGCTTCAAAACTCTCCGGTGAAATCCATCAACAGAATTGTAAATCTCCCCGCCAACCACATCCGTCTAAAGATTTGACCAACATAGCTTTGTAGAGGAGGACGGGGATGAGCCACAATCGCCAAAAATTAAAATAAAGCTAAAAAATAACCCTAACTACTGCAATAACAAACCCTAATCACACTAACACTAACAGAAAAGAGCATCAATTGAAAGAATTGAGGGCGCCAGCGAGCAAGACAAGAGGGGAGGTGTAGGGTTGCGGCGGCTCAAGGGGAAGAGCCGGAAAAAAAACCCGCGTGCCCCTACACCTCCGACGCCGGAGTCACACCGCCACCACCTCCAATCATCCTTTTGATACCCAGCAGAATCAAAATAAAAGAAAAGAACAAAAAGCGAGAAAGAAACCATGGGGGCTCGCCGCCGCAGAGAGAGGCGGCGGCGGCGAGCCCATCGGAGACCTCAGCGGCGACTAGTGAGAATTGATCTGCGAAAGAAAAGGGGAGATAGGAGAAGAGAAGGGGGAAGATGAAAGAACAGGACTCAAAAACTCTCAGATGAGAGTACTTTCTCTCTCTAGCTTTCTCTCACTAGAGAGAAGGCAGAGAACTATACCAGGTGGGATAGCAGATGAACTCTTCCCAGGAGAAGAAGTGACTGAATGAAACTGAGTAAAGGTTGCTCTATAACACGGTGAACAAATAGTCAAAAAATCACATCGTTTTGCTATCCAAATCATCCGGTTAAAGTGACCAAAATACGAGTTAAAAAGTCAAACCGGTGTTGTAGTAACTATTAACTGTTTCATGGTTTACCGAAATTTACCTTGCCTTTGTTCATTTCAGTAAATACATCCATCTGCATCGGCTTGCACACTTCATCAATTGATTTTGACAGCTGAACTCGTTTTAGCAGACAATAGAAGCAGCAACATCACACACTGGTCCTACTAGACAATTAAAGCAAGACTAATTCTAGTCCGACATATAAAGCTCCTCCTTTAGTTGTTCATGCTCGATCATCCACAAACACAGAATCATTAGTTGGGAAGACTCGACTTTCTTGGACACATTCAAATAAGCAGCTGAAACGATACAGAAACTTAGATGGCAACCAATGTTTCTTGGAATAAGTAACATGCTACTGTCTACATAAGCAAACAAATATATAACCACAAGATTTGATGCAAAGTTCATAAAATAACAAGAGATCACAGACTGTGGACTGTCAGAATCCTGAAATACTCAAATTGCAGATCAGATCCTGCATCATAACAACAATTTATTAAAGACAAACACTGAACCAACTTAATAACAGACTCCGCAATGAACACATCAAATGACTGATATCACAAGTAATTGCAGAAACGAGATGACACCAAAATGGTTTAACATTTAGCAAATTAACATCTCCAAAACACAGTACTTCCTGTAAATCAGCAGTTTGCTCGAGCTTTTATTTTGGTCCCTAGTATCTCGATCATGCGATCAATAACACGGAAAAGAAAAAGGGTAAAAAAGACTGGGAAATCACAAAAGCCTAAGACTACACACGCCTCGGATAAAGACACTCTTCAACCAGTAAGCAACATACCGTCCATGGCCAAAACAAAAAACATAACAGACGAAAGCAAAAGAAACTCCTATCAATACTTGTAATCCTTGACGTGAAGGCTCTCGGATGCACCATCGCCCAGATTCTTAGCACCCTGGTATGTTCCAAGAGTGGCTTCAGAGTTTGCTTTGCACCTAGTAAGTAACGCGGCCTGAGCCTTCTTGAGATTCTCCTCTTTACCTACCCATGCCTTGAGAGTACTCTGCTGAAGAGCCCTTCCAAAGGAGAAAGTGAGGGTCCATGGCTTCTTTGCCTTGAGCTTGTTCATTGCGTTGAGGTTAACAGTTGCTTCCTCTTCACTTTGACCACCAGACAAAAACACCACAGCAGGGACAGCAGGTGGCACTGTCCTCTGAAGAGCACGGACTGTGTACTCAGCCACAACCTCGGGTGCAACCTTGGCAGAGTCAGATCCAGGGGTGACCATGTTAGGCTTCAACAAAGTTCCCTCGAGCAAGACATGGTGGTCGTTCAAAGCCTTGTAACAGGCTGCGAGAACGCGTTCTGTAACATCAGCACACTTGTCGATGCTGTGAGAGCCATCAACCAAGATTTCAGGCTCCACAATAGGGACAAGGCCATTCTCCTGGCAGATGATGGCATACCGTGCCAACCCATTGGCATTCTCATTGATGGAGAGCTGAGAAGGCTCAGTGTCACTGATCTTAAGGACTGCACGCCATTTGGCGAATCTAGCACCAGCGGCATAGTATTGTGCGCACCTGGCACCCAAGCCATCAAGACCCTGGGTGGTGGTCTCACCGTTGGTTCCAGCAAGCTCAACAGTACCCTTGTCAACCTTGATACCGGGAAGGACACCGCCTTCCTTGAGCACATCAACAAAAGGCTTACCTGCAAGACGAGTCATATCAGTACCAAATAGACAGCAAGTGAAAATTACAGGAAGTATATATATTGCCTAGCTTGGAAAATATTTTACCCTTTCACGGGATCACATACTGTCACTGAAACTCTTACCAGTTAACTGTTCACCATCACAAAACCCCATCCACTATTTCGATTGATGTTACAAATAATTATAAATAATAAAACGAGTGCGCAGATAGTAATTGTGTGTGCTTCAAAAACAGCATGGCGCCATGGCCATAAGAAAATGGAGCTATTTCTGCAAACTCGAGCTCATAAACAAATTGTAATCATACCATGTTAAAGTTGGCAGCAGCGAAAGTCTAGCTTGTAAACAAATTGTGATCATATACAGTTACAAGAAAAATATTGACAAGAAAACATGCATATCAGATATATATTTGTTACTTTGAAATATGAACATAAGCACCTAGGGGCATATATGCGAGTGAATTGCAACATAAAAATCAATGATATAGTAAAGCTATTATACCGGCAGCGGTCTTCTGGTAAAGGGTTTCCTCAAAAAGGATCACTCCGCTGAGATACTGAAGAGCGTCGGGAGCAGTGAAGAGTAGCTCACGGTAAGCCCTCCTGTTAGACTCAACATTCTCAACTTTAATTGCGTCAAAACGCTTCCCGATTGTACCAGTTGACTCATCAGCAGCTAGGATACCCTTTCCAGGGGTGCCAATGTAGGCAGCATTGGCGATGAGCTCATCTGCAACATGATTTATAAGCCAGTAAGTAATGTCATAAAAGTACTTCAGAAAACATACATAGCCACAAACTCAGATAAGATGTCAACAACTACACATAATATAATTATTACATATACGACCTTAGACTTAGACATATTCAAATCCCACCTTTGATAAGAATTGCAGATCACATGAAAGCATGAGAAACAACATAGCATAACTGAGTTCTAATACTCATATACAAGCATCAACAAGATGATAGTACAAGCATAGAAAAGCTAGTCCAGGAAAAAACAAGATGCAATTGCCTCAAAGCTAATGATACAAATAAGAGAAGTGAACGCAGGCTTGGAATTTTCAACCATATATACAGATCTAATAAATTTTGAAGCTGATTTGCTAGGTTTCAGACACAGATCAAGCTGACTTGATATAGTAGTCACAGAAATCAATACAATTACAACAACATGCATTAACCCAGTTTGCAAGATTAGAATTTGTTTAAAGTACAAGTATCAGCACTAACTCCAATCACCCAGACTAAAAACAGCTCAGACAGCACCAGATTTGAGCGAATTTCAGACGGTTAAGAACAGATCGGATAACATGGATTGTGTCCTCAAATTAGAAAACAACCAAAATTAATCTCCAGATAATGCGATGAAACCTATCAAACAGGTGCATCTGAAAGCTGACAATCAAATCAGAAGAAGAAAAAACAGGTCTTCATGAACCGTAAACTACACCATCGATACAAAATTACGAAAGAATAACAGACTAGAGAGTACAGATCTGGGAAACAGCGGAAGAAAATAATTCAGATCTATCAAAATTAACCATGACAGATCTACGTAGACGAAAGAAAGAGAGATATACAGAATCGAAACAGAGATGTGTAAGCGGAGGAGGAGGAGACTCACCATGGTACTTTCCCTTGTAGGCAGACATGACTAGAGATCGAGAGAGGCTGAAGGAGACGAAGAACTGAGAGAAGATTGAGAGAAAGTGAGATGGTGGTGGTAGGAGAGAAAGAGTAATGGGGTTGTTTGTTTATAAAGAGAAGAGATCGGGACACATCGATATTGTCGCACCCCCCAAAAGCCGTTCTTTTCTTGGCTTTTTTTTCAAGAAAAGTCCTCCTGAAACCAGCTTCCGGTTTGTTCCAAAGAGCGGTTTCAGGCTTTTGCATTTCTGCCCACACCCCAAAACCGCGAGCTCGGCCCATTATCAAAATAGCAGGGGGCAAACTGGGTTTTGGGCTTGTTTTTTCTGCTGGCTGAACCTAATAAAAAATAATACGTCAGTCCTAAAAATATATAGAAAAAAAAATGAACTTTATCTAGTCTAGTCCTTATAAATATTCCAGTATTATCCATATTTTGGGATTGATTTTCGAGTATATATTAGTTGGGATTGATATTCCAATATTATCCGAATCAGTTGGACTAGTCCAATAAATCACTCAATACTATGTTTAATTCTTGTGAATATTTATTTACTGCTACATTAACAGAATCTTAGACATAATTTTCTAATATAGTAAAATCAAACTCGACAACGAACATGGTAAACCCTAAAAATAAATACTCTCTCTAGAATCGTCTTTCGGCGTTCTGGGGAGGTGAGGGTTTTTGTGAGGACCTTCCTCTTATTCACCGCCGTTTTGTTCGGTTTATCGAGTTTTATCTCGATTCGGAGTTTTCTTTCTCGACTGTGTCCGTTGTTTTTCCATTCAAAGAGGGTTTTCCCTTTGTTCACTCTGATAACCCAGAAGCTTTACCTCCTGCTTCTTAAAATTCAGAGCTCCTCTCTATTTCTTTACTGACTATGGCGGATACTCCAGCTTTGGAGTTGGAGGAAGACGCGACGGTAGCAAGTGAAGTCGCACAACACGTTCTAGTGGGTAAAATATTGTCACAGAAGATCTATTCGGCAGCTACAGTAACGAAGATTGCAAAGGGGATCTGGAAATTGAAGGAAGAAATCAGAATAGAGATGTGGGACAACAATAAGTTCATTATCAGGTTCAAGGACAAGGATGATTGCAGAAGAGTTATGGAAGGCGTTCCTTGGAATATTGCTAACAACTTGTTGATTTTGAAGAGATGGCCGGCGAAAACGGCGTTAAAAGAAATCGATTTCACAAAAGCCCCTTTATGGATCCAAATCTTAGGGTTACCACCGGCGTTTAAAACTGAGAAGAACGCTAAGAAGATCGCCTCAACGGCGGGAGATTTACTCGATGTGTATGAAGAGACAATCGGCTCAGACCAGAGGTATCCTTATTTACGCTTTCAAGTTCTTGTAGATGTAGAAAAACCTTTAACCCAGGCTTTATTCTATACGAAGAACAATCGTAGAATTAGACAGGGGTTTAGTTATGAACACATTGGGGATTACTGCTATGATTGTGGCCGGCTCGGTCATATAGATCGGGATTGCCGCTTCCTAAAGCCAGAACAGAGAGGCTGTCAAAAACTATGGAATGTTTCTCCGTTGTACTCCAAAGAAAAGTCGAGGTCCAAAGCCGGCGTGGCTAACGCCTGAAGCAGAAAGATCTTTGAAAATTTGGGGGTCGCCGGAGAGGGAATACGATGAAGAGATGCCCGCGAGTGTAGCAGAAGTTGAAGGAAAGCGCATGTTTGGTGAAGGGGTGGAGGGTACAAACGCCTTGCGAATCCAGAAGGACAATAGTACAATCTCGGTACCAGCTGGCAAATCTTTCAACGACAAAATGACTGTGACAGCTGGTATTTCTCGCTCCTTATCTTTTACAGATACTCAAATTTTAATTAGTGAAGAGGAATCCGATGATCAAAGGGAACACGTGGTTCTGGGAGAGGATGAGGAGGAATCAGTCCCAGAGACTCAGATATTTATTGGGGATAAGTCTGCAATTATAGATAGTAGAAGGTCCAACTTAAAGGAAAATTTGATTGAAAAGAGGGACCAGGAAACAAATACGTCTATTGATGGTACAGGCTTAGGGAAGTGGGCCGTGGAGGATCCAGTTGGGCCGGACCAAGAGCTCTTAACAGATATGGTTTTGAAAAAGAGATCAAAATGGAAAAGGCTCAAAAGGCCTGTTACTAATGTAAGGGTAGATGGGGAATTTTCGGAGCAAAGTCAAGGGCTAGAGAGGAATTTGACAAGTAATTCTCCCGTTTCGGAACAGGGCAACCCATTCACCGATATAAATCTTTCTAAGGTTTTCAATCGTTTGATAACGGTAAAAAGAAAAGAAGGGGATGACATCGGTTATGGAAAATCTTCGAAGAGGAGATGTGTAGAGGATTCAGAGCTGCATAGATGCGAAGTTATCGGATTGGAAGCAGCTATTACAGAGGAGGAAAATGAACATATACATATGGTGTGTAAAAGTCATTCTAGTTCAAGATCTGCTTCTCAAACGGCAATTCAAATTCGGTCAGAGAGAATTGTGGAGAAAAAAGGTTAGTTATTTCTCGCAAACTGATGTTGAGGAAGATAGGCTTTTTGCAAAATACATGGATGAGTTTGAAAATCAATTGGAGTTGGTGGAAAAAAGGAAAACTCTCTCTTCTCAGGTGGTGGTGGCTGACCTTCAACAGCCACACGAGAAATGTTGAGTCTCAGCTCGAACTGTCAGGGCTTGGGGCGTAACCTGACAGTCCAGAGACTCCGAGATCTCATTAGAGATCATCGTCCTCGGCTAGTGTTCTTAGCTGAAACAAAAAACAAATTTCAGAAAGTGGATAGAATTAGAAGGTCTTTAAGTTTTGAGAATGCAGATTATGTGGACCCAGTTGGCATTGCGGGTGGTTTAGCGCTTTGGTGGAGCAATGAAGTTGATATTACAGTCTTGTGGAAATCTAAAAACATGTTTCAGATGCAAGTCAAGAAAGAGAATCACTGTGTTGAAATCAGGTTTTTGGTTTATGCTCCAGCTACAACAGCTCTTAGAAGAAGGTTTTGGAAAGAAATAGAGCAAGTTTCAAGAAATATTAGTGTGCCTTGGCTTTTTATGGGAGATTGTAATGATTTCCTAGAGATTAATGAGAAGCAAGGGGGTAACATCTCTTCATCATGGAGGTGTGAACATTTTAGAAATTTCATAAGAGTTTGTGGTCTAATGGAATTGGATGCTCAAGGTCTTAATTTCAGTTGGACAAATAATAGAGCTGTTGGAAATATCAAAGAATTTATTGATAGGGTTTTTTCAGCACTCAATAGGGTGTCTACAAACCTAAAGCTAGATTGCAAAGAGATTTCTTAATGGGGTCAGATCATACCCCTCTTCTTTTAGACAGTGATTGGAGTCCTTTGAAAAAGAAGTATCACTTTATGTTTAGCAAGAGATGGTTGGATTTTGGCAACTGTAAAAAGACTATTGATTTCTGCTGGAAAGAAAAGAGTTCACAAAATGCTTACTCTAATTTTACTTCAAAGCTGGTGAATTGCAGAGAAGGGTTGAAAAAGTGGAGCAGGGAGGAAGTGGTTAACAGCCTGGTAAAGATAAAGAAGCTGGAGAGAGACCTTGCTGCTTTACAAGCTGAGGAGTGGACTGCAGTTAATATGGAAGCTCAAAGAAATTTGAAGAGGCAAATAGCAGATGCTTGGGACAGAGAATAAAGTTATTGGAGAGAAAAGTCTAGAGTACAGTTTCTTAAAGAAGGAGATAAACACTCTAAGTTCTTTTTTCTTTCCACATTGAAGAGAAGAAATATTAACAGAATCAACAAGCTCCTAAATGAGGAAGGCTGCTGGATTGAAGGACAGGAGGAGGTACAAGTGTTAGCAAAAAGAAAAATTCAAAGATTTATTTGCTGAGCATCATTATCACAGACAAGAAGAAATTTTATGCAACTTTGCTCCAATAATCTCTGAGGCTGAAAATGAAGCTTTGTGTTTATGTCCTGATGAGAAGGAGATTGAGTCAGTGGTTTTTTCTATAAACCCAAACAAAGCACCAGGTTTTGATGGATATACACGTATTTTCTTTCACTCAAATTGCGAAGTTATTAAAGAGGATCTCATTCTAGCCATTCAACACTTTTTCAATACTCAGAGTCTTCTCCCAAGCTTCAACAAAAGTGTGATTACTCTCATCCCCAAGGTCAAATGCCCAGAGAAGATGGCTGATTTTAGACCTATTTCATTATGTACCTTCTTTTATAAGGTAATTGCTAAAATTCTTGCTAATCGGTTAAAACAGCATATGGCTTCTATTATCGCTCAAAATCAGTCAGCTTTTGTGGCTGGGAGAGCAATCCAAGACAATGTGACCATGACACAAGAATTGATTCACCATATAAAGACTAAGAAGCAAGGAAAGTCTGGTGTCCTAGCTTTGAAGTTGGATTTAAAGAAAGCCTATGATAAGGTGGATTGGAGCTTTTTGATGGATATTTTGTCACAGTTGGGATTCTGTTCCTATTTCAGAAATCTCATCTATCAGTGCATTAGTACTGTGTCTATGGCTGTCAAGATCAATGGTGAAATAGGAGGGTATTTCAGTCCTAAGAGGGTATTAGACAGGGGAATCCAATATCCCCCTACCTATTTGTGATTATTATGCAAGCATTGTCTAGAAGCCTACTAAAAGCTCAAGAAGAAGGTCTCATCAAAGGAGTTAAGGTCTGCAGGGGGGCTAATGCAATTAATCATCTTCTTTTTGCGGATGATGCAATCATAATCCTCAAAGCCACTCAAGAAGAAGTGCAAAGTTTTCTTAACATCTTGCAAAATTTCTGCAACTCTTCAGGCATGGAGATTAATTTTGACAAATCAGGGATCTTCTTTTCTCCAAATACAAGTGAAGAGGTAGTTGCCAACATTTCAAGAATATGTGGTGTTCCAAGTTTGGACCCTAATTCTAAATATTTGGGGTTCCCAACTTTCTGGGGTAGGTCCAGAGCCTTGTGTCTAAAATTTATTATTGAAAGAGTTGAAAATTGCCTTCAGGGTTGGAAGCTGTCTACACTCTCTTATGAAGGGAGAGAGGTATTATTAAAGGCCATTGCCATGGCTATCCCCTGCTATATCATGAGCTGTTTACTAGTGCCTCGAGATCTTTGCTCAAATCTTATAAAGGTAATGAGGAGTTTCTGGTGGGGTGGTAAAATTAATGAGAGGAAAATTTGTTGGGTAAGCTGGAAGGATTTAACTTGTTCTAAACAAGAAGGAGGACTTGCTTTTAAAGATTTAAAAGCTTTTAATTGTGCAATGCTGGCTAAAAGTGTGTGGAGGTTGATGCAAAATCCAGAATCTCTTTGTGCAAAGTTTTTAAAAGCAAAATAATTCCCAAATGGATCTTTAATGGATGCTAAGAAAGGTTCTGCTCCTTCCTGGACTTGGAAAAGTTTGTGTGCAGGGCTGGAAATCATCAAAAAAGGTGCTAGTTGGATGGTGGGTAATGGCATTTCTATAAGAATCTATAAAGACAGTTGGGTGTCAGCTCTCAAAGGGGGAAAAATTCAGAGAAACCCAACAAGCAATGAAGATTCAAGAGTACATGAACTAATATGTGCTGTTTCAAGACAGTGGAAGGTAAATACTATTTTGAATGAGTTTAATCAAAGTGTGGCAGTGGCTATTCTTTCTATCCCCTTGTCTTCAATACAAGCTGAGGACAAAATTTATTGGCCTCATACTCAAAATGGAGATTATAGTGTTAAGTCGGGTACTAAGGTGGCAAAATCAGTATTTGAATGTGCTGCTATAATGGAAAAAGCTGGATATAAAGATTATCTCTATAAAAAGTGCTCCTCTTCTTTTAGACTCCCCAAGGAATTTTGGGTGAGTAGCTGGAAACTTAATCTTCCTCCAAAAATCAAGTTGTTTTGGTGGAGATTGTTAAAGAATGCTTTGGCTTCTCAGAAAAATCTGGTATTGAGAGGTTGTAGCTGGACTTCTAAATGCATTACTTGCAACCTAGAAGATGAAGATGATTGGCATATTCTTTTTGGCTGCAGCTGGACTCACTCAATCTGGCTTAAAATGGGTCTTATAGTGAACAGAATTCAGGAGGATCAAAAAACTATTCAAAAGTGGGCTATGTATATGTGGGAACTGTCTGCTGAATCTGCTTCTGAGAAGGGCTTTATGGAAGAAATGGTACTTACTTGCTGGTTAATATGGAAGGAAAGGAATAAGTATTCAATGGGGTGAAGGTGAGTCCAGTTCAGGTATCTTGTGATATTGATTATCAGAAAGAGTATTTCTCAATGCATTTAACAAAAACAAACTCTGTCTCTCAAAAGCAAACTATAAACAACAACTTAATTCAGAAGTGGACTCTTCCTCCCTCTGGGAAACTGAAGTGTAATGTGGATGCTTGTTGGGAATTTCAAAGTTTGAAGATGACTGCTGCTTGGATTCTGAGAGATGCAGGAGGCCAAGTGATCGACATTGGGTGGATGAAAGGCTATGCCTTGTCAGCTCTTACTGCTGAGGCAAAAGCAATGAAGGAAGCAGTTTTCCAAAACAGCAGTAGATGGCAAAGTGTGATCTTTGAAGGAGATAATAATCTTCTGATTAGTATGTTGGATGGTTCTTGTCAAACAAATTGGGAGATTAGAAGCTTGGTTGAGGATGTTGTTAATTTAGCAGGGGGTGGATCTTTAGATATTAGATGGATTAGAAGAACTGTAAATGGAGTTGCTGACTTTTTAGCAAAACAAATCCATAATTGTAATTCTGATGGTAGTGAGATCTTGATTAGTCAAGATTTCAAGAGAGTTTTGATGATGGATGGTTGTAATTTCTGGTTTTAGTTTAATGAAATTTCTGTTAGACAAAAAAAGAACATGGTAAACCCTTTTTTTTGTTGAGAAAATGAAATTTCATTAACAGTTCACATGGTTTTGGCAAATTACATTGTTCGTCACCCATGCAGGGGCACAACCTAACAAAATATTTACATCAGAACGAGTTAACCCCTCATTCGCACATTTGTGGGCGGCAATGTTCCCTGCTCTTGGACACCATCGTACCATCACCTCTGCTAAGCTTCACAACAGCACTTGGCAATCCCAAACCATCATCCCAAACGTCAATCTTGTTGTGACCTCCGAATGCAGCTCATTAGCTAGGCACTGTAAATCCGATTGGATGAGGACTTTTGTGATGCCCCAGGCGTTGTACCAAAAAGATCCCTCCCGTAGCGCAAAGACTTACGTCATTTTGGCTGATTTAACATATGATATTGGTCCTGCAATGACAGCTATCCGGTACCCGTTTGGTCCTTTAACAACCGCCCCCAAACCCCCTTATCTTCTCTATTCAACCATGCACCATCGCAGCTGAGTTCGAAGTTGAAACAACCCAGGATCTCGGTTCAGGGCTAAAGAGACAATCGACAACCAAAAGTAGAAATATACTATTAAGATTACATTTCGCTTAATGTACATAACAAAATTTTGATAATAAGTACAATATAAAACAAACCATGTGTGATCTACTAAGTGATCTGACTTAAGCTATACTTCTTCGTCTCGATCCGCGTTCCCATTCCCCAACCTTGACTGACGACCTGCGGTTTTAAAATGGCAAAAGCCGACGCAGTTTTGAAGAAAATGATCAGTAAAAACTGAGTAAATACACACTACGACATGTAAAGCGATGAGTGGCACGCAAGAATAGTTTAAATAAACCAAGATATTTGAAACATTAATAAGTAAGAGAGTTGGGAATTCATGAACAAATATAAGTAATCACGTAGCGAGAACTTTTCGACTTTAAAACTTCAATAAACCAGGAGTATTAAAGGAATTCTTAAATCAGTGGAATCTCCAGAATAAACAAGTTAATTTGAACTCATAACGATATTTATTCACGAATAGAATATGCTTTTCAAATCATTTCATATATTAGGGCATATCCAAGGCACAAACAACATCAATAGAGTATACAACTTTCTTTCAAGTTCAGTTAACCGTTAAGTTTAGGTGAGGCATGTCCAGAGCCACCAGCAGGATCGATGTAGACAGAGGGATCACGAAATAATCACTAAGGGTTCCTTCTAGGGTCTATCAAACCCTATTTCACCCGAGCGTTAAGGGAGCCCATTCGTCAACCCCGCTCACAACATTAGCTAAAAGGCCTTAAGTGTCGACACCCCTATACCGTAGTGACCCTTACAAGTATAAGTAGCACTCTATAGCTCTATAAACCCCTTGGCCTCAATATCTTGATACATTTTGGCTCATCGGGGGCGGATTTGTGAACATTAACGTTCTATCCAATAATAAGAAGCATTGCTTCAATGGTCTTAGCCATAAGAAAATGGAGGATCGCTTGATGCCTCCCACTAATAACAGTACTCTGTACATCGTCCTAAGTCTATTAAAGGTATTTTATTTCTTCTCTTTCACATAACCAGAATAAGAATATCAAAAATTTTCAAGTAATTTCCGAGAGTTCTCAAAGGAGATGAATAAAATAGTTTAACAACTTTCGAGTGGAAAACATGCATTCTCGTACTATTTCATATAACAAACATTCATTTGAAACATCAAACACAAACGCACATTTTGATATGAAAAGGCCGTACATATGTACTTACCACTGAGATGAAGCACAATTAAAAGCAAGAAACTAAGCCTAGCACTCCGACGACAACCGCTCTCTCCTACGGGGTCGATGTCTACAATCACACGTATGACGTACTCGTTATAACTAATTTACACATTCATAATAAAATGCAAACATACATGTCACATAGTCCTAAATGTCACTAATGCACATATAATGATGTTTAATTATCAAAATAAGTCCAACAAAACACCTAGAAGTTCAAAAATTCAAGTTTTTGAAAAAATGTGAAACTACAATTCTGGACAGAATTGTAGCTCTGACTTTGGAGCCATATTTACCATATCAAATCATCTCCTAAAATTTTGAAATTAATGTATGATGAACCTATATGTGTCTACTTTCAGAAACATCAAAAAAATCATGCATAGCTATTATAAAACTCAAGTTACAAAAATAACAAACACTACTATGCAGAGACATGTTTGGAAGAAAGTTTCAACTTTGAAGACCAATTACTACAATTTGGAGAATAGGAAAAATGCCTATATTCTCCAGAATGAATCTCTTATGTGTCTAGTTTCATCACAAGAAAGATTAGGTGCCATAAGTTTCTGGAAATGAGATTTTTAACAAAAATGGTAAAACTTGTCCAAAAACAGAGTTTCAGAAAACATGCAACTTTGAATGAGCATATCTCCCTAACCAAAAAGGATATGGAGTTGAATTTTCTTTCAAAATGACCCTCTCTGAGTCTAGTTTCAGAATATGAAAGAGTTAAAAATTCTACAGAGACAAAATTTAGAGATAATATACGTTTTTCACAAGCTGGTCAGATTGTAAAGACATTCAATTTTCACCAAGAACACTCAAAACATGATCAATCCACTTCCATCATACATGCAACTTGAGAAATATGTTTTTATACTCAAATACAACAAGTTATACATACAAAAAGAGATCAAACAAGAAATTTGGGGAATCATGTGAAGAATTTGAAAAAAAAACAAGTTTAAAGTCTCCAATTCATGTTCTAGACACACATGCAAGCAAAGATCAAGAAGTTTTCTATCATTATGATGAATGTAACATCAAAATTCACAAATTTAAAGAGGAATTAAAGCTTACAAATGAGCCTTAAGAGAGACATTTGGGACAATAATGGTGCTTGGAGAAGCTTGAAGTCTATGAGAGCTTGAAAACCCCTTCAATGGAGGGAATTTTGATGTAAGAAGAATGTGATGATGAAGAAGATGATGATGAAACTAACATCACACAAATGAAAATAGAAAAAGAGATGCTTACAAGACCTTGATGAGCTTAAAATCATGAAGAAGATGAAGAAAATAGCTCCCCCCATGCATAGTATGACCTTGGACTTGAGTTTTTCATGAATTTGAAGGTGAAAAATGATGTTTTGGAGGTGTTCTTGTGAGGTCAACACTCCAATCCGGGAATGGAGTTTTTTGGAGAGAGAATGGAGCTTTTGAGTGTTCTTCAATGTAGAAAATGAGTGGAGGAGAAGATGATGATGATGCATATGGTGTGAGAGTTAGTGTGGGAGTGTGTATGTGTGTGTGTGTATGTATAAGAGTAGTCATGAGGACATTATTTTATTGATGTTGACCAAAAGGATGGTAAGAGCACTTGGGGTAAAACTATCCTTTACATGAATTGATGGATGGAATTGAAATAATAAAACCAATAGTAAAGGGGGTAAAATATAATTTTCAATTACTAACTATCACATACAAGTTAATTTTATAAATTAGAACATTTCAAACAAGTTACTATGTGTATAAGTATCAAATCCTACATTTACAAAACTACATAAATGTCCCAAGTATACCAAATAAATTTTAGATAGTATTACTCAAGTAACCAAAACTACAACATACTCAAAAAATAACTTTTATAAAAACCAAAAATGTCAAATGACACCCTTATACTTTGAAACCAATAATAAGTCAAGAACAAGTTTGTAATATAACTTTCTTAAAATTTTCAAATATTTTCTTTTCGAAATGACCAAATAACCCCTTACTTAAATACGGGGTATTACAGAAGTAACCCAGTTGTGGTGGGTGAAGTTGAACCGGGCCTGGCGCGCCTGCTAATACATCCGAGTGCTGAGCTGTAGATAACCAGTACAGTGCATTCACATCAATATACGAACGAATTCATTGTGCCGTCGTGGCTTCGTCATGGCGTATTCCTTCGAAGACCCTTAGATTCCTACATCTCCACAGTACCCAAATTGTGATCACGTACAACTTCATTTGTTCCTTATACAAACTCTCTAGTGCTTGTTTCAGCTACTGGGTAAAATGTATGTTAGATGTATGGGTGGATTCATTCCCAAGTAATTCCTCCCAGACCTTCTACGCCAATTTACATCGCATGAAGACGTGATTTTCAGACTCGTCTTCCTTCCCACAGTAGGAACAAAGCTTGTGAACCATTACTCCCCTTCGTTGCAGATTCACATTAGTTGGAAGGGAGTTGTGGTATGCTCGCCAAGCAGTGAAAATTGCTCTTCTCAGGCCTGACATTTCCAGAGTTTAGTCAAAAGGTTTCGTTCCGTCCCACTGGGTTGGTCGTAATTCAATCTGGTTTGTTCATTACGTAGATCCTTGGCCACCATATAACCCGATTTCACCGTATTCTCGTCAAAAAACCACGTCCAAGTGTCCCCCTTTCTAGTCGAGGGAAGCATAATTGCTTGTATTTCTTGCAAGTCAGCTACATTGACCAAAGACTTAATGTACTCCACATTCCACCTCCGTGTATAAGGACATATCAACTGACTAACCAGTAAACATTGGGAAGTGTTCACTTGCGTACATATATACCTAACTATAGGGTCGTGGAATCCATCGGTCCCGAAAAATGTCAATAGAGGTTCCATCTCCCACCCGTTTATACATCCTTCGTGCAAGAATGTCTCGTCCCACTAGTACAATTCGCCAAGTTAAGGAGGGATTATGATCAATTTCAGCCTCAAATAAATCCATTGCCGCAAAGTACTTAGCCTTTAGAATTCGTACCAAAAGTCACTCAGGTTTTGTTAGGATGCGCCACCCCTGCTTTGCCAACAACATTAGATTAAAAGAGTGCATATCTCTAAACCCAAGGTCTCCTTCCCGCCTCGTTTTCTTAATCTTCTCCCACGACAACCAACACATCCCACGATCCTTTACCTTTTTCTTCAACCATAAATCTCTTGTCAAACTTTCGATATCCTCGCAAATAGCGTAGAAAACACGAAATCACATAGTTAGGGATAGCCTGAACTACCACCTTGACAAGTACCTCTTTCCCAGCTATGGAGAGATATTTTTTGTTCCATTCATGCGTCCTTGAGCTGATTCATTCCAGAATTCCCGAGAAAGCTTCTGTTTTAATCCGGCCCACCTTAGTCGGAAGATCCAAGTACTTATCAAATATCTCTACCCGTTGTACCCCAGGCATGTTCACATGCTGATCCTGTAACTCATTGCCACATTCTTCGAGAACATGGCAGAAGACTTCTGGAAGCTAATCATTTGGCCTGACGCCTCCTCGTAATCTTGTAAAATCTGTTGTATTGCGTTCACTTCATCAACAGTCGCTTTCGCGAAGAAAATGCTATCATCCACGAATAGTAGACCCTTAGGAAACAATGGCACATTATAAAAATCACCAAAAAAGAAATTTTTGTGTAAAATTTTATCGGTTTAAAAGTATTCATATTTTAATATATGCTACTAACAGTTAATAGGTAGTGCTTAATATCCTAAATTTATTCATTCTTTACAAGATGCGATTAGTTGTGTTGGACTATTTTTAGTACTAAGAAACACAAAACTAAACATAGTATTATTAAATTTAGTTCATCTAATCCAATCCGATCATATCATATCCGCTTAAGCTAATCTAGTCGAGTCTAATATGGCTAGTTTGAAAAACCATAGGGAATATGTTGAAGCATATACTTATTTCTCACTATGAATATTTTAAAAGTAATTAATATTTATACTTAACAAAATTAAACCAAAAAATGAAGAGAATATAACATTGCAACACTCTGCACAATGTTGACTAACTGAAACACAGTCATATAGGTGCGAGAGGACAGTGGTAAGATTGAACCGAAGATCTCCTACTGAATTATGACACTTACCTTTAGAAGTGTATCGATTGGAAATTTGTAGAAGCATAATTTTCAAACTTTAAAGAATTTTTAAGGAGGGAGAAAGTGTTCTTATTGATATCTTTCATCAGAAGTGGTATGAAAATATGTACAGTTTTAAGAATAGATTGAATTATATTAGCACATTAGACCTAATAAAATCACAAACTAATACATCATTGGACCAAACAGGGACCTTTTTGCAAATAAATATGCCACCTCATTACTCTCCATTTGAAACAGCTAAATCTTGAAAATTTGAAAGGAAAGTAGGAGACCTGAGCATCTATCTTCAGTGAGAAATGCATTTGTCTGTTTTTTTCCTCTCTAAAATGGATGGTATTATTTTTCTCTAGCTCTTTCTTCGAGTTCTCGCAAGATTTCTTTGACGGTTTCATTGGAAGCATAAGCAATGATGATGTTTTTGAGCTTGTACACTTCCGCGAACATGATGCCTTACTTGATTGCTGACAATTCCACTTCCAAAATAGATCGAGACTTTGCAGTCTGTTTCAACAGACCGACTACGAAGTTGCTGGCTTCGTTTTGAATCACAGGGTCTCCATCTTCTATTCAAAGATCTGGCGGAGGGAAAATTCGTCCCTATGCGCTCAATTCCATTATTCCTTGGTAAGAAGACATGAACCGTAGCCGGTGTTCCTTTATCTTCAAAATGGCACCCCTGTCTCCTTAAATCTAAGATTATTCAGGGGTTTCCCCAAGGAATAAAAGGCGGAAACCCATTTTTCGCAATCTTATGTACACACTGTGGAAATAATATTCGACCCAGTTGTAGAACACCTCTTGATAGGTATCACGAGATCAGTTGCCGAACAAATATGGCAAAACTTTTGTCTCTAAATTATAGCCCATGAATAGGTGCCTTTATGGTTATTCTCCTTTCTTACATCGGGTGCATTGGGAGGGGACTGAAAAACCTCGTTGATGTAGATTCGTAGCAACCGGTAGCGTACGGGACCAAGCTCGCCACACCGGCAATATAAATTTCTTCAGGATCTTGAGCTTCCAAAGTTTCCTAAGCCATTTCCTTCGTGGTGGACCATCTCACGATTTGATACCCTTATCCTGTAGCATTGACTAGATTTTATAGCCCGAAGCCACTATATATTCTCCCATGTCCGAATAATACCAAGAAGTGACTTCTTGATCGGGTTTGCCGACAATTTTAGTGCTAGAATCTCCTCATGATCAGCTGGTAAAAAGAGGTATCAACTAAACATGTGCCCCATGTCCGACCTGGACGAATAAGCGCCTCGGCTTGAAGCTCTGGTTCATAATTCGTCGTCACAGACTTGAAGCTACTGGGTCTAGGAATCCATTTGTCTTCGTAGATCCTTATTGTTCTGCCGTTCTCTACTTTCCAGTACAAGACGTGAGCCAAGACATCCCGACCAGCTAGAATACTTCTCATAGAATAAGAAACATAGTACTTAGGATTAAAAGTCAAATATATGAATTGTGGAAATACATAACTCTCAAAAGACGCCTAACAAGCCTATTCAGTTGTTTCAGTATGCGCCACGCTTGCTTGGCCAAAACTGCAATGTTAATATTCCTAAAATCTTTGAAGCCAACCCCTCCTTCCTCCTTCAGCTACATAAGGAATTCCTAGTGTAGATAGTGCTTTCTGAGCTGACAGATCTTGGCCACGTGGCAACCATCTAGAACACCATATTGTGCTCCACACACACTGGATCACCAGCCGCGCTGATCCATGTGGGGGCTGCGAGATAGAGCCCTCGCATACCACTGCACGGGACTTGTAGGGACTTAGTGGTTTGGAGGCTAGAGTAAGTCCTGTCGCGTGCGAGCCAAGCCCGCGCGCGACCTTTAGTAACTGCTTTTGAGAGATTTATGGCACGAGCTCCATAAACCCGGTCAATCCGGTCAAACCCGGTCAACCCCGTAACGGTTCCGGTATTCGCGCATAACGAGCTGTAATGGTCCCTATATAGGCGGACGAACGTGCCGTTGCGGTTAAGCTAATTAAGCCGCCATTAATGGGCGCATTAACCACACTGCAACGGTCACATTCTCCGTTATATATAGGACGTTAACCTTTCCATACAAAGGAGAACACACTAGCCATACGCGGAAGCTCTGCCAAACCTCTGTCTCTCTCTCAGACATTACTACTGTCTTACTCTCTCCCTACACACAACCCAACTCTTCCTGTGCTATCTCTGATCCTCTACTTACGGTGTACACGGAGGTCTCCCCGTCGGAATCTCTTGTGCACATTTTGGTGAACCCGACGTGAACTTACCATCAAAAGCAACCATGTCTCAGGAGGATGATATCAGCAACAGATCGCCTTCCACCGAAGCCGCCTCAGACACGCAGGTGCAACCTACCAACGGGCCATGATGGCCCTATTCCACGACATGATGCAAAAGGAAGTGGAGTTTTATGTAGATGACCTCGTGGTTAAATCCAAGCAGGAGGCAGATCACCTGGCAGTTTTATGTAGATGACCTATGAAATGCGCATTTGGGGTAACGTCAGGGAAATTCTTGGGATGCGTGGTACATCGTCAAGGAATCGAGCCTGACCCCGCGAAAGTTTCAGCCATCACCAGCATGACTCCGCCGCATGACCAGAGTGCCTTGAAGACATTCTTGGGAAAGTTATCGTATCTGCGGAGATTCATCCCAGCGATTGCCGAGATTACTTTTTGTTTCAGTAATCTTCTCAGGAAAGATGCCGCATACAACTGGACTCCGGAGCACGAAGCTGCGTTCGGGAAGCTAAAGGAGCTGCTGACGTCGTCAAAAATAATGATCGCGCCTCAGTTAGGATCACCGCTGTTGCTGTATCTGACGTCAACGAGGAAATCCATAGGAGCACTTTTCGCTCAGGAGTACGAGGGTCAAGAAAGGCCCGTTTACTACATCTCTCGCATTGTGCAGCCCGCAGAATCAAGGTACACGGACATTGAGCGTCATTGCCTTGCCCTATTCTTCATAATAGAGAAGTTGAGACACTACTTTGCGTCGCACAAAGTGGTGGTGGTTACAAAAAGTGATCCCATACGATATCTGCTAACTCACACTACTCCTGGAGGAAGATTGGCAAAATGGTATATGACCATTTCCCAGTTTGATATCACATGCGTTCGGCCGCGGGCGATCAAGTCGCAGGCAGTAGCGGATTTGTTGGCGCAGTTCCCCGACAACAGTCATGAGCCTGTGATCGAAGAAGAACTCGAGGGACCTGAAATCTATGCAGTCGATGTACCCTATTGGACGCTCCATTTCGACGGTTCGTCAACAAGGAAATGTGGAGGCATTGGGATAGTCTTGACCAAGCCGGATTGGGAGGTCATACAGATGTCCGCAAAGCTTGACTTCGCAGTCACCAACAACGAGGCAGAATATGAAGCCCTCATAGCGGGACTTCGTGCAGCGAAAGCTTTGGAAGTAAGCAATCTGACGGTCATGGGAGACTCCAAGCTAATTGTCAAGCAAGCCTCGGGCGAGTACGGTTTGAAGGAGATAAATCTCCTGTCCTACCGGACTTTGGTACAAAAGCTGGTGCAGCAATTCTGCGACGTTAGGTACGAGCACAAGCCCCGAGCGGACAACAGGCATGCAGACGCTTTGGCCACCTTGGGATCCAAGGTTAGTACAGACAAATGTCTCGCAAGAATCTCGATCGAAGTGCGGACATCGTCGGCGTTAACAGAAGACGCGTGCGATGATGAACACATGGACGATGCGGACTGGAGAAAGGCAATCTTACGAGCCATCGCAGAAGGCACAAGCAGCGAGAGCTGGGCACTCACAAAGGGGTATTGAATACATGACAACACCCTTTACTACAAGGGCCCTGGCGGAATACTCATGCGATGTGTTTCCGAGCAAGAGGGACAATTGCTGCTAGAGAAGATTCATCAACATGCTTGCGGAGAAAGCGAAGTGCCAATCTACCGGAAAGCTCAGAGATATGGCATTCACTGGCCAGACATGTCAACAGCCGCAGCACTAATACAGGGAAAGTGCGAGAGTTGCGCACTGATCAAGGATTCTTTACTCATCGCTCTAACCGATGATGATGCGGATTGGAGGAAAGCACTCTTCGATTTTCTCACCCAGGGCACCGTACCCGAATCGAGAAAAGAAGCTGAGAAATTGAAGAGGAAAGCATCCCGATACGTGGTACAAGAAAACCTGCTTTGGCGAAGAGGCCATGAGGGCAACTTGCTGCGATGTCTAGACGGCAGGGAAGCACAAGAAGTCATGGACCTTTCTCATCAGGTGGAACACCAGGGAGGTGCGAAATTATGCAGGCAACTCCTCTCAATTGGATATTTTTGGCCCACGATGGAGGCTGATTGCCGCACCAAAGTACGACGCTGCCAGGAGTGTCAATTCAAAGGAAACCTAGTGCACGCTCCTGCTGTAGATCTACATGCATAGGGAACGCCATGGCCATTTCACACATGGGCTCTAGATTTCATTGGTCCCATCCGACCAACTTCGCATGGAAATCATTTCATTCTCACCGCGACTGAGCTGTTCACCAAATGGGTGGAGGCGATACCACTGAAGACGGCAAATGCGCTAGCTGTGGTCCATTTCATCCAAGAAAACATCATATGCAGGTTTGGAATACCCAACACCATCCTTTCAGATAATGGTACTCCTTTTGTTAATCGCCAGGTGGCTGCGAAGCTAGCAGAATACAACATTAGGCAGATATGCTCCACCCCCTACTACCCGAAAGGGAACGGGCAGGCCGAAGCGACCAACAAAACGCTGTTGAGGATCTTGAGCAAGATGGTCGCAGATGACCACAAGAAGTGGGCTGATTCTCTAAGCATAGCCCTGTGGGCTTACCGGACTTCTCCAAGGACACCCACAGGGGTCTCACCGTTCCACCTATGCTATGGGGCTGAGGCTGTGGTACCTGCGGAGGTGAGAGTTAATTCGGCAAGATTGGCCTTCCACGCATTGTACGACAATCAACGCGATCATGATTTAGTCTTGCTGGAAGAAAAGCGAGAGCAAGCTAAAAGGACCAACAAACGGTATCAGGAAAGGATTGCTCGTGCGTACAATAAAACAGTCCAGCGGAGAGATTTCGCAGTTGGAGATTTGGTCTTGCGCGCATCTGACCATTGCATGCGAGAGGCGGCTCACCCAAAATTCGCAGCCAATTGGGAAGGGCCCTTCGAAGTAACAGAAGTCTTTGACAGTGGCTACTGCAGCATACGGAGGTTGCACGGAACGACCTCAACCCCAAGCTCAGTCAACATGCGCTGGATTAAGAAGTACTATCCTTAACTTCTCTCATTTTATGCGTTCTATTACAACGTTGCCTTATGCTCTGTATAGCTATGATTCGCACATTATCTCTCCCATATGAGAGAACTGTAATCTCGTCTCTCCCACATGAGAGTCCTATAATAAAAGACTTCTCCCAAATGAGAAGAACTTTATACTTCTAGCTGTTTATATTGCTTCATTTGGTTTATTATTACTGTTAGCAAAAGCCTATCCGCCGCGATAGCAACCTACTCGAATGGGATCTTAATTGATCTTCTAAGCCTATCTGTCACGATAGCAGCCTATGCAAATGTGATCTTAATTGATCTTCTAAGCCTATCTGTCACGATAGCAGCTTATGCGAAAACGATCTTAATTGATCTTCTAAGCCTATCTATCACGATAGCAGCCTATGCGGAAACGATCTTAATTGATCTTCTAAGCCTATCTGTCACGATAGCAGCCTATGCGAAAATGATCTTAATTGATCTTCTAAGCCTATCTGACACGATAGCAGCTCATGTGAAAACGATCTTAAGTGATATTTTAAGCCTATCTTCTATGATAGCAGCCCATTCGAACATGATCTTGAATGCCTATCTGCCGCGATAGCAACGCTATAAAAATGCGATTTTAAAATAGTTCTTAAGTCTATCTTCCATGATAGCAGTATTATGCAAAAACGATCTTAAGTGATCTCCAAAGGTCTATCTGATAAGATGGAACTCGCACTTGAATCTAAGGCAAATCACAAGCCCATCTGCCAAGATGGCACAGCTGCGCAAACACGACCTCGAACGATCTAAAAACAATAAGAAGTGTGTATATAGCATTACACAAGGCGAAATCTGCCGATACGCATGCGAAATTGTATTTTGTTGTAACAAGACAGCAGATCATAAAAAACGATTTATCATTATGAGTCAAAAGGACTTACAATTTATCTGTCTAGATAGCAGCTTACAAGCGAAAAAGCTCAAATCTAACTACGCAGCCAACATGGCTTACAATACATCTAAAAGAGTAACTTACGAACAAGAAGTTACACATCGCGGGAATCCTAGCTGAAAAAGGATGAACCTAACGGTCCTAACACCAGCTATGCGATGCACAGATCTGCGACCAAAGATCTGTAGCAAGTAGGGCGCTCCTGCGAAGAGATCAGCTCGCCATTCGCTACGTCCCTAGCAGCAAGATCTGCGTGACGCTACGTCCAAGATCTCAGGATCTGACAAGGCCTCTGTCTGATCAAGATATGTACCAGAGGAACCACCTGTTCCGGCGTGTGCAGCCGTGCAAAACAGGGGAGCAGTCATTCCTCTGGCAATGGGCTCCTTGTCCGGATAGACAAGCGCATTGGCTCGCCACCTTGAGTTCAAGAACGAGGAGGCAAGAAATTCTCCTCCGGGCATGCTGGAGGAGAATCCCACCGTTCATTACGAGTCGGTATCAAGGTCACTACGGCGCTGCACCTCACCGGGAGGTGGCCGGAAACATGACCTGCAAACATAATAGACGAAGAAAATTCTTCGAACAAAAGTGAGGTATTATCTGCATCTCTCTATGAAGGTTACAAAGATCAGTAACCCTCATAAAGCGGATCTTAGAAACTATTTCTATAGCACAAAGCGCAAACTCAGGTTTCATGACTTGAAGTTGCCATGAATCAACGGAAAATAAGCGTTGAAGCCAGCAGTCGTAAGGACTCACGGCAAAGCACATTTTTGGGATGAAGAACCCAAATGGAAAAAGGCAGGGTTTATATAGACCTTGTGGAGACTCTTCGGTTGCCAAGATGAGTCAGCAGAATTTGAAAAGAGGGTAATGTCAATCACTTACGCCTTGAAAAGCGGTAACGATCAATAACCCTACTAAAGGCTACGACGATTCAGTTGCGTATTCTAATTAATGACGGATGGTCATGATTCGGATGGACTTCCCAAGGAAAGCGTGCTTATCTAATGAGCAATTAGCGCGAAAATCAAGGCAGAATATCAATTGCTGATGTCATAATTAGATATGCACAGAGATATTCTAGCAAATCCCGAAAAGGGCAAAACGGGCATTTCTGTTCTTCTTTGAAAAAAAAGGGGGGGGAGAAACCCTAGCAACATCACAATAATGTTTCTGTCATTTATTTGCTACTTTTCAAAAAAATCAAAATAAACCCTTGATCAAGGAGTCATGGGGGGTAAACTGACGGCTCAGATTTTCCACCTGCTCCACCTCCTGCTTCAATTGCTCGCACTTGGCATTCATCTCATGATAGAGCTTCATAGCCTCTTCAACCTTTTGCTTTTGCTGCTCTACCTTCTGCTTCTCAATTGCGAGGTTTTGGTGGCCGAGTTTCAAATTTACGGCTGCGCGAATCAGGGTGACTCTTTTCATAAGAAACTTGAAACCCAGCCTGCCTTGAACTTTGGCGAGAAGATTTTGGCACATGCCAAAAAGAAATTCGGCACTCTGAGGAGAAATGGTCGCAGGCGTGACCGCAGACAGCTGCTCCAAAATCCAAATGGCCTCGGTAAGAAACAGCCTCCTGTCAAAGGGCCCTATCTCCAGAGATCTCGCAAATGATTGGGGGTAGGTGAGGCGCATCCGAACTAGCCAGTCCACATCGGCTTGCTTCAAACATGAAGCAATGTCAAAAACAAGTTATACCATCAAATTCGCGAATGAAGGATGCGAAATGCGAACAGCAAATCAATCACGACATAGCAGTTCCTTCAAGGATCTCGCGCAAAGAAGGAATGCGCATCACTGGGGTAGTTGAAGATTGACCTCGCTCCATTGCCCTTCTATCAGCTGCGAGCTCTAACTCCTCGTAGTTGGGGGGAAGAGTATAAGCCGCACCAGTTGTGATTGCAGCCCCGACCTGCGAGCCCCAAAAGCTCCACGCAGGAAGAGGTGCCGCCGACTCAGTCATCACTGGAAGCGTAGTAGCAGCCGAAGTTGCTTGGCTAGGGACACTCTCAGATGCGGTAGCATCAACAGCACTTGTTCTCATTTCCTCAGCACTAGCATGGACATCTTCCTCCATTAGCACAGTGTCAGCCTCGGCATCATCAGAAAGTTCGATGACGTCCTCAAGAGGCTCTCCTGCGTATTCAGCAGCTGCGACGGACTTCTCGGTATGAGAACTCGGCACCGGGACATAGGACGCAGAAGGTTGACTTCTCTGCTCCAGCATGGGTTCATCAGCATTGCCTGCGATACAAAATGCGATGATGTGAGGTAACTTGTATCGCACGTTATTTTACTATCTTTGCTAAAGCTAAGAGCAAGCACCTCCACGCGAAGGTGGGATTGCAGTATCCTCGTCATACGCTAAGGACGTGGAACCTTGCCCTATTAGGGTGTCCACATTAAGTATGTCTTTAAAATGAGCGTGACCTGGGGCGCGAAGAAACTAGTCATGATTATGCTTTGAGTTGTTAAGCCCAGTTCACGCATATCGTTCAAGTGATTACCTGAGGGTTCACCGCACTTGCTTACTAGCCAACGGCGAATGTCAGCTTTTGACACACCATGCTTTAATGCACCGACAATAACATATCGATAAGTTACTGCGAGATTAAAAATCTCACCTTCATTGCCGCCTGCGATTTCTTCAAAATCTGCTTGGGCTTGCTCCAAGGCTGCCGCATCGTCTTCTGGAGCCACGTCCTCCTCCTCAACTCGGGGAGCCACCTCTTCGGGAAGCACATCTTCCTCATCAGTTGGACGCACTAGGTCGTCGACATGTCGTTCTTCAAGGCTCCTCTGCTTCACGCGCTCGAGCTCTTCCTCTTCTCGCTTTCTTCTCCTTTCAGCAGCTTCCGCAGCTGTCTTCTTGGACTCGGCGAGAATGTCCTCGCTTATGGGTTCATCAGAAACGCCAGAATGAGCACTCCTCTTCTGCCTCTTGGCCAAAAGGCCGCCGATGGTATCATCATCATCTGCGAAGAAACAATTTGTTCAAATCAAATTGCAAAAGAACTAAGATAATGAGGACACAAGTGCGATTGAGATACCTCCCGATTCTTCCTCATGTGTTGCATCTTCAACTCTTTCTTCTTCTTCTTCATCTCGTTCTCTTGGCTCCCGCCTCTCCTCTTCTTCCTCCTGGACGAATGGAACGAAGGTCTCCACTGCGAGCTCCTTCCGCGTTTTACTGGTCATGCGACCTTTGCCTTTGTCCTTGGCAGAAAGGGATCTCGCAGGAGGGGAAGTTGGAGCGCTTATAGGGGAAGAAATTGTAATTCCTCTTTGCCTAGGCCTCTTCGCTCTTGGCGCGGCAGTTGCTGGAGGAGGCGGATCATCTCTAGGGGGAGACAAGGCTGGAGCATTATCTATCAGCGAGTCAGCAAAAGCATTCATGACCTCGCGAATCCTGGCTTCGACCTCAGGGTCCATCCTTGATGCTAGCCGAAAAGACTGTCCTTGTCTTCTTGCGGTAACAATAGTGTTAACCAGCGATTTGGAACGCTCGCCAGACGCAAACCTCCGCACATGGCACTACAGCAAGCGGTGTAGAATGAGTTGTCAATATATTGAAGTAAAGAAGCTTAAATGCATGTGAAAGAAGTTGCTTACCTTAGCAAAAGTTTCGCTATATCTGATGACATGCGAGTCGACTTTTCTAACTGCGGCGGTCTTCTCGTCTAGAATGATGGCAGGACACAAATGGTTCTCGTGATCCAGCAAAGAGTAGCAACCATATTCCGACTCGTCCAGACTGCAATTAGGACGAAATGGAAAAGAGTTTCTTTTGATCAAAGGAGCTCTGCTTGGCTGGGGGGCCGACTGCGTCTCGAATCTTGTGTGCTGGGCGATCCAGTATGCGAGCCAGTTTTTAGAATAACCGCCTTCACGGTTACCTGCAGGTTGCTTAAAGGGAAGGTTGCTCAGCAAGACCGTTTTGCACTCCTTTGTCAACAAACGCTTATAGCAGCCTCTGACAATAGACGGTGGCCAGATTGATGGCGCCACTGCATCAAAACCGAATTGGGGAGAAACGCGAGTGGGATCAACATCCACAGTAAGCCTCTCGTACCTTGGCGCGAGCTCGCGAACATTTTCTGCGAGAGCAGGAAGGGAGCCTCGCAGGCACCAGCAAAAGAATTCACGATAGCGCTCGTGAAAGTGCTCTCCATCTTCGAAGAGGAGCTCTTCTGAGAAGACAACACCCTTGGAAGGATACAGCTTTGGAAACCATCGCACGTTTTCAATGCGCATGGCATAGGGCCTGGCTATGAACTCCTCCCGATTGTCGCACATCAGGCTCCAAACGCACTTGGTGTTGTTTGTCCCAAACCACCTCGCAGCTCTGCCACTGTTACGCTCCTCCACCGCACCTGGGGGACACCACCTGCTGGGCTTAGAAGCAACTGGAGCATAGGAAGGCCAGCGCTCAAAGACCCACATTGTCAAGAAAGCAATGTTAACAAAAGTCAGTATGTCGAGACGGCCACGCGATTCCTTCATGGCCACGACCAGTTGATCCAGTCTGTAGTACAATGTGCCCAAGACCAAAGGTCCGAGTGCGACTTTCTGGCCGAGAGCCAACTTCACAGCAAGGGGCAGAGCGTGATAAAAGACCCCATCGTGCGGGTGGCCGTCGATCAGGTACCTCGACAACCAGGCGCAGAGAAAGGCGCCTAGGGTTAAGTGATAACCCTTACCCTCCACGTAGTTCTCCGCCTCTGGGTTTTCAATCAGAAGCTTCTTGGTGATGCTGCTGTTCCCATAATCACGGAAAAAGTACTGCACCCATTTGTTCCAAGTTTTTTTCGCAGATGTGTCAACTAACTGCCAGTCGGGAAGGACTTTTGTAGTGGTCCACCGGGTGGAAATTTTCTTCACCTCTGCCAGGCACTCCTTCATCTGCGCGAACAGAGCGAGCTCCGCATCCGTCGTCAAGGGACTCAAAGGATCCACTTCGCCCATCGGAGATAGATCATAAAGCATGTGCACGTCCTCGAGCGTGGGGGCAGCCTCGAACTCAGAAAAATGAAATGTGTGAGTCGCAGGCGAGTAGCGGGAAAGAAGGTTTAGAAGCATGGACTGGTCCAGCTTCACGGCAGCACCCTTCATAGCACGAACTGCGAAGTATACGCCGGCCTCGTTTAGAGTCACGGCGTGATGAGTCAATACATGGTCAATCCACTCATCCATGTAGTCCAATTTCTGAACAAAAGCTTGGGTAGAAATCGCAGCATATGGGAAGTACCCATTTTCGATTCCCAATCGAACCACGTCTTCGGAGCCAATCAAATCGAGCAAGGCCGAGTTAACTGGAGGGGTTAATGTTTGCAATCCTTCACCAGAAACAGGGGCAGGCAGTTTCTTTGCCTTAACCCTAGCATGATAGAAGTTCTTGCCACCCAGGTAGGGGGCTTTTCGCCATAGGGCTCGCGGAAGATCAGGTATTTCTTCGTCCTCCTTGGTGGGTCTAGTTCCTTTTGTCTTTGCCATTCTTGCGGAAGAGCAAGAAAAAAGGGGGGAGAAATATGCACACTTCAGTTTGAATTTTGAGATTCAAGATTTATGGGAAGAAAGATGAACAGTTTCTGGTACCAATTTCAGAAATTAGAGGTCGGAAATTGTTTGCATTATCAGGAATTTCAAAACCCTACATTCAAGGTCCTTATCATTGGGGGATTAAGCCAAAATTGGGTTCAAGGATTGGAGTTTCTTCGCAAGTTTTCAACAGATAATATGTCATGGGTTTGCAGATCCAACACAGTTCAAAGCATACATTGGTATGATAAACAAAATTGAACAAGGCCAACCTTGTTCTCGTAGAGCTTGCTTGGATGCACACAGTTGAAGAAGACGATTGACAAGAAAGAACTGGTGATTGATTATCTGAATCTGCTCTCGAAGACTTCCGGGTATAATTCACTTTAAGAGAAAGAAGTGATGCTTTGCAACAATGGAGAGTACAGAGTATTTATCCAAAAACAATGAAGGGTTGCGTCCTTTCAGTAGTCGAATCGCAACCGTCACCGTCGAATCGCGCAATCACAGGACAAGCTGACGTCACGCCTAATACCCTAAAGGCCAGACGGCATGACTCTAGGGGTTTTAGGTCATAATGGCACGCACGGGGGCTGAATTTACTCATATTTGAAGTGGTGCGTGGCGGCGACGCGTATGTTGGTTTCCGCGCATGGAAGTCTATCCAGTTATGAGTCTTCACGCGCAGAAAGGGGGCTAATGTAGATAGTGATTTCTGAGCTGACAGATCTTGGCCACGTGGCAACCATCCAGCACACCATATTGTGCTCCACACACACTGGATCACCAGCCGCGCTGATCCATGTGGGGGCTGCGAGACAGAGCCCTCGCATACCACTGCACGGGACTTGTAGGGACTTAGTGGTTTGGAGGCTAGAGTAAGTCCTGTCGCGTGCGAGCTAAGCCCGCGCGCGACCTTTAGTAACTGCTTTTGAGAGATTTATGGCACGAGCTCCATAAACCCGGTCAATCCGGTCAACCCCGTAACGGTTCCGGTATTCGCGCATAACGAACTGTAATGGTCCCTATATAGGCGGACGAACGTGCCGTTGCGGTTAAGCTAATTAAGCCGCCATTAATGGACGCATTAACCACACTGCAACGGTCACATTCTCCGTTATATATAGGACGTTAACCTTTCCATACAAAGGAGAACACACTAGCCATACGCGGAAGCTCTGCCAAACCTCTGTCTCTCTCTCAGACATTACTACTGTCTTACTCTCTCCCTACACACAACCCAACTCTTCCTGTGCTATCTCTGATCCTCTACTTACAGTGTACACGAAGGTCTCCCCGCCGGAATCTCTTGTGCACACCTAGTTATACAGGGCTTAGCCTTTTTATCATGGTTATTAAAAGGGGATTATGTAGGTAGAAATATAACACATATACTCTAGAGGGGGGGGGGGGGTTAAATAGAGTATGCCAACTTTTTGCAAAACTTGTAGAAGAGAAGAGTTTTTGTGAAGAGCAATGAAGTTCAAGGACTTTAAAACAGTTTCAAGCCTTTGGAAAGAAATACAGTTTGAAATAAAACAGACAAGTCTTTTTCAAGGCCTTGAAAAGAGTTTCAAACCCTTAACAACAGACTAGTTTAAATGCTGCAAAAAGCTAAGTATGCAAAAGAAACTGTAAGTGCAAGAGACACAGGATTTATAGATTTCAGTCCACTTGGACCTACGTCTCTACCTCAGGGATCTTCTCCCTGCAGGATTTTCAACAAAATTATTATCAATCAAAAGCTAAGCCCTAGATCTCAAGCACAGAGATAGGCATTACTCTGTTACAGCTTGTGGTTCTCTCTAACCTATCTAGTACCTGCTCTAGCTAACTGATTAACTAAGAATTCTATATTGTTCACTTTGCACAATCCTTGAGAATGAGAGAAAGAAGTAGTATACGAATGGTATACAAATGAAGTACAAATCAGAAGAACACTGGAAGTGTAAAACTGCAGTGAAGAATGCAGTGATCTTCCGTGAATTGGATTGTGAGAATGATGTGCTTCTTTGATGTTTGTCAATCCTGAAATGTGTCTTTCTCTTTTTATTTTGTCCGTTGAGTGTTGTATATTGTTTCTTCAAAATGAGCTCTATTTATACAGCTCAGAGCTCTGAAAATCTTCCCAGATTTTCAGCAACAAACTTCCTATTTTGTAGGCAACAACTTTGACTCTTTTAACAGCCTTCGTCAACGGATAGTTGATCATAATCTTCTGAGATATTGATCTGATCTTGTCTTTAAACAAATTGAGAAGCTGTCAAGAGTGTCTGATTGATCAGAGAATCACATTCTCTCCCAAGTTTCCTTTCCTGCAAACTGGGAAATAATATTTCCCTACAAAACTCAGTCAAACAGACGGATTAACTGGTGTTTAGATATAACAAAATCGTTTGTCTTTCACCATCAGATAATAACAGATAAAGCATAGGGGTGAGATAGGTAGAATCAGATAAGAAGAGATCAAAGAAACTCCCCCTTAGAATATGCATACAGTTTAGACAGTTTCAAGGCTTTGAATCCTATTTCAAGGCCTTTAAATAGCTCTGCTATTCCAAGCCTGTGAATCTTAATTCAAAGCTTTGAAAAATGATTCAAGGCCTTGAAATAGCTCTGTCCTATGAAACCTGTGAACTTACAATCTCCCCCTTGATGAAAGAAAAAACCTCAATATGTTCGAATCTTAGTTTCTGCAAAAATTACTGATTAGCACACGGTTCAAATAGTAGTAACATAATGGTTCCAAAAAGATCCAAATTATTCAATGATAAACAGAAAAACACATAATCCAAATAAATCCTACTGACCAAAAATATAGGTCACCAAATCATAAACAGAAAATCCTAAGATTTCTTCCCCTTTTTGACTTTCATCAAAAAGAATGAGAAGATGTTGGATCAGAGTCTTTGGAAAAAAAATTAGAAAATAAACTTTAAAAGAAGTGAGAAAGAAAGAGTAGGCAAGAGTTTATGGGGTTGGGTTTTCATCTCCATCCTGATCTCCTTCTTCTTCCTCATTTTCGTCATCATTGTCCTGTTATTCTTCATCCTCTTCATTCACACCATCAGTCTCTTCTTCAGCCTTGTCTTCAGTAGCAACCTTTGGAGATTTCTTCTTCTTCTTCAGGTTTATCAGCAAGGCATCTGAATCAGGACTGTTTACTTCATCACCCTCTTGAGTAGCTTGTTCAACTAACACCTGCTTTCCTTTATCCTTGTCTTGAGCAGCCTCTTCCTGGTTGGAGTGTTCACTGAGCAAGTTCTTTTCAGAACCATATTTCTTAACACCTTCTTCATCCTCAGGGAAATCAAACACAGTCATGCTTCTAAAGATGGTCTCCACCATGTACTTCACCTGCCTGAGATCAGTCTCAAACCCATGCTGATTCTCTTTGATTTCACTAGAGTCCATCTCTAAACCATCAAGTCTCTGAAGAATTGAAGACAAATCAGGAGGCTGAGAGGTCTGGCTTGAAGTAGGGGTCAAGGTCTTTGGGCTTAAGAAAATTCTTTGCATTCAGCTCTTGTTCTGTCAAATCTGAATACAACGTTCAAATTTTTGCCTTGGTATTCACCACTCCAATCTTCTCAAAAGCTTTCTCATTAAGCAAACCAATCCATAGGTGATAGACTCTTCACCAGTAGTTGGAATTTCAAGGTGTTGGAAGAACAGAGTTAGCAAGTTTGCATAAGGCAAATGATGCTTTCTCTTATCTGTTTGGCTAAACAGCATGTGCTCCATTACAAGCTTGTGAAGATCAATGTCATACCCATGCATAATTAGATACATGATCAACTCCTTGCAATGTTCCCTTGGAAAAATACTACTCATCAAGATAGTGAATAGGACTTTGGCTTCAACATTTAACACAGAGTGTGTTAAATGTTTGGATGAGACAGGGACATTGGGTAGAAAGAATTCTTCTGTGGCCAACTTCAAAACTTCACTTTTGGGAGGATGGTTCTATGTGTCATACCTCTTAGGACAGCCTAGGACAGATGCAAACTCAGCATGATCTAATTCCATTGTAACACCAACAACTCTAGTCTTGATTACTAAGTGTGGAGAGTTCTTAAGTTGCTTCATGTTGAGATAGAAGAATCTGGTAAGTCTTGGGTAGGCTAGCTCAGGAGGGTTTAGCATGAACCACAGAGAGCTTTTCTTTAACATGGTGATGCAATTCAGATTCATTCCAGTCAACATAGGCACACTGATCAAGCTACAAAAAGCAATAGGCCTAGAGGCAAAACCATCCAACCACTGACCTTTGGAAGTGTTTGAGATGAACCAAGACTAATTAGGAGCAGTGTTCTTTGAGTATATCTGCAAGGCTCTCTCCACATTGTCTTCTGGTCCTTCCTCTCTCACTTTCTCTTTTCCCTTTTCAGCTTTAGAGGCCTTCTTCTTTTTCTTCAATTGCTTGGGGCTTGATATCTGTGTTTCTGGTTGCTTTTCTGCAGCATTTTTCTCTTTCTTCTTCTTCTTCTTGTTTGAAGATGGTGTCACATCCTTCTTAGTCTTCTTATTTGATGGAGGAAGTTCTGCTACAGCTTCTACACTGGGAGCCCTGGAACTTGAATCCCCACTGATTGTTTGAACTTCATTCTTAGCTGTCCTTCTCTTCTTTTCTGTACTGGGATTTGAACCTCCGACCATCTAGATTCTATCAGAGGCTCTTCTAGTACTCATTAGGGTTTGGGAGAAGAATAGAGAGAGGTAGGAATGATACGAGGTGAAGGAGAAGAGAAGAAGATAAATACTGAAAGAGTTTGAGTTTGAAAAGGAAACTGCAATATATCTCTGATCTCAAAAGATCTGTATTGATCAGAGAAGATTCAAATCTTTGAAGCCGTTGGAAATAACTAATTTAATACTATATTTGGCTGAAAAAGAATTTTGAAAAAGGTAGGGGCAATATTGAGCAAATATCTACAAAGATAGCACCCAATACTGAATGATCAAAAAGTTGTTCACTAACCAGTAATCAGACTTATTTTCAAGGCTTTGAAAATAGTTTCAAGGTCTTGAAACACTTCTATACTGAAACAAATTAAATCAAAGCTTTGAAAGGATTTTCAAGGCTTTGAAAATCAGTTCAAATCTTTGAAGCACATAATAACTTACCTTCCTTACATGATGCTCCCCCTAAACCAATGCATCTTTATTTAGCTTCCTTACCTTCCTTACATGATGCTTCCTGAAAATCAGTTCAAATATCTGAGTTTTGTTTCTTGGAGTGCCAACTGATCAAGGAGGATCCAATGAATTGGCAAGTTCCTGAAGTGCTTTTCCTATCAACTTTGTATCCTGCAAAGTCAGCATCTGAAAATCCATGCAAAGAGAAGTTAGAATGTCTTGGATACAAAAGCCCTAAGTCATTGGTACCATTGAGATATCTGAATATTCTCTTCACAGCACTTAACTGAGATTCCTTTGGATCAGCTTGAAATCTTGCACACATACATACACTGAACATGATATCTGGTCTACTAGCAGTAAGGTATAGTAATGATCCAATAATACCTCTATACTCTTTTATATTGACACTCTTACCAGATTCATCCTTATCTAAGTACAGTGTAGAGCTCATAGGAGTCTTGATTTCTTTTGATTGAGACATATTGTACTTGTTCAACAAGTCCCTAGTGTACTTGCTTTGACGTATAAAGATGCCCTTCTTCAACTGATGTATTTGAAGTCCAATGAAGAATTTCAACTCTCCCATCATGCTCATTTCAAATTCACTGCTTATAAGACTTCAGAATTCTTTGCATAATAGATCATTTGTAGCTCCAAATAAAATAACATCAACATAAATCTGAACTACAAGTAAATCTTTCTCATGAGTCTTAATGAAAAGGTTCTTGTCTACCAATCCTCTTTTGAAATCATTTTCAAGCAAAAACTTTGACAATATTTCATACCAAGCTCTTGGAGCTTGTTTCAAACCACAAAGGGTTTTGTCAAATTCGTAATCATGATCTGGAAACTTGTCACTTTCAAAATCAGGAGGTTGTGCAACATAAAATTCCTCTTGCAAGTAACCATTCAAAAATGCACACTTCACATCCATTTGAAAAAGTTTCATGTTATTGTAAGATGCAAAAGCAAGTAAAATTATAATTGCTTCTAACCTGGAAATTGGAGCAAAAGTTTCCTCATAATCAATACCTTCTTCTTGGTTGTAACCTTGAGCAACTAACCTTGCTTTGTTTCTGATAACTTTGTTATTCTCATCTAGTTTGTTTCTGGACACCCATCTGGTACCAATGATAGACTTGTTTGTTGGTGGGGGAACTAGGTTCCACACCTTAATCCTTTCAAACTCATTGAGTTCACTTTACATAGCTATAATCCAGTCTGCTTCTTGTAGTGCTTCCTTCACAGTTTTGGGTTCTACAAGAGAGATAAAAGCATTAAAATAAAAAAGATTCTTCAACTGTGATGTTGTTTGTGTACCCGTGGTTGGATCAGAGATGATGTTGTCAGCTGGATGAGATGAGATATATTCGAATCTCTTTCTTGGAGACCAAGGTTCAGGCTCTCCATATTGCTTCTCTGGTCTTGAATTAGTAGCTTGATCACTCATATCTTTCTGATCATCCTTGTCAAGGCTTTGATCTCTATTTTCAAGGCCTTGAGAACTATTTTCATGGTCTTGAAAATGGATTTTGTTTCCTTCTGAACCTTTCTTGAAACCAAGTGAGTTTTCATCTTCTTGTTCTGATATATGCTTGTCCAGATTCAAATATGCAAAACTTCACTCAAAGAACCATCAAAGCTTTCATCAAAAATAACATGAAAACTTTGTTAAACCAGTTTGTTTCTTTTATTATAAACTCTATCAGGCTTGCTAGTAAGAGAGTAACCCAGAAAGATACCTTCATCACTTCTTGCATCAAACTTACCCAAGTTGTCCTTACCATTGTTGTGGACATAGCATGTGCAACCAAAGGGTTTGAAGTATGAGATGTTTGGCTTCCTCCCTTTGAAAAGTTCATAGGGAGTCTTCTTCAAGATAGGTCTGATCAAGCACGTGTTCAAAATGTAATTTGCTGTATTCGCAGCTTCTGCCCAATAGTGTTTTGGCAGCTTGTTTTCTAGAATCATTGTTCTTGACATATCTTCAAGAGTCCTGTTCTTTCTTTCAACAACTCCATGCTGTTGAGGAGTTCTTTTGGAGTAGGTGTCTTCATAGGACCATAGAGATCCATATGAAGTAATTCATTAGGTTTAGTAGTACTTACAAATTTCTTTGTCTTGAATGAGCTTCTGGTCTGCTTACCCATAGAAAAGGCTTTGCATACTTCCTCATCTTTGAACTTGATAGATGGTAATCCTCTTACCAGATCTTTGGAGATCAACTTGTTCAAGGTATGCAAACTAATGTGACCAAGCTTTTTGTGCCTAAGCTTTGAATCCTCTTTTAAGGCCTTGAGACACTTCAAGCTTTTACCTGCAAGTTTGTTAGTCTGAAAAGTATAAACATTGTTTGATCTAGAGGCTGTGAGAATGCAATTGCCTGGTTTCTTATTTTGCACCACACACCTCTCTTTATCAAAGATAACCTTATTGCCATTGTCACAAAGCTGAGATACACTAAGCAAGTTAAATTTCAAGCCATCAACTAGATATACATCAGAAATTTTGTTTTCAGAATCTGTACAACCTTTACCAATACCAAGAATGTTGCATTTGCCTTTGTCACCAAGTGTAATTGAACCTTCAGCTTGCTCTTTCAATTATGAGAATAGAGATCTCTTTCCACTCATGTGTCTTGAGCAACCACTTTTCATAAACCACTTATGTTCTTTGACATTGGTGACAACCTGCAAGCACCAATCACTGCCTTATCCAGCTATTAGACCAAGTGTGGAATTCGGACTCATACTCACGATCAACCATGTTGGGTGGTCTGACCCCTTAAGGAACCCAAATTTGTCTGACTTGTCCTTTGAGCTGAAATGGGAAGGTGTTCCTCATTATGTGAGGGTCTCTTCTTCTGAAAGGACAAGTCATCTTAACATGACCAATTTTGTTGCAAAATGACACTTTGGAGAAGTTTTGTTTCCAACTTTCACAAATCTGGTATTGTTCTTTCTTGGGAAATTTAGATTGTATCCAACACCAGTTTTATGAACAGACTTTGAACTTTCATCAAGAATCAAGTTCAACTTGTGTTCTGAACCTGCAAGCTTGACTTTGGCTAATTCAGATTCTTGAATTTTCTCAATAAGATAAGTCTTTTGTATATCTAATTTATCAACTTGATGTCTCAAATTAACAAGGCTATCACTCAGTAAAGAGTTCTCAGTGGCTACTTCCTTGACTTGCGTTTTCAAGGCTTTGAAACTTGTTTTCAAGGCCTTGAAATCACTGTCAGTTTTCTTCTGAGAGATTTCAAGATTCTGATTCAGACAAACAAGTTGTAAATTCTCTTTTGCTCGCTCATGAACTTTTTTTTTCAAAACTCTATGCGCTTTTAGATAGTCCTCTTCATTTCAAAGCATTGTCGTGAGGTAATATGAAAGAGATTCTGTTGGTTTTGAAATTAAACAGTTTACCATTACCTCAATGTTCTTTCAGAACTTTCATCATGCTTCGTCATGAAGCATAGGTTGGCATGTTCCTCTTCAGATTCAGAATCACTTGAAGTATCTGAATCACTCCATGAAGCTATCATAGCTTTCTTTCTCCTGTCATGGTCCGTCTTCTGAAATTTCTTGCTTTTCTTGTGTGGACAATCTCTTATCAAGTGTCTTGCATCACCACACTCAAAGCAGTTCATGACTTTTGATTTACTTTGTGAAGAAGACTTACCTTTTTAGTCCTTGCTACTGGATGACCCGTGTCTTTCTCAGTTGAAGTCTTTGTTTCCAAAAAAATCGTCATCTTGAGGATTCTGGTCAAGGCTTTGGAAATCAAAGCAAATGGATCTGCATCATCATCTTCTGTTTCAAGGCTTTGAATTTTCTCGTTCTCTTTGGCCTTGAGTGCTAAGTTCTTGAGACCTTCTGGTAGTTCTCCATCAGCTTCATTCATGGATATTTCATGTGTCAGAAGCTTCCCTTGTAGGTCATCAATTTGAAGTTATGAGAGATCTTGAGCTTCCTCAATTGCAGTAGTCTTTGGTTCCCATTTTGCTTTTGGTAGACTTATCATAATCTTCCTCATCTTTTCTTCACTGGAAATATGTTTTCCAAGTGAATCATGGTTATTGACTATGTCTCTGAACCTTTTGAACATTTCTCTGATTGACTCATCCGCATTCATATTGAATAAATTGTCTGAGATAGATGTTGATCTTGGTTTGCTTGACTTGACTGGTTCCTTCAAATGTCACCACAAGCTTAACCCAGAACTCTTTGGCAGTCTTGCAGCCTGAAATCCTGTTGAATTCATCTATACTCAAAGAAAAATACAAGATGTTAATAGCTTTGTAATTCTTAGAGAATTGTTCTAATTCAGATGAGAAAAGAGAATCTTCAGATATGGGAGTTTTAATCCCATCTTTCGTTGTGTAGAAAGTGTGAGGTTCATTCTGAATAATGGTCCATAGCTCTATGTCTTGATCAATGATGAACATTTTCATTAGAGCTTGCCAGTGAGAAAAATTATCTCCACACAATAGAGGAGGTCTGTTAGTAGCTCTTCCATGTGATAAACCACCATCACCTGCAGTACTCATGATCACCAGGTGGTTAAATCTATACAGTGATACAAGCTCTAATACCAAATGAAAGGGGAGTATGCAGGTATAAATATAACACAGATACTCTAGAAGGGGGGGGGGTGAATAGAGTATGCCAACTTTTTGCAAAACTTGTAGAAGGGAAGAGTTTTTGTGAAGTGCAATGAAGTTCAAGGCCTTGAAATCAATTTCAAGCCTTTGAAAAGAAATACAGTTTGAAATAAAACAGACAAGTATTTTTCAAGGCCTTGAAAAGAGTTTCAAACCCTTGAAAAACAGACTAGCTTAAATGCTGCAAAAAGCTAAGTATGCAAAAGAAAATGTAAGTGCAAGAGACACAAGATTTATAGAGTTCGGTCCACTAGGAACTACGTCTCTACCTCAGGGATCTTATCCCTGCATGATTTTGAACACAATTCTTATTAATCAAAAGCTAAGCCCTAGATCTCAAGCACAGAGATATGCCTTACTCTGTTACAGCTTGTGGTTCTCTCTAACCTATCGAGTACCTGCTCTAGCTAACTAATTAACTAAGAATTATCTATTCTTCACTTTGAACAATCCTTGAGAATGAGAGAAAGAAGTAGCATAATAATGATATACAAATGAATTACAAATCAGAAGAACACTGGAAGAGTAAAACTGTAGTGAAGAATGCAGTGATCTTCTGTGAATTGGATTGTAAGAATGATGTGCTTCTTTGATGCTTGTCAATCCTGAAATGTGTCTCTATTTTTTTTGCCCGTTGAGTGTTGTATCTTGTTGCTTCAAAATTAGCTCTATTTATAGAGCTCAGAGCACTGCAAATCTTCCCAGATTTTCAGCAACAAACTTCCTGTTTTGTAGGCAACAACTTTGACTCTATTAACAGCCTTCTCCAACGGATAGATGATCATAATCTTCTGAGATATTGATCTGATATTGTCTTTAAGCAAATTGAGAAGCTTTCAAGAGTGTCTGATTGATCACAGAATCACATTCTCTCCAAGTTTCCTTTCCTGCAAAATCCAGATTAGGAAACCAATCCTGCAAACTAGGAAATAATATTTCCTTGCAAAACCAAGTCAAACAGATGGATTAACTCGTGTTTAGATATAACAAAATTGTTTGTCTTTCATCATCAAATCATAACAGATAAAGCATAGGGGTGAGAGAGGTAGATTCAGATCAGAAGAGATCAGAGAAACTCCCCCTTAGAATATGCATACAGGTCAGACAGTTTCAAGGCCTTGAAATAGATCTGCTATTCCAAGCCTGTGAAACTTAATTCAAGGCTTTGAAAACTGATTCAAGGCTGCTATTTCAAGCCTGTGAAACCTGTGAACTTACAGTTATCACCCCACCAGAAGTTCATAACCAGCTTTTCCATCTCACTGCAGGTGCCCACAGATAATAGGAAGCAACTCATGGCGTAGTTGGGGATAGCTTGTACCACTGTCTTCAATATGATTTCTCGACATATTACTGATACGGTCTACATCTTCCAGCTTTTCAACTCTGCAGTAATCCCTTCAACAAGCTTTGATAAGGATTACTTTTGTTTGTTTCCCATTGTAGTCAGCAAGCCGAGGCACTGATCGTGCTTTTCTGCAAGCTGGACACCACATAGTACACTGAGAGTTCGTTTCACCTATAGGGGAACATTTTCGGAGAACCCAACTGAAGATTTCTAAAGATTTAGCTTCTGGCCAGAGACAGCCACGTATATTTGTAAGACCTAAAAAGAGTTGTAATTTCAGATTCATTAGCCTTTGTAAGGATAAGATTGTCATCCGCAAAGAAGACATGGGAGACCCTAGTGCCCCTCTAGATGCAATCAACCCGGAAAGTCTTTTTTCTAAAACGACTTGCGTGAGTCCTTGAGAGAGGGTTTCACTAACAAGATGAAACGTGAATAGGGATAGAGGACAGCCTTGTCGCAATCCCCGCTCAAGTGTGATATTCCCCTTTACTTTTCCATTAACAATCAGAGAATATCTGGCTATCGTAACACAATTCTTCACATCGTCTATCCAACGTAAACTGAAACCAAGTTCTCCATAGTAGCTCGTGGAAAGTCCAACTCTGCCCGATCATACACTTTTGACATATCGAGTTTTAATGCCATATATCCATCCTTCCCCTTCTTTAAATTCTTCATAGAGTGGATCAACTCAAAAGCAGCAATAATGTTGTATGAAATTAGTTGTCCTTGAACAATACACTTTGATACTCATAAATAAAGGAAGGTTAAGAAATTTAACATTGTAAGTTCAACTCAGTTTCAAAGGCTTGAAATCGCTAGTCTATTTCAAGGCCTTGAAAAAACTTTCAAAGATTTGAAACTGGCTATGCTTTATATGCATGAACTTAGGGGGAGTTTCTGATCTTGATTCAACTCCTAAACCCATGTGCTTCACCAGTTGTTTTTTGATTATGAAAGACAAAGTATTTTGACACTCTAAACATTATCTAATCCATCTGTTTGAACAAAGTTTTGCAGGGATATTGTGTTTTCTATTTTATAGGAATTTGTTTCCTAACTTATGTTTTGCAGAAAAGGAAACTGCTTGATAATTTGATTATGTGATCAATATGCTATGTTTAAAAGCTTCCCAACATATTTCTAACGATATCAAATCAGTATCCATGAAGATACATAGCTACTAGCCGTTGGAGGAAGCTGTTAGAAGACTCAAGATTTGATGCTAGTTTCCAGGAAAGTTTGTTGAGAAGATTCTGAATATCTTCAATCCAAACTGGGTATTTAAAAGGAGAATTGCTGAAGGAATTCGTAGACACAACACAAAGCAATTCACAGAGACACTCAAACAAAATCAGGGATTGACAAGCAACAATGAAGCAGATCCTTTTCTATCAATCCAAGCATCTAAAGAACATTGCATACTCACTGCAGACTTAGTTCTAGTGTTCTTCTATTCTGAGCTTTATTTGTATATCATTCTGATAATTCTTCTAGTCCTTATTCTCGTGGATTGTTCAAGGTGAAAAATAGAGGATTCTTAGTTAATCAGTTAGCTAGAGCAGGTAATAGATAGGTTAGTGAGAACTACAAGCTGTAACAGAGTAAGGCATCTCTCTGTGCTTGATATCTAGGGACTTAGCTTTTGGTTAATAAGAATTGAGTTGAAAATACTGCAGGGAGAAGATCCCTGAGGTAGAGACGTAGGTCCAAGTGGACTGAACTCTATATATCTTGTGTCTCTTGAATTTACTTTTCAGTTCTATACTTAGTTCTTTTGCAGCAAACAAAACAGTTTCATTTCAAGGGTTTGAAACTCATTTCAAGGCCTTGAAATAGACTTATCTTTATACTTCAAATGTTTTCACTCCAAGGGCTTGAAACTCATTTCAAGGACTTAAAATACACTTTACTCATTACAAATATTTTTGAAACCATTCTTTCTTGCAAGTTTAGCAAAAGTTGGCATACTCTATTCAACCCCCCCCCCTCTAGAGTGTTGATCCTGTATTTTTGCCTATTATACTCCCCTTCAATTGGTATCAGAGCTTGTATCACTGCATAGATTTAACCATATTTTGATTATGAGTACTGTGGGTGATGGTGGTTTCTCTCAGGGAAGAGCTGCTAACAGACCTCCTCTCTTCTGTGGAGACAGTTTTGTCCACTGGAAAGCCTTAATGAAAATGTTCATCATTGATCAAGACATAGAGCTTTGGAGTATCATACAGAATGGGCCTCACACTTTCTACACATAGAAAGATGGGATCAAAACTCCCAAATATAAAGACTCACTCTCTGCTTCTGAGTTAGAACTTCCATAAATTATAAAGCTATGAATATCTTATATTGTGCTTTGAGTGCATATGAGTTTAACAGGATTTCCGGTTGCAAGACTGCCAAGGAGTTCTGGGATAAGCTTGTGGTGACTTTTGAAGCAACCAGTCAAGTCAAGCAAAACAAGATCAGCATATATCTCAGGCAATATGAGCTATTCAATATGAATTGAGATGAGTCAATTAGAGACATGTTCAAAAGATTCACTGATATTGTCAACAATTGATTCATTGGGAAAACATATTTACAATGAAGAAAAGGTTATAAAGATTCTGAGAAGTCTTCCAATAGAAAAATAAGAACCACAGACTACTACTATTCAAGAAGCTCAAGATCTATCATCTCTTAACCTTGATGACCTACAAGGAAAAATCCTTACACATGAAATAACTATGAATGAAGTTGATGGAGAGTTACCAGAAGGTATCAAGAATCTAGCTCTCAATGCAAATGAGAATGAGCTATCTCAAAGCCTTAAAACTGAAGAAGATGATGATGAAGATCCTATTTCTTTGATTTCCAAAGCCTTGACCAGAACTCTCAAAATAAAGATAAACTTTGGAAACAAGGACTTCACCAGAGATAGACACAGATCCTCCAGTAGCAAAGACTACAAAGGTAAGTCTTCTAAACATGGTAATAAGCCTAAACTAATGAATTGCTTTTAGTGTGGTGATGCTGGACACTTGATTAGCGACTATCCACACAAAAAGAGCAAAAACTTTCAGAAGAAAGATCATGATAGAAGAAAGAAAGCAATGATATCCTCCTGGAGTGATTCAGAAACCTTAAGTGACTCTGAATCTGAAGAAGAACATGCCAACCTATGCTTTATGGCCAAGCATGATGAAAGTTCTGAAAAGAAGATTGAGGTAATGGTATTGTTTAGTTTCAAAACCAACAGAATCCCTCTCTGATTATCTTAGAACAACTGTTTTAAATTAAGAGGACTATCTGAAAGAGATTCGAGTTTTGAAGAAAAAGTTCATGAGCAGGCAAAAGAAAACTTGCATTTTGTTTGTCTGAATCAGAACCTTGAAATTTCTTAGAAGAAAACTGACAGTGATTTCAAAGCCTTGAAAACCAGTTTCAAAGCCTTGAAAACACAAGTCAGGGAAGTAGTCACTGAGAACTCTCTTCTGAGTAACAGTATTGTTAATCTAAGGCATCAACTTGATGAATTGGATAACAAAAGACTACTCTAATTGAGAAACTTCAAGAATCTGAATTAGCCATGACAAAACTTGGAGGCTCAGAACACAACTTGAACTTGATTCTTGGAGGTAGCTTAAAGTCTTTTCACAAAACTGGTATTGGACATAATCCAAACTTTCCCAGAAAGAAAAATACCAGATTTGTGAAAGATGGAAGCAATATATCTCCTAATTGCCATTACTGCAATAAAATTGGTCATGTTAATAGGACTTGTCCTTTCAGAAGAAGAGATCCTTACATAATGAGGAATACTTTCCCGGTTCAACTCAAAGGACAAGTTAGACATATTTGTGTTCCTAAAGGGGTTAGACCACCCAACATGGTTGACCCTGAATATGAATCTAAATTCCACACTTGGTCTAACAGCTGGATAAGGCAGTGAATGGTGTTTGCAGGTTGTCACCAAGACCAAATAACAAATATGGTTTATGGACAGTGGTTGCTCAAGACATATGAGTGGGAAGAGATGTTTATTCTCATAATTGAAGGAGCAATCTGAAGGTTCAATCACACTTGGTGACGAAGGCAAAGCAGCATTCTAGGTATTGGTAAAGTTGGTACAGATTCCGAAAATTCTATTTCCGATGTATACTTAGTTGATGGTTTGAAATTTTACTTGCTTAGTGTAACCCAGCTTTGTGATAGTGGTAATAAGGTTATTTTTGACAAAGAGAAATGTGTGGTGCAAGATGAAAAATCTGGAATTACATCCTCACTACTTTTCAAACTAATAAAGTTGCAGGAGAAAACTTTAAGTGTGTGAAGGACTTGAAAGAAGATTCAAAGCTTTGGCACAGAAAGTTGGGACACATTAGCTTGCATACCTTGAACAAGCTATTTACAAGAACTTAGTAAGAGATCTACCCTCCATCAAGGTCAAAGATGAAGAAGTATGCAAGGCATGTGCACAAGGCAAGCAAAATAAAAGCTCATTCAAACCAAATAACTATTTAAGTACTACTAGACCCATTGAATTACTGCATATGGATCTATGTGGTCCTATGAGAACTCCAACTCCAAAGGGTAAGAAGTACATGCTTGTTATTGTAGATGATTTTCTAGATATACTTGGGTTATGTTTCTTAGAGAAAAATCTGAAGCTCTCACTGAATTTTTAAAGCTTTGTAGAGAACTTCAAACCTTGAAAAAACTACCTATTGCTTGAATCAGAAGTTATCGTGGTAGAGAATTTGATCAACTTGTGTTTGATGTATTCTGTTCTAAGCATGGTATATCTCACAATTCTTTTGCTCCTAGAACTCCTCAACAGAATGGAGTTGTTGAAATAAAGAACATGACTCTTGAAGACATGTCAAGAACAATGCTTCTGGAAAATAAATTGCCAAAGTACTATTGGACAGAAGCTGTGAATACAGTAAACTATATTCTAAGCAGGTGCTTGATCAGACCTATACTGAAACAGACTCCTTATGAGTTGTTCAAAGGAAGAAAGCCAAACATTTCTTACTTCAAACCTTTTTGGTTGTACCTTCTATGTTCATAATAATGGTAAGGACAATCTTTGTAAGTTTGATGCAAGAAGTGATGAAGGTATTTTTCTTGGTTATTCACATCCAAGCAAAGCCTATAGAGTTTATAATAAGAGAACCAAGCTTGTCGAAGAAAGCATTCATGTCATATTTGATGAAAGCTATGATGGTTCTTTGAGTGATGGTTTTGCAGATCTTAATCTGAACAAGCATGATTTAGATACTGAAGAAGAATCCTAAAAAGGTTCCAAGGAAATCTTACAGGAACAAAGAAGGCAATTTCAAGGCCTTGAAAATAAGGTTCAAAGCCTTGAAACAAAATATCCAGTGAAGACAGCAGATCAAGCTTCTACTTCAAGTTCTCAAAGACTTGAAAAACAGATTGGAGAGCCTGAACCTTGGACTCCAAGGAAGAGGTTTAAATATCTCTCATCTCATCCTGCTGATAATATTATTTTTGATCCAACCACTGGTACACAAACCAGATCAATGTTGAAGAATATCTGTGGTTTTAATGCTTTTATTTATCTTATAGAACCTAAAATTGTGAAGGAAGCATTACAAGAAGCAGACTGGATCATATCTATGCAAAGTGAACTCAATGAGTTTGAATGGAACAAGGTTTGGAATCTAGTTCCTCCACCCCGAAATCAGTATGTTATTGGCACTAGATGGGTATTTAGAAACAAATTAGATGAGAATATAAAGGTAATCAGAAACAAAGCTAGATTGGTAGCTCAAGGCTACAATCAAGAAGAAGGTATTGCCTATGAAGAAACTTTTGCTCCTGTTTCCAGGTTAGAAGCAATTAGAGTTCTACTTGCATTTGCATCTCACAAGAACATGAAACTTTTTCAAATGGATGTGAAGTTTGCATTCTTAAATGGCTATTTGCAAGAAGAAGTTTATGTTGCTCAACCTCCCATTTTTGAAAATGACAAGTTTCCAGACCATGTTTATAAAATTTACAAAGCTCTTTATGGTTTGAAACAAGCTCCAAGGGCTTGGTATGAAAGATTTTCAAATTTTTTACTGGAAAATGATTTCAAAAGAGGATTAGTAGATAAGACACTTATCATAAAGACTCAAGAGAAAGTAATGTTGGTAGCTCAAATTTATGTTGATGGTATTCTGTTTGGAGCTACTAATGATCTTCTTTTCAAGAAATTTTCAAGTCTTATGAGCAGGGAATTTGAGATGAGCTTGATGGGAGAATTGAACTTCATTCTTGGATTTCAAATTCATCACATGAAGAAGGGCATAATCCTACATCAAAGTAGGTACTCAAGAGACTTGTTGAACAAATATAATATGTCTCATTCAAAATAAATCAAGACCCCCATGAGTTCAACATTGTATTTAGACAAAGATGAATCTGATAAGAGTGTTAATGTTAAAGAGTATAGAGGTATGATTGGATCATTACTATACCTCACAGCTAGCAGACCAGCTATCATGTTCAATGTTTTCATGAGTGGATTTCAAGCTGATCCTAAAGAATCACACTTGACTTCTGTTAAAAGAATTTTTAGATATCTCAATGGTACCAAAGACCTAAGGCTTTGGTATCCTGAACAATCTAATTTCTCTTTGGGTGTCTATTCAGATGCTTAATTTGCAGGATATAAAGTTGATAGAAAGAGTACATCAGGATACTGTCAATTCCTTGGATCATCTTTAATCACTGGCATTCAAAGAAGCAAAACTCAGTTGCACTATCAACAGCAGAAGCTGAATACATAGCAGCTGGAGCTTGTTGTTCACAAGTATTATGGATAGCACAAAAAATGAGAGACCTTGGATTTGATTTCAGAGATATACATATCAAGTGTGACAACACAAGTGCAATATCAATTACAAAGAATCCAGTTCAGCATTCAAGAACAAAGCATATTGATGTTAGACATCACTTCATCAGAGATCATGCTGAAAAAGGTGACATTGTTCTTGAATTTTTTTATACTAACAAGCAATTTGCAGACATCTTCACTAAACCATTGCCAGATGAAAGATTCTCAGCCTTGAGATTAGAATTGGGCATGCTAAATAAAGTAGCATTGGTTTAGGGGGAGAATCAGGTAAATACAAGGTAAGTATCATGTGTTTCAAAGGTTTGAACTGAGTTTCAAAGCCTTGAAAATCTTTTCAAAGCTTTGATTATATGTGTCTTAACAATATAGCTTTTCAAGGACTTGAATTATTTTCTAAAGCCTTGAAAATAAGATTGTATGTTGTTTAGTTAATAATATGGATCTTTCAATGTTGGTGTTATCTTTGTTGATAATTGCTCAATGTTGCCCCTCAATTTTCAAATACCCCCTTTCAGCCAAAATAGTATTATATTATTTACTTCCAATGGAATACACAATTTTGAATCTTTTTGATTTAGCAAATCTTCAAAGATTAGGAAAAATATTCAGTTTCCTTTTCAAACTGAAACTCTTTACTATTTATCTTCTTCTTTCTTTGTCTCCTTCGTATCTATCCTACCTTTATCTTCTACTCCCCAAACCCTAATGAGCACTAGAAGAGCCTCTAACAGAATAAAAATGGCTGGTGGTTCCAAGGCTGCTACATAAAAGAAAAGAAAGGCTACTGTGGAAGAGGTTCAGACCATCAATGGTGATTCAAGTTCAAAGACTCCTACTGCAGAAGGCATGGCCCCTCCTCCTCCCAAGAAGAAGGCAAAGAAAGATCAGACACCATGTTTCTGCAAGAAGAAGGCAATGGAGTCTGCTCCAGAAAATAATAAAATGATTCAAATTGGTAGCCCGAATAAGGTGACGAAGAAGGCTGACAAGGCAGAAAAAGGGAAGATTTACATTCAAGATTCGGATTCAGATTCAACTTCAAGCTCACATGGAACTTATCCTTTATCAAGTAAATTCAGAAAGGAGAAAATAGTTCAAGAAGCCGAGTCAGAATCCAGCATGGAATCAGGGTGAAAGGATCATAAGAAAATGTCTTATGTGAATAAGGAAATGATCTATGTGAGGAAGAAACTGAAGCAAGCACATAACACATTAGAAGGGTTAACCTTCCTGTTCAATAGTGTGATCAAAACCATTAGTTCAATCATTGAGGAAGAAGCTGGAGCTCAAGAAGAAGAACAGAACAATGAAGGAGATAGTGAGGAAGGAGATGCAGAGCAGCAAGAATGAAGACCCAACCCCTTAACTCTTGCCTACTCTTTCTTTGTCTTTCAAGGCCTTGAAATCCTTTTCAAATTCTTGAAAATTCTATCTTTTCAAACAGTTTTCTCAATTTTTTTTCCAAAACTTCGATCCAACTTCTCTCATTTTTTTGATGAAAGTCAAAAAGGGGGAGAAAATTTAGGTAATATTATGTTTACTAGAGACATGATTTTCGTCAGAAGGATTATCTGAACTTTGCAGTTATTTTCTATTTTTCAGTAAGTTAATAAGTTGGATTTCATTGGATATTATGTGCCATGATTTATTACGTTATGTGCTAATGAGTAGTTTTTGCAGAAAGTAGTTTCAAACAGATCGTGGTTTGTCTTTCATCAAGGGGGTGATTGTAAGTTCAACTCAGTTTCAAAGTCTTGAAATAGCTAGTCAATTTCAAGGCCTTGAAACAGCTTTCAAAGCTTTGAAACTGGCTATGCTTTATATGCATGAACTTTGGGGGAGTTTCCGATCTTGATTCAACTCCTAAACCATGTGCTTCATCAGTTGTTATTTGATGATGAAAGAAAATGTATTTTGACACACTAAACTGTATCTAATCCATCTGTTTGAACAAAGTTTTGCAAGGATAGTGTGTTTCCTAACTTATGTTTTGCAGAAAAGGAAACTGCTTGATGATTTGATTCTGTGATCAATCTGCCGTGTTTAAAAGCTTCCCAACATATTTCTAATAAGATCAAATCAGTATCCATGAAAATACTGAGCTACTAACCGTTGGAGGAATCTGTTAAAAGAGTCAATATTTGATGCTAGTTTTCAGGAAAGTTTGTTGAGAAGATTCTGAAGATCTTCAATTCAAACTTGGTGTTTGAAAGGAGAATTGCTAAAGGAATCGTAGACACAACACATAGAAATTCACATAGACACTCAAACACATTCAGGTATTGACAAGCAACAAAGAAGCAGATCCATTTCTCTCAATCCAAGCATCTGAAGAACACTGCATACTCACTGTAGACTTAGTTCTGGTTTCTTCTATTCTGAGATTTATTTGTATATCATTAAGATAATACTTCTAGTCCTTATTCTCGTGGATTGTTAAATGTAAACAATGGAGAATTCTTAGTTAATCAGTTAGCTAGAGCAGGTACTACATAGGTTAGTGACAACCACAAGCTGTAACAGAGTAAGGCATCTCTCTGTACTTGAGATCTGCTTAGCTTTTGATTAATAAGAATTGCGTTGAAAATCCTGCAGGGAGAAGATCCATGAGTTAGAGACCTAGGTCCAAGTGGACTGAACTCTATATATCATGTGTCTCTTGCATTGACTTTCAGTTCTATACTTAGTTCTTTTGCTGAAAACAAAACAGTTTCATTTCAAGGGTTTGAAACTCATTTCAAGGCCTTGAAATAGACTTATCTTTATAATTCAATTGTTTTCACTCCAAGGGCTTGAAACTCATTTCAAGGCCTTGAAATACTATTTACTCATTACAAATCTTTTTGAAACCACTCTTCTTGCTAGTTTAGCAAAAGTTGGCATACTCTATTCACCCCCCTCTAGAGTATTGATCATTTATTTCTGCCTACTGTACACCCCTTCAACGACGTTTTGCAAGTACCTTAGTAACCACCTTATATTTCAAGCATAAGCTAATCAGTCAAAAATCAATCGCCTTTTTGTTTTGTCTGACGGGTATCAAATAGATAAGAGTAGAATTAAAGACACCCATATCACCTTTTTCACTCAAAATCTTCAAGAAAATTAGTTCAACCTCTGAGCCCACGATGGGCCAATAACGTTGGAAAAATCTCGCGGGAAGACATCTATGTCGGGGGACTTAAAAGGAGCCATATAATTTATTGAAGTTCTGATTTTTAACACGGTATAGGGAATATTCAGTGCTTCCCAATGCTCACTCGTCAGAATATCCTCAACATCGGCAGCCAAAGGCTCCATCTGCATCCTTGTGGGTTGGGTGGAGGTAAAAATTGTTTGGAAATTGCTTTCGAGAATACTTGTAAATTCATCTTCGGTAGACTTCCACACCCCTTCCTCGTCTTCTAAACATCTATCTTATTCCTTGCTTTTCGAACCGAAGCCTTCATATGAATGTGAGACAGGTTGTTATACCATTTGCGAAGACACATCATCCTAGAATGTTGTCACCGCATTGTTTCTTTGTGAAGAAGAGTACAACTAAGATCCCCTTTAAAGAACTGTTTTTTGAATACTTGATTGGATTGTCTTGCAAGCCCGAGGTTACGAATGTGTTTTCGTAGCCTAGAAATTTCGATAAACACTCCCAAAATTGTCCTTATCCATTGCTGCAAATATACTTCTAGGGCCGAAAATTTAAGCCTGATACCCATTGGATCGAAAATCCAAACCTTGTGCACAACTTCCTCGAAATCTGCATGCTCTGCACATTTCCTCAAAGAGGAATCTTCAACTACCGCTCGTATTACTTTGCTGCTGAAATCCAGAATCATATCAATTGGGGAATTATGAGATACATCCACACCAAAATGGTTAGCCTTAACTCAACCAAAAAGGTCAACCCATTCATAGCGTGCCACACATATAACAAGGCGCTCCCTTATAGTGTCTTCTACTACTTGGTTGTAAGACCAAGTGTACTGATTACCATGAAAACCAAGATCTCTTAGTTCAAGCCGCTGTAGCATTTTGGGAAAATTCCTCCAATTGCCTATAGGAAACCAATTTGTCCCTCTTTTTCAGCAACCAAAGTGATGGTGTTAAAGTCTCCAACAACACACCAATCTTGATCGATAATCCTCAACCTACTCAAAAGTTTCCAAGAATGTTGTCTCTCCATACTCATAGGGTCACCGTAGAACCCATTAAGAACCCATCGCTTGTCACTAGCGTTCAATCTGACAAAACCATGGATATGGAAGTGTGGACTCTACCTCGTCTCTTTTCCCATAACATGTCAAGACCACCTTTCCTCTCGTCACAATAAAAAAAACCATAATAAAACCCAGACGATTGCTAACTTACTTCATCCCATCTACATCCTATGTAGTCGCTAAGAATACAATGGTGGGATTCTAGGCCTTCACAAGGCCATTAAGCGAGCGAACGCTACTGAGGTTCCCAAGCCCACAATTTCAGCTAATAAACAGTCTCATCCCTTAGCGCAATTGGGTTCTTTCCGCTGACTCATCCAGAAAATTACATTCAACACCCTCTTCCTGAATTTTCGTACCTTGCCTTCTTCCCCTACCCTTCCTCTTCCCGTATTGCCGAGGCCTCTACCCAAATTAGCCGGCAGTGCAAGTCGCCAAATCCCTGGTATGATCTTTACCTCCCCTCTCTTCTCTATTTATCGGGATGAAGTTAATTGCATTATTCTTCCTCTTCGTCTATGCCATGACTCTATTCAAGGTTCCCTTTGCCAAAGTCAAGCGCACAACAATTTTTCCTTTCTCGTCCCTTCGTAAATCTTGGGACGTCACATTAGCCGAGAAACCATCTTCCTCACACAGTGGATTGGTACTTACAGTCATTTCCCCATCCGTACTCACCATTTATTTTCAAGTTTCCTCCTCCATCGGATCGGCTCCCCCTTCAGCTCCCCTCTTTGCCTAATCATCATATTGTTCCTTATGTTCCCCTTCCCAATCCTTTTTCCGAGCCCTCGTGTGTGGTTTGAAAATCAACCGCTTACTATAACTCGGTCATTTTTTATGTCCTTTTCATATTTTCCTACATCACAATCTCTAGGAGCAAGGACTATGCACCCACACCATTCACAAATCAGGGGGATTAACACGGACTTGTAGTCCAACCAGATTCGCTACTGTAAAGAAACAATGTAACCCACTCCCCGAGGAAGGGGTTGATGCAGTGGGATACTGTTGGAGTAGATGCCCTAGAGGCAATCTTGTTTTAGTATGAACATTGTTTTCGGCTAGAATATTCATTTTATTATTTATTGCGGTATTTAATATAATGAAGTCGTTAGATTACAATTTTTGTTTATCTTAAATATCCCTAGTCAAGTATATTGATAAAGAAGGATCCCCCTCTAGGCCATTTTTTATATCGGTCCAACTTTGGAGTAAAAAGGGTCTCCTATAGACTAGTGTGTGGGTAGATTGATATGGAGATATCAAGTTTAACACATGGATATGCATTAGGTTTAATGACATACTGGATTGACCCACCATGAGAAGGCCACATAAGAATTATGGTAATGTCACAAGTGCTTCTCGTAGTGACAATGGTGTTGTAGTCCTTAGACTTGAAGTCACTAGATACTCTAGTTGTGAAATATTCTGTTTCGATATCATCAAATATTACACTGTATAATGAAGATGATAATCGGATGTGATAGGAAGCAAGTTGAGAGATGGTAGTGACGTAAAGAGGATTTGTCCCTCCAACATGATGGGAGAATATATCAACGACCACTCAAGGGGTAGAGCTTATGGAATGTCTGGCCAGACTCAGATAAATCAATATGTGATATTTTTGTTATCTGTTCAAATAAGTATATTCCCAGGATCGAGAAACTATGGATTGGATATACGAGTGTGACATCTATGTATCGTGTCCAATCCGGATATAGTGACAAAGGGACATACATAGCACGGTAACATTGGTCACATAGGTTTGTCAGATCATTGACTATTTTTATTAGTTGGATGGAATTGATGAGTTTCCAGACACCGCTTTATTTTTTTAATTGTTACTGCCAACTCAATAGAAACCTGCAGGGTCACACACCGAAAGGATTAAACTGGATAAGGATGTTAATTAGTTTGAGTAATTAGCAATTAAAAGGATAAAGCATCAAAACAGAAACACATGCAAAGTTAGTTTGACTAAATTGCAAAGTGACTAATCCGTGTATGGACATGATTAGTATTGGGGCAAGTTTGTAGTTAATAAGGAGTTATTACTATAAAAGGGGATTCCTAGCTCTATTATTTTTTAAGAGTTGTCATTGAGTGAAATAACTAGAGCAAGGAGAGAAAGAAAGATGGCCGAACCCTCCATACCCGTCGGCTCCATGAGAGGCTCGGCCTCTTCCTCGTTTTACGTGATCCGCTTTATATGATCAAGCTCCTGACGATTCCTTCTTCTATGCTGCTAGTAGAAGCTCAAGAGGAGATTCCAGTTTGCAATTCCAATGTGTGGATACTGGTAGAGACGTGGACATCATTGTACGTTTTGATACTACCCGACAAGGTAAACTTTACTTCCTTTATCAAGTTATGAGAGCTTAACCTGCCATTCATGGAGGGCTTTGATCATATATTTTTTTGTATTTCCGCTGCGTAACCTGCATCAAAACCCTACAGTGGTATATAGTCACGGTTCATAGCGCATGATTTGGTTTTATGTGTTCACCTGCTTCATCAGTTTACATCGTACTGTTATTTTTTTTTGTGTAAAACCAATATTTGTATAATGATATGTTTGAATATGATTAAATAGGAAATAAGCTAATTTTACATATCGTGTAAAATTTAGTGGGTTTCGTATGCATATGATGTATGAATTGATTGGAGACATAAAACTAGGGTTAGGGCACAATTGGCGAAGAAAAATGTGTTTTTGTCCCACAATTGGTGATCCGCCCACAAGGAAGGAGTTGAAAAAAAAAAATTGGTTTTAGCCCACTATGTAGCCCGTCCCCCTTCGTGCCACGCGGACCCGAATGACCGGCCAGGACAGTTCGGCTAGCCGACCGGTTCGACCGGTTCGGGCCGATTTAACAGGTCAGTTCGGTTCGGCCAGTAGGAATGACGCGATCGTTTGACCATTTTAACCCTATTGTCCCAATTTTACTAAAAAATTACCAAGCGCGATAAAATTGAATTTATATTGTTTATATGTTTTATCGCATAGTGTCTGGATGTGGCCTTAGTTGTGGGTGTTGAAATTTGTGGTTTATTTTGGTTTTGGCTTTGATGTAATTAATGTAGTTAATTTACGGCATGCGTGTTGCCTTCTCCCTTCCTGTGAGATTCCTCTATTTAGTTTATAGATTCTAGATAGAATATAGTCAAGGAATGGAGATGAAGATCAAAGACTAATGAAACCACAAGACCGTGAAGACCCACAAGATAGGACGCATGGACTAAAGATGGAGGCACGTGAAGATGAGCTTGTTGCTTTAAGACTTATAGATATTCATTGGCTTGGGAATATCTTAGAGCATCTCCAACCATCCTCCATTTCTCCATATTTGGTGATTTTTTTGAAGATTTTAGTCTCCAACCTCAAATCTCTATTTCTCTATTTCTCCCCAAAAAAATGGAGATTTTTTTTAGGCCTCCAACCATGTTTGACCAAAAAATCTCCATTTCTCCATTCTCTATTTTTTCTCCATTTATTTGGAGGTGGAGATGTTCATCTCCAACCATTTCTCCAATAAGACTCTCCATTCTCCAATTTTTCCTTCAGAATTGGAGGAAAGATGGATAATAGAGACTCATCTCTATTTCATCGATTAGCGTGTAAAATTAATAATTTAACTCTATTTGTGTATATTAATGACTTAAAACATATATATTATTGGTAAAAGTATATTGACAATTATTAACTATTATGAATAAAAAATAATAATATAAGTTCATATTCATTCTTTTAACTTATAAATAAAAATTAAAATTAAAATTTTCCGACAAAACGTTAATATAAAAAAGTGAACACATACAAATATTAGTAAATGAAAATATTACAAAAAACAAAAACATAAGGACATTACATGAAAATGAAATACATAGTTAAAAATAAAAATATCAAAAATGATTCTAAGAAAGCACATGAAATGATAATTTATTTCAGACTTCCTTCACCTAGGAAGTCGCATCTGTAGCTTGAACCATGAGAGAATGCACCATCTTCAATATTAGGAGATTTGGGGACATAGACGTCTTCATGACTTGCTCCACTTCCTCCTACTTCAAATCTATGTTCCTAGCCACTCTGGGCATAATGTTGCGATCCATGATGGCTTGTTTCCTGTCTTTAAGGAATTTAGAACAAAAGGGTGAGAGATTACTTAAATATTTATTCATTACATTGAAATTTTGTTTTTGAGCCTCGAGTTGATTTTATGTTTCTTTGCCGCCAACTTTTCTTTCTCAACCGCCAACATTTCCTTGTGATGCTTTTCCATAAGCGCACTACTCATCATTTCTTTCCACATAGGATCATTTTCACTGTTCAATTTTTTCTTTGCTTTTTTAATGCCATATGTTCCTCTCTTCTTTATAGAACCAGTATTTCCCGTATCTTGGGATACTGGTGTATAACCTTCAAGGGGAGATGATGGATGACTTGACTGACTATGATCAACCCATTTAAGGTGGAACTGTAATATTTTACAAGCATGCTCCAACTTGAAAGATTATTTATGCTTATCTTTGATAGCATATAATTCCTTGGCATCCGCAAACTAAATTTGTTATTAGAAACAGTTCTGAACACATGTTAAAATTCATAACCAAAAAATCATTTACTTAACATGCTCTCACTATTGCCACCACTCTGGTTCTGAGATTGAACTTGAGTCAGCGCCACCCGGAATAGTGTAGACGAGGAAGAAATCTTGTCTGAGCGGCAAATCAAAGATTTTACAGTTCTAGCCTCCAATCCGTCTCGTCTACAACCTTGTGGTTGTAAAACGTTTCAATTTTAGACCAAAAATCTTCTTTGGTTTGGTAGGTTCCAACCGCACTATCGGATAAGACTTGAACATAAGCAGTGCAAAGAATCTCATCTTCAAGTGGCTTAAAACCCTGACCCCTTTGGCTCATTGTGCTAAGTGGATTACAAATTTATTTGGTGGGTGTAGTACGTTGAATGTAGACTACAATATGGATGTGCATTTATATAAGTGGTTTTGAAGATTAAAGTAAGTTTGGTGTTATGACACATAATTTTAAGTTAAAATTTTGAAGAAATAAAGTATGAGTAGTGTAGGAAAAGAAAATATTTGAGGAGACTACTCACTACACAAAATAAAGAAAGGAGGAGACAACTGCTTGCATAAAATATTTGTAAGGAAATGAAATTCTGATTGGGCAATTCACTACATGAAGAGACAACTCCTTGCATAAAATATAGTATGAGAAAGAAAAATAATTCACGAGACAATTCTATACGGAAGATCAATTCAGTGGGTATAAGTATATTTAATCTTTAGTCATTGTATGAACATCACTCAACTCATATCTTAGACTTTCAAATTTTCAAAACCCATACACATTCACCCAGCACAATGAGTTACGAAGCTGGCCCATCCAACCCTCTAGGGAATCACTCTTCTTCATCCGACAATGAAAATGAGTCGGAAGAAACCCAAAACACAAACAGTCAATGGAAGCGCATCATTCAACAACAACAGATGGTGCAACAATACTATCTAGCACAAAGCCGCAACCTTTCAAACTGGGGTGGATCTGTTTGACGAGCAAATGTTAATAGCGGACGAGAAGGCGGTGCTTATCAAATATGAAATGACTACTTCGGTGAAAATCCAACATACGGTAAAAAAAATCGTAGGCGATTTCGTATGACTCCTGAATTATTTCTACACATTAGGAGTGCATTGAAACAGCATTAAATTTTCTGGAATTTTTTTTTGATGGAGCAGGACGCCCATGTTTTACTTCATAACAAAAAAATGTGTGCATCTATTCAGCTCCTAGCTTATGGTACTGCAGCTGACTCATTTGATCAATATTTTCGTATGGGCGAGTCAACTTCAAAATTTGTAAAAAAAAATTTGTCGTGATATCAACGTAATATTTGGACCAATTTATTTGAGAAGCCCAAATGAAGAAGACATACACAGGTTCCTACAAGTTGCAGAAGCTCGTGGTATTTCAGGAATGTTAGAGAGCCTAGATTGCATGCATTGGGAGTGGAAGAATTGTCCAGCAGATCATGCAGGGGCGTACCGTGGACGCAACCAAAAATGCACTATCTTACTAGAAGCGGTGGCTTCTTATGATACTTGTATATGGCATGCATTATTTTGCCTCCCAGGTACAAATAATGATATCAATGTCCTCCAGAAGTCAAACATATTCCAGGAAATAACCAATGGGATATCATTACCAGTTAACTATTCCATCAAAGGTAAAAAATATAATGTTGGTTATTATCTTACAGAAGGAATTTATCCTAAATGGTCGACGCTGGTTCAAGCATTTAGTGCACCTAAATCTCCAAAGGAAAGATATTTTGTGCAAAAACATGAATCATATCGCAAAGACGATGAACGAGCATTTGGGGTCCTTCAGGCTTGATGCCTCCTATTGTGCTATCTAGAGAATATAATAGGACAACATTCATGGATTTCCTTGGTTGCCATCGAGATTTGATAAATGAGGGTGAGCATCATGAACTACGAAGAAGATTCGTTGCACACTTGTGGGAAATGAATGATCAAACAGAAAATGATGGTGAACCAGATGTATTGTGTGAAATTTTATTCATTTGATGTATGCTTAATTAAATTTGTAATTTAGATTATCGTATTAAAATTTTTGCTAAAAATTATGTTGAAACTAGCATTAATAATTTTTTGAAGGAGTTTTGCTGTTAAACATTGGAGACTAAAATCTAGAAATGGAGATATATATTATTTTATGATTTGGAGTAAAATTTGGTTGTATTGGTTGGAGTCTAAAATCTCCATTCTTCCTCCAAAAATGGAGAAATGGAGGTAGAATGGTTGGAGGTTGTTTCATTTTTTTCCACCAAAAATAGAGAATGGAGGGAAAATGGAGATAATGGTTGGAGATGCGCTTACTGTTAGGGGCCACATCCATACCATCATTTATTTATTATTTATTGTCTTGTTTTACTTTGATGTATGGTTGATGCATGAAAAAAAGTAACAAGACAATTAATAAATAGTTAGATCTTTTATTTGGGATTTCCCAATCCGAATAAGCAGATCAGCTGATATGATCAATAAATTAAAATTAACAAGAAAAACCGTCAACGGAAATATTGTATCTTGCCTTCTCTTTCTTAACACTCGTCATGATCAAAATGCATTAAGTTCGGGCTTGCTAAAGCAAGGCGACTTAATTCATCATGATGTGGAGTGACGGCACAAGCTAGTAATGTTTGATTGTTGAAGTGTGAGGTTGAGTGCAACTAAGCTACTTCAATAGGATTGAAAGTTTATAGGCAAGGCAATTGGGATTATCTATGATATATATAAAGAATAAAGAGTTATTTGCCCAATTGAACCCAAAGTTGCGTATGATGCAATTGGAAGGTATTCCTACCTAAATAAAAGACGTTTGGTGACTTGCCAAAGCAAGCTCAAGAGGAGATAAAATATGAATCTTGGCCCACTAGACAATATATGATATTCTTCGCATTAATGGTGAGGGCTATTAATCCGAGAAAAATAGTGGGAGCTATATTTAATAATCTAGCCATTGTTAAGTACAGTTAACAGTTCACAAATACTAAAATTGTATATTTCTCATTTTGTAGAATTCCAATGGCAAACAATCAACAACAAACATCGACTCAATCGTTGTGTTCTGTCCTTGAGAAGGAAAAACTATATGGAATTAATTTTCTAGACTGGTACCGAAACTTGAGAATTATTCTCAAGCAAGAGAAGAAGCTGTACATTCTATGTTCCAGAAGCCTCACCTACTGATGCTTTTGCTGCTTTAAGGAAGGTACATCAGAAGAGCGTAGATGACTACTGATTTGACTTTCCTGATGCTTTGCACCATGAACTCTGAGCTTCAGAAGCAACGTGAGAACATGGAAGCATATGATATGATTGTACAGTTTAGACAACTTTTCCAAGAGCAAGCAAGGCATGAGCGCTATGAAGTATCTAAAACACTGTTCAAGTGTAATCTGCAAGAGGGAAACCCTGTGGGACCTCATTTACTCTGTATGATCGGGTACGTGGAGAATCTCACACGTTTGGGGTTTTCATTTAGCCAAGAGTTGGCTACTGATCTCATCCTACAATCGTTGCCGGACAGTCATAGTCAGTTCATCATGAACTACAATATGAATGACATCAACAAGACTCTTCCAGATTTGCTTAATATGTTGAGGACCGCTGAACAGAGTATTAATACAGGTAAAGGCAAGGCCACAATAATGGCAATAGGGGAAAGATAAAGAAATTTTCTAAGGTCCCTAAAGGGAAGAGCAAGATAGTTGCAAAACCCAAGGAAGTTTCCTTGAAGCCTACTAGTGGAGTTTCAAAGGGCGCATGTCACTATTGTAGTCAGACTGGCCACTGTAAGAGGAACTGCCGAAAATATCTAGAAGATAAAAGGCTTGGAATATTCATTCCACCACCACCAGGTATTTTGGTTATAGATGTCAATTTGTCTATCTCTTCATCTTGGGTATTGGATACAGATGTGGATCTCACATTTGTTGAAATGTGCAGGATCTAAAGAGAAGTAGACGACTGGCTAAAGGGGAGATAGACATGAGCGTAGAGAATGGAGCAAGAGTTGTTTCATTAGCCGTAGGCATTTATGAGTTATCTTTACCTTCTAGGCTTATCTTAGAATTAGACAATTATTTTTATGTGTCTGGTATGAGTTGAAACATAATTTCTATTTCTTGTTTGGACAAGAAATATTTTTATGTCACAATAAAGGATAAGTGTTGCTCCAATTATTTTGATAGTATGCATTATTGTAATGCTCTATTGTCTAATGGATTATCTATCCTTGTTCTATATAATTCCGTCTATAACATAAATACCAAGAGGATTACGAATCATATGTGACATGTGAAGCTTGTGTATTGGGAAAAATGACCAAGTCCTCTTTCAATAACAAAGGTGAAAGGACTGGTGATCTATTTGGCACACATACATACTGATGTGTGTGGACCATTTTCCACGCCTGCCAGAGATGGATATCTTTGCTTCATTACATTTACTGATGAATTTAGTGGATATGGATTTGTATATCTTATGAAGAACAAATCCGAATACTTTGAAAAGTTCAAAGAATTCAAGAATGAAGTAGAGAAGCAATTTGACAAGAGTATTAAGGCTCTAAGATCGGATCGTGGCAGAGAATAATTGAGTCAAGATTTAGACGCCTATCTTAGAGAGTGTGCGATCTTATCCCAACTCACTCCACCTGAAACACCACAATGGAATGGTGTGTCTGAGAGGAGGAATCGAACACTTGGACGTGGTTCGATCTATGATATATCAGACAGATCTTCCATATCATTTTCATGCCATGCTCTATTAAGTGTAGCTTTTTCCGTTAATTGTGTTCCATCAAAATCAGTCATGAAGACACTGTAAGTTCATAGTCTATTTCAAGGCCTTGAAACAACTTTCAAAGCCTTTATAACAACAATGCTTTGTATATCATGAACTTAGGGGGAGTTTCTCTTGTGTTTTGATATCTGTTCTCCTTTGATTATCTATGATTTATTTGATGATGAAAGACAAAATAACCTGATGCTCTAACATATCCTAATCTCACTATTTGACCGAGTTTTTTCAGGATTAATTAGCAACCTATTTTGCAGGAACACTTCCCTAAAGTGTCTGTGTGTAGGCAAGGAAATACAACTTGCAAATGGATCCTACACTTATGGAATCATGTATGGACCTTCCTAGAACCCTCAGATAAAAGATTAAATCAGTAACTTTGAAGATACTAAGAAACTAGCCGTTGGGGAAGAGCTGTTAGAGAGTCAAATATATGCTGCTTGATTTTAGGAAAATCTATTTGAAGAAGATCCTATTTAATCTGCACTTCAAACAAGCAATATAGAGAGACTGTTGAGAAAATTCGCAAAAAAATTTTGCAGAGAAATTTTAAACACTCTCAAGGATTTCCAAGCAACAGAGAAGAAGATTCAACTCACTCAATCCTGGGATTTGAAGATCACTGCAGACTCAACTGCTTCACAGTGTTCTTCTTTTCTGTATGTCATTTGTATATTGTTCTGATTATACTTCTCTTATCTTAATATCGTGGTGTTGTTCAAAATGAACAACAAGAGATTATTATTGAATCAGTTAGCTAGAGCAGATACTAGATAGATTAGTGAGAACCACAAGCTGTAACAGAGTAAGGGAAGTCTTTGTGCTTCAGATCTATGGCTTAGCTTTTGATTAATAAGAACTGGGTTGCAAATCTTGCAAGGATTAGATCCCTGCGGTAGATAAGTAGTGTTGGAATTGTGCCCTAGAGGCAATCAATTAATTGTGACATTTATGGATTTACGATTCATTATGTTATCGATATGGAGATATGTTAACATGAATGAAGTCCTTCGAATATAATTGTTATATTCTTAAATATCCCTAGTCAATTATAATGATTAATAGGACAATCATCTATAGACTAGTATGGGGTTGGATTGATATGGAGATATCATGATCCAACACATGGGTATGCATTAAGAGTAATGGCATACTGGAGTGACCCATCTCCGAGAAGGCTACATACATGTTATGTTAAGTCACAAGCGCTTCTCGCGGTGCAATGGTATTGTCATCCTTAGACTTGAAGTCACTAGATTGTCTAGTTGTGGATTATTGTGATCTTGGTAGCGTCAAACGCTACACCGTAACTGGGTAGTTATAAAGGCGTGTACTGGATACAATAAGAAGCAAGCTTAGAGATCGTAGTGGACGTAGATAGAATTTGTCCCTCCCACATAACGGGGGCAAATATCCTAGGCCACTCGAGGGATAGTGCTTATAAAATGTCTGGCCAGACTCAAATAAATCAATATGGGATAGTGATGTTATTTGCACGAATAAGACTATTCCCATGGATCGAGAAACAATGGATTGGATATACGAGTGTGACTTGTATGTCTCGTGTCCAATCCGGATATTGGGACAAAGGGATGAGACAATTACTTGCACAAGGTTTGTCATGATGACTATTCTATTTGTTGGCTAGAATGGATGTCTTGCTAGAGGCCGCTCCATATTAGTAAATTGTTACTACCAACCAAATAGAACCTATGGGGTCACACGCCATATAGGGGTGAACTAGACATGGGAAATAATTAATTAATATGATTAATTAATTAGAAGGATCAAATCGCAACAACTTGCTAACTTAGTAGGACTAATATGCAAGATTGGACTAATCCATGTATAGAAATGATTAGGATTTGCCAAGGTGGCCTAATTCATGTAGAGACATGATTAGGATTAATTTGCAAATAGAACTAATCCATGTATTGACATGATAAGGACTATTTTGCAAAAGGGACTAATCCGAACTTGAGTAGGATTATGAGGGGTTCTTTATGTAGTAGGACAAGGAGTTGTTGGACTATATAAAGAACACTCCTAGCTTATTTTTCTCTCTACACACAACACACATCTATATGATAGAAGAAAGGAGAGAACAAAGCAAGGAGAGAGAAAGTCCAAAAAAGGAGGGCCGAACCCCTTTATGGGACCGCCCCCTACCCGTCGGCCTAGAGGGTGCCGCTCCACCTTTGGCACTCCATTGTTGGCGATTCCTTCTTCCTCCTCCATTCTTCCTAGCTAGCAAATAGATTTGGAGGATCTAGATCTCACCTCTAGGCGTGGATCAATCGCAGAGACGTGACACTATTCGCGTTTGAAGTCATCAAAGGAGAACCCTAAGGTGTGTTTATGATTTCTAACCCTTACCATCGTTATGTCTCTTGACTTGTGATCCTTGGAGGGTTTTGCATGGTTTTATGTTTGTTCATGCTTCCGTTGTGCAATCCATGAATCAAAACCCTACAGTGGTATCAGAGCCACAGGTCGTAGAGCATAAACGTGGTTTATGTGTTACGTTTTAGTTGTTTTACACCTTAATTGATTGTTTATCGCGTAAAACAAAGACAAATCAAGCATGGGATGCAATTTGTCAATAATCTTTCATAACAAGATCTAATTTTTTTGCATTGGATGCATGAATTAGTGAGTTTGAGAAATTTTAGGATCTTAGATCTAGGGTTTGGGCATCCTTGGGGAAGAAGGAGTTCTTCCAAAACAAGGAAACAACCAAACTTGGGCACCAAGCAAGGGAGTTGTTTTGGAAACAACTCCCTATGGAGGTTCGGCCCCATAGGGGACTGCCCCTCTTGCTTGCCGCCCAAGTTGTGGCCGCCCTAGGGGCCGGGCGGCCCTAGCCCGCGGCCTAGCCGCGTGGGCTAGGGGTCGGGCCGGCCCTAGGGCCCTTATGGTTCACCCTTTTGGGCCCGGGCAATTGGATTGTTGGGCCCATGGACTGTTTTAACCCTAGAATTCCTAAAATCAATTAAAATTGACCAAGCGCGTTAAAATTGGATTTTAACTTTTTATGTGCAAATCGCATGATGATTGGATATGGCCTTAGGATGTGGTTTGATGTGGATGTTTGATTTTGTGGTTTGGTTTTACGGCCTGCGAGCTGATCAATAAATTGTAATAATTAATTAGGGTTTTATGGCCTGCGTGCCATTTTTTTCTCAACTTGTGAGATTTATTTTATTTAGTATAGAAGTTAGCTAGTGCTAGATAAAGTAGATTGTTAGCCAAGATTGAAGAAAAGAAGCCCAAAGCCAAAAGGAGCCACAAAAGATGGAGCATGGAGCATGGAAGATTCCACAAGACTACGAAGGATGGACCAAAAGATCAAGACGCATGGAGATGTGTTTGCTTTTAGGGTTCATAGATAATTCCATTGGCTTGGAATTATCTTAGTCTAGAAAAGGCCATATCCACATCACGTTTAATTTTTGTTTTGTGGTTGTTTACTTTATTGTCTTATTATTTTGTGGTTGGTGTATGGATGATGCATGCAATTAGGATAATAAGATAATTAGACAACCCGGATCTATTATTTGGAGTTGTGCCCAAACTCAAATAGATAGATTAGTTGATATTGATCAACAAAACAATTAAAATTGAATTTAAAAAATCCCTCAAAATTCAAATATTGTGTTCTTGCCTTCTCGTTATTTAAACACTCATGATCATCATTATTTATCAAGTTCGTGCGTGCCAAAGCATGACGACTTGGTTCATAATGATGGAATGCGATGGCAAGTAACAATGTGCAATTGTTTAAATAAGAGGTTGAACACAACTGGCTATTAATGTGATTAAGAAACCTAGAGGCAATCAATTGGGATTATCCATATGGATGGATAAATAAGGAGTTATTTGCCCAATTGAACCAAGAGTTTCATAAGGGATGCAATTGGAAACGTTCCTACCTAAAGTAGTCAAATTATGGGTGACTTGCCAAAGCAAGCTCATAAGGAGATGAAACATGGATCTTGGCCCACTAGAAAATATAAGGATATTTTCCGCATTAATATCTTGAGCGTTATTAATCCGTAGTAAAATAGTGGGAGCTATGTTTAACAAATTAAATCCTTGTTGAATATAGTTAAAACGTCAAAAACTTTGCATAATCCTTTTGGTGTTAAATACCCATGGCATTAAACAAATAAAAACGTGACTCTATCTATTTTCTAGACTGGTATAAAATTGAGAATTGTTCTCAAATAAAAGAGAAATTGTTGTACATCGTAGAACATAAAGATCTCTTCCTACCAACTACCAAAACACACTAAAACCTAATAGAAGGGACATCAAAGAATGGTTCTTTGGATGTGACTTGCCTCATGTTAGCTGCCATGAACTCTGAGCTCTAAAGGCAAGAAGAGAGACATGGAGAAGTATGATATGATCATACATTGAAAGAAGCTCTTTCAAAAGAGGGAGCTAGACATGAAAGGTTTGAAGTGTTGCTCTACTTTGGGTTATGCAAATAAACTAATTCAATATGATTAAAACATTAGTGAATATGCATTATCTATCCTTGTTCTATATAATTCCGTCTATAACATAAATACCAAGAGGATTACGAATCATATGTGACATGTGAAGCTTGTGTATTGGGAAAAATGACTAAGTCCTCTTTCAATAACAAAGGTGAAAGGACTGGTGATCTATTGGCACTCATACATACTGATGTGTGTGGACCATTTTCCACGCCTGCCAGAGATGGATATCTTTACTTCATTACATTTACTGATGAATTTAGTGGATATGGATTTGTATATCTTATGAAGAACAAATCCGAATACTTTGAAAAGTTCAAAGAATTCAAGAATGAAGTAGAGAAGCAATTTGACAAGAGTATTAAGGCTCTAAGATCGGATCGTGGCAGAGAATAATTGAGTCAAGATTTAGACGCCTATCTTAGAGAGTGTGCGATCTTATCCCAACTCACTCAACCTGAAACACCACAATGGAATGGTGTGTCTGAGAGGAGGAATCGAACACTTGGACGTGGTTCGATCTATGATATATCAGACAGATCTTCCATATCATTTTCATGCCATGCTCTATCAAGTGTAGCTTTTTCCGTTAATCGTGTTCCATCCAAATCAGTCATGAAGACACTGTAAGTTCACAGTCTATTTCAAGGCCTTAAAACAACTTTCAAAGCCTTTATAACAACAATGCTTTGTATATCATGAACTTAGGGGGAGTTTCTCTTGTGTTTTGATATCTGTTCTCCTTTGATTATCTATGATTTATTTGATGATGAAAGACAAAATAACCTGATGCTCTAACATATCCTAATCTCACTATTTGACCGAGTTTTTTCAGGATTAATTAGCAACCTATTTTGCAGGAACACTTCCCTAAAGTGTCTGTGTGTAGGAAAGGAAATACAACTTGCAAATGGATCCTACACTTATGGAATCATGTATGGACCTTCCTAGCACCCTCAGATAAAAGATTAAATCAGTATCTTTGAAGATACTAAGAAACTAGCCGTTGGGGAAGAGCTGTTAGAGAGTCAAATATATGCTGCTTGATTTTAGGAAAATCTATTTGAAGAAGATCCTATTTAATCTGAACTTCAAAAAAGCAATACAGAGAGGCTGTTGAGAAAATTCGCAAAAAACTTTTGCAGAAAAATTTTAAACACTCTCAAGGATTTCCAAGCAACAGAGAAGAAGATTCAACTAACTCAATCCTGGGATTTGAAGATCACTGCAGACTCAACTGCTTCACAGTGTTCTTCTTTTCTGTATGTCATTTGTATATCGTTCTGATTATACTTCTCTTATCTTAATATCGTGGTGTTGTTCAAAATGAACAACAAGAGATTATTATTGAATCAGTTAGCTAGAGCAGATACTAGATAGATTAGTGAGAACCACAAGCTGTAACAGAGTAAGGGAAGTCTTTGTGCTTCAGATCTATGGCTTAGCTTTTGATTAATAAGAACTGGGTTGCAAATCTTGCAAGGATTAGATCCCTGCGGTAGATACGTAGTGTTGGAATTGTGCCCTAGAGGCAATCAATTAATGGTGACATTTATGGATTTACGATTCATTATGTTATCAATATGGAGATATGTTAACATGAATGAAGTCCTTAGAATATAATTGTTATATTCTTAAATATCCCTAGTCAATTATAATGATTAATAGGACAATCATCTATAGACTAGTATGGGGTTGGATTGATATGGAGATATCATGATCCAACACATGGGTATGCATTAAGAGTAATGGCATACTGGATTGACCCATTTCCGAGAAGGCTACATTCATGTTATGTTAAGTCACAAGCGCTTCTCGCGGTGCAATGGTATTGTCATCCTTAGACTTGAAGTCACTAGATTGCCTAGTTGTGGATTATTGTGATCTTGGTAGCGTCAAACGCTACACCGTAACTGGGTAGTTATAAAAAGTGTACCGGATACAATAAGAAGCAAGCTTAGAGATCGTAGTGGACGTAGATAGAATTTGTCCCTCCCACATAACGGGGGCAAATATCCTAGGCCACTCGAGGGATAGTGCTTATAAAATGTCTGGCCAGACTCAAATAAATCAATATGGGATATTGATGTTATTTGCACGAATAAGGCTATTCCCATGGATCGAGAAACAATGGATTGGATATACGAGTGTGACTTGTATGTCTCGTGTCCACACCGGATATTGGGACAAAGGGATGAGACAATTACTTGCACAAGGTTTGTCATCATGACTATTCTATTTGTTGGCTAGAATGGATGTCTTGCTAGAGGCCGCTCCATATTAGTAAATTGTTACTACCAACCAAATAGAACCTATGGGGTCACACGCCATATAGGGGTGAACTAGACATGGGAAATAATTAATTAATATGATTAATTAATTAGAAGGATCAAATCGCAACAACTTGCTAACTTAGTAGGACTAATATGCAAGATTGGACTAATCCATGTATAGACATGATTAGGATTTGCCAAGGTGGCCTAATTCATGTAGAGACATGATTAGGATTAATTTGCAAATAGCACTAATCCATGTATTGACATGATAAGGACTATTTTGCAAAAGGGACTAATCCGAACTTGAGTAGGATTATGAGGGGTTCTTTATGTAGTAGGACAAGGAGTTGTTGGACTATATAAAGAACACTCCTAGCTTATTTTTCTCTCTACACACAACACACATCTATATGATAGAAGAAAGGAGAGAACAAAGCAAGGAGAGAGCAAGTCCCAAAAAGGAGGGCCGAACCCCTTTATGGGACCGCCCCCTACCCGTCGGCCTAGAGGGTGCCGCTCCACCTTTGGCACTCCATTGTTGGCGATTCCTTCTTCCTCCTCCATTCTTCCTAGCTAGCACATAGATTTGGAGGATCTAGATCTCACCTCTAGGCGTGGATCAACCGTAGAGACGTGACACTATTCGCGTTTGAAGTCATCAAAGGAGAACCCTAAGGTGTGTTTATGATTTCTAACCCTTACCATCGTTATGTCTCTTGACTTGTGATCCTTGGAGGGTTTTGCATGGTTTTATGTTTGTTCATGCTTCCGTTGTGCAATCCATGAATCAAAACCCTACAGTGGTATCAGAGCCACAGGTCGTAGAGCATAAACGTGGTTTATGTGTTACGTTTTAGTTGTTTTACACCTTAATTGATTGTTTATCGCGTAAAACAAAGACAAATCAAGCATGGGATGCAATTTGTCAATAATCTTTCATAACAAGATCTAACTTTTTTGCATTGGATGCATGAATTAGTGAGTTTGAGAAATTTTAGGATCTTAAATCTAGGGTTTGGGCATCCTTGGGGAAGAAGGAGTTCTTCCAAAACAAGGAAACAACCAAACTTGGGCACCAAGCAAAGGAGTTGTTTTGGAAACAACTCCCTATGGAGGTTCGGCCCCCTAGGGGACTTCCCCTCTTGCTTGCCGCCCAAGTTGTGGCCGCCCTAGGGGCCGGGCGGCCCTAGCCCGCGGCCTAGCCGCGAGGGCTAGGGATCGGGCCGGCCCTAGGGCCCTTATGGTTCACCCTTTTGGGCCCAGGCAATTGGATTGTTGGGCCCATGGACTGTTTTAACCCTAGAATTCCTAAAATCAATTAAAATTGACCAAGCGCGTTAAAATTGGATTTTAACTGTTTATGTGCAAATCGCATGATGATTGGATATGGCCTTAGGATGTGGTTTGATGTGGATGTTTGATTTTGTGGTTTGGTTTTACGGCCTGCGAGCTAATCAATTAATTGTAATAATTAATTAGGGTTTTATGGCTTGCGTGCTATTTTTTTCTCAACTTGTGAGATTTATTTTATTTAGTATAGAAGTTAGCCAGTGCTAGATAAAGTAGATTGTTAGCCAAGATTGAAGAAAAGAAGCCCAAAGCCAAAAGGAGCCACAAAAGATGGAGCATGGAGCATGGAGGATTCCACAAGACTACGAAGGATGGACCAAAAGATCAAGACGCATGGAGATGTGTTTTCTTTTAGGGTTCATAGATAATTCCATTGGCTTGGAATTATCTTAGTCTAGAAAAGGCCATATCCACATCACGTTTAATTTTTGTTTTGTGGTTGTTTACTTTATTGTCTTATTATTTTGTGGTTGGTGTATGGATGATGCATGCAATTAGGATAATAAGATAATTAGACAACCCGGATCTATTATTTGGAGTTGTGCCCAAACTCAAATAGATAGATTAGTAGATATTGATCAACAAAACAATTAAAATTGAATTTAAAAAATCCCTCAAAATTCAAATATTGTGTTCTTGCCTTCTCGTTATTTAAACACTCATGATCATCATTATTTATCAAGTTCGTGCGTGCCAAAGCATGACGACTTGGTTCATAATGATGGAATGCGATGGCACGTAACAATGTGCAATTGTTTAAATAAGAGGTTGAACACAACTGGGCTATTAATGTGATTAAGAAACCTAGAGGCAATCAATTGGAATTATCCATATGGATGGATAAATAAGGAGTTATTTGCCCAATTGAACCAAGAGTTGCATAAGGGATGCAATTGGAAACGTTCCTACCTAAAGTAGTCAAATTATGGGTGACTTGCCAAAGCAAGCTCATAAGGAGATGAAACATGGATCTTGGCCCACTAGAAAATATAAGGATATTTTCCGCATTAATATCTTGAGCGTTATTAATCCGTAGTAAAATAGTGGGAGCTATGTTTAACAAATTAAATCCTTGTTGAATATAGTTAAAACGTCATAAACTTTGCATAATCCTTTTGGTGTTAAATACCCATGGCATTAAACAAATAAAAACGTGACTCTATCTATTTTCTAGACTGGTATAAAATTGAGAATTGTTCTCAAATAAAAGAGAAATTGTTGTACATCGTAGAACATAAAGATCTCTTCCTACCAACTACCAAAACACACTAAAACCTAATGGAAGGGACATCAAAGAATGGTTCTTTGGATGTGACTTGCCTCATGTTAACTGCCATGAACTCTGAGCTCTAAAAGGCAAGAATAGAGACATGGAGAAGTATGATATGATCATACATTGAAAGAAGCTCTTTCAAAAGAGGGAGCTAGACATGAAAGGTTTGAAGTGTTGCTCTACTTTGGGTTATGCAAATAAACTAATTCAATATGATTGAAACATTAGTGAATATGCATTATCTATGAGATAAATAAAGAATAAAAGGTTATTCACCCAAGTGGACCAAGAATTGCATTGGATGCAATTATAGTTTTGTTTTAAATTTGATTTACTCAATATGATTGAAAAATCACTAAACAAAACACTAATAATGGGCATGGGCAAAGTTGTTGGGTAAGGGCAAAAACAGTTTGCGCCGACCTCATGGGTATAAAGCAAGCTTGTTGCTAAAACCAAGTTGCCTTGAAGTCCCATAGATGGTGTAGAGGAAGAGAAACTACACAAAGTATCTGGAAGTAAATAATAAAGGAATTATGAATTCCGATTTGGGTATTTTTGTTATATAAATCAATGTGTCTATCTCATCATCATAAGTATATGATACTAGATGAGGATCTCACATTTATAGAAATGTGGAGGATCTCAAGAGACGAAGACAATTGGATAAGGAAGAAATAATCCTACACGTGGGGGCTATGAAGCAAAGGGTTGCTGAAAAAGCCGTAGGGAATTATTTCTACCTTTAAGAAATTGTTCATGAATTAGACAAAAACGATAATGTCCCTACTATGAGTAGGACCATTATCATAGTTTCTTGTTTGGACAAGAAAGCTCCTTATCATAATAAAAGGACAAATGTTGTTCCATTTATTATGGTATGCATTATTGTAATGCAATTTTGTCTAAGTGGATTCTATATCCATGATCATGATAAATTCATCTATAACATTAATACCTAGAGGTTTGCATATAATGATATGAACTTCACTTATCTTTAGCATTATTGTTTAGGCCCTATAAATAAGAGATACCATGAGGATGGATTTCTGGAACTCATTTGATTATTGAATCATATGAGACATGTAAGACTTATTAGGCAAATATATGATCTTTTGGGAATCATGCATATTGATGTATGAAGGCCGCTAAGCACAAATGCTAAAGATGGTTTTCAGTACTTCATCATATTTACTGATGGGATCAGAGAAATATGGATTTGTGTATCTTATGAAGAAACAAATCAGAATCCTTTGAATTGTTCAAATAATTCAGGAATGAAGTAGAGAACCAGCTTGGCAAAAGTATTTAGGCTCTACGATTGGATCATAGAGGAGAGTACTTGAGCCAAGAGTTTGACAAGAATCTATGGGAGTGTTGGATATGATCCAAAACTCGCTCCACCTCGCACGCCACATGGTTTTGGCGTGTCTAAGAGGAGATTTCGGACCTTGTAGGACATGGTTCGGTCCATGATGAGTCAAATAGAACTTCCAGTTTACTTTTGGGGCTATGTTCTAATTACAGCAAATTTCGCCCTTAACCTTGTTCCATCAAAACAGATTATGAAAAACACCATATAGGATATGGACTAGGAAGTGTCCTAGTGTGTCATTCATAAATATTTGGGGTTATGAAGTTTATGTAAAAGAGTTTACAAATAAACTTGGACCAAAGTCGGATAAATGTTTCGTGGAATGTCCTGAAAAGGATATTATTTCTACGACCTAATCGAGAAAAAACTGTTTGTTTCTCGAACCACAGTGTTTCTAGGTAGAGATTGTCTCTAAAAGAAATAGTGGGAGGACAGTAGAACTTGAAAAGTTCAAGAACCACAATAGAACATTGATCCGTTTGATGGAACATGAGCAGGATCACAAAGTGTTGTGGAGTAACCTACTCAGATAACACAAGAACCTCGTAGGTCAGGTAGGATATGTCAAGGGACTAGAGAAATAAGGATTTCTCATAACCCGTGATATATTGCTCATAAAGATGAGCCTACAACCTATAAGATGGCCACGTGTGGCCATACTCTCGGAAATGGCTTGGAGCCATGAGATACGATATGGAATCCATGTATACCAACAAAGTATAGACTTTGGTGGAACCACCTGAAGGGTAGGACCCGTAGGGTGCAAGTGGGTTATGAGGAAACCAACATGGATGGTAATATGATTACCTATAAGGGAAAATTGGCAGGAAAGGGATTTCATGTGAGTTCATAGTATAGACTATGACGAAATCTTTCCCAATTGTGATGCTTAAATCCATTCGTATCTTGCTTGTAGCAATCTGTTTATAGATTGGATCAATCTTCTAGGAGTTGGACTCTTCAAATGGATGATGTAATCAAAGGAGTTTGGTTCCATCAAAATTGAAGATGAGACTTGTGTTTACTAGAAGGTTAGTGGGAGCATAGTTATTTTTCTGGCCGTGTATGTGAAGACATACTTAATCATTGGGAATGTTGCCCCTACTTGGCAGTCTTACGTAGATTGACTAGGGAGTTGACTTTCTAATGGTAGACTTAAGCGAAGCAACTTGTGAAGATCTATTGAGGTAGATCAATATGGTTGTATAGCTTAGGTCATAGTACACAAATTGACAAAGGTGTTGAAATGGTTCAACGTGAAAAGAATATTGATTCTTACCCATGTCACATGGAATTAGTCTTTGGAAGGCTAATTGTCTTACCAATTAGATTGGGAATAGACCGTATGAATTAGATTCACGAGATACGCCATGAGATGTACTAGGCCAGACGTGTCATAAAGCATGACACAAAGATACCAGTCATATCCGGGTGAGAGTCACTGGATAAAATATCAAGATTATCCTTTAGTACTTGAGAAGCACTAAGGATGAATTATTGATAAATAGATATGAAGAGTTTGCTGTAAGGGGTTACAGTGATGCGAACTTCAAATCTGACAAAGAAGATTTCAGATTATAAGTCAAGTTTTGAGTTTTGCCTTAGTGGGAGCGACTGTGAGCTGGAAAGGTTCCAGGCAAGATTCAGTCACTGATTCTAACATAGAGGACTGAGTAAATTAATGCACAAAGATGCATTTACTCGGAATATTAAGTCTCAATCAAATTGTTGATGGAGGAGATGTGAATATTTTCAAGGTGCCAGCATATGTCTCGCCCCTACGCAGTGTAAGCGTGGAGGGCCGCGCTAGATCAATAGGCATATGATGCAGGAGATTGACTCTAGTGCAAGTGGGAGACTGTTGGAATTGTGCCCTAGAGGCAATCAATTAATTGTGACATTTATGGATTTACGATTCATTATGTTATCGATATGGAGATATGTTAACATGAATGAAGTCCTTAGAATATAATTGTTATATTCTTAAATATCCCTAGTCAATTATAATGATTAATAGGACAATCATCTATAGACTAGTATGGGGTTGGATTGATATGGAGATATCATGATCCAACACATGGGTATGCATTAAGAGTAATGGCATACTGGATTGACCCATCTCCGAGAAGGCTACATACATGTTATGTTAAGTCACAAGCGCTTCTCGCGGTGCAATGGTATTGTCATCCTTAGACTTGAAGTCACTAGATTGTCTAGTTGTGGATTATTGTGATCTTGGTAGCGTCAAACGCTACACCGTAACTGGGTAGTTATAAAGGCGTGTACTGGATACAATAAGAAGCAAGCTTAGAGATCGTAGTGGACGTAGATAGAATTTGTCCCTCCCACATAACGGGGGCAAATATCCTAGGCCACTCGAGGGATAGTGCTTATAAAATTTCTGGCCAGACTCAAATAAATTAATATGGGATATTGACGTTATTTGCACGAATAAGGCTATTCCCATGGATCGAGAAACAATGGATTGGATATACGAGTGTGACTTGTATGTCTCGTGTCCAATCCGGATATTGGGACAAAGGGATGAGACAATTACTTGCACAAGGTTTGTCATGATGACTATTCTATTTGTTGGCTAGAATGGATGTCTTGCTAGAGGCCGCTCCATATTAGTAAATTGTTACTACCAACCAAATAGAACCTATGGGGTCACACGCCATATAGGGGTGAACTAGACATGGGAAATATTAATTAATATGATTAATTAATTAGAAGGATCAAATCGCAACAACTTGCTAACTTAGTAGGACTAATATGCAAGATTGGACTAATCCATGTATAGACATGATTAGGATTTGCCAAGGTGGCCTAATTCATGTAGAGACATGATTAGGATTAATTTGCAAATAGAACTAATCCATGTGTTGACATGATAAGGACTATTTTGCAAAAGGGACTAATCCGAACTTGAGTAGGATTATGAGGGGTTCTTTATGTAGTAGGACAAGGAGTTGTTGGACTATATAAAGAACACTCCTAGCTTATTTTTCTCTCTACACACAACACACATCTATATGATAGAAGAAAGGAGAGAACAAAGCAAGGAGAGAGCAAGTCCCAAAAAGGAGGGCCGAACCCCTTTATGGGACCGCCCCCTACCCGTCGGCCTAGAGGGTGCCGCCCCACCTTTGGCACTCCATTGTTGGCGATTCCTTCTTCCTCCTCCATTCTTCCTAGCTAGCACATTGATTTGGAGGATCTAGATCTCACCTCTAGGCGTGGATCAACCGTAGAGACGTGACACTATTCGCGTTTGAAGTCATCAAAGGAGAACCCTAAGGTGTGTTTATGATTTCTAACCCTTACCATCGTTATGTCTCTTGACTTGTGATCCTTGGAGGGTTTTGCATGGTTTTATGTTTGTTCATGCTTCCGTTGTGCAATCCATGAATCAAAGCCCTACACGTAGGTCCTTGAAGACTGAAATCTATGAATCCATTGTGTCTCTGGCTCTTTACTTTCTGTTCTGCACTTATCTTGTTCAAAGCTTCAAAACATAATTTTTAGTTCAAGGGCTTGAAAGGGATTTCAAGGCCTTGAAAAAGATCAGAAAATCTTTTCTCAGTCTAAGTTGATTCCAGGAGCTTGAAACATTATTCAAGGCCTTGAAATACAATTAGCTTTCTCGACTTGTTTTTTAAAACTCCACCGTTTAGCAAAAACTGTCATACTCTGTTCAACCCCCCTTCTAGAGTATTGATCATGTATTGTGTGTGTACATACTGTCTTTAAATTGGTATCAGAGCTTGTATCAGTGTATAGATCTAACAATATGGTGATCATGAGTACTATAGGTGAATGTGGTTTCTCACAGGGAAGAGATTTTAACAAACCTCCTCTATTTTTTGGAGACAACTTTGTGCACTGGAAGGCTTTGATGAAAATGTTCATAATTGACCAAGACATTGAGCTATGGTCATATCTTTATCATGAGTCTTTGTGAAGAGACTTTTGTCCACCAGTCCTCTTTTGAAACCATTTTCAAGCAGAAACTTTTATAGTCTTTCATACCAAGCCCTTGGAGATTGTTTCAAACCATAAAGAGCTTTGTCAAGTTTATAGACATAGTTTGGAAACTCATCACTTTCAAAACCAGGGGGTTGAGCAACAAAAATTTCTCGCAGATAACCATTCAGAAAGGCACATTTAACATCCATTTGAAAAAGTATGATGTTCTTATGAGATGTAAAAGCAAGTAACAATCTAATTCCTTCTAACCTGGCTATAGGAGCAAAAGTCTCCTCATAGTCTATACATTCTTCTTCATTGTAGCCTTGAGCAACTAATCTTGCTTTATTTCTGACAATCTTACCATTCTCATCCAATTTGTTTATGAACACTCTCCTTGTTCCATATACATTAGTAGCATGGAAGAACATATATATGGAATCACACAAAAACACAGTTACCATAATAAATCATAGATAATCAAAGGAGAACACAAATCAAAACACAAGAGAAACTCCCCCTGAGTTCATTATATGCAAAGAAATGTTGTTTCAAAGGCTTTACCAGCTATTTCAAGGCCTTAAAAAAGATCTGAAAATATTTTCTCAGTTTAAGTTGATTCCAAAGGCTTGAAACTCTATTTGAGGCCTGGAAATACACTTAGCTTTCTCAATTTTTTTTTTAAACTCCACCTTATAGCAAAAAAATGCCATACTCTATTCAACCCCACCTTCTAGAGTATTGATCCTGCATTGTGTGCCTACATACCATCTTTCAATTGGTATAAGAGCTTGTATCACTGTATAGATCTAACAATATGGCGATCATGAGTACTGTAGGTAAATATGGTTTCTTACAGGGAAGAGCTTCTAACAAAGCTCCTCTATTTTGTGGAGACAATATTGTGCACTGGAAGGATTTGATGAAAATGTTCATCATTGACCAAGACATTGAGCTATGGTCTATCATTCAAAATGGACCTCACACATTCTTCGCAGAAAATGATGGGGTCAAAACCCCCAAACCTGAGAAATCTCTTTCTGCTTCTGAATTAAAACAGTTTTCTAAGAATTTCAGAGCTATGAATTTCTTATATTTTGCTTTGAGTGCAGATGAATTCAATAGGATCTCAACTTGCAAGACTGCTAAGGAAATATGGGACAAACTGGTAGTGACCTTTGAAGATCACTACCAGTTTTAAAAATATTCCTTAGACAGTATGAACTATTCAAGATGAATGGAGATGAATCTATCAAAGACATGTTCAAAAGGGTCACGGACATAGTCAACAACTTAAACTCCTTGGGGAAATCATTCTCCAATGAAGAGAAAGTCCAAAAGATCTTGAGATGTCTTCCCAAAGCCAAATGGGAACGAAAGACCACAACAAGTGAGGAAGCTAAATATCCATCCTCACTCTCTCTGGATGATTTATTGGGAAAGATATTCACCCATGAAATCTCTATGAGTGGAGTTGATGGAGAATTAACAAAAAAGGTCAAGAACCTGGCACTGAAGGCAGAGACTGAACTATCTCAAAACCTTGAAAAGGAAGATGATGATGAATAAGATCATTTTGCTCCCATTTCGAAAGCCTTGACAAGGATTATGAAAATGAAAAAGAATTTGGAAACAAGGACTCCAACCGAGACAAGTTCAGATCCTCCAATAGCAAGGACTACAAGGGTAAATCTTCCTCTCATATATTCAAAATTATGAATTGCTTTGAATGTGGTGATGTGGGACACTTGATCAGAGACTGTCCACATAAGAAAAGCAAAAAAGTTCAGAAGAAAGATGATGAAAGAAAGAAGAAAGCTATGGTTTCTTCATGGAGTGACTCAGACACATACAGTGATTCAAAATCTGAAGAAGAACAAGACAATATGTGCCCCATGGCAAAGCATGATGAAAGTTCTGTAAAGAACATTGAGGTAATGGTGAAAAGTCTCATGTCTCAATCCTCAAGTATGCTATCTGATATTTTGAAAACAATGCTTCTGAATGAAGAAGATTATTTGAATGAAATCAAGTCTTTTAAGGAAAAGGTTCATGAGCAAGGAAATAAATTTTGCAACTAGTTTGGCTAAATAAGAATCTTGAAATTTCTCAAGAAAAAACTGACAAAGATTTCAAAGATTTGAAAACCCAGTTCATAGAATCTGTCACAGGAAACTCCATTCCGAGTGATAAAATTTTTGCTCCGAAACATCATCATGATAAATTATAGGAACAAAAAGATACTCTGACTAAGAAACTTCAAGACTCTCAAAAAATTTTGATAAAACTTGCTGGCTCTGAACACAACTTCAACTTGATTCTTGGAGGGAGTCTGCAATCTGTTCACAAGACTTGTATTGGATACAATCCAAATTTTCCAAAGAAAAACAATAACATATTTGTGAAAGCCAGTAGAAAATCTTCTCCAAAGTGTCATAATTTCAGCAAAATTGGCCATGTTAAAATGACTTGTCTCTACTGAAGAAGAGAACCTCACATTATGAGGAATATATTTCTTTTCAGCTTAAGGGACAAGTTAGACATATTTGGGTTCCTAAAGGGGTTAGACCATCTAACATGGTTGACCCTGAGTATGAATTCAAATTTCACACTTGGTCTAACAGCTAGGTAAGACAGTGAATAGTGTCTGCAGGTTGTCACCAAGAGCAAAGAACAGAAGTGGTTTATGGATGTTGGTTGCTCCAGACACATGAATGGAAAGAGATCTTTATTCTCAGAGTTGAAAGAGCAATCAGAAGGAACAATTACCCTTTGTTACAAAGGAAAATGCAGTATCCTAGCTAATTGTAAGGTTGGTACTGATTCTAAAAACTCTATATCAGATGTTTATTTAGTAGACGGTTTGAAGTTTAATTTCCTTAGTGTATCTCAATTATGTGACAATGGAAATAAGGTTATATTGGACAAGGAGAAATGTGTAGTGCAAAATTAGAAATATGGAAATTGCATCCTCACTGCCTCAAGGTCAAACAACATTTATACTTTGCATACTAACAAAGTCGTAGGAGAATGTTTGAAGTGTCTCAATGCCTTGAAAGATGATTCAAAGCTTTGGCACATAAAGCTTGGACCCATCAACTTGCATACATTGAACAAGCTGGTTTCCCAAGACCTAGTTAGAGGTTTAACATCAATCAGATTCAAAGATGAAGAGGTATGCAAAGGCATGTGCTCAAGGTAAACAGACAAGAAGTTCTTTCAAGCCCCAGAACTTTGTAAGTACTTCTAGACCCATTGAATTACTGCAAATGGATCTATGTGGTCTCATGATAGTTCCTACTCCAAAGGGTAGAGATATATGCTGATTACTGAAGATGATTACTCTATATTTACTTGGGTAATGTTTCTAAAAGATAAGTCTGAAGCTCAGTTTGAATTTGCGAAGCTTTGTAAGGAGCTTCAAACTTTGAAAAATCTACCTATTGCCTCCATAATAAGTGATCATGGAAGAGAGTTTGATCAAATTGAATTTGATCTATTTTGTGCTAGATTTGGTATCTCTCACAATTTTTCTGCTCCTAGAACTCCTCAAGAGAATGGTGTTGTTGAAAGAAAGAACATGACTCTTGAGGACATGTCTAGAACAATTCTTTTGGAGAACAAGCTGCCAAAATCCTTCTGGGCAGAAGCTGTGAACACTCCCAATTGTATTCTAAACAGGTGCCTGATTAGGCCAATCTTGAAGAAAACTCCCTATTAACTATTCAAAGGGAGGAAGCCAAACATCTCGTATTTCAAGCCCTTTTGATGTACCTGTTTTGTACACAATAATGGTAAGGAAATATTGGCAAGTTTGATGCCTGAAGTGATGAAGGTATCTTTCTTGGTTATTCACCGACTAGCAAGGCGTACAGAGTGCATAACAAAAGAACCAAGCTTTTTGAAGAAAGTATTCATGTTATTTTTGATGAAAGCTATGATGGTTCTTTGAGTGACAATTTCGCAGACTTAAATCTAAACAAGCGTGAGTCAGATGATGAGGATCCAGAAGGTGGATCCAAAGGAAACTTGCTGGACAACAGAAGACATTTTCAAGGCCTTGAAAATGAATTTCAAAGCCTTGAAACAGATCCTCAAGAAAAGCAAGCCACTTCTTAAAGCTTTCAAAGTCTTGAAAAGAAAACTAGAGAAACAGAACCCTGGACACCAAGAAAGACATTCAAATACCTTTCATCACATCTAACAGATAACATTATTTCTAATCCATCAACTGGTAATCAAATTAGATCTCAATTAAAGAACTTGTGTGCTTTTAATACTTTTTTTCTCTTGAAGAACCCAAAAATGTGAAGGAAGAATTACAAGAAGCAGACTGGATCATTGCTATGCAAAGTGAACTCAATGAGTTTGAAAGGAGCAAAGTGTGGAATCTTGTTCCTCCTCCCAAAGACCAGTTTGTGATTGGCACAGGGTGGGTGTTCAGAAACAAATTGGATTAGAATGATAAGATTTTCAGAAAGAAAGCAAGATTTGTTGCTCAAGGCTACAATCAAGAAGAAGGTATAGACTATGAGGAGACTTTTGCTCCTTTATCCAAGTTAGAAGAAATTAGATTGTTATTTGCTTTTGCATCTCATAAGAACATCAAAAAATTTCAAATAAATGTTAAATGTGCCTTCCTGAATGGTTATCTGCAAGAAGAAGTTTATGTTGCTCAACCCCCTGGTTTTGAAAGTGATGAGTTTCCAAACTATTTCTATAAACTTGTCAAAGCTCTTTATGGTTTGAAACAAGCTTGGTATGAAAGACTGTCAAAGTTTCTACTTGAAAATAGTTTCAAAAGAGGACTGGTGGACAAAACTTTTTCTTAAAGACTCATGAGAAAGATATTCTTGTAGTATATTTATGTTGATGATATACTGTTTGTTGCTACTAATGATTCCCTTTCCAAAGAGTACTCCATTCGTACGAGCATGGAATTTTAACGAGCTTTATGGGAGAGTTAAATTTATTTCTCTGAATTCATGTGCAACAAATGACGAAGGGAGTTTTTCTACATCAAAGTAACTACAACAAGAATTTACAGCTTAAGTATAACTTGTCTCAATACAAGTCTGCTAAAACTCCTATGAGCTCTACATTGTCTTTAGAGAAAGATCATATGGTAAGAGTGTAAACCAAAAAGAATACAGAGGTATTATTGGTTCACTTCTCTATCTTACTGCTAGTAGGCCAGAAATCATGTTCAGTGTGTGTATGTGCGCTAGATTCCTAGCAGATCCAAGAGAATAAAATTTAGTTGCTGTCAAAAGAATTTTCATATATCTCAATGGTACCAAAGACTTGGGGCTTTGGTATCCAAGACAATTTAACTTCTATTTGTGTGGATATTCAGATGCTGAATTTGGAGGGTATAAAGTTGATAGAAAGAGCACTTCAGGGTATTGTCAATATCTTGGATCATCCCTGATAAGCTGGCATTCTAAGAAGCAAAACTCAGTAGCAATGTCAACTCCAGCAGCTAAATACATTGCAGCTGGAGCTTAGTGCTCACAAGTATTATGGATAGCTCAACATATGAGATACTTGGAATTTGAATTAAGAGACATTCCTATCAAATGTGACAACACTAGTGCAATCTCTATTTCAAAGAATCCAGTCTAGCACTCAAGAACCAAGCACATAGATGTATGAAACCATTTCATAAGAGATTATGCAGATAAAAGTGATATCTCTCTTTAAGTTTTGCCTACTAACATGCAATTTGCAGATATCTTCACTAAACCTTTTTCAGAAGAAAGATTCTCAGCCCTGAGATTGGATCTGGGCATGCTAAATAAGGAATTATTGGTCTAGGGGAGTATTAGGTAAGGTTATGTGTTTTCAAGGTCCTGGAAAGTTTTTCAAAGCCTTGGAAAGCTATTTGAACCCTTGATTTTATCTTCTTCAGTATTACAGTATTTCAAGGCATTGAAACTCTTTTCAAAAGCTTTGAAAATAAACCTGTATACTATGTAGTCAATGATTGGATCACCAATGCTGGGTGTTATCTCTGTAGATAATTACCTAACAATGTTTAAGAAATTAAAATAAAATCGTTTTTAAATTTCGTAGCTCAACATTTTATTTGCTTAAGGAGTTTGTATTTCTGTCAAACTTCCTTTATTAAAGATACATGAATATTTATGTTTCCTATTCCAATTCAAACTCTTTTCTACTTATTACCTCTTATCTCTCTCTCGTATCTCTCAATCCTTCCCCTCTCTTCTAAAATAATCCAAACCCTAATGGACTCTCGAAGAACCTCAGACAGAATCAGATGGCTGGAGGCTCCAAGAAAAGTTCAGGGAAAAAGAAGAAGACTGCAGAAGAGGAAGTGCAAACCATCAATGATGAATCCACTTCCAGAACTCCTAGTCTACCTAAACCCTCATCTCCTCCACCAAAGATAAAGAGCAAGAAGAACAAGGAACAACATGCTATTGTCTCAAGCAAGAAGCAGAAGTCAGATCCAACAATGGAATCTGAGAAACAGAAAGGGATTCAGATTGGAAGCCCATAAGTATGAAAAAGGAAAATAAAAGGTGTCAAAGAGATTGAAGTGCCACAGAAGGAAACTTGCAAGGAAATTCATATCTTTTCTGAGAAAAAAGCCTCTCCTGGTAAGAAAGTTTTCTCTAGTAAATGGTTTGTTATTCATTCAACAATAGGACTATGGTTGGATGGTTTTGCCTCTTCTTCTATTGCATATTTTATTATGATCAACATCAACATGTTGAACGGTATGAAAATGCATTAAGAGGTTGAAACAAAGTTCTTTATGGAAGATTCTTAATCCATCAGAAGTTGGATACCCTAAACTTAATAGAATTTTCTATCTAAACATGAAGTAAATCAAGACCTTGAATCTAGATATCTCTTCTAAGGTTGTTGGAAAAGAGATGGAATTAGATCAAAGTGAGTTTGGTAATGTTATGGGGTGTCCTAATAGGTACAACACTGATAACTCTCTATTATAGTTATATTTCTTGCACGTTTTATATCGTTTTGTGTGCTTGCCGGGTTGATAATCTTAGTTTTACACTATGATTAGAGAGAAAACGTAGAAGTTTAGCTCTAGGCGTTAGTTTTTTAATCCTAGTGTTTCTCATATGAGTTTTTGTGTTTTTGTCACGTTTGATCGCACGGGTTGTGTTTCGTGTTGTTTTGACAGGAAACAGAGCTTAGGAGATGAAGCGTAAAGGATAAATGAGTGTTGGAGATTATTCGGGATCTAAAATGGAGAAGAAATCGTGAAGAAAATGGTGTAGAGACATGGAGAGGGGAGGCAAGTGTCATTTAATCAATATTGTGTAATGGCACTTTAACCCCCTCCCCATCCTTAGCCAAAATTTGGAGGAGATTTTTTTTTTACCAACTCAGTGTTTATACGATCAGAGTGGGTGATCGCAGGATCAGAGGAGATCGCACGGTCAGACATAAGATCAGAGGAGATCGCACGATCAGAAATAGGATCAGAAGCCAATGCTCCAGGAGATCGCATGATCAGAATTATGTGGTCGCTCGATTTGAAGTCAGGACCAGCACACTCACGACAATTAGGAGGGGCTTTAGGTTTATTACTTAATAGTTGTTTCATGATTAATTTATATACCCTAAAACCAAATGAAGAGGGCTCACGTTAAAGGAGGACGGTAGAAGAAAAAGAAGGGGACAAAGAACTCAAGCTCACTGTTGGAGATCTCTAGTTTTTGAGTTTTCTTCTTCTTATTTTTCCTCTCTCAATCTTTGTTATGGAAGAACTCTATTGTTTTGCTAGTTTGATAAAGATTAGCAAGACGTTTTGCTAGGCGTCACTATGAGAGCCGAGGGTTTTATGTAGACAATTAATTCCCGGATTCAAGACTTGTTTCATGCTTTATGATTTGATCTTTGGATAAATATTAGTCTCATGAACTTCTTATTGAATCTTGTCTATTGACACGGCTTGATTATGATATTGACATTCATGAAAACTAGGGTTCTTCATGGATTAAATATTGCTTAATGTTGATTTCATTCTTGTCAACTGTTCACGTGCTACACTTAATTCTTAGTGTTGAAGGAGTCATGACCCGAAAATACTACTTGGCTAACGAATGCGCGAAAATGATTCTAACTAGCTAGGATGAGACGTGAATCACAATCCCGAATAACCGAGACCGAAAAGGAGACGTGTTAGGATTGGCCTTACTGTGGGTAGATTCGGTAGGATTATTCAGCTGTACCGCGAAACGGTGGATCGACATGACCCGTTATCGTACCAGTGGATGACCATCTAGAACGGATCGGTAGACAACATGAGACCGAGAGGAGATTGTAGTTAACCGAGACATAAAATGACATGAGACCGACATGATATTGTCATAGTATATTACCCGCCTGAACTAGAATAGGATTGACGTGTTACATAACTTAACCGAAAATGGCCTACAGCCCTAGGTGATCTAGAGATCGTCTGGTTTCTCCATATTATTTTATTAGAATAAAAATACAAAAATATAAGTTTAGTTTCTTTATTTTATTTTCGTCACTTGTTTGAGGGTGACAACTTGTTAAATCACAATTCTTTCCTCCCTATATCGTATTCTAAGCTAATAACTAATTAAATAATCTTAAGCTTGTCCTCGCGGAATCGATAACTTGGGGTTGAAATACCACCCCTATATTACTTGACCGTGCACTTGCGCGTACGCCTTAAGAAATCGCGTCAAACACTGACAATCATCCTAGCAGAGATGAAACTCTGAAATTGGCTAGGGAAGTATTCTTTCTAACCAATATAGCCACCTCCTCAAAACAGCTGACACACTCTGTGTTAACTTTTGAAGCTAAAATCCTGTTTACCATTTTGATGATGTGTGTAGTTCCTAAGGAAAATTCTAAGGAGTTGCTTTCTAACAGAGTTCTATACTTGATGTACTTAATCATGCATGACTATGATTATAGATTTTCCAACATTTGTAATGGAACATATGCTTTATTCTTGTACCGAGAAAAGAAAGCACCCACTACCTTATGCCAATCTCCTCGCCCTGTTCTTTGATCACTTAGACATACATGTAGAAAGGGAAGAGACAATCACAACTGGATTTGGAATCCTTGACGAAAAGGCTTTTCAAAGGATTGGAATAGTTGAAGCCAGTGAGGGAGTTTGGAAATTCTACTCTGAATTGTCTGCTGAGGTTCTGCAGTCCAAGAAGTTTACTAAACCTAAGTCCCTATCCTCTATTTCAAACCTACCTCCTCTATCTCAAGACCAATCCCTGTTGCTTCAAAGGATTGATTTCACTGACAATGAATTGGATAAGCCTAACTATTAGAGAACTAAGTCTCAAAGTTCCAAAGCTTTGAGATACTATAGTTCTTATGCTAATTATATTGTGCCTAATAGTTTATGTGATTGCAGGCTTGGATATTGGATTGAGTGATGAGTTTAACATTCATGTCTCTTTCAAATATAATTTATTACTTCAAATGACATTTATATCCATTACTTAAGAAAACAGTGAACTTACATTTTCACCCATATCATTAAATTTTATGAACATAAATTTTTGGCATTGTAGTTCAGATATTTTATAAATCTTTACGGTCAGAGAAAAAAAAACAATCATGATTGTTTATACAACTTTGTGAAATTACATCACTTTTGAATGCAATTTTGGCTTTTTAGAGTATGGCGTTGTTCCTTTTTTCGCCAGGTCGTTCAAATAGTTATACAACAAATTAGACAAGAACAATCTCTTGAGAAACATGAACATCTCAAACGCAAGATTACATGTAACTGTATCAACCATCAAAAATAAATAAATATGACGTTGGTGACTGAAAGCATAGAATTAGACCAAAACTAGACAAAGTATCACAATAAATAGTGAGAAAACAATGTATTAAACTTCACAGTAGCTTCATGAAAGAGCTCACAATATAGATACTGGGCAATTTTTTTGATAAAACAGAAGAATGGATAAATCCATTCAAGAAAACTAGAAATAAATTGTTGAAACGAATAGGCACATTAAAGTGCATTCTGGCACCCAGCTTTGTTGTGGCCGCACTCCTTGCAACGAAAACAGTGGATAGTCCTCTTACCCATAAATTGGGATTCAATACGCTTTTGACGAGGCCTCCCATGTTGGGGCCTACTCTTTGGTGGATCAAGATCGTCTTCTATTGCATCATTTTCTAAATCTTCCGATTGGGCATATCATGAGTAGGTACACCATGCATCAACTCTGAATAAATAAGATGTTGTGTCTCTTTCCTATACCAATGCTCCACAAAGTCGTACACATCAAATTTATTCTTTTGTATGACAGCACAAGCATGGGCACAAGGGATTCCAGTCATCTGCCACTCATTTCAAGAACCCTTTCGAGAAGTTAAGTCTACAACCAATGTAGTTCGTTTCGTCTCAACCTCAAACTCGTTTCCCATGCACTGCCTAACTATTACAAGTCGAGCCTTCTCGATATTATCACACAGTTTCTGTTCAACGTTTGGACTCACGTCGCTTTTCCATTTATCGATTTCTGCCTGCTTCCTCAATAATAAACCAGTCAACGTCTGTCTATTAGCAGTCATAGAATTCATAATGGTCATATGCCTCTCAAGGCGCATCCAAGCATTGAACTACTCAGCAACATTGGTATTCAACCTGTCCCACCGTCTTTTGGGGAATAAGTAATTGGCCCAATGTTGGGGATCATTACTTTGTACCCAATTACCAAACTCTTCTCTGAAGGTTTTAATGTTTAATATCGCCCTATCAAAATCTGTTTCACCCTCGCATAAGCTACATCATTCAACAAATTTAAGGTGTTTTCTTTTCCTCTTTTCCCAAGTTTAAAAGTATTAACATACGTACTGAAGTTCTCCTTAACATGCCGAAAAAAAATTGCATTTTTCCTGGCACCAAAAACATCCCTAACAGCTGAAAGAATACTTTGATGTCTATCCCACAATAACAACTTCTCTGGCAGGATCTAAAATCGAGTTCAATTATTGTAAGAACCATAGCCAATCCTCATAATTTTCAGAAGCAACAATGCCATAAGTTATAGGAATCATACCGTCATCAGCATGGAGATCGGTAGATGAAAGCAAACACCAATCAATAGCACATCTTAAACTTGTCCAAGAGTACTGACTTGTCATTGAAATCAATCAATTCCCAAAACATTTCTTCATTATCAAATTCTATGAGTACTGACTTATCAAATTTTAGAGAAAATTTGACTTTCTTTCCAATAGGATTCAAATTGAGCTTATCAAACATAACAGATACAAAAGCCTCCATGCTCATTCCAGAATTTAGTACCACCCCACTTGTATATCCACCATGGTATGAGAGCACTCCGTCTTGATGAACAATCTCTCCCCAAAATGACTGTAACAATACAAAGATTTATGACCCTAATTTTCCACATAGACTCTGAAATAAGTTTCATAAAACAAGTTTAGTAATCACATATAAACTTTATACTATGTGCTTGTTTTTATTATAATGTCAACAAGATAATTAGGTATATGTGATTACACTAAGAAATTACTCAACAATAATACGAAACTGTCAATTACAATGGCAGAGTAGTTGTTTAATTAAAGCAATTCATTCAATACTTTGAGGAATAGTCTACCTTTACACTGGAACACTAATATTTTTTGTTTTTGAGTTCATTCCTTGCACTAGCAATAATGTATGCCCTCATAAATCATTTCAAAGAAACATAATTAATCATAAGAGACAAAAGAAAAAGAATGCAGAGCGAAAAATTGAAGAGCAAGTTCAAAGTACCCTGTGCCAAACAAGAAGTCGTGGGTGTACTCCATGGACTTGTTTCCATAGCATGATGGATAGTTTAATATTCAATATTTTGTTTCCAATTCTTAGTTGAGTGCACTCCATGGACTCCATCTCTGGAGTCGCGGGCACATCACAGGAGGCGCAAAAAAATTCCGACAGTAAGAGACATATGCTTTTCGGCTTTAACAAGGAGAGATAGATTAACATACCTGAATGTTTGAAGTTGTGCAAATCTTCTCCTGCACGATTAGGAACTCGCTAGAGTAGAATAGATTTACACTATGTTTGGATTACATGATTTGGTGAGAAAGGAAATGAATAGGCGAGGGAAGGTTTTCTCATTCGTGTTTGGATTACTTTGTAGGTGAGAATTCATGAGAATTCGTGAGAAAGCATGAGAAAAGAAATCTCACATAATCCAATTTTTCTTTCTCACCAAAAGTGATGTGATTTGGTGAGAAAAGAAATTAGAAAAGTATAAATATTCGTTGTGACAGAATTAGCCATAAAAAAATAAAACATTGCCCTATCATAATATTAATGAAGGTTATTTGGGTAATATCTTTTAAATAGTTACTTTTTCCTTTCTATTAATATGCTAACAAATAAGGGAGGTGAGAAAGTATAACATTTTCTTACCATTTCTCATCTAAGTAATCTAAACAAGTATGTGAGAAATCTAAATCATTTCTTATCATTTCTTTTCTCACATAAATTAAAGTTTCTCATCATTTTTTTTCTTACCTGATTCCCAAACATAGTGTTAGGGTTTCTGGTGAATAACGATAGGAGAGAAGGATTTTCAACTCAGTATGATTGAAGGAAAAGATGAAAGATGCAGTCTTTTCAAAAAAAAAAGATGAAAGATGCAATGTATTAAGTAAAGGGTAATATTGTCATAATAGGTACTTAAATACTAGTTTTTGCCTTGTTAATAAATATTTTTCTGAAATTGCCTTTATAAATAAATACTTTTCCTTTTCAGCCTTCTTAATATATACTTTTTAAATTTTGGCTAACTATAATAATCCCAAAGTAAAATCCACTTATCAGCCACCTAATACTCCACTTCTGTCTTGATCCATTAGGAAAACAATTAAAACTAGCAATTGAATGGCCGATAGCGACAGATATATTAAACAGGGGGTTTAGAGGTGGGGGTGGACGTCGGTTTTGTTCTGGCTCGTCTTTCGTCACAAATCACGCCTTTCTCGCATGCCTTTTCCTATTTTTATTTTATCTATTTTCTTTTCATAAAGCTAGTCGTTAAAGTTGCAATCAAATTGTGTATGTGCTCACTTAAAAAAAAAAAACTGTAGTTTGTGCTCTTAATTTGACTTATCATCAATAATCAATTACTACTATATTTCAGTACTAATTTAAAATCGTTTGAGCTCCAAAAAATAATTGAGATTCAATGATTCGAAATTATTATGTAGCTATGCACACTGTTATAAACTACTCTAAAATCATTGAAAGTTTCAATGGTTGAGAACATAAGCATAATGTACCAGTATTATCTTTTTGAGAAAATGACGTATAAGTATTTTACTACTACCACAAAATTACGTTTCTTTTGTTTTAGGGTATGTTTGATTCCGGCTTATAATACAGTAATTTGATGAAAATAATATGGACTGAATAGTCCGGCTCTAAATTATGATTTGAAAATTGTATGTCAACACTAAAATTTGAATTAAATTTGGACTTTGTTTGAGCACTTTTAGTTTTTAACATGAAATTTACGATTAATTTTCATTTGGACTTACACTACATCTAAAAAGCTATTTGTTGATCAATAAAGATAAAATAAAAAGCTATTTGTTTGAACAATCTTGAACTATTTTTTTCTAAAATCGGAGATTGTAAGATATGCATATTATTAGCCAATATAAATCAAAATTTGGGTCAAAATAATTACTAAACGATCGGAACTAAATTATTCGGCCAGATTATCACACACTAAACACACACTTTAGGATGGTGCGGTTGTGAGGAGGTGGAGTTAGAGGAGGTTAGAAGAGATGTAATGTTGATGAATCATAGATAAAGGGAGAGACAGATTGAAGCTTGGTTGAAATTGAAGAGATAAGTCACTCTCTCTCTCTCTATCTTATCATCTATAGATAGAGATGATGGTGGGTAACGTTGGGTTGATGAGTGGGGTAGGTTAAAGGGTCAAATGGTCATTTACCTTTAAAAAATAGGCCTAAAAAGAAAATGTGAAGATAGATAGAGAACAGACGAAAAATGGAAAGTGTGAAGAAAGATAGAGAACGGAGGAAGTATTATTTAAGAGATGAAAAAAAAAATAGTAAAATTTAGGTGTTTTGACAAAAGATGAAAATAAAAATGAGCTTGGTGAAGTAATATTTAAATTATTTTTTATTTTATTATTAATTTTTCCTTTTTCTGAAGTAACCAATTTCTCCTCTTTAAATTATGAAAGATAAGAGTTTTTACTAGCGATTGGAAGATAAGAGTATGTTGAGAGGGTTTCCGTAATTCACAGAGCTGAGAGTCGGCAATTTCCGATCGTTCTGTTTTCCGTCATGAATATTGTGCAACCACAGCACCGACGACCGCAACTATCACCGGAGGAAGCCACTGTTATCGTCATCAGTGAGGAGAGATGCCTTGAAGCCATCGCCGAATTAGGGCCATGCCTTATTGGCCGATTTCTTTTACCGGCTAGGGTCAACGTATGGGCAATGAGAAATCTCTTTCGTAAGATTTGGTCTGGAGCAGAGGGATTGGAGGTCATCGAAGCAAGCCCTAACAGATTTGTTTTCACGTTCCCTTTTAAAACAGCCATGGATAAAGCGCTTACCGGAGGACCGTGGGTGTATAATGATAACTGTCTCATCCTTAAACCATGGATTCCGGGACCAAGAACCGATCAAGTCACCTTCTCTACTATTGATGTCTGGGTCCAAATCAAACAACTGCCTGCCTTTCTGCTTAATGAGAAGGATATAAAATCAGTTGTGAAGGGATATGGTGAGTTGCAGGAAACTGATGATCGTATCTTTACTGGAGAAGATGGGGCTTATATGAGAGTCAAGATAAGGCTCGATATCAATCAACCTTTACGTAGGGGTGTGCATATCCAGGTTTTGGATGAGACAATCGGGATTGATTATACTTTTGAACGTATCCCTTGTGTTTGTGCGTGGTGTGGTAGCATTACCCATTACACAGAGGGCTGCAACATTAAGACTGAGAAGGAGAAAGAAGAAGAAGAGCAGGGTTTTGGTCCGTGGCTGACCTTCAAGCCCCCCCCCAAGAAGAAGGCAACAAAACCGAGACCAGCGAAGTCTGATAGTGCAAAAAAGGACGATACCAGAGATGATGTTAGACAGGCAAAGAAAAGTGACGAAGATGTGTCTATGTCAGGATGGCGATTCGGTTTCGGAGGAGAATGGGTCTGTTATGGCAGAAACTCCAACAGGGGAAGCTTCAAGCGGATGTCATCCCAACTGATAAAGGCATTGACAAGGGTAAAATAGCTCAAAGAGACAACACTGGGGTTAAAGGCTCTACTGCTGGGGGGGGTCGCAAAAGAAGGTTGCAAACACAGGGGGTGCAGATAAAAAGGTGAAGAGGAAAACGGGCCAAATTGTCTTGAGTCCTAATCCGAAAGAGAAGATTCGTGATCTAAGACTTAGCACTAACAGATTTGGAAGCAATAAAGGGATTGGTACAGCTATTCACGATGACAGGGATGAAGCAAAGGTGTCAGATGGGTCAGCAGGGTTCCCTAAACCCTCGAATGATGTAATGGCGGCGGCTGCTAGACAGCCCCGCCAATCGCAATGAATGCGATCAGATGGAACATACGGGGGCTTGGGAACCTCAGTAATGTTCTAGAGCTTCATAACCTCGTGAGAGGTAAAGTCCCCCAAACTTGTTTTCTTGATGGAGACAAGACTTTATTTTGAGGAGATGGAAGTTGTCAAATCACGCTTAGGCTTTAACGCTGGCCATTATGTGAGTAGTGATAGGCGTAGTGGTGGACTGGCTCTCTTGTGGCATGATAGTATGAATGTTCGTGTAAGATCGAGTTCTAGATTTTACATAGATTGTTTGATACATGATGATGTTACACAATGTGATTGGCAGTTGACTGGTTTTTATCGTTAGTAGTGAAATAAGATTTTCTTGGGAACTTTTGAGCAGGCTGAAAGATCCAGCGAATATCCCCTGGTGCGTTATCGGTGACTTTAACGCTTTTGTTTCAGTGGATGAAAAGCAAGGTGGACGTCTAGCTGACCAAAGGCTAATGGAAGACTTCAGGTCTGCTTTATCTCTTAATCATTTATTTGATTTGGGTTTTTCCGGTAATAAATTTACTTGGATCAGTAATCCGAGGAATGGTAGTCGTATCCGTGAAAGGTTGGATCGTGTGGTTGCAAATCCTGCTTGGCTTGATTTATTTGGTTACACAATAGTTAATCATCTTACTGCTGCAGTTTCCCATCATTATCCGATTGAGCTGTGTTGGGCTCCTATCGCCTCTAGAAGACCTCATTTCCATTTTGAATCGATGTGGCTTAGACATGAGGGTTGTAAAACCTTTATTAAAGAAAGTTGGGAAGAACTTGCAGGTGAAGGGCTAGTCTACAAAATCGGAGAAACCGAAAAGAGGTTAAAAAGATGGGAGAAGTCGACTTTTGGCAATGTCAAAAGGAAACTTGATTATGTTCGAAACAAGATTCAGTATTTGCAGGGTCTTGATGACATCGATAGCGTGAACGAGGAAATTCAAGAGTACAAGAAAGAGCTTAATGCTATCTTGTTACGTGAAGAAGACATGTGGCGTCAAAGATCTCGAGTACAATGGCTCAAGGAGGGCGATCGTAATAGTAAGTTTTGTCACCGACGTGCTTCAATCCGGAAATCCAGAAACCGATTAGTCGGACTTGATGACATGACGGGGAGATGGATGACGACCCCGGATGCGATAGTTTAAGTTCTTGAAACTCATTTCCAGCAGTTGTTTACTTCGGATAGACCGGAGCTGCATGGCATTCAGGGTTTCCTACAGTTTGTTCAGCCTTCAGTGACCGAGGCCCAACGGGAACTCCTTGATTCCCCTTTCTTGCGAGGTGAAATTGAGACCGCACTGAGTCAGATGGGGGCAACGAAAGCTCCCGAATTGGACGGTTTTCCGGCCATTTTCTACCAGGAGAACTGGGATGTTGTCGGAACAGATGTGGTTGCAACCTGTCTCCGAATCCTCAATGATAATACTGGTATCACTGATTTCAATGACACCATTATTGCGCTTATCCCAAAGACCAAACAGGTGCGTAATCCGAATGATCTGAGACCTATCAGTCTTTGTTCTGTTATCTATAAATTGGTTACGAAATCTATTGCCAATATATTGAAACAGTGCTCGATGGATTAATCTCTGAGTTTCAGAGTGCATTTGTGCCTGGTAAACTTATTACAGATAATAATTTAGTAGCTTTTGAGCTACTCCACACCATGCGGACAAGGAAAAAAGGAAAAGAAGGTTTCTTGGCTCTCAAGCTTGATATGGACAAAGTGTATGACAGAGTAGAGTGGGTTTTTATGGAGTCGACAATGCTTAAGATGGGTTTCAGCCAGAAGTGGGTCAATTTGATTCACGAATGCATTTCCACTGCTACTTTTTCCTTCTCTTTGAATGGGGAAGCGAAAGGGAAAGTTAGGCCACAGCGAGGGTTGAGACAGGGTTGCCCACTCTCTCCTTATTTATTTCTGTTAGTCTGTGAATCTTTCTCACGGTCACTTTCTCATGCTATGTCTCAAAGAAACATCTCAGGAGTTGCTGCATCTAGAGGGGGCCCCAACGTTTCCCACTTATTTTTTGCAGACGATAGTATGATTTTTCTCAAGGCAACTAGTGGAGAGATTTCCCTCCTGCAATCTCTCTTACAGAAGTATGAACGTGCGTCAGGTCAAAAAGTTAATTTGTCTAAATCCTCGGTGGTGTTTTCATCCAATGTGCCGCTACAACAAAGGAGTGAGTTATGTAACCTCCTCGGAGTTCCTGAAGCAGCTAGTCACGAGAGATATCTTGGCCTTCTGACGGTGATTGGGAAGAAAAAGTTTACAAGTTTCGGTCATTTGGTTCAAAAAGCCGAAGCAAAGATGAAAAATGGAAGATCCCCCTTCTCTCTCCAGCAGGTAGATAAGTCCTTATTAAAGTGGTAGTTCAATCTCTTCCCGTTTACACAATGAGTTGTTTCAAGATTCCCACCTCCCTTTGTCAAAAGTTAGAGTCGATGACTCGGCGGTTCTTTTGGGGCAAGAATGAAGATCAGAAGGGTGGAAACTGGATAGTTTGGGAGAATCTAAAAGACCCTAAAAGCGAAGGAGGAATCGGCTTCAAAGATTTATAGAATTTCAACGATGCTTTACTTGCAAAGCAAATTTGGCATTTCTTGACGTCAAACTCTCTGGTTAGTTGTGTTTAAGAAGCAAAATATTTCCCTAATTCTTGTGTGCTAAATGCGGAGCTTCAAACAAATTGTTCCTTTGCTTGGAGATCGATCTTCAACTCCACGCATGTTTTAAAGAATGGTCTACGGTGGAAGGTGAGGAATGGTTCAGAGATTCGAATTTTGCATGATCCTTGGATTAAAAGGCCATTTAACTTTAGGCCTATTGCTTTATCAGATCAAGCTACTAATCTTTTGGTTTCAGACTTCATTACCATCAACCGAACCTGGGATGAAAAACGGATCTTTCAGTGCGGTCTTGGGGTGGATATTGATGAAATCAGAAAAGTTCCGATCCTATTAATTGTAGGGTTTTGATTCATGGATCGCAAAACGGAAGCATAATCAAACATAAACCATGCAAAACCCTCCAAGGATCACAAGTCTAGAGACATAACGATAGTAAATGTTAGAAATCATAAACACACCTTTGGGTTCTCCTTGATGACTTCAAACGCGAATAATGTCACGTTCTCTATAGTTGATCCACGCCTAGAGTTGATCCTAGATCTCCCAAACTCCTTGGTGCTAGCCCGGATTAGGAAGAGGAAGAACGAATCACGCAAAACGAGACAAAAAGAGGCTCTCGGCCTCTTTTGGCCGACGGGGACGAGGGCGGCGGCAAGGGGCGGCGTCGGGCTCCTTGTTGCTTGCTCTCTCTCCTTTGTTCTCTCCCACTCTTGTTATGTTCACTTAATGAGCATAAGTTATTAGGAAGGAAGGAAGGAGGGTCCTTTATATAGTCCAACAACTCCTTGTTAACTACCTAAAGGACTTATTCTAGTCCAACTAGAATTCAATTTAGTCCCTTCCTTGCAAATTAGTCCCTACTAAGTTTGCAAGGGTTTGCAAAGTGATCCTTCTATTTAATTAATCCAATTAATTAATTCCCAAATCTAGTTCAACTCTATATAGCGTGTGACCCCATAGGTTCTATCTAGTTGGTAGCAACTATTTGCTAATATGGAGCGGTTTCTAGCAAAACATCCATTCTAGCCAACTAATATAATAGTCATCTTGACAACCTTTGTACAAGTAATTGTCTCATCCCTTTGCCTCCATATCCGGATTGGACACGAGACATACAAGTCACACTCGTATATCCAATCCATAGTTTCTCGATCCATGGGAATAGCCTTATTCGTGCAAATAACATCAATATCCCATATTGATTTATTTGAGTCTGGCCAGACATTCTATAAGCACTATCCCTCGAGTGGCCTAGGATATTTGCTCCCGTTATGTGGGAGGGGAAAATCCTCTCTACGTCCACTACGATCTCTAAGCTTGCTTCTCATTGTATCCAGTACACGCCTTTATAACTACCCAGTTACGGTGTAGCGTTTAACGCTACCAAGATCACAATGATCCACAACTAGAATATCTAGTGACTTCAAGTCTAAGGATGACAATACCATTGCACCGCGAGAAGCGCTTGTGACTCAACATAACGTGTATGTAGCCTTCTCGGAGATGGGTTAATCCAGTGCAACATTCCGTAATGCACACCTATGTGTTGGATCGTGATATCTCCATATCAATCCAACCCCATACTAGTCTATAGATGATTGTCCCATTTAATCATTATACTTGACTAGGGATATTTAAGATAAACAACACAATTGTAAATCTAAGGACTTCATTATATTAAATATCCAATAAATAATAAATGAATTTTCTAGCCACATAAAAATTCATACTAAACTAGATTGCCTCTAGGGCATCTATTCCAACAGTCTCCCACTTGCACTAGAGCCAATCTGGCGCATCTCGTATGCCCATACTCCTAGTGTGCCCTTCATGCTTCCATTGCGTGAGAGGCTTTGTAAGCGGGTCTGACAGATTATCATCTGTAGGAATCTTGCATATCCGAACGTCTCCTCTATCGATAATATCTCGAATCAGATGAAACTTCCTGAGCACGTGCTTGGACTTCTGGTGCGATCTGGGTTCCTTTGATTGCGCGATCGCCCCAGTGTTGTCACAGAACAACTCCACTGGATCCGCAATGCTAGGGACCACACCAAGTTCAGAAACAAACTTTCTGATCCAAACAGCCTCCTTTGCTGCGCCATTTGCAGCAATGTACTCAGCCTCTGTTGTAGAATCAGCTACCGTCTCTTGCTTGGAACTCTTCCAGCTCACCGCTGCTCCATTCAGGCAAAACACATATCCCGATTGTGATCTAAAGTCATCTCTGTCGGTTTGGAAGCTTGCATCAGTGTCACCCCTTACACGCAACTCTTCCTCACCGCCAAATATCAAGAAAGCATCCTTAGTTCTTCTCAAGTACTTTAGGATGTTCTTGAATGCAATCAAGTGACTCTCACCCGGATTGGATTGGTATCTGCTTGTCATACTCAAGGCATATGACACATCTGGTCTAGTACATAACATGGCGTACATGATAGATCCTATGGCCGAGGCATAGGGAATCCTACTCATGCGTTCCTTCTCAATCTCATTGGAAGGAAAACCACTCTTCGAAAGAGTGATTCCATGTGACATGGGCAAGAATCCCTTCTTGGAATCTTGCATGTTGAACCGCTTCAACACCTTGTCAATATATGTACTTTGACTTAGGCCTAGCAACCTCTTAGATCTATCTCTATAGATCTTTATACCGAGTATGTAGGCTGCTTCCCCTAAGTCCTTCATTGAGAAACACTTTCCTAGCCAATATTTCACAGATTGCAGCATGGGAATGTCGTTTCCAATGAGTAGTATGTCATCCACATACAAGACCAGAAAAGCTACAGAGCTCCCACTAACCTTCTTGTAGACACAAGACTCATCTTCTTTTCTGATGAAGCCAAACTCTTTGACCACTTCATCAAAACGTCGATTCCAACTCCTAGAAGCTTGCTTCAATCCATAAATGGACCGTTGCAGCTTACAGACTTTGTTGGCTTGCTTTGGATCCTCAAAACCCTCCGGCTGTATCATATACACGTCCTCGAGGAGATTCCCATAAAGGAATGCTGTTTTGACATCCATCTGCCAAATCTCATAGTCATGGTATGCTGCAATCGCAAGTGGGATTCGGATGAATTTGGTCATAGCGACTGGTGAAAAGGTTTCATCATAGTCAATACCATGAATCTGTCTGAATCCTTTAGCCACCAATCGGCCCTTATAGGTAATCACATTACCATCCATGTCGATCTTACTCTTGAAGACCCACTTGCACCCTATGGGCCGCGCCCCATGCGGTGGTTCCACCAAAGTCCATACTTTGTTGGTATACATGGATTCCATCTCGGATCTCATGGCTTCCAGCCACTTCTGAGAGTCTGGGCCGCTCATGGCCTCCTCATAGGTAGTAGGCTCATCATCTATGAGCATCGTGTCACCGGAATCGGTTACGAGAAGTCCATACCTCTCGGGTTCCTGGCGCACTCTACTAGATCTACGAAGCTCTTGTGTTACCTGAACAGGTGGCTCCACAACTGCTTGTGGTTCCTGTTCATGTTCCATAATCGGTTCAGTGGTTTGTGGTTCTTGAACTTCTTCAAGTTCTACATTCCTCCCACTTGCTTCTTTAGAGACAAACTCTCTTTCTAGAAACACGCCGGTCCGAGCAACAAACACTTTGTTCTCGGTTGGATTGTAGAAGTAGTATCCCTTAGTTTCCTTAGGGTACCCCACAAATTTACACTTATCCGATTTAGGCCCTAGCTTGTCTGATTGTAAACGTTTTACATAGACATCGCAGCCCCAAATCCTCATGAACGACAGTGTGGGACGCCTCCCACTCCACATCTCATATGGTGTCTTCATGACTGATTTAGATGGAACACGGTTAATGGTGAAAGCTGCACTTAATAGAGCATATCCCCAAAAATGATAATGGAAGATCGGTTTGACACATCATAGATCGAACCATATCCAATAGGGTTCGATTCCTCCTCTCGGACACGCCATTCCATTGTGGCGTTTCGGGTGGAGTGAGTTGGGACACGATCCCACACTCTCTAAGATAGTCGTCAAACTCTTGGCTCAAGTATTCTCCTCCACGATCCGATCGTAGAGCCTTGATACTTTTTCCAAGTTGCTTTTCTACTTCATTCTTGAATTCTTTGAACACTTCAAAGGATTCGGATTTTTCCCTCATAAGGTACACAAATCCATATCTACTGTAATCATCAGTAAATGTAATGAAGTAGACATAACCATCCCTGGCAGGCGTGGCAAATGGCCCACACACATCGGTATGTATGAGCGCCAATTGCTCACTAGTCCTCTCACCTTTCTTATTGAAAGGGGACTTTGTCATTTTTCCCAATAAACAAGTGTAATACCCCGACTATTTGTGAAGGGTAAATTGGTCAATTAACAAATACAAAATTTAATTTTTATTACGAGTGGTGAGTTAGATTATTTTGGGTTGAAAATACAATCGGGAAGTTCGAATAATAGTTTTATAGAAACCGGTATTTTATTTGAGTATTTATTTAGCTTTTTATGTGATTTATGTGATTATAGCAATTACGTGTACCCAACCCACTAGATGACACACTCTTTTAGTACTTCCTAAACACCCTACCATAGCTACTAGTAGACAAAAAAAAATAATAATAAAAAAAAAATGTTGGGGCGGTGGAGGAAGTAAACCTCTCCAAGTTTCATGGGTATTATTTAATACTCTCTTCTTCTTCTTTATATTCACCAGACAACACAAAACAACCCCTCTCTCTCACTCCTCCCTCTCTCACGCACGGCACCACCACACCCATCACCGCCACCACCAGCCCGAACCACCACCACAGCCACCTCTCTTCTCCCTCTCTTCCCTCTCTTCTCCCCCTCTCCCTCTCTGCTAACCACCACCAGCAGCAGCAGCTGCTGCCATCAACGCCACCCGCCACCTCCGGCGAGAAGCCCGACGGGAAACACCCAGCCACCATCTCTCTCTCCCTCTTCCCCTCTCTGATTTAAACCTCTGAAACCCCTCTCTCTCCCTCTCTGCTACACACTACCACCAGTAGCAGCAGCAGCAGCCGCCGAGAAGGCCGCCTGCAAGCTCCGGCGAACCAACCCGACGGCAAAACGCCGAACCCACCACTGCCTCTCTCACTCTCTCGCTGTTTGAGCCTCTGAACCACCTCACCCTCTTTATTGCGACCCAAAGTGAAGCCTTAGCAGCAGCAGTTCGCTGCAGTTCACCCCGAGCCGCCACCATCGCCGCCGCCACCATTAAAACCGGCGAGGAGCTCTTCCCAGCTAACCGGAGCGACCCACTTGCTCCCGTTTGAACCAAAACACTCCTGGAGGTCCGAGGAGTGCTCTAGCAACCTCTAACAGAGCCCCCCATCGTCCGATTCGTCGTTGGTGTTCATCACCGCCGACCGCCGCCTTCGGAGACGAGACCCGTTCCGATTCTTGATCGTTTCTCGCGATTTTTCGCGTAGGTGAGTCCTAAATCACTCTCTGGTTCATTTCCAATCATCAAAATCACATCTTGTTAGCTCTAAATCGATTTGGGTATGTTGGGTTGAGATTTTATGCATATGTTCTTGAAGGGGGTAGTTTATGTCATTTCTGAAAAGTTGAGGGCAAGATGTATACTGCATGTTTAATTTCTGAAAAGTTGGGGGTGATGTGTGTATATTATCAAACTGCTTATTTGTATAAACTTTAAAAATGTTATTTTTGGATTAATGATATAAACTAATATTTCTATATATTATTTTGACTAAATAAAAGTAAATAAGTTGTTAAAATTGTATAGAGTTATATTTATGTGAAATATTGTTGTATTTATAACTAAGATATAATGTGTGATTTGGTTTAATTAGATAATTTCGATATATTTGACTAAATAGTTTATATTTCTTGAAAATTGTTATTTTGAGTAAAATAGATTATATTGTTAATATTAATAAAAATAAATAAGTTGGAAGTTAGTTTGTGAAATAATTATAAAGTAGACTTTTCAAATAAAATCCCTATTACTATTATTTGATATTACTCGAATATTTTTCTAGAAAGTAGAAATTATATATTTAACATGAGTTTATATTTATATATGACTTGTTTTATTGAAATAAGCGTTTTTGTGAATTTTATTTTAGTATTTAATTACTATATATATATATTTGCTAATAAATAAATAGCTATAATTGATTTAGTTTGATTAACTTTTATAGTCACTTATAAATAAATAGTTTGTTTATTAGATTATTATTTTCTATAAAATAAGAGTGTATAAACTTAATATTAATTTTATTACTCAATAATTTTATGAGCTTGTATTTATATGAGTTATAATATTTTTATAAGGAAAATATAAGTGTTATTTTAAATAATTGTTTTATATTAATTAATGGGGTTAAGGGGGATAAAGAAATGAGAAATTAGGAGACATAGCATTTTTGCATATCATGCTTGTATAATTAAACTTGTAATTAATTTAGGAATTATAAATTGTAGGCGACGGATTTGTGGACATTGGCTTTGTCGACCACCCTACGTACTAATTGCTGAGTCAACATCAGGTGAGTTTTACATGCTTAGCTTTGCGTGCCAGCTTCTTTCGTGTCAACTACTTGCCTAAATGATAAATAGTTGTCTTATTTCATCCCCTACTATATAAATGTGTTTACTTGTTTTAAACCCTCACGATATTACATGATTTTGAAATACTTGTCACACTTGGACGGAATTCACGATAACGTGTTGATGTACGAACCTGTGTTGTTATTGAGTGATGATTCCCTGGGCTTAGTCCCTAAAGAGATATTCGGGTTCGATCCCCGGAGTAAGGAAGAATAATACGCAGGTGCCGGAACCAGTTATGTTGTTAGTATTTGGGTGATGATTCCCTGGGACCCGGTCCCTAAAGATATGGCACTACGTGCACCCCGACTCCTTTCGCCGTAGGCTGGAGTACTGCTTCTAGATACCACTCCTTTGATTGACGCACTTAGGAGAGTGTTGCAACACTTAAGGTCTAGAATGTCTGATTGTGGTCACTGGTCTACCCGGGTATTGTGCAATAATTGATAGTCCGATTACTGTGTTTGGAAAAAGTTATGAATGGATGCCTATGACGTGTCACGGTAAACAGAATTTGTTCCACGGGGAAACTATCATTATTTGACGATGTTGATACTTGTTTTGAGTTTACGATGTTATACTTATTCCCCGTTACTCCTGAACTATTTTAATATGTAACCCTGCAGCCTTTCTTGACCTTCCTGTTTTTACATGCTAAGGTGTACCTCACTCAGCATCTCTTGCTGACTTTCGCAAAACTGCGGTCTTTGTTTCTCTCCCCCGCAGGTCTAGGAGCTGGGAGCCGGGAATAAGGGAATCGCGAACTTATCTAGTATTTGGTAGCACTTTTATTATGCAGAACTCTTAGTTTTATTTCACCTTGTATAATAGTAAGCAGCATGTTGAAGACAATTACCAGTATGTAATAAATAATCATGGGATGTACTGTTCTTGATTTCCGCCGCTTCATTTTGAGTAGCACCCTCCTGGGCTCTCCGGTCCGGAACGGAAAGCTCGGGAACCAAGGGGTGTTACAGGTGGTATCAGAGCGAGACTATCCTAAAAGGGATTAAAACCTGTAGGGTAACTTAAAATGAATTTAGGATACTAAAATCTAAAAATATGACAAGCCGATTGGGTTACGGGTAGTATGAGCCTTACTGAGTCCCACCTACCCTCGATATTTTGACCTTGTTGTCACCGAGATTCTGTGATCTGATAATATTTGAGTTGGCTGGTTTGATTATGGGAAACTGCCTTAGGTGCCTCTCTATTTGATTGCCCTTTGGACCGATAGTACCCTCATAACGGAGAAGAGGATTTGAGGAATTATGGAAAAGAATTATGTGCATTAATTACCGAATGATGCAAGCTCAGATTCCTAGGTGTTAGGACATGTCTTGAATGGTAAATGTGTTATATGAAGTGATACATGTGCATTTTGTGATACTAGACGTTTTGTTCTTTACCCCGTGCTAGAATATGCAATGACACAATAAGTGATAGTGTAGGAATATGACTGATAGACCCCTGCGATACTATACTAGGAGAATTCGACGAGGACAAATGGCTCAAGACAACACTAACAACGTGGAGCAGTTCTTCTCCCAAATGGCCCAAATGAACCAGTTCATGAACAACAACATCGCCAATGAAAAGGAGCCTGACTGGGCAAAGAAGATAGCTCAGCGAAACCCGAGTAACTTCTTTGGGCGAGAGGACCCAGTATTGCTCGAGAACTGGATCAGAGACTTCGACAAGATTTTTCAGGCTATGGAATGTCCAGAAGCCCGCAAGATTAATGAGGTGGCTTTCTACCTCAAGGAAAAGGCTGATAATTGGTGGACCGCCAATCGAGCCAGACTCATGGCTCAAGAAGGCTTCAATTGGGAGGCAATGAAGGCTGCTATGAGAGCAAAGTTCTATCCGGAGCATGTCAAAGAAAAGAAGTATGAGGAGTTCATCGCATTGAAGCAGGGAAACGAATCAGTGACTGATTACTATGACAAGTTTGTGGAGCTAGCCCGTTTTGCGGAAGACACAGTGCCTACTGAAGGGCGCATGGTCGCTCGCTTCATAGGTGGACTGAAGCTTGAAATTCAGAGGACCATGCTCACAAGGACCTATGATACCTTGACGGAAGCTTATGGGGTAGCAGCAAACATCTGGAGGGTCGATCAAGTGATGGGAAAAAGAAAGGTGGAAGGCCAAGGAAGTGGCAGCAACAATCAAGGATCTGACAAGCGAGTCAGGACAGGAAACGGTGAAGGAAATCAAAACTGGAGAAGTGGAGGGAATCGGAACCAGCAGATGACGGGAGATGCCCGTAACTTTAACTGCAACAGGTGTGGCCGCAATCATCGAGGATACACCTGCGAAGGCGCCGCCTTGACCTGTAGGTTTTGTGGCATCAAAGGCCACATAATTGCTGACTGTAGGAGGAGGAGGGCAGCCGAAGACGAGCAGGGGCTCAACAGGCAAGGGTATCGTCAGAATCAGAATGGGTACGACTATCGACAAAACAATCCGAATGGAGGAACCCAGTTCCGGGACAACAACAACAACAACCACGATTTCCGGAATGGAGGACAGCGCAGGAATGCAGCTAACAATGGGAACAACAGAAACAACCAAGCTGGAAATGATGGAAATGGAGGGAATACAGCTCAGGGCAACAACCAGAGGCCAGCTGGTCAAATCTTCGTAATGAACCAGGCCGAGGCAAATGCGAGGAACGACACGGCAACGTGTAAGTAACTCTAACTATACTTAGTATACATCTCGTATTGGAAACCCTAGTGAGACCATAGTGATTCGTTCGAGCTTCGAGGACGAAGCTTTTCTTTAAGGGGGGAAGGATGTAATACCCCGACTATTTGTGAAGGGTAAATTGGTCAATTAACAAATACAAAATTTAATTTTTATTACGAGTGGTGAGTTAGATTATTTTGGGTTGAAAATACAATCGGGAAGTTCGTATAATAGTTTTATAGAAACCGGTATTTTATTTGAGTATTTATTTAGCTTTTTATGTGATTTATGTGATTATAGCAATTACGTGTACCCAACCCACTAGATGACACACTCTTTTAGTACTTCCTAAACACCCTACCATAGCTACTAGTAGACAAAAAAAATAATAATAAAAAAAAATGTTGGGGCGGTGGAGGAAGTAAACCTCTCCAAGTTTCATGGGTATTATTTAATACTCTCTTCTTCTTCTTTATTTTCACCAGACAACACAAAACAACCCCTCTCTCTCACTCCTCCCTCTCTCACGCACGGCACCACCACACCCATCACCGCCACCACCAGCCCGAACCACCACCACAGCCACCTCTCTTCTCCCTCTCTTCCCTCTCTTCTCCCCCTCTCCCTCTCTGCTAACCACCACCAGCAGCAGCAGCTGCTGCCATCAACGCCACCCGCCACCTCCGGCGAAAAGCCCGACGGGAAACACCCAGCCACCATCTCTCTCTCCCTCTTCCCCTCTCTGATTTAAACCTCTGAAACCCCTCTCTCTCCCTCTCTGCTACACACTACCACCAGTAGCAGCAGCAGCAGCCGCCGAGAAGGCCGCCTGCAAGCTCCGGCGAACCAACCCGACGGCAAAACGCCGAACCCACCACTGCCTCTCTCACTCTCTCGCTGTTTGAGCCTCTGAACCACCTCACCCTCTTTATTGCGACCCAAAGTGAAGCCTTAGCAGCAGCAGTTCGCTGCAGTTCACCCCGAGCCGACACCATCGCCGCCGCCACCATTAAAACCGGCGAGGAGCTCTTCCGAGCTAACCGGAGCGACCCACTTGCTCCCGTTTGAACCAAAACACTCCTGGAGGTCCGAGGAGTGCTCTAGAAACCTCTAACAGAGCCCCCATCGTCCGATTCGTCGTTGGTGTTCATCACCGCCGACCGCCGCCTTCGGAGACGAGACCCGTTCCGATTCTTGATCGTTTCTCGCGATTTTTCGCGTAGGTGAGTCCTAAATCACTCTCTGGTTCATTTCCAATCATCAAAATCACATCTTGTTAGCTCTAAATCGATTTGGGTATGTTGGGTTGAGATTTTATGCATATGTTCTTGAAGGGGGTAGTTTATGTCATTTCTGAAAAGTTGAGGGCAAGATGTATACTGCATGTTTAATTTCTGAAAAGTTGGGGGTGATGTGTGTATATTATCAAACTGCTTATTTGTATAAACTTTAAAAATGTTATTTTTGGATTAATGATATAAACTAATATTGCTATATATTATTTTGACTAAATAAAAGTAAATAAGTTGTTAAAATTGTATAGAGTTATATTTATGTGAAATATTGTTGTATTTATAACTAAGATATAATGTGTGATTTGGTTTAATTAGATAATTTCGATATATTTGACTAAATATTTTATATTTCTTGAAAATTGTTATTTTGAGTAAAATAGATTATATTGTTAATATTAATAAAAATAAATAAGTTGGAAGTTAGTTTGTGAAATAATTATAAAGTAGACTTTTCAAATAAAATCCCTATTACTATTATTTGATATTACTCGAATATTTTTCTAGAAAGTAGAAATTATATATTTAACATGAGTTTATATTTATATATGACTTGTTTTATTGAAATAAGCGTTTTTGTGAATTTTATTTTAGTATTTAATTACTATATATATATATTTGCTAATAAATAAATAGCTATAATTGATTTAGTTTGATTAACTTTTATAGTCACTTATAAATAAATAGTTTGTTTATTAGATTATTATTTTCTATAAAATAAGAGTGTATAAACTTAATATTAATTTTATTACTCAATAATTTCATGAGCTTGTATTTATATGAGTTATAATATTTTTATAAGGAAAATATAAGTGTTATTTTAAATAATTGTTTTATATTAATTAATGGGGTTAAGGGGGATAAAGAAATGAGAAATTAGGAGACATAGCATTTTTGCATATCATGCTTGTATAATTAAACTTGTAATTAATTTAGGAATTATAAATTGTAGGCGACGGATTTGTGGACATTGGCTTTGTCGACCACCCTACGTACTAATTGCTGAGTCAACATCAGGTGAGTTTTACATGCTTAGCTTTGCGTGCCAGCTTCTTTCGTGTCAACTACTTGCCTAAATGATAAATAGTTGTCTTATTTCATCCCCTACTATATAAATGTGTTTACTTGTTTTAAACCCTCACGATATTACATGATTTTGAAATACTTGTCACACTTGGACGGAATTCACGATAACGTGTTGATGTACGAACCTGTGTTGTTATTGGGTGATGATTCCCTGGGCTTAGTCCCTAAAGAGATATTCGGGTTCGATCCCCGGAGTAAGGAAGAATAATACGCAGGTGCCGGAACCAGTTATGTTGTTAGTATTTGGGTGATGATTCCCTGGGACCCGGTCCCTAAAGATATGGCACTACGTGCACCCCGACTCCTTTCGCCGTAGGCTGGAGTACTGCTTCTAGATACCACTCCTTTGATTGACGCACTTAGGAGGGTGTTGCAACACTTAAGGTCTAGAATGTCTGATTGTGGTCACTGGTCTACCCGGGTACTGTGCAATAATTGATAGTCCGATTACTGTGTTTGGAAAAAGTTATGAATGGATGCCTATGACGTGTCACGGTAAACAGAATTTGTTCCACGGGGAAACTATCATTATTTGACGATGTTGATACTTGTTTTGAGTTTACGATGTTATACTTATTCCCCGTTACTCCTGAACTATTTTAATATGTAACCCTGCAGCCTTTCTTGACCTTCCTGTTTTTACATGCTAAGGTGTACCTCACTCAGCATCTCTTGCTGACTTTCGCAAAACTGCGGTCTTTGTTTCTCTCCCCCGCAGGTCTAGGAGCTGGGAGCCGGGAATAAGGGAATCGCGAACTTATCTAGTATTTGGTAGCACTTTTATTATGCAGAACTCTTAGTTTTATTTCACCTTGTATAATAGTAAGCAGCATGTTGAAGACAATTACCAGTATGTAATAAATAATCATGGGATGTACTGTTCTTGATTTCCGCCGCTTCATTTTGAGTAGCACCCTCCTGGGCTCTCCGGTCCGGAACGGAAAGCTCGGGAACCAAGGGGTGTTACAACAAGCCTCACATGTCTCATATGATTCAAAATCAAATGAGTCTAGTAATCCATCCTTATGGAGTCTAGATACACGTTTCTCATTTATGTGGCCTAAACGACAGTGCCATAAATAAGCAGGGTTTAAATCATTTATTTTAATCCGCTTGGTATTAATGTTGTAGACAGGATTGCTTAGATCAAGGACATAAAGTCCATTAAATAATTGCGCACTAAAATAGTGAATATTATTCAAATAAAAGGAACAACAATTGTTCTTTATTGAAATAATAAAACCATCCTTGTCCAAACAAGAAATAGAAATAATGTTTCTGCTCATAGCAGGCACAAAATAGCAATTATTTAATTCTAAAACTAATCCTGAAGGCAGAGATAGCTCGCACACGCCTATGTTCAACGCAGCAACCTTTGCTCCATTCCCAACGCGCAGATCTACCTCCCCTTTAGCCAATCTTTTACTTCTCTTTAGATCCTGCATATTTCGACAAATATGAGATCCACATCCAGTATCTAATACCCATGATGTAGAGACAGTTAAATTGACATCTACAACAAAAATACCTGGTGGTGGTGGAATCACTATTCCAAGCCTCTTGTCCTCCAGATATTTTGGGCAGTTCCTCCTCCAGTGTCCAGGCTGACTGTAGTAGTGACATTCACCCTTAGTCACGGCCTTGGCAATGCCACCAACATGCTTAAGGGCCGGTTCCTTGGACTTGGCAACTGACTTGCCTTTGCCCTTGGAGGAAGAGGCAAACCTTTTGCCCTTTCCTTTCTGCACCATCATTATGGCCTTGCCCTTACCCTTGTTGATGCTCTGTTCAGCCGTCCTCAACATGTTGAGCAAATCTGGCAGTGGTTTAACGATCTCGTTCATGTTATAGTTCATAATGAACTGTCCATAACTCTCGGGCAACGATTGCAACACGAGATCGGTTGCCAACTCTTGGCCGACCGGGAACCCTATTCGGGCGAGATTCTCCAAGTACCCGATCATTCGGAGTACATGGGGTTCCACCGGGTTCCCTTCTGCCAGATGACATTTGAACAGTGCCTTTTGAGACCTCATACCTCTCTACCCTCGCCTGCTCTTGGAAGAGCTGCTTTAGATGTTCGATCATATCGACAGCAATCATGTTTTCGTGTTGCTTCTGAAGCTCAGAAGTCATGGTGCAAAGCATTAGGCAGGCAGCATCATTAGCGTCATCAACACGCTTCTGATATGCCTTTAAGGCAGCAGGTGTTTGGTTCTCTGGACCTTCATGAACATGCTCCTCTATTGCGTACAGTTTCTTCTCTTGCTTGAGAACAATTCTCAAGTTTCTGTACCAATAAAGAAAGTTGGTTCCAGAGAGCTTGTCCTTCTCAAGGACAGATCGTAGGGAATGTTGTGAACTCGATGAGTTGTTTGCCATTTGGAATTCTACAAAAAAGAAAATACGCAAGTTTTAGTATTTGTGAATTTTTTTGACTATATTTAATAATGGCTAGTTTATTAAATATAGCTCCCACTATTTTTCTACGGATTAATAACCCTCAAGATATTAATGCGGAAAATATCCTTATATTTTCTAGTGGGCCAAGATCCATCTTTCATCTCCTTATGAGCTTGCTTTGGCAAGTCACCCATAATTTGACTACTTTAGGTAGGAACAATTCCAATTGCATCCCTTATGCAACTCTTGGTTCAATCGGGCAAGTAACTCCTTATTTATCCATCCATATGGATAATCCCAATTGATTGCCTCTAGGTTTCTTAATCAAATTAATAGCCTAGTTGTGTTCAACCTCTTATCTAAACAATTGCACATTGTTACGTGCCATCGCATTCCATCATTATGAACCAAGTCGCCATGATTTGGCACGCACGAACTTGATAAATAATGATGATAATGAGTGTTTAAATAACGAGAAGGCAAGAACACAATATTTGAATTTTGAGGGATTTTAAATTCATTTTTTTTAAATTCTTTTGTTGATCAATAGATCCGGGTTGTCTAATTATCTTATTATCCTAATTGAATGCATCATCCATACACCAACCACACAAATAATAAGACGATAAAATAAACAACCACAAGACATAAATTAAACGTGATGTGAATATGGCCTTTTTCTAGACTAAGATAATTCCAAGCCAATGGAATTATCTATGAACCCTAAGCAAACACATCTCCATGCGTCTTGATCTTTTGGTCCATCCTTCATAGTCATGTGGAATGCTCCATGCTCCATCTTTTGTGGCTTCTTTGGCTTTGGGCTTCTTTTCTCCAATCTTGGCTAACAATCTACTTTATCTATCACTAGCTAATATCTATACTTAATAAAATAAATCTCACAAGTTGAGAAAAAAAATGGCACGCAGGCCATAAAACCCTAATTAATTATTACAATTAATTGATCAGCTCGCAGGCCGTAAAACCAAACCACAAAATTAAACATCCACATCAAACCACATCCTAAGGCCATATCCAATCACCATGCGATTTGCACATAAACAGTTAAAATCCAATTTTAACGCGCTTGGTCAATTTTAATTGATTTTAGGATTTCTAGGGTTAAAACGGTCCATGGGCCCTACAATCCAATTGCCCGGGCCCATAAAAGTTAACCACAAGGCCCTAGGGCCTGCCCGGCCCAAAACCCGCAAGCTAGGCCCGCGGGTTAGGGCCGCCCGGCCCCTTAGGGCTCCCAAGTTTGGGCGGCAAGCAAGGGGGGCGGTCCCTAGGGGGGGCCGAACCCTTCTATGGGAGTTGTTTCCAAAACAACTCCCTTGCTTGGTGCCCCAGTTTGGTTGTTTCCTTGTTTTGGGAGAACTCCTTCTTCCCCAAGGATGCCCAAACCCTAGATCTAAGATCCTAAAATTTCTCAAACTCACCAATTGATGCATCCAATGCAAAAATTGGATCTTGTTATGATTAATTATTGACAAATTGCATCCCATGCTTGATTTGTCTTGTTTTACGCGATAAACATTCAAATTAAGGTGTAAAACAACAAAAATGTAACACATAAACCACGTTTATGCTCTACGACAACCAGGCTCTGATACCACTGTAGGGTTTTGATTCATGGATCGCACAACGGAAGCATAATCAAACATAAACCATGCAAAACCCTCCAAGGATCACAAGTCTAGAGACATAACGATAGTAAAGGTTAGAAATCATAAACACACCTTTGGGTTCTCCTTGATGACTTCAAACGCAAATAATGTCACGTTCTCTATAGTTGATCCACGCCCAAAGTTGATCCTAGATCTCCCAAACTCCTTGGTGCTAGCCCGGATTAGGAAGAGGAAGAACGAATCACGCAAAACGAGACAAAAAGAGGCTCTCGGCCTCTTTTGGCCGACGGGGACGAGGGCGGCGGCAAGGGGCGGCGTCGGGCTCCTTGTTGCTTGCTCTCTCTCCTTTGTTCTCTCCCACTCTTGTTATGTTCACTTAATGAGCATAAGTTATTAGGAAGGAAGGAAGGAGGGTCCTTTATATAGTCCAACAACTCCTTGTTAACTACCTAAAGGACTTATTCTAGTCCAACTAGAATTCAATTTAGTCCCTTCCTTGCAAATTAGTCCCTACTAAGTTTGCAAGGGTTTGCAAAGTGATCCTTCTATTTAATTAATCCAATTAATTAATTCCCAAATCTAGTTCAACTCTATATAGCGTGTGACCCCATAGGTTCTATCTAGTTGGTAGCAACTATTTGCTAATATGGAGCGGTTTCTAGCAAAACATCCATTCTAGCCAACTAATAGAATAGTCATCTTGACAACCTTTGTACAAGTAATTGTCTCATCCCTTTGCCTCCATATCCGGATTGGACACGAGACATACAAGTCACACTCGTATATCCAATCCATAGTTTCTCGATCCATGGGAATAGCCTTATTCGTGCAAATAACATCAATATCCCATATTGATTTATTTGAGTCTGGCCAGACATTCTATAAGCACTATCCCTCGAGTGGCCTAGGATATTTGCTCCCGTTATGTGGGAGGGGCAAATCCTCTCTACGTCCACTACGATCTCTAAGCTTGCTTCTCATTGTATCCAGTACACGCCTTTATAACTACCCAGTTACGGTTTAGCGTTTAACGCTACCAAGATCACAATGATCCACAACTAGAATATCTAGTGACTTCAAGTCTAAGGATGACAATACCATTGCACCGCGAGAAGCGCTTGTGACTCAACATAACGTGTATGTAGCCTTCTCGGAGATGGGTCAATCCAGTGCAACATTCCGTAATGCACACCTATGTGTTGGATCGTGATATCTCCATATCAATCCAACCCCATACTAGTCTATAGATGATTGTCCCATTCAATCATTATACTTGACTAGGGATATTTAAGATAAACAACTCAATTGTAAATCTAAGAACTTCATTATATTAAATATCCAATAAATAATAAATGAATTTTCTAGCCACATACAAATTCATACTAAACTAGATTGCCTCTAGGGCATCTATTCCAACATTAATACCCTCCGACGATATGTTAGTATGACATTTCTCCGAAGAAGGTATCTACACCCCTGCTTCGGGTTACGAGCAGGTTTGTCGGATTAAAAAGTGTGCTCGGATTGGTGGTACGGGTTCCTCCTCAGGTATGAAGCAACAACAGCTCTCTCTTCTTTGGAAGAAAGAGGTTCAGACACGTATGATTTACACTGTTTGGCGAGCTTCGCAGAATTCCCTAGCAACAAGGGATAAAATCCAGAGATTCAAGAGGGATATCAACCCACGATGCCCCCTCTGTAAGCAGCAAGACGAATATGCTACACACCTCTTCATGAGGTGCCATTTTGCGGTCAGGGTGTGGAAGAAAATTTTCGGACCTAATTTTCTTGAACAAAGGTCTGGTAATATTAGTAGTTGGATTCCAATGGTGTTTGGTAAATTAACTGGTGTAGAGAGAGAGCGATTTTGTGTTGCAATTTGGAGCGTATGGAGGAATAGAAGCTCTGCCATCTTCAATGGGTCTACAAAGAGTGTGGAAGCAGTTGTCGACGACATGGAAGCTACACTTGCGTCAATGGTTGCAGCTACAGCTCACTCTTCGAACGGGTTCACTCGAAGTGTCAATCCAGCGGACTGTTGGAGACTGCCTGAAGTGGATTCAGTCAAGGTCAATTCCGACAGCGCATGGGTCCATAATACAGGAACAGCGGCTGGGGGAGCTGTTATCCGCGATGCAACAGGTAAATTTATTGCCGGAGTTGCAACCCCTTTCCTCGCAGCCAACTCAGCCAAGCTCGCTGAGTGTTTGGCGGTTCGAGAAGGATTACTACTAGCTGCAGATTCCCAGTTGCACAGGGTGGAGGTTGAAACGAACGCAGAGGCCATCAATTGCCGCAACGCTTTGAAAAATCCCCGATCAGAGTTGGGCGATGTTATTGAAGAAATTTGGGCTCTATCTCGTAGATTTCAAAAAGTCACCTTCAATTATGTAAGAAGGGAAGCAAATACAGTTGCTCATGCGTTAGCCAAGTTCGGTTTGAATTGTCCCAACAAGCATATTTAGCTTGGTCTCAACCCAATATGGGTCCATGATCTTCTTTTTGATGATGTAAAGGAGCTCTCTACTCCTATTATTCCAGTTTAATAAAGAAGAAGTTTTTTTCTAAAAAAAAAGAAAAAAGAGTAAGTTGAGGAACATGTTTCTTAAAAATTGAAGATGTTTATTACTAAAAAAAAGATGTTTGCATATATATATATATTTTTACTGCTGATTGTAGTCATTAATTTTGTTTTAGGTTCATGTGATCCTCCGTCATTGAGTAGTTGGGCCTTGGGGTTAGCAGACGATTTGGTGGACCAACTGTCTCATTCGTTCTGGGTCATTTCATAAATGTGCTAAAATAAGCCTGATAGATCTATCAGTTAAGCCAATCTTGTCAACCCAATGGTAGAATTCAAAAGGACGAGTCCCCTTTCTAGCAAAGCTGAGAATTGGTAAAATTAAAAGTATTCTTTATAGTATTATATTTTATTTTATTTTATTTTAGAATTAAAATAGCATTTTATTTATTCTTCTTTAAAAAAATATGAGCAGGGCACTTTGTAATATGTAAGATAAAAGGTTTCAAACTAAATAATAAAAAATAATAATATGTAAGAAAAATTTCTAGCACTAAACAAAATACATGACAAAAAGCAGAAGCGTAAAACACATACCTTCATCTTCAGTTATTGATATGTGCCCGAAATCATAAGAAATTATTGAATAATTCATGTCTACTTCAAACACTTTACGTATGCTTCAATAACGTCAAATTGGCAATTGTTCTGAATTGTTATTGGATACTTATGCTCATTTAGATGGCGTATATGATATATGGATTCAAAATAGTATGACGAATCAATACATTACATCTAACACAATTGTAAAAAATGTCAATTACTGATATAACCGTCGATAGTTAGTTATGGTAAATTCAATAGACGACTTGTGAACCACCATAGTAATAGTGACATTCTCCCACTTAGTATAGATATCTTTGTATCAAAACTCACTAATACATCTACTTTAGAAAAGATAAAAATGCATGAATCATGGCGATAAATTATCCTATAATTTTGAAACGGGAACTAAAGCTTCATTGAAAAGGACTATCACAGCCAAAAAATATTACAAGAGAGAAGATACCTCTTTAGACTCCAGAAACGGAGACCTCTTGACTAGAACACGACCCATAGAGTTCATGGTTCTAGGAATAAACATAAAACAACAAACATAAAAAAATCTAGCATTTAACAGAGTCTTCAATAATAGACCCAATCACCCCGGTTTTCGCAGAACAACCAGCCTTCAAACATCTTATAACCAGGTTGCAATCAGAGTGCACAAACACATTGGAGATACCATTGTCTCTCTGCACCACAAAATACCTTCTCAAACTCCCATAGCCTCCAAAGTGGTGGGATCAGTGATGTTATCAACCGACACTTGCAAATTGCCCACTTGAACTCCCTGGCTGTTAACATAGACAATACCGAAACCTCCTTTACGCCTTCTAATTTCAACAACTGCATCTGTAGAAAAAGTTATCCTATAATGGGTATTATTTTTTTTTTGAAAAAAGCTTATATTTTATTTGAACAGAGTCCAATCATCATACAAGCTACTATAATGAGTACTACCTCCATTTCGTCTGTTTCGTCTGCGTTTGACTTTTTAACCCGTAACTGAGTCACTTTGACTTGGTGATTTGGGTACCAAAACGATGTAATTTTTTAACAATTTTTTCATGGTATTTTAGAATAAACTTTCCTCTATAACACCATGTAAAGATTACCAAATTATTGTATCGTTTTGTTAATCAAATCACCGGATGAAAGTAACCCAGTGAATAGTGACAAAAAGTGAAGTAAGCTGAAACAGGCGAAACAGAGGTAGTATTATGTTTCATGTATCACAACGCAGTTTTATTCCTTAAGTCCCACTATAATTTAATGAATAAACTCTATATTTATTGTAGATCCAATCAAATGTAATTATTATTATTTTTTTCTGAAAATCGTAGAAGGTTATCACAGCCAATACAAGACCGGAAAAAATCTGGTAAACAAACAGAGTGGTACAACCCACCAACTCTGATGATAAAACCACACTCTAGAAAAGAGCAAGAGATAAAAAGAAAAAAAAATGCAATGGACCTTTCCAATAGATTTTGAGAATAGGATATTATCACGCTTTCACATGTTGACTTTTGAGATTCCCAACAAGGAAGAGGAAACAACCAGACTTTTGCAGTCGGTAACACCGGTTGTTACTTCCGGCCACCGGAAATACCATCGGAACACAGCGCAGGATGCCAAGAAGATATTGTAAGCATCAATAGCCTTGACCTGTAAAATCCTCCTGCAGCAAACATTTAAGCTCCACCAAATACAACCTCTTGCAGAAATTTACCGATAACCCTTGAAAAGTTCGACCTTGAACAGATCAGGTCATAACATCCCCCTCCAAAAGATGAACATAGCCATTAACAACAGGGGAAAGGGTGCTATGAAGAGCCCTAAAAACACAGAAGATCAAAGTGAGAAACCATAAAGAACAATACTGATTAATATATCTGGCCGAGAGAAACGTGAAGGGGACAACGCCGATCAGAGGAGAAGGTGAAGGGCCTTTATAGGAAACACCAACAGCGAGCCCAAAAAACCCTCCAATCGACTGAAAAACAATATAGTCCTGCGACGAAGCCCTCACCCAAAACTTTATGCGCCCAGATCTGAAGAATGGAAACACGTATCAGAAGATACCAGTACAAGGACGAAAGAGGGAAGGGGGGGGGGGGTCGCCGCCACCAGGGAAGCGGCGGCGGCGAGCCCGGCGGCAACTTGAGCGGTAACTTCAGATGCTAGGTCTGAGATGGTAGTAGAAGGGGGGGGGGGTTAAAGAAATTAAGAACTCGCCGGAGCAAGACAACTAACTCACGGAGGAGTACACTTTTCTCTCTAGCTTTCTTTCGCTCTCTAGAGAAGAAGGCAAGGAACTAAATCAAATGTAATTATCTCAAACAAAATGTGTATACTTCAAAATGAGACACAACAAACTATTTGACTCTTTCTATGTACAAAATTACTTTGTACAATTCAAACTATATAATAGTACCAATTTTCATATTAAGAGCTTTATCATGTATGAACAAACTTCATATTGTTCAAATTATATGATGGATCAATTTCATCTTTCCTAAATGGTTCTTAACACCCAATGTAGGTCTTTGTCAAGAATCGATAACCTTATTCATTATTAATATGTCCAATGACAACTAGCACATAAAACGTGCAACATGGCTAAGTCTCAATATCAATTTTATTAATTCGAATATGAGTATCTTAGTCCAAAATAGCAACTAAATTGACATAAAGTATTCTTAATGCATTCAAAATAGTATTCACGATTCTAAATTCAAATGAAAATCTTAAACCATACTCCATGTAACAATACACGAATTCAGTCACATGTTTGAAGTAACAATCTATGTATGTACTTGCACTTCTTCATGTTAAGATACAACTCAAGGTGAGTGCGGGTCGGACCGGGTTTAGAGCAGGCTGAGAGAGAGGGGGGCTGGTTGTGGACTCGTGCTCCACCGGGCCGGGTACGAGCCGGGTCAGGGTGAGGAGATTTTAACCCCCAGACCATTTAATAAAAAATTTTGAAATTTTACAAAAAAGATAATAAAAAATAGAAATAGGTACGTTTTTTAGCAGGCTGAACCAAATTGGGGGGGGGGGGGTTATGTAGGGGGTCCCAATGTGTATCTAGGGCGGGTTGGGGGCCGGGTAGGGGGTAAGGCGGGCTGGGATGGGCTAGGGGTTGGAGCCCGTTCAGGGGCCGGGTAGGGGTTTAGGCGGGCTGGGGTAGACTAGGGGTTGGGGGCGGGGTGCGTTCAGGGGTCGGGTAGAGTTTGGGAAGGGGGCGGAATCAGGAGTGGGTCGGCCCGGGATTACACCTCCACTAAACATGAAGATTATTCATATTTGATAATCGATCTATTAAATAAACAGAAAAGAGTAGTTCGTCAATTTTTCTTGCAATCCTTAGTGGTCAACGCCTAGACTATTCTGATACCTTGTCAACACTCCAATCACAAATAATGTCCATCCATGTACAAATTTGACCACACATCAAACTTATAATGAAGTATAATAAATTCCATACACATGTTTAACGTATAGATTTTACGAATATTTGCTCAAATTTAACATATAACCCTTCATAATGGGTATTACATTTCATGATCATCAATTCTTTCAAAAGCTCATGAAGACTTGATAATGATTAGGCTTCATTATATCGTCACGAAACTGATGCGATATATCTTTATATATCTTAATATTTAAGATATAAGATAAAAAACTAATATCTAACAAAGTGTGATATGACATGATGTTGTGCTTCAGAAGCACGAATGTGAGGACACATGTAGGCTGCCGATAGGCCCACGTGGCAGTCGCCTGGTGTCTCACTTTTGGCTGTCTACAATGGCCATTTTCAAGGCATTAGAGATCAATTCAGAATAAATATTAACATGAAACTTTCATTTTGACATGCAAGGAACAGACATAAACAACTTGATTCCCAAACCAATCGACATGGAGTGAGATATTAGCTTATGAACAAGGTATATTCTTGCCAAAAAAACAACGATGAGCAAGAATCAAATTCAATGCAAATGATATTAGGGGCTAATTCTGAGTTAAGAGACGTGTTCTATAGCTTCAAGTGCTTTAACAATTTCCCGATTGTGATGAGATTTTCAGCCAATACAAACACAAAATTCGATGAGGATAATTAGTTTAAATGAATGAGTGAGTTCCAATGGGCCTCTTGGGTTTGCAACAACCTCAAGAATCCAAAGAAACTAAGTAGATGTTGTAAATCATACTGAGAAGAGAGAATTGACATATTTCTAGGATTTCAGAAACTATTCATACAAAATGTGAAGGTCGTGTTGATCCTTACACACAATTGGATTGGGAATTTGAGTGCCAATTTTCTGGGACTTCCATTAATAACATATCTGGGAGATGAGAGAGATTGAGAGATATGGTGGAGATTTGTTTTGAAGCTTGAAGAACACTTTTGACTTTTAAGTGTCTAGAGAGTGTTTTTTATCTCTTAGCAATGCTGAGTCATTAGGATAGTTTTAGGAGAGCTTGAATTTGTAGGCTTTTGATCATGGATACGCAGCGGAATAAATAATGATTTATCCATTCAATACCTTTCAAGGATCACAGGAAGAGAATTCATAACGATAGTAAATGAATGAAACAAGTACCTTGTGGTTCTCCTTTGATGACTTCAAACACGAAAAGTATCACGTCTCTACGGTTGATCCACGCCTAGAATTGAGATCTAGATCCTCCAATCTCCTTGTGCTAGCTAGGAAGAATGGAAGAGGAAGAATAAGTCCCGCAACGGAGGACCAAAGAGAGGGGCGACCTCTCTTTTTGTGGCCGACGGGTAGATGGGGCGGCAAGGGGGCGGTCGGCTCCTTGCTTGCTCTCTCTCCTTGGTTACTCTCCTACTCAACTTATGTTATAAGCATTAGTCTGTAGGGAAGGAAGCTAGGAGCATGCTTTATATAGTCCAACAACTCCTTGTTACTACATAAAAGCCCTCTCCTAATCCTACTCAAGTTCGGATTAGTCCAACTTGCGTATTAGTCTTACTGAGTTAGAAAGTTGTTGCGATTTGATCCTTCTAATTAATTAATCATATTAATTAATTTGCAAGTCTAGTTCAATCCATATAGCGTCTGACCCCATAGGTTTTTACTTAGTTGGTAGTAATATTTACTAATAGGGAGCGGTCTCTAGCAAGGCATCCATACTACCCAACCAATAGGAATAGTCATCCGACAAACCTTGTGCAAGTATGTCTCATCCCTTTGTCTCAATGTCCGGTTTGGAAACGAGACATATAAGTCACACTCGTATATCCAATCCATAGTTCCTCGATCCTGGGAATAGCCTTATTCGTGCAAATAACATCAATATCCTATATTGATATTTGAGTCTGGCCAGACATTCTATAAGAACTATCCCTCGAGTGGCCTAAGATATTTGCTCGCGTTACGTGGGAGGGACAAATTCTATCTACATCACTATGATATCTAAGCTTGCTTCATATTGTGCCCGATACGCGCCTTTATGACTACCCAGTCAAGGTGTAGCGTTTGACGCTACCAAAAACACAATATTCCACAACTAGATGGTCTAGTGACTTCAAGTCTAAGGATGACAATACCGTTGTCACCGCGAGAAGCACTTGTGACTTTACATAACATGTATGTAGCCTTCTCGAGATGGATCAATCCAGTATGCCATTACGTTAGTGCACACCCATGTGTTGGATCGTGATATCTCCATATCAATCCAACCCCACACTAGTCTATTGATGAGTGTCCTCTTAATCATTATAATGGACTAGTGATATTTAAGATAAACGACATAATTCGAAATCTAAGGACTTCATTATATTAAATATCTCACTAAATAATAAAATAAATATTCTAACCAATTTTTTGTTCATACTAAACTAGATTGTCTCTAGGGCACCTATTCCAACATAAACCTCTTTGGTTGAGGTCTCAAGTAATTAAGCATATTGAATTGATCATCAGAGTTAGGATAGGTACATTTAAATACTTAGTGACAGTTCCCAAAACATAATACCAGTTAAGATTATGTAGAACTTTAACTTATCAAATCCCCTATAAATTCCACTGCAAAATTGATATTCATCCCCGTAAAAACCTGATATTACAACATTGATCAACTTAGTACATTGATAACTTGAAAGTGTTAAAAATTATTGGTATTGCACTTACAAAACATGTCTGAATTATGGGGGTTTTACACTTCTTGTTGGGGATCATGATGTCTTATATGTGCTTCGGGTAGTAGCTCTTATTGTATGCTTTAATTTGTTAGGGTGTTGATAATTACAACACAACAATTTGTAGTTGCAACACAACTTATTGATATATGACTTTTCTACCCCTAATAACTAAGTGTAGTCTTGTGTACGAAAAACATAATCCACGATTTGCAGTCTTTTAGGGTTAATTCCCTTTCTTCGCTCCCTTCCTTTACCTCTCTCTACATCCCTCTCGAATGGAAAAAATTGGTCTTTAAACCGCCTGCGAAGTTGGTCTTACCAATCTACCCTGTGGACTTTAATTTAGGGTGGGGTCCTTTATTATTAGGGTAAAACAAAAAAATAAACACAAATTATAAAATTAAACAAATTCGTATGAATAAAAAAAAAGTGTTAACCTTCCCTCACCCATCACTATCACTCTGCTCTCTCTCTCTCTCTCTCTCTCTCTCTCTCTTTCTCTCTATCTCTCTCTCTTTCTCTCTGTTTCCTCTGCAAGTGCGAAAACCAGACCACTCTCTCCTCCTCCTCCATGGCGTCGTCCTCCACAACTGCTCCCTCCTCTTCTTCATCGCCGTCCATGCCTGCCTCCAGCCTGTTCCCTGGTGGTGTTGATCCTCCGGTGGTCACTGTTAGCCACCCCACCACCGGCTCAATCGGCCTCCTCAACTACCCAATTCCCACCGTTCGTGTTGGGCAAGATGAGGTTAGAACTATATTTTGATTTTGATTCTTACGTTGTTTTGATTTGTATCATTCAATTTTCGTTCAGTTCGTAAAAAAAAGAAAAATTGTATTGGGTGAAAACCGCGACGAACTTAGATCTAGTTTTTGTAGATAGAGACAAACTAGGTTGTAGATCTGGGTTTGGCTAACTGGACGGAGACGAAACACCTGCCAATGGAATTTTTCCGAGACGAACTGGGTCTAGACCAGGTCGTCTGCGTCTAGACCAGGTCGTCTGTGTCTAGACAAGGTCGTCTGGCTAGGTCGTCTCGGTAGAAAGTATAGTTTTACACTTTATACCGAGACGACCTAGCCTGACGACCTGGTCTAGACGCAGACGACCTGGTCTAGACCCAGTTCGTCTCTGAAAAAAGCCTTTGGTCGTCGGTGTTTTACCCTTGCGGTCTCAGTGTTTTTCCGATGTCGTCTGTGTGTGCATAACTACTGAACACTTGTCAAAAAAATTTCTAAGTGTTCAACACTCAATGCATTAAACACTTAATTTTCTAAGTGTTCAACACTCAATAATTTGAACAGTATTGAAGAATTAGAAAATTTTGTGTTAACTTACTTATTTTGACACCAAAATATTAACAAATATTTATACCAAAAAAAAATTAACAAATCTGGAGTTGAGCAGACAATTGATAAAATATTAGAAATAAACCTATATAGATTGAAATCATTAACTTATAAATCATTAACAGACAATAAAAAGTTTAGATAGCAAGTTTATACTTATATTAGAAATAACCCCACAGTTTATAAAAACTTCAAATCATTATAAAAAAATTACAGTTTGTAAACAGTTACTAATTTGTCTGTTATGTTCTAGGTTCAGTTACTTAAGGTTTCCAACTTGGGCCAATATTTGGGAGGAGATGTACCGCTCCCGTTGTTCCAGAAACTGATTGAAAGAGGGAACATCGCTACGAGATGCCACCTGAAATACTATAAGAAGACTTTGAAATGCCTTAGTCCGGAAGTTCGGTCAGTGATACAGACTAGGCTCCCGCAACTGAAGTTCATGTTGGACCTGGTTGGTGGCACGTTCAACTATCCGGGGCAGGTAGTAAACCTTTTATGCATGTGAAGATCAACACGGATAAAGAAGACACTTAGTTGTGGTTCTACATCAACAACATACCGGTTCATTTTGGAATCCAGGAGTTTTTCTTGGTGTCGAGGTTGAAGTTTGGGAAAATAGTTGGGGTAGCTGAGAAACTTACTGATTATGGTTTGGCTGCGAAGTACTTCCCAAAGCACAAGATGGGTCATAACATTAAAATCACTAAGGTTGAAGATGCACTAAAACAGTTGCAAGCAGAAAAGGACTTGAGTCCTGAGAAACTAACTGATTACGCTAAGTTGGCGATGGCTTGCCTAATGGGGAGAATGGCGTACATGAGAAGCTGTAAAAATAATATGTGCGTGGATCCATTCGGGTTGTTCTCGGATCTCGATTGGGCTAACAGTTTCGCATGGGGGACTTACCTGTGGAAAGACTCCCTTGGTCAGGCGAAGCTGAAGCCTTGGGAAATGACATGGTATTCTGATCGTCGTTGGAAGTATAAAATGAATTGCTTCCCACACATCTTTCTTGCATGGATTTGCGAGGCCATACCGGAACTGGGTGACACGGTGGGGAAGAAGAAGGAAGGTGCACCGATACGGCCGAGGGTGGCTAACTGGGAGTGGAGAAATTATAATGAAACCTTGGAAGAAGAAGCCACATATTATGATAGTGTGAGTATGCAGATGTATAAGCAGCTAAGATACTCTAGAAGGGTGGGGGGGGGGGTTGAATAGAGTATGTCAATCTTTTGAAAAACTTGCTAGGAGGATGAAAACCTGTGCAAACAATGAAATTCAAGGCCTTAAACACAATTTCAAGCCTTTGAAGTAGATGCAAAAAGTAGAGAGCAAGTATGCCTTTTTCAAGGCCTTGAAAACAAGTTCAAACCCTTGAAAAATAAACAGTTTTGTATGCTGCAAAAGATATGAAAGTAAATGAACTGAAAATGCACAAGATAAGTGATTTATAGAGTTCAATCCACTTGGACCTACGTCTCTACCTCAGGGATTAAATCCCTGCAGGATTTTCAACTCAATTCTTATTAATCAAAAGCTAAGCCCTAGAACTCAAGCACAGAGAGTTCCCTTACTCTGTTACAGCTTGTGGTTTTCCCTAACCTGTCTAGTACCTGCTCTAGCTAACTGATTAACTAAGAATTATCTATTGTTCACTTTGAAAAATCCTTCAGAATGAATGTATAAATAATACAGAAATGATCTACCAATATAGCTCTATACAGAAGAACACTTAAAAGTAGAAAGCTGCAGCGAAATGCAGTGAACTTATGTGAATGGATTGGAAGGAATGAAGAACTTCTTTGATGCTTGTCAATCCACAATACTTTCTATTTATTTTCTCGTTGAGTGTTGTGTCTTGTTGATTCGAATTTGAGCTCTATTTATGCTTCAAACAGCTCTGCATATCTCCCTAGATTTTCAGCAACAACCTTCCTATTTTGTAGGCAACAAAGTTTAACTACTTTGAAATATTCTCCAACGGTTGGATGATCACAATATTCAGAGATATTGTTGTAATCTTTCATTTAACTACCATGAGAAGCTGTCATACACGTCTGATTGATCATTGGATCAAAGTGTTCAAGTGTTTCCAAATCTGCAGCAATTCAGTTTAGGAAACAATCCTGCAAAACTTAGAAACAAAATTTTCTGCATTATCATGGTAAAACAGATGATATATTACGATTAAAAACATGTTATGACAATTTGTCTTTCATCATCTAATAACAAGGAATCAAACATATCAAATAAAGAGAGTAAATCAAATCAGAGAGTTAGCAGGAAACTCCCCCTGAGAATGTGTATTCAGGTTAAGCAGTTTCAAGGCTTTGAATCCAGTTTCAAGGCCTTGAAAATAGCTGAACTATTTTCAAGCCTCTGGAACTGATTCAAGGCTTTGAAATCTGATTGAAGGCCATGAAATAGCCAAGCTATTTCAAGTCTTGTACAACCTGAGCTTTCAATCTCCCCCTTGATGAAAGACAAAACCAAATTCTGTTTGATCCTTAGTCTCTGCAAAATAAACTGATTAGTCCAATTTAAAACACAGTATTTCCAAAAAGATCCAACTTATTCATAATACCAACAAAACACTTATATAGTTCAACAGATAAAACCAAATAAATGTAAGAACTAGAAACTAAAACCTAGAATTTTCTCCCCCTTTTTGACTTTCATCAAAAAGATAGAAGATGTTGGATCAAGTGTCTGGAAATTTTTTAAAACTTAAAAGAAACTTTAAAGAAGAATGAATGTGGGAGAAAGAATAGGCAAGGTTAAGGGGTTTGATCTTCATCTTCATCCTGATCTCCTTCCTCTTTCTCATTGTCTTCTTCATCAGTATTGTCCTGCTCTTCTGTTCCTCTGCAGTCCCTCCTGCAACAGCTGCTTCTTCAGTGTTGTCCTTTTCAGCAGTCTTTGGAGATTTATTTTTCTTCTTCAATGTGATTAGCATCTCATCTGAATCAGGGCTACTGGCTTCATCTTCTGCCTGTTCTGCTATCTGCTTTCCCTTGTCTGAAACTGGAGTAGCTTCTTCCTGGTCTGAATGCTCACTAGGCAAATCCTTGTCTGAATCTCCTTTCTTTGTTCCTTCAGGATCCTCAGGAACATCAAGCATAGTCATGCTTCTGAAGATACATTCCACTATGTACTTGACATGCCCCATATCACTTTCCAGTTCAAAAACTATAGCTTTGACATCCTCCATGTCTAGCTCCAAACCATCAAGTCTCTGATCGTCTGTAGGCTGAGAAGTCTGACTTGAAGTGGGAGTCAAGGTCTTGGGCTTAGAAAACTTCTTTGCATCTAGTTCTGCTTCAGTCAAGTCTGAGTAAAGTTTCCAAACTTTCTCTTTTGTCTTCACAACTCCAATGTTCTCAAAGGTTTTCTCATTGAGTTCCCCAAATCCAGATGTGACTAATTCCTCTCCAGTAAATGGAATCTCAAAATGTTCAAAGAACAAAATGAGCATGTTTAAATAGGGTAGAGGATGAATCCTCTTACTGGTTAGGCTAAAGATCATGTGTTCAATTACTAGTTTTTGAAGATCATTATCGTAGCCATGCATAACCAGATACATGATGTGCAGCATTCTCTCAGTCAAAAACTCTCTGTAGTGCTCTCTGGGAAATATACATCTCACCAGTATAGTATGAAGGACTTTGGCTTCAAAATTCAACACATAGTGTGTTAACTGTTTGGCTGAGGTTTAGATGTTTGGAAGAAAGAATTTTGCTTTGGCTAGTTTCAAAGTTTCTGACTTTAGTGGATGGTTGCTAGTATCATACCTCTTTGGACAACCTAACACATTGGCAAACCCAGAGTGATCTAGTTCAATCACTAACCCAGCAACATTAGATTTGATCACCAAGTGTACAGTTCTCTTAACTTCGGTTAGGTTCAAGTAGAAGAGTCTGGTGAGTCTGGAGTAGGCTATTTCTCTAGGATTCAGCATACACCACAAAGAACTCTTCTTCAACATAGAGATGCACTTAAGTTTCATGTGTTCCAACACATACTTACTAACCAAACTGCAGAAACCAATAGATCTTGAAGCAAAACCATCTAACCACTGACCTTTAGTGATGTTTGAGACAAACCATGTCTCATATGGTGCGGTGTTCTTTGTTGAGACTTGAGAATAGATCTGCAACGCCTTCTCCAATTGTCCTTCTGGTTGTGCTTCTGTCACCTTCCCTTTTTCTGCCTGAGTTGCTTTCTTTTTCACCTTCTTTGAACTGGTAGGCACTGTTTCTGGTTGCTTCTCTGTAAGAGCCTTCTTCTTCTTTTTCTTTTCTGAAGAGGAGGTTGTAGCCTTCTTGACCTTCTTCTTTGGTGGAGGAGGATCTTGGACTGCTTCTGCACTGGGAGTTCTGGAGCTAGAGTCTCCACTGACTTCTTGAACCTGTTCCACTGCTGCTTTTCTCTTCTTCTCTGAGACAGGTTTCGAACCTCCAGCCATCTTGATTCGGTCTAAGGCTCTTCTTGTGCTCATTAGGGTTTGGGAGAAGAATAGAGAGAGAGAATGATACAGAATGAAGGAGAAGAAAATAGGATAAATACTGAAAGAGTTTGAGTTTCAAAAGGAAACTAGTATATGTCTGATTCTCAAAAAGATTTGCAAAGATCAGAGAAATTTCAAAACTATTATGCCGTTGGAAAATATAATATACTAATACTATTTTTGGCTAAATCAAATTTTTGAAAAGGGTAGGGGCTATATTAGGCAAATATCTACAGAGATATCACCCAGTATAGAATGATCCAAGATTATTGACTATTAGTGTAGCAGACTTATTTTCAAGGCTTTGAAAAGGTTTTCAAGGTCTTGAAAAGATGTAACACTGCAAAAAGTAAAATTCAAAGCTTTGAACTGATTTTCAAGGCTTTGAAACTCAGTTCAAAACTTTGTAAACACATACAACTTACCTTTCTTACCTGATGCTCCCCCTAAACCAATGCAGTCTTATTTAGCATTCCCAATTCCAATATTAGAGCTGAGAACCTTTCATCTGCTAAGGGTTTGGTGAAAATATCTGCAATTTGCATGTTAGTAGCAACAAATTCAAGAACAATATCACCTTTCTCAGCATGATCTCTGATAAAGTGGTGTCTGACATCAATGTGCTTGGCTCTTGAGTGTTGTATTGGATTCTTTGTAATTGAAATTGCACTAGTGTTGTCACACTTAATAGGTATGCCTCTGAAGTCAAATCCAAGGTCTCTTAGTTGTTGATCAATCCATAGCACCTGTGCGCAACATGCTCCTACAGCTATATATTCAGCTTCAGCTGTTGATAGAGCAACTGAATTCTGTTTCTTGGAATGCCAACTAATCAAGGATGATCCAATGAATTGGAAAGTTCCTGAAGTACTTTTCCGATCAACCTTGTAACCTGCAAAGTTAGCATCTGAAAAACCACTTAAATAGAAGTTAGAATGTCTTGGATAACAAAACCCTAAGTCTTTGGTACCATTGAGATATCTGAAAATTCTCTTCACAGCAGTTAAGTGTGATTATTTTGGATCAGCTTGAAATCTAGCACACATGCATACACTAAACATAATATATGCATACACTAAACATAATATCTGGTCTGCTTTCAGTCAGATAGAGTAATGATCCAATCATGCGTCTATACTCTTTTACATTGACACTCTTACCAGATTCATCCTTGTCTAAGGATAGTGTAGAGCTCATAGGAGTCTCGGCTTCCTCGCATTGAGCCATGCTTTACTTATTTGGTAAGTCTCTTGTGTACTTGCTTTGATTCAGAAAGATTCCCTTCTTCAATTGATGTATTTGAAGTCCTAGGAAGAAGTTCAATTCTCCCATCATGCTCATATCAAATTCCCTGCTCATAAGACTTGAGAAATCTCTGCATAATTGATCATTAGTAGCTCCAAACAGTATATCATCAACATATATCTGAACTACAAGTAAATCTTTCTCATGAGTCTTAATGAAAAGAGCCTTGTCTACTAAACCTATTTTTGAAATCATTTTCTAGCAAGAACTTTGACAATATTTCATACCAAGCCCTTGGAGCTTGTTTTAAACCATAAAGAGCTTTGTCAAGCTTGTAGACATGATCTGGAAACTTGTCATTTTCAAAACCAGGTGGTTGTGCAACATAAACTTCTTCTTGTAAGTAGCCATTCAAGAAAGCACACTTCACATCCATTTGAAACAGTTTCATGTTCTTGTAAGATGCAAATGCAAGCAAAATTCTAATTGCTTCTAACCTGGCAACTGGAGCAAAAGTTTCCTCATAATCAATACCTTCTTCTTGATTGTAACCTTGAGAAACTAACCTTGCTTTGTTTCTGATCACATTGCCACTTTCATCCAGTTTGTTACTGAATACCCACCTTACCAATGACAGACTGGTTTGAAGGTGCAGGAACCAGGTTCCAAATCTTATTTCTTTCAAACTCATTGAGTTCACTTTGCATAGCAATGATCTAGTCTGCTTCTGGTAAAGCTTCCTTCACAGTTTTTGGTTATACAAGAGAGATAAAAACATTAAAAGCACATAAGTTCTTCAAATGTGATATGGTTTGTGTACCAGTGGTTAAATCTGATATGATATTATCAGCTGGATGGGATGAGAGATATTTGAATCTCTTTCTTGGAGACCATGGTTCAGGTTCTCCATAGATCTTTTATGGTCTTGAAGTAGTGGCTTTGTCACTTGAATCCTTCTGATCATATTTTTCAAGGCTTTGAGCTGTATTTTCAAGGCCTTGAGCACTATTTTCAAGGTCTTGAAAATGTCTTCTATTCTCCTCTGAGCCTTTCTTGAATCCAAGTGGATTCTCAGTCTCTTACTCTGATTCATGCTTGTTCAAATTCAAATATGCAAAACTTTCACTCAAAAGAACCATCATAGCTTTCATCAAAAATAACATGAATGCTCTCTTCAACCAGTTTGGTTCTGTTATTGTAAAGTATATAAGCTTTTGTATTCAGAGAGTAACCAAGAAGTATACCTTCATCACTTCTTGCATTAAACTTACCTAGATTGTCTTTTCCATTGTTATGGATAAAACAAGTACATCCAAAGGGTCTGAAGTAAGAGATTTTTGGCTTCCTCCCTTTGAATAGTTCATAGGGGGTCTTCTTCAGAATGGGTCTGATCAAGCACCTGTTCAAAATATAGTTTGCTGTATTCACAGCTTCTGCCCAGTAATGTTTTGGCAACTTGTTCTCAAGAAGAATTGTTCTTGACATATCTTCAAGAGTAATGTTCTTTCTTTCAACAACACCATTATGTTGAGGAGTTCTTGGAGCAAAAAAGTTGTGAGAAATACCATGCTTATCACATAATAAATCAAATTCTAACTTATCAAATTCTCTACCATGATCACTTCTAATTGAAGCTACAGGTAGGTTTTTCAAGTTTTGAATTTCTCTGCAAAGCTTTGAAAATTCAGAGAGTTCTTCAGATTTTTCTTTGAGAAACATAACCCAAGTGTATCGAGAAAAATTATCTACAACAACTAGCATATAGCTTTTAATTTTTGGAGTAGGAGTCCTCATAGGACCACAGAGATCCATATGAAGTAATTAAATACGTCTAGTTGTACTTACAAACTTCTTTGGCTTGAAGGAGCTTCTGGTCTTCTTTCCTTGTGCACAAGCTTTGCACATTTCATCTTCTTTGAACTTGGTGGATGACAATCCTCTTACCAAGTCTTTGGAAATCAACTTGTTCAAAGTATGCAAACTGATATGACCAAGTTTCCTATGCCAAATCTTTGAATCCTCTTTCAAGGCCTTGAGAAACTTCAAACTTTCCCCTGCAACTTTGTTAGTCTGAAAAGTATAAACATTGTTTGATCGAGAGGCTGTGAGAATGCAATCTCCTGATTTCTCATTTTGCACAACACACTTCTCTTTATCAAAGATAACTTTGTTGCCATTTTCACAAAGCTGAGATACACTAAGCAAATTAAACTTCAAACCTTCAACCAGATATACATCAGAAATAGAGTTTTTAGAATTTGTACCAACTTTTCCAATACCAAGAATATTGCATTTGCCTTTGTCACCAAGTGCTATTGAACCTTCTGATTGCTACTTTAATTATGAGAATAGAGATCTCTTTCCACTCATGTGTCTTGAGCAGCCACTGTCCATGAACCACTTTTGTTCTTTTACATTGGTGACAACCTGCAGAAACCAATCACTGCCTTACCCAGCTGTTAGACCAAGTGTGGAATTTGAATTCTTATTCAGAATCAACCATGTTAGGTGGTCTAACCCCTTTAGCAACCCAAATCTTCTTAACTTGTCCTTTGAGTTGAAAAGGAAAAGTGTTCCTCATTATGTGAGGGTCTCTTCTTCTAAAAGGACAAGTCATTTTAACATGACCAGTTTTGCAGCAGTAATGGCAAGTAGGAGAAGTTTTGTTTCCAGCTTTCACAAATCTGGTATTGTTTCTTCTTGGAAAGTTTGGACTGAATCCAATACCAGCTTTGTGAACAGACTGTGAACTTCCTCCAAGAATCAAGTTTAACTTGTGTTCTAATCCAGCAAGCTTGATTTTGACCAATTCAGATTCTTGAAGTTTATCAGTAAGAGTAATCTTTTGTTTCTCTAAATCATCAACCTGATGTCTTAGATTAACAAGGCTGTTACTCACTGAGGAGTTTTCAGTGACTACTTCCTTGAATTGTGTTTTCAAGGCTTTGAAACTGGTTTTCAAGGCTTTTAAATCACTGTCAGTTTTCTTCTGAGAGATTTCAAGATTCTGATTTAGGCAAACAGTTGTAAGTTTTCTTTTGCTTACTCATGAAATTTTTCTTTCAAAAGCCTGATCTCTTTCAGATAATCTTCCTCATTTAAAAGCATTGTTCTGAGATATTATGAAAGAGCTTCTTTTGGTTTTGAAATTAAGCAATTTACCATTACCTCAATGTTCTTTTCAGAACATTCATCATGCTTGGCCATGAAGCATAGATTGGCATGTTCTTCTTCAGATTCATAATCACTAGAGCTATCTGAATCACTCCATGAAGCTATCATGGATTTCTTTCTTCTGTCATGATCTTTCTTTTGAAAGTTCTTGCTCTTTTTGTGTGGACAGTCTCTTATCAAGTGTCATGCATCACCACACTCAAAGAAGTTCATAACTTTTGACTTGTTCTGTGAAGAGGACTTACCTTTGTAGTCCTTGCTGCTGGATGATCTATGCCTTCCTCTATTGAAATATTTGTTTCCAAAGTTTTTCTTCATTTTGAGAATCCTTTTCAAGGCTTTGGAAATTAATGAAATTGGATCTTCAACATCATCATCCTCAGTTTCAGGCTTTGAGTTCTCTCATTCTTTTTGGCTTTGAGAGCTGAATTCTTGACACCATCTGGGAGTTCTCCATCAACTTCATTCATAGATATCTCATGTGTCAGGAGCTTCCCTTGTACGTCATCAAGTTGTAAAGTTGAGAGATTCTGAGCTTCTTCAATAGCTGTGGTTTTTGGTTCCCATTTTTCCTTTTTAAGACTTCTGAGAATCTTCCTCACCCTTTCTTCACTGGAAAAATGTTTTCCCAGTGAGTCAAGGTTGTTAACAATATCAGTGAATCTCTAGAACATATCTCTGATGCACTCATCTGCATTTATCTTGAACATCTCATATTTTCTGAGATAAATGTTGATCTTAGTTTCCTTGACTTGACTGGTTCCTTCAAAGGTAACCACAAGTTTATCCCAGATTTCTTTAGCAGTTGTGCATCCAGAGATCCTGTTGAATTCATCTGTACTCAAAGCACAATACAAAATGTTAACAGCCTTGCAGTTCTTAGAAAATTTCTCTAATTCAGAAGAGGAGAGTGAATCTTCTGTTTTGGGAGTTTTGATCCCATCTTTCTCTGTGTAGAAAGTGTGAGGTCCATTTTGGATAATGGTCCAAAGCTCTAGATCTTGATCAATGATGAACATTTTCATGAGGGATTTCCAGTGAGCAAAATTTTTCTCCACAGAATAGAGGAGGTCTGTTAGCAGCTCTTCCCTATGAGAAACCACCATCACCTGTAGTACTCATGATCACCAGATGGTTAAATCTTATACAGTGATACAAGCTCTGATACCAATTGAAAGTGTGAGTATGCAGATGTATAAGCAGCTAAGATACTCTAGAAGGGGGGGGGGTTGAATAGAGTATGCCAACTTTTTGCAAAACTTTCTAGGAGGATGAAAACTTGTGCAAACAATGAAATTCAAGGCCTTGAACACAAGTTCATGCCTTTGAAGTAGATGCAGAAAGTAGGGAGAAAGTATGCCTTTTTTAAGGCCTTGAAAACAAGTTCAAACCCTTGAAAAATAAACAGTTTTGTATGCTGCAAAAGATATGAAAGTAAATGAACTGAAAATGCACAAGACAAGTGATTTATAGAGTTCAGTCCACTTGGACCTACGTCTCTACCTCAGGGATTATATCCCTGCAGGATTTTCAACTCAATTCGTATTAATCAAAAACTAAGCCCTAGAACTCAAGCACAGAGAGTTCCCTTACTCTGTTACAGCTTGTGGTTTTCCCTAACCTGTCTGGTACCTGCTCTAGCTAACTGATTAACTAAGAATTCTCTATTGTTCACTTTGAACAATCCTTGAGAATGAATGTAGAAATAATACAGAAAAGATCTACCAATATAGCTCTATACAAAAGAACACTTAAAAGTAGAAAACTGCAGCGAAATGCAGTGAACTTATGTGAATGGATTGGAAGGAACGAAGAACTTCTTTGATGCTTGTCAATCCACAATACTTTCTCTTTATTTTCCCGTTGGGTGTTGTGTCTTGTTGCTTCGAATTTGAGCTCTATTTATGCTTCAAACAGCTCTGCAAATCTCCCCATATTTTCAGCAACAACCTTCTTATTTTGTAGGCAACAGAGCAAGAGAAGAACGAGCCCTATTGGGAAAGCTTCATTGGAAATCTGTGAAGAAAGTCTTGTACAACCTGAGCTTTCATATTGGAAATCTGTGAAGAAAGTCTGTCCAACTCTCCTCCCAACGGAGCAAGAGAAGAACGAGCCCTATTGGGAAAGCTTCATTGAGCACTAGCGTAGTAACCCTGGCAAGCCTCTTTTCCCACGGTGGACCGCGGTCTTTCAAGAAAAGACTGTAATATTAGATGATCAACATGAGAATCGTGTTTTCGAACCTTCCTACAGCTTTGATAAGGTACCAACGGAAGATGGCGTTGAAGTGGAAGTAGATGACGTTGAAGTGGAAGTAGGTGATGTTGATGTGGAGGCTAGTAAGAACCGGAAGAAGAAGGGCAAGAATGTCGTTGCGGCTGGCCCAAAAAGGAAGAAGAAGAATGCACCCCAAGCTGGTGATGCTGGTCCGATGAGGAAGAAGTGGAAGACTGTTCTCATCGATGAATCTGAATTTGAAGAAGAACAAGGGGGAACAAAAACAATTAGAGAAGCCTCTATCCCCCATGCGGAACTGCCTGATCAGCATAATGATGTAACTCCTGCACCTGAGGTCCCTAGAGCTTCTTTTCAAGCTGAGGACTTTGAATCGTTCAAGCAATATTTTTTTTCTCTGGTTTGGGGGGAGTTTAAGGCAATGAACGACAAATTCGACAAGTTTGGCGAACGATTAGACAGCGTCGAGAAGGAAATGAAAGACTTGCGAAAGTTGGTTGAAAAGCAAGGCACTGTATTATTGAAGACAACCTCGGACAATCAGGGCATGACGGTTGAGAAGTTGGACAAAATTGGAAAAATGTCACACGTTACGGGAACTCTGGTGACAGAAGTGTGGAAGGTGGCAAAAGTAATAACGGATGAGACACAAACTGAGTATATTAGACCTCCCTGCCAGGTATACTTACAAGTGTGATTGGTATTCAACTAAGTATGTTTTTAATTTAACATGTTCCTAATGTTTATGTAATATTCTTGTTAGTATGCAGATCTCGAAGCTACCCGTTGATCCAACCAACCCGAGCCAAACGAGCATGCAGCAACAGAGCAAACAGAAGCAGGGGGATTCGAGTCAAACGAGAATGCAGCAACAGAGCAAACACAAGCAGGGGGATTCGACCCAAAAGAAGATGGGTCCAATCAAATTGTGCTTGCAGCAGCAGATGAAAGAAATTCTAGGGGTTCCGGGCAAAACAAATAAGTAGCCGTCGAGTGAGAACTTACTCGCGAAGCAGGGGGATCCCAACAAGCAGGTGATAGTACCTTTTAGAAGCTATATATTATTGTTATTTACCACATTATCATGAGATATTTGAGCTTAATTGTTGAGAATAAATTTGTGTTTTAGAATATATTGTGTTTTGGTTGTCAAATATAATCGCTTGGTATGTTTGTTCATGTTTTCTTGGAATGAACGGATGCTAATTGGTTGATAGGAGGTATGGAACGAACTTCGGAAGCAACGGGAGCACAAGTGGAATGAAGAGAAGCAAAGTTGGAGGAGCTAGGATGACCAATCTTCCCTAATCTGATGATATCTTTATTTCTAAAAATAATTTTGGACTAATACCGGTTTCAAATGAAAGTAGACTCAAGGATCTTTCCAACGATAGGTCACAGAGCTTAATCGGAGTCCAGATGAGAGAGTAATTGCCTGCGCAAGATCAGCTTACAATTATGTCCGTGAATTACAAACTGGAGCGGCTGAAATGCAATTTCGGACAAGTTACACTAAAAACTTGCCCCAGATGGTAAAAAACGTGATATAATACCTAGAGGGACATTATAGATGCCTGGGACACCACTGGAGAGCAGATTGGAGCTTGGGGATTGCACGGATTCGTCTACTCTTCGGCGATTTCACCATTTGATCACTTCTTCTCCTTCTCTTTCATTATCTATGGAGAACTCTTATATCTTTCATCTATTATGAATAGCTAGGTTCTTTTATAGGCTCTATGGCGAGCCTAGGGTTATGTTAGATTCATCTTTTCCGGATTATTGTGATTGATTCATGTATTGGATTCATGACTATGAATATTGTTCATTTTCTTCTGGTGTATTTTTGAAGTAGGGTTACTGACACACCCTTGGTATGAGATGAATGACCATTAGAAGATGTTTTTGATGCATAACCTTGATTCTTACTTAATGCTTTAATTTATTTTAGTTATTGTTCATGTTCTCAGCTTCAAACTTACAACAATGGAGTAGCTACCCGGAATTGCTAGTGCTTAGGTGGAGTGCTCGACGGAGACTTGGCCTAGGGTGACAGAGAACTTGAACACAATCCTTAACCAATGAGACTGAAAGGTAATTTGAATATGATTGACCATTTAGGTAGACAGAGGTGGACCGAGAGGACCCGAAGTAGACCGAGACATAGAATTGCATGAGATCGACAGAAGATTGTAGTAACTAGTAACCTGGCATAACTTAATTAGGATTTGCGTGTTTCAATATGATATCCAGAATTGTCTAGCAACCCTAGGTGATCCATAGATCGCCTTGTCTTTCTTCATACTTAATTAAACCTTGTTTAATTATAAAACCACAAAATATTCTCTTTTAGCACTTTACTTACAACCACTTGTCTGGGGTGGCAACCTCACAATTCTTACTACATTCCTCCCGGTTACTTCACTTTAAAGTAACATTATAACTAAACAATCTCGAGCTTGTCCTCGTGGGATTCGACAACCCGAGTATTAAATAAACTCACTCTATATTACTTGAACCGTGCACATGCGGTAGCACGTAAGAAAGCGTGTCAAGTTTTTGGCGCCATTGCCGGGGACAACAGTAGATTGATTAGTTAAAAATTAGTTTAGAGTTTTATTTTATTTTTATTTTTGTTACTATATGTTTACCTCACGGGTGTGCTAGTGTTGTTTCCTCAGGTAGCGATGGCAGAACGCTAAGGGCTAATTAGCCTCACGACGAAGCAGCTACTAGCTATGGTGGCTGCAGCCGTAGAGAAAGCACTAGCGGCAAAATCTAGACTGCAGCCGACCTCAATGCCATAAAACCGTTCTGGAAAAGCAATAATCCAGGCATTTGAGGCGGATTTTAAAGGAAGAGAGCCAGCAATTGTGGTGCTACCAATCCAGGCTAATAATGTCTACCTGAAGCCGGCCACAATTCAGCTTGTTCAGGATCAGTGCACCTCCGCTGGTACATATGAGGAAGACCCACATTGATTCATTGGAAGATTTCAGAACCAATGTGGACTAATTCTCTATAGTGGGGTCACATCTGAAGGGCTTAAACTTATGCTCTTCCCTCATTTCCTCAAGGGAGTTGCTATGGATTGGCTAGACTCTATGCCATCTTGTTCGATCAAAACTAGGGAAGAGTGTGCCTCTGAGTTTATGGTTACATTTTTTCCAATCTCACGTCTAATTCAGCTGCAGAACGAGATTTAGAATTTTAGGCAAGAGAAAAATGAATCACTTGTCAAAGCATGGGAGCGCCTAAATTGCTTGCTACGTAAATTCCGCAACCATGGCATTGAAAAAGCCCATATCATCCAGGTCTTTTGTTATGCACTTGGAAATCCTGACAAAGACAAAATCGACAGGGAAGCTGGGGGCAATTTATTGTTCAAATTCGACTCGGAGGGTGCATATGAGCTGATGAGACGTGTGGTTGAGCAAGAGGAGAGCTTGGATTATGATTCCCAGCAGCAAGAGCTGATGAAGCAAAATGCAATTGATTATGGCACAATTCAGGTGAATGCGGTGAAGGCAGTGCATGAAGCAGTTGTTTCAGAGTTGCAGCATCAACAACAAGAATTAGATTCAGAGTTGGCTGAGATGAGAGGATTGATGAAAGTGATGGGTCAACACGTGATGACCATGATTTCCTAGAGCACGACTTCTGCAGTTGCACTCCGAGAAGCTCTAGCAGAAGTTAAGGATCTTAAGCAGCAACTCGAACATAGAGCACTGAAACACACTGTTATTGCATCTGAGGAACATGTTCAGGCCATCACCACTCGCAGTGGTACATCACTCAAATACCCTCCATACCCAACTCATGCCAGAGCGGTAGCATCCAAGGAAAAGGAGCAAGAAGTCTTCGATTCTGAGAAGACTCCTGTCATGGTCCCCCAATCAAAGGACATGACTCAGCAGGACGAGGAGGATTCCACTGAGGTATTAATTTCATCTCCTCCTTCTTCTTCAGAACTTCCATATCCGTTGCGTAATAGGAAGAAGAAGGATGATTCTGAGGAATACAGGCGCTTTCTGAACGTCTTTTCTAAATTGCATATAAATATTCCGTGGATTGAGGAACTTCAAAAGATGCCTAAGTATTCTCGGTTTATTAAGGATGCAGTCCTTGGTAAGAAAGCAGTGGATGACTTTCAGGGAGTGAACTTAAATGAGCATGTTAGTTCATGTTTTTTGCATGGGCTACCTAAGAAAAAGAAGGATCCGGGTAGTTTTGTCATTGAAGCTACGTTGGGTGATGCCTACACTCGGAGAGCTCTCTGCAATTTGGGAGCAAGCGTGAATTTGATGCCTCTGTCGGTATTCAAAAAGTTAAGTGTGTGGGAGCCTCAGAAAACCTGGATCACTCTTCAATTTGCAGACAAATCATCCAAGAGAGCCTGTGGGATGATACAAGATGTACTTGTGAGGGTTGGAAGTCTGATCATGCCAGCTGACTTTGTCATATTGGACATGCCAGCTGGTGATGTGCCTATAATTCTAGGTAGGCCGTTTTTAAAAACTGGGCGTACTCTCGTTGATATGGAGAATGGAGAGCTGATTATGAGGGTACATGAGGACATGGAGAATTTTTGGGTCTTTAAAACAACACTGCAGTACTCGTGGGAGCATAAGCCAGGGGTTCGATTTGTTGTACAAGTGAAGCGACAACTTCCTGATTTATCGCAAGGGGATCCACCTGACTACTGGGAAAGGAACAAGCCATCAGCTGTGCAAGCACATGAAGCAGTGCTTGAAACAGCATAGGAAAGCTAAGCTAGAAGCGGCACAATGTTCTAGACCACCCTCGTGAGATGGCAGAGGTAACTGGGTCGGGCCGTCGACCATAAATTACAAGCGCTTCTTGGGAGGCAACCCAATGTAGAGTTGGGATTTCATTATTTTCGTTTTGTTTCTGTTCTTTGAATTATCCTATTTGATATTGAGATATGTTATAGAGAGTGGTTTAATATTTTCCATGAGTGTGCAGGACACAGGTACCGAAGACCCTTTGGATTCCCCTTCTAGATGCACGTGCACTAAATTGCACGCAAAACGAGGTACAACGAGCAATTTGATAATAGGAGCTTGAAATAGAGGCTACTCGAGGTCGAGGAGTAGCTATGAATTAATTGAGTATGGTTGAAGCTAGTTGTGGCCCGGATTTGCACGCATCGGAATCCGAAGAGGAATGAAAGAAAACACAAGTTTAAAGGGGCACGATTCTTGCGCTAGAGAGCAATTTTTGAGATGAGATGAAAATTTCTCCGGACTTTGGGAATTTTCAGTCAAAATTGGATTCTACATTCAATGACGAGTCCGTGAGCGCGAGAATCGAAAGAATCGGACACCGGATGAAGAAACTAGAGCAAAAACAAAAACCGGTAAGTCCCAGGGCATTTCGGGCCGAAATGAAATCATTTCGGGCAGAAATACCCTTGATTTCGGGCCGAAATGAAAATATGGATCTTTTTTGAGAATTCCAAATCATTTCGGGTCGAAATGGTTTTGATAAGCCTCATTAATTGGGGGCATTTTGGGTATTCCGGGGCTACTATTTAAAGATAAAAACCGGACTTCTCACACTCCCAACCCCAATTTCGGATCAAAACACTCTTCTTCATCTTCTTCCTCTCAAACTCTCAAGAACACTCACACACAAAAAAACCCTAAACTTCTCCAAATCCAAAACTTTTTGGTGGGTTTTGCTTCTTGCAAGCTCGCCATCAACATTAACTCGCAGAGTTTTGAAAGATATTGCACAGTTTGAGTGTGGGGGAAAACAAAGAGGAAGAACTCCAAGAACACAAAATTCTCTGATTCGTATACTTGGAGTAGGATTTGGCCTTAGCTCAAGAAGAGACTTGTGACGGGGAAACCGAGGAGCACAACAATGTAGTCTTGCTTCGACTTGCTCGAGTTTTCGAAAAATTGGTCGACCAACCGGTCTATTCTCGACCAATTGTTGCGAAATTGGTCTCGTAAGAACGGTACTCCGGGACCGTAGGTACAATTTCTCTCTCTCTCTCTCTCTCTCTCTCTCTCTTTAAAATTCTTGTCTAGTCACTCTAGTCGAAGTGCCCTACAACACTTGATTTTTTTTTTGCACTTTACTCCGTACACTTTGAGATCATGTTCTTTGGGGGACACTCTAAATTCATTTAGGACAATGATTATCTCAAGTATGGGGGGGGGGGGTTACATATATCTTTGCTTGCCTAAACTTGCATAGCCTTGTTACATGTAGATTAGTGAGTCAGTTTGCACGTAGGAGTAATAGTTAGGATTGCATGCGCACGTTTAATTATTGCATTGTATTTATTGTTTGCACTTTTAATTATTGAGTCCACCTACCCATATGTGTTGTTAATCGAGTTGGCCCAAGCATATAGTGTTATAAAAACTCAAAGATTTTTTTTTTCAAAAAAAGAAAAAGAAAAACCCTAAAAATTGATTTTTTTAGAAAGGGCAATCGAAGAGAGTGAATGTGGAGAGGGCTCAAAGACAGAAATTCCTTAGGAGTAGGAAAATCTGAGGTGAGGTAGACGCGAGAATATGGAGTAGAAAGGCTATAAGGCCAATGCACTCGAGAATTGTGCGTAGCTGTCTCTCAGACTAGTTATCCTACTAGTGCTACACCACTGTCACTTTGGTAGTCGTCAACCCTCCTCGTAGTGGCAACGGAACAGCTGTGCGAGTGATTTATATGGGGACCTCACGTCCCGTCTCCACCGCCTAGGTCCACTTGTTACCCCAATTTGATCCATTTACCCCTTTTATTCACAGCCTCTAGCCTAGGAAGCCATTCCTTGTGACTTGCATCACTAGTTAGAATGGTCCCTTCCTATGCGTCATGATAGAGGGAGTCGAGTTAGGAAGGTTCGTTGAGGGTGAGCTGATATTGCACATCTTGAGTGGATTCTCTTACATGTCATCTTTTGAGGGGATGTGAGGGTGAGTTAGAGACGGCAGCACACTTCGGTATGGCGGTGAGTCGTGTCTATACACCACGATCACAGGTGGAGTGCCGTAGTGCGTGACATTCTTTTTGAACGATATGGGGTAGGGTTGGTTGATCTTATAGGAGGACGTGCTTGTGCTTCATTTACATTCTCTATATCTTAGGTGATGAGGATGATTGGTTGGAAATAGCACGTGTATACATTGACTACCGGGTTTGTGATATTGTTTACATCAAGTGTGGGGGTGTTGATATCTATATTGATTATATCATTGATTCTACATATTCCACGCCTACGTTATTTGCTTTGACGGATTGGTATCCTCGGATATTAGCTACTACTATGAGCTCCATGTGATTTATTGTGTTGTGACAAAAAAAAAAGAAGTTGAAAGTGAATGGAATATGGAGCCGGAAATTAAACTTCATGAAGACCGAGGAGATGAGCTATGAGTTTTGATCACTTCTTCACATTTGTGGCCGCGAGAACGGCTTTGCACCAAGATTGAGGGAATGAGGGCTGGAGTGGTGAGATTAGGTGGGGTTCCTTGAATTTTGGTGAGGGAGTGTGAGAATGGGTTTTTGTGAGATATATCATGACGTCTAGGACTGAGCTTCTAAATATCCTATCCTACCCGTCCTAAGCCGTCAAAAATTTAACCCGTGGATAAATATCTCGGATGGTAGGTGCTAGGGATACGTTTGATGAGTGTGCAGAAGCAACTAATTTGTGTACGTGCCCGTTCTGTCTGACGAAACTGGCCGCAAGTTCTACCGATCACCAAAGTTGTAGAATCTTTTAGGGAATATGATAGCCTTATGACATGCCAGTTTGCTTTTTGAGATTGCGCAATCTCTAACTAAAAGAAAAAAAATATAGTGTTCTTTACTTTGTTGCATTGTTTATAATCGAGTTGCATTGTTTATAGTCATGTAGATTGCATAGTCCAGTGTTTGAGTCGTTGTGTCCAAGGCAAAGTAACGATATATGTGAGTCTTTGAAGAAAGTGTTGCTCGGGACGAGCAAGAAGGTAGTGTGGGGGAATTTAATATCATCTTTTAGGAGCTATATATTATTGTTATTTCCCACATTATCATGATATATTTGAGCTTAATTGTTGAGATATATTGCGTTTTATCACTTGATGCTTCATATGCGCTTTATTGTTAGTCCGGGCGTTTTTATGCATAGTTAGATTTTAGTTGTCAAATATAATCGCTTGGTATGTTTTTTCATGTTGTCATGGCAGGAACGGATGCTAATCGGTTGATAGGAGGCATGGAACGAACTTCGGAAGCAACGGGAGCACAAGTGGAATGAAGAGAAGCAAAGTTGGAGGAGCTAGGATGACCAATCTGCACTAATATAATTATATATTTGTTTCTAAAATTAATTTCGGAGTGATACGGGTTCAAAATGAAAGTAGACTCAAAGAGATTTCCAACGAGAGGTCACGAAGCTTAATCGGAGTTCGGATGAGAGAGTAATGGCTCGCGCAAGATCAGCTTACAATTCTGTCCGGGAATTACAAACTGGAGGGGCTGAAATGCAATTTCGGCCAAGTTACATTAAAAACACGCCCCAGCTGGTAAAAAACGTGATAGAATACCTAGAGGGACATCATAGACGCAGGGGACACCATTGGAGAGCATCTTGGAGCTTGGGGATTGCACGGATTCGTCTACTCTTCGGCGATTGCACCATTTGATTACTTCTTCTCCTTCTCTTTCATTATCTATGGAGAAAATCTTGTATCTTTCATCTATTATGAGTAGCTAGGTTATTTTCTAGGCTCTATGGCGAGCCTAGGGTTATGTTAGATTCATCTTTTCCGGATAATTGTGATTGATTCATGTATTGGATTCATGACTATGAATATTCTTCATATTCTTCTGGTGTATTGTTGAAATAGGGTTATTGACACACCCTTGGTATGAGATGAATGACCATTAGAAGATGTTTTTGATTCATAACCTTGATTCTTACTTAATATTTTAATTGATTTTATTTATTGTTCCTGTTCCGAGCTTCAAACTTAGCAACAATGGAGTAGCTACCCGGAATTGCTTGTGCTTAGGTGGAGTGATCGATGGAGACTTTGGCTAGGGTGACAGAGAACTTGAACACAATCCTTAACCAATGATACTGAAATGTAATTTGAATAGGATTGGCCATTTAGGTAGACGGAGGTGGACCAAGAGGACCCGAAGTAGACCGAGACATAGAACTGCATGAGATCGACAGAAGATTGCGGTAACTAGTAACCTGGCATAACTGAATTATGATTAGCGTGTGTCAATATGATATCCGGAATTGTCTAGCAACCCTAGGTCATCCATAGATCGCCTAGTCTTAATTAAAACTTGTTTAATTATAAAAGCACAAAAATATTCTTTTTTAGCACTTTACTTACAACCACTTGTTTGGGGGTGGCAACCTCACAATTCTTACTACATTCCTCCCGGTCACTTCACTTTAAACTAACATTATAACTAAACAATCTCGAGCTTGTCCTCGTGGGATTCGACAACCCGAGTATTAAATAGACTCACTCTATATTACTTGAACCGTGCACTTGCGGTAACACGTAAAAAAGCGTGTAAGCAGGGCCATCAAGTTTCCAAGAAGCAGGGGGATCCCACCAAGCAGGGCCATCAAGTTTCCAAGAAGCAGGGGATCCCACCAAGCAGGTCCATCAAGTTTCCAAGAAGCAGGGGGATCCCAGCAAGCAGTGGAAGAACTGATTGATCCTTGACTTGAAAGTTGGTTTGATGCAGATTACTCAACCCTTGCAGAAGAGGGAGGCGAAGAAGAAGGAGGCGTAGAAGAAGAGGAAGAAGTGGTGTTGCCAAAATTAAAGTTAGATGTACCTGAAGATTGGATACCGTTCTTCGAGGCTCCAGAGCATAGAGAACAAGAAGAGTGCTGGACTCCTCAGTCAACTTACACTTATGATAAGCTAAGTTTGTATGACAAGATACAAGGTCGTGATAAGTTGTTTGTTGTTCGAGAAGGTGGGGTAACAGTAATGTGGCGGCGTGATCGCGCAAGAATTGAGTGGTAGAGAACCAAGTATGCGGCTGTACTTGCTGAAGAACGAATTCGCCCTGTGAAGCTTTTGTATAGTGTGTCTACCGGAGTACCATCTTTAAACCTTATAATGGCCCCCCAACCCAGCTATAATAAAAGCCTTCTGTGCGTGGTTATATGATCCTGGAGAGGAGTGGGCAGGTATATATTATGGAATTAATATACTTGGGGGAGAATTCTTTAATTACCTTAAAGCAGATTGTTATACCATACTTTGGTGTCATATGGACGAGATGACATATGTGATTACGCGCATGTATTCAAAGAAAGTGCGTGAAGCTATAACAGACACGGTGATTACTGACTATGGTTGGTACCATGCGTTAATGAATAAGTCACTCACTTACGAGGAGCTGAAGGAGAGAGTGACCTCATATTTTGAAGGAAATCAGCCGTATTGGGGAACTGAGCTCCAAGGCTAGGAGGTGGTTCATGCCATGGTTTACAAAGAGAACGGGTAAAGGTCCGGGCATTGGATTGTCATTTACATTGTGAATCGTTCCACTATAAGCATTCTTAAAGTATTCTTTTGAGTAGAGCACGCTTGTATGAATGTACATGGTCTCCATGTCGTGTTGCACATCGTAAAGGCCAAGCTTCCTAAGTTCGGATGCACAAGCACAAGCATGTACGCATGGGAACCACATCTGTTGGTATTCGCCAGACGTGCAGGTTCCGATGACATTTCCAGGGCTAAAATCCACCACGTAACATTTCTGGTCATGATGTCTTACTTCGTACTCTGTGCTTGTGATGGGACGTACATGCAGCCCTTGAGACTTGTTCCATTTCTCCAACATTTTTTCCTCCCGCAACTTAGTCAGAAACATCCTTCCCATTTGTTCCAATTCACCATTTCTCAAGAAGAACCATGCAGCCGTTGTGTTGCATGCGAATGTGAATAATTGAAGAGGTTTGTCATTCCGCGCATCCAGAAAACATGAGTTAAAGGACTCCGCATGGTTGGAACATAATTGCTCGAACCGCGCTGTTTTGCAGAAAGACCTAGCCCACTTCTCCAATCCGGCATCGCGAAAGTAACCTTCAATTGTCAGCTTCTTCTTCCTATGCACGTGCGGTACCACAATGCCCATGTCCGCCAAAGATGTTTCACATTATGCCTGGTCGAAGGTATGCGCAGCTTTAAAAAAATATTTAACCCACTTATTTGTGGGGTAATGCGAAAGCCCATTCGTTTTCAGGCGTTGATAGCAGTGGACATGGTTGGAAAGGGGGTACACAGCCTTAATTGAATTAATTATCGCTTGGTTCTGATCGGAAACAAAAGTCAGGCCTTGCACGTGCGGCCTAATTTGTTCTAGTTTAGAAAAGAACCATGTCCATGCATTTGTATTCTTCCAGTTCACCAATCCCCACGCGATGGGATAGCAGTGTTGCTCGCTATCAACCATTGTGCACACAACCAACTGAACAGGTTCTTTCTTCATGTGTACCATATCAATCAAAACTATAGGTCTTATATACCGTATACCTACAATCTGTGAGCCGAGGGCCATGAAACAGTACTGAAATACATTATCAGGGCTCTCCACAATATCCCACTTCGCACCGGGGTTCAGATCAGCTGTTAAATGCATGAACGCAGGAAGATCTGCATAATTTTGGGCCCTAGTGCCGCTAATAATACTTTTGGCCTTCTGAATTGCAACCCACGCCGTATGGTACGAGAATTCGGTGCCCATATCTTTCGCGGTAGACTTAACATCAGCAATTGTGGGTGTCTTTGTGAGATCTTCAAACCATCCCAACAATTTCTTCGTGACAACCATGCTAGTGATGTTACGGTGCTTACCGTCACATGTAATTGCGGTACACGTGTGAATTGGATTGTGTTTCTTAAGGACATAGTTCACAGCTTCTTAGCTCTCTTACGCCCCGACCATCCACTTGCAGTTATCATCACTACAATGGAGCACAATCCGCACAGCCTCTCGCTTGTGAATGTGAAAAGACTAACCTGAATTTGCAGCAACTTTTCTAATAGGCATTAACAGCGCGTCCGGTCCGGCATACAAATCGCCCATCTTCAATTCCATTCCGTCAGACCTACCAATACCATCACTGCCACTGCCAACGGCCTGATCAACAAAACGAGTGCGGTCTATCTGCACCGTTTCCAGTGCGAGATTGTTACACACGTTTGGTTCCTCTTTATCAGACATATCATTGTCACTAACTACATTGGTGAAGTTGTCATCAACATTTCCTAGTAGACTGAGAGCCATACGATCATCTCCTTCTCCAGAAACCAAGGAAGGGTCCATGTCGTCAACATAGCCCGCATGGATGATCTGCACACCAGGAAATTATTCTTCTTCAATCAATGTGTGGGGGATATTCTGTTTATCCACGGGAATCAGCTGCATGTTTTGGTCATCCATCGGAATCTGCTCGTTATTTACTTTCTCAAGAGTAATATCTGAAGCTAAGTTTCGTTGATGCACATCCTCCAAAGTAACGTACATTTTAACTGTAAATCCCGCAGAACACCAATCAAACAAATCATCGATTTGTATGTCATCACAAAGTACGTTGAGGGGGGGGGGGGGGGCGGGTACAAGTCCGCGTCGTCTATCAAGTGATGATAGTGTAAGAAAATCTTCTTAGTAGATTCATGATCAACACCCATTCTAACCGAAACATATTCCTTCAATCACTCTACAGTAGTGCCTTGGGTTAACTTGAAATGCACCATTGTAATATATCACTCATACCTACCTTCGACACAATCCCTTGCACCGTTCCAAATGGCAAGTACTCCTAATCTCTTCACCGTATCTGTCATATATAAACGAATTTCAGATGTTAGAGGGAAACAATGGGTGATAATGTTTGTTTTTTCTTAATTGACAATAGTTATTTCTAATAATAAGGGTTTAGGGTTTAATATTTAGGGTTTACGGTTCTTTAATAATAACCAGTTCGTAGTGAAGACCGAGACGACCACCGGACCTTGGTCGTCAGAGTCTTCACAAGTAAATACCCAGAAGAACCGGACGACACGAACGACCAGATATGGTCGTCTGGGTTTTCACACTGTTATATCCTGACGACCCGGAATTTGGTCGTCTCGTGTAATTTTTTTTTCCTGTGTTGTCTTGGAAATTGATAAGCCGCAACTTTACATGCGGATACATTTTCTAGAATTCTAGAAACTATATCCATATTATTACAAGCATGCACGCCTCCGAGTCTCTTCATCTACCCACCACCACTATAAAAGCAGGTTGAAACCCCCATTCTATTAACACAATTTCATTCCATCAAAAATGGGCAAACCAAGCCCACCTAAGGAGGTGGATCACAGTGAAGAAGAAGACAAGGATGTGGATCGCAATGAAGAAGAAGAGGAGGAGGTGGAAAGTGATAAATAAGAAGAAAGTCAAGAGGAGGAAAGTGAAGACGAGGACAAACTTGTCGGTTATCCACTGAAAAGAGGTTCGGAAACAACCATATACTCATCCGATGAAGACGAAGAAGACACTGCTCACTGGCGTTCTCTCCCACCTCCTCCGCGGAAAAGAGAGAGGGATGAGAGTGAGACTGATAGTGATAGTGAAGATTGGAGCAGTGAGGATTGCCCAGAAGAGTTTCCAAGGGCTAAGAAACCAAAAAAAAATTAATTTCTTTTAAGTTTTTTGTTCAAGTTTTTCATTTAATGTAATTTTTTTCAAGTTTTCTGTTGATGTTTTTCTTTAAGTATTTATGGATAAAATGGTTTGTTTGTTTAAGCTTTTGTTGTTAAGTTTTCGTATGGCATTTCGTGGAGTTCGTCTGGGTCTTCTATCTCACATAAATAGAGACGAACTATCTGTGAAAACCACCTAGGCAACACGGACGACCAGACTATCGAGACGAACTTGATCCGGTTCTTAGGGTCGTCTGGGTCGTCTCTATTGCCCGAGTGTATTTCACAGACGAATTGATAGTTCGTCTGTGTCTTCATAACTTGTTTCTCTCAGTACAAGTGAATAAAGACACAGACAACCAATTTCTTGGTCCCTGTCTTAACTCAAATCGTCGTTGACAAGTGTTACATTTGCAGAAACACAGAAAAACACAACCATATGTGAACATGAACCCATACACGGAAAAAACATGAACAAATAAAAAACAAAACCAGAAATTTTAACAAATAAGCATAATAGCTAACATTATGTTGAAAAAAAACAACAACAAATACATCAATCTGAATAAATTTAAAGTTCACCTGGTATCTGATTCAAGAGGTTCAAGAACAAAGCACATAAGAGACTTAGAGAGAAAATGTGAGAACAGGAGAAAAATGAGAGCAACTGAGTGTGACAAATGAGAAGACTTTCGATGGGATTAAGGTTGGAGGACTCAAATCATTAATGATACAGTTGAAGTAAATTCTAAGTGTACTTTGTTAGGCAGAGGTAGATGAAAAAATTGAATGTTTCTTAGAGAGAGAAGTAGAAGACACAGTGAAGAATTGTGGTGAGAAAAAAATGGAAGGGTTTTGAATATTAGGGTTGCAAGGGTATTGGTGTCAATCAAGAAATTTTCGGCTGACAAGAAGCTACTTTTGGCATAATAGAGGGGACCACTTGCTTGATAATTATCTCCTTAGATATCAAATTACCCAGTCGGGTAGATTGGAAACACCAAATTCGGCCAACGGTATAAAGAAAACACAAGTAGCCAGAAAGGCATTTGCACAAAAATTGGTCTTTAAACCGCCTGCGAAGTTGGTATTACCAATCTACCATGTTGACTTTAAGTTAGGGTGGGGTCCTTTATTATTAGGGTAAAACAAAAAAATAAAAACGAATTAGAAAATTAAACAAATTCGTATGAATAAAAAACAAACTGTTACCCTTCCCTCACCCATCACTATCACTCTGCTCTCTCTCTCTCTGTTTCCTCTGCAAGTGCGAAAACCAGACCACTCTCTCTCCTCCTCCTCCATGGCGTCGTCCTCCACAACTGCTCCTCCTCTTCGTCATCGCCGTCCATGACTGCCTCCAGCCTGGTCCCTGGTGGTGTTGATCCTCCTGTGGACACTGTTACCCATCCCTCCGGCGGCTCAATCGGCCTCCTCAACTGCCCAATTCCCACCGTTCGTGTTGGGCAAGATGAGGTTAGAACTATATTTTGAGTTTGATTCTTACGTTGTTTTGATTTGTATCATTCAATTTTCATTCAGTTCGTACAAAAAGAATTGGGTGAAAACTGCGACGAACTTAGATCTAGTTTTTGTAGATAGAGACGTTGTAGATCTGGGTTTGGCTAACTTGACGGAGACGAAACACCTGCCAATGGCATTTTTCTGAGAAGAAATAGGTCTAGACCAGGTCATCTGCATCTAGACCAGGTCGTCTGCGTCTAGACTAGGTCGTCTGATTCTAGACCAGGTCATCTGGCTAGGTCGCCTCGGTAGAAAGTGTAACGCTTTATACCGAGAAACTTTCTACCGAGACGACCTAGCCAGATGACCTGGTCTAGACGCAGACGACCTGGTCTAGACCCAGTTCGTCTCTGAAAAAAAGCCTTTGGTCGTCGGTGTTTTACCCTGGTGGTCTCCGTGTTTTTCCCATGTCGTCTGTGTTGTGCATAACTACTGAACACTTGTCACAAAATTTTCTAAGTGTTCAACACTCAATGCATTAAACACTTAATTTTCGAAGTGTTCAACACTCAATAATTTGAACAGTAATGAAGAATTAGAAAATTTTGTGTTAACTTACTTATTTTGACACCAAAATATTAACAAATCTTTGTACCAAAAAGAAATATTAACAATCTGGAGTTGAACATACAATTGATAACAGATTAGAAATAAACCTATATAGATTGAAATCATTAACTTATAAATCATTAACAAACAGTAAAAAGATTAGATAGAAAGTTTATAACTTAGATTAGAAATAGCCCCACAGTTTGTAACAGTTTAAAATCATTAACTTATAAAAAAATTACAGTTTTTAAACAGTTACTAATTTGTCTGTTATGTTCTAGGTTCAGTTACTTAAGGTTTCCAACTTGGGCCAATATTTGGGAGGAGATGTACTGCTCCCGTTGTTCCAGAAACTGATTGAAAGAGGGAACATCACTACGAGATGCCACCTAATATACTATGAGCAGACTTTGAAATTCCTTAGTCCGGAAGTTAGGTCAGTGATACAAACTAGGCTCCCGCAGCTGAAGTTCATGTTGGACCTGGTCGGTGGCACGTTCAACTATCCGGGGCAGGTAGTAAGCCTTGTTATGCATGCGAAGATCAACGCGGATAAAGAAGACACTGAGTTGTGGTACTACATCAACAACATGCCGATTTGTTTTGGAATTCAGGATTTTTGCTTGGTGTCGGGGTTGAAGTTTGGGAAAAATTTGGGGTAGCTGAGAAACTTACTGATTATGGTTGAGCTGCAAAGTACTTACCAAATCATAAGATGGGTCATAACATCAAAATCACTAAGGTTGGCGATGGCTTGCCTAATGGGGAGTGTAAAATCAGGTTTTGCAAGGCTGTAAAATGGTTTGACTATCTCAAGGCTTTGAACCAGCTTTCAAAGCCTTGAATCAGTTCTCATAGGCTTCAAAATAGTTTAGCTAGTTTCAAGGCCTTGAAACTGGATTAAAAGCCTTGAAACTTCTTAACCTATATGAACATTCTCAGGGGGAGTTTTCTGCAAACTCTCTGAGTGGATTCCCTCTCTATCCTTCATATGTTTGATTTATTGTTATTTGATGATGAAAGAAAAAGCATCCTAACTCGTTTGAACATAGTATTTTATCTATTTGACTTTGCTTTTGCTGGATATTTTATTTCCTAAAGTGTGAAGAGATTGTTTCCTAATCTGACTTTTGCAGGGAAGGAAATAATCAAGAAGATGATTCTGTGTTTGATTTGAATGACTTGACAGCTTTTCAATATTTTCAAATACAAGATCACAACGTTATCTTTGAAGATTGTGATCACTTAACCGTTGGAGAAGATTGTCAAAGGGTCAATGTCTGTTGCCTACAAAACAGGAAGTTTGTTGCTGAAAATCTGGGAAGATTTGCAGAGCTGTTTGAAGTTTAAATAGAGCTCAATTCTGAAGCACCAAGACACAACACTCAACGGGCAAAAAGAGAGAAAGATTTATGGATTGAAAAAGCATCAAAGAAGTTCATCATTCTTCTAATCCATTCACAAAAGATCACTGCACTTTTCACTGCAATTGCTACACACTAAGTGTTCTTCTGTACTGTGCTTTATTGGTAGATCATATCTGTATTTCTTCTATCTCCATTCTCAAGGATTTTTCAAAGTGACAATAGAGAGTTCTTAGTTAATCAGTTAGCTAGAGCAGGTACTAGATAGGTTAGTGAGAACCACAAGCTGTAACAGAGTAAGGCAACTCTCTGTGCTTGAGATCTAGGGCTTAGCTTTTGACTAATAAGAATTGATTTGAAAATCCTGCAGGGATCTAATCTCCGAGGTAGAGACGTAGGTCCAAGTGGAATGAACTCTATAAATCACTTGTCTCTTGCATTTACAGTTCATTCATTTTCATAGTGTTTGCAGCACACAAAACTATCTGTTTTTCAAGGGTTTGAACTTGTTTTTAAGGCCTTTAAAAAGGTTTACTTGCTTTGTACAAACTGAATTTCATCCAAGGGCTTGAACTTGTTTTCAAGGCCTTGAACTTCACTAGTTTTCACAAGATCTCATCTTCCTAGCAAGTTTTGCAAAAAGTTGGCATACTCTATTCAACCCCCCTTCTAGAGTATTTTAGCTGCATTACTACCTGCACACTCACACTTTCAATTGGTATCAGATCTTGTATCACTGTATAGTTTTAACCATATGGTGATCATGAGTACTGCAGGTGATGGTGATTTCTCACAGGGAAGAGCTGCTAACAGACCTCCTCTATTCTGTGGAGAAAATTTTTCTCACTAGAAAGCCTTGATGAAAATGTTCATCATTGATCAAGACATAGAGCTTTGGACCATTATTCAGAATGAACCTCACACTTTCTACACAGAGAAAGATGGGATTAGAACTCCCAAATCAGAAGACTTACTCTCCCTTATGAATTAGAGCAATTCTCTAAGAATTACAAAGCTATTTACATCTTATATTGTGCTTTGAGTACAGATGAATTCAACTGGATTTCAGGCTGCACTACTGCCAAAGAAATATGGGATAAACTTGTGGTTACTTTTGAGGGAACCAGTCAAGTGAAGAAAACCAAGATTAACATCTATCTCAGGCAATATGAGCTGTTTAAGATGAATGCAGATGAGTACATCAGAGACATGTTCAAGAGGTTCACAGACATTGTTAACAACCTTGATTCACTGGGAAAATATTTTTCCAATGAAGAAAAGGTGGGGAAGATTATAAGAAGTCTTCCAAAGGCAAAGTGGGAACCAAAGACCACAAAAATTGAAGAAGCTCATAATCTCTCAGCTCTACAACTTGATGACCTACAAGGGAAGCTTCTGAAACATGAAATATCTATGAATGAAGCTGATGGAGAGCTACCAGAAAGTGTCAAGAACTTAGCTCTCAAAGCCAAAGAAAATGAGAGAACTCAAAGCCTTGAAACTGAGGATGGTGATGATGAAGATCCAATTGCCTTGAGCTCCAAATCCTTGACAAGGATTCTCAAAATGAAGAAAAACTTTGGAAACAGAGACATCAACAGAGAAAGGCACAGACCGTCCAGTAGCAAGGACTACAAAGGTAAGTCTTCTTCACAAAGTAAATCATGAACTGCTTTGAATGTGTTGATGCATGGCATTTGATAAGAGATTGTCCACACAAGAAAATCAAGAGATTTCAAAAGAAAGACCATGACAGATGAAAGAAAGCTATGATAACTTCATGGAGTGATTCAGATAGCTCTAGTGAATCTGAATCTGAAGAAGAACATGCCAACCTCTGCTTCATGGCCAAACATGATGAAATTTCTGAGAAGAACATTGAGGTAATGGTAAATTTCTTGATTTCCAAACCAAAAGATGCTATTTCAGATTATCTCAGAACAATGCTTTTAAATGAAGAAGATTATCTGAAAGAGATCAAACTTTTGAAAGAAAACGTTCATGAGAAAGCAAAATAGAACTTACAACTTGTTTGTCTAAATCAGAATCTTGAAATCTCTCAAAAGAAAACTGACAGTGATTTCAAGGCCTTGAAAACCAGTTTCAAAGCCTTGAAAACACAATTCAAGGATGTAGTCACTGAGAACTCTGTGATGAGTAACAACCTTGTCAGTCTAAGACATCAGTTTGATGAATTAGATAAACAAAAGACTACCCTTACTAAGAAACTTTAAGAATCTAAATTGGTCAAAGTTAAGCTTGCTGGATCAGAACACAAGTTGAACTTGATTTTTGGAGGAAGTTCACAGTCAGTTCACAAAGTTGGTATTGGATTCAATCAAAATTTCACAAGAAAGAACAATACCAGATTTGTGAAGGCTGGAAACAAAAATTCTCCTAAATGTCATTACTACAGTAAAACTGGTCATGTTAAGATGACTTCTCCTTTAAGAATTAGAGACCCTCACATAATGAGGAACACTTTTCCTTTTCAACTCAAAGGACAATTTAAGCAGATTTGGGTTCCTAAAGAGGTTAGACCACCTAACATGGTTGATCCGGAATATGAATCCAAATTCCACACTTGGTCTAACAGTTGGGTAAGACAGTGATTGGTGCTTGCAGGGTGTCACCAAAGAACATAAGTGGTTTATGGACAGTGGTTGCTCAAGACATATGAGTGGAAAGAGATCTCTTTTCTCATAATTGAAGGAGCAATAAGAAGGTTCAATTACACTTGGTGAAAAAGGCAAATGCAATATTCTTGGTATTGTTAAAGTTGGTACAATTTCTGAAATTCTATTTCTGATGTGTATCTAGTTGAAGGTTTGAAACTTAAGTTGCTTAGTGTATCTCAGCTTTGTGACAATGGCAACAAAGTTATATTTGATAAAGAGAAGTGTGTGGTGCAAAATGAGAAATCAGGAGATTGCATTCTCACAACCTCTAGATCAAACAATGTTTATAATTTTCAGACTAACAACGTTGCAGGTAAAAGTTTGAAGTGTCTCAAGGCCTTGAAAGAGGATTCAAAGCTTTGGAACATGAAGCTTGGTCATATAAGTTTGCATACTTTGAACAAGTTGATTTCCAAAGACTAGGTAAGAGGTTTGCCATCCATGAAGTTCAAAGAACATGAAATGTGCAAAGCATGTGCTCAAGGCAAACAAACCAGAAGCTCCTTCAAGCGAAATAAGTTTGTAAGTACAACTATACGTATTGCATTACTTCATATGGATATCTGTGGTCCTATGAGGACTCCCACTCCAAAAGGTAAAAGATATATGATAGTTGTTGTAGATGATTTTTCTAGATATACTTGGGTTATGTTTCTCAAAGAAAAATCTGAAGCCCTCTCTGAATTTTCAAAGCTTTGCAGAGAACTTCAAACTATGAAAAACCTACATGTAGCTTCAATTAGAAGTGATCATGGTAGAGAATTTGATCAATTAGAATTTGATTTTTTCTGTGATAAGCATGGTATTACTCACAACTTTTTTGCTCCAAGAACTCCTCAACAGAATGGTGTTGTTGAAAAAAATAACACGACTCTTGACGACATGTCAAGAACAATGCTTCTTGAAAACAAATTGCCAAAACATTATTGGGCAGAAGTTGTGAATACATCAAACTATATACTGAACAGGTGCTTGATCAGACCTATTCTAAAGAAGACCCCATATGAACTATTCAAAGGGAGGAAGCCAATCATTTCATACTTCAGGCCATTTGGATGTACATGCTTTGTCCATGACAACGGAAAAGACAATCTTGGTAAGTTTGATGCAAGAAGTGATGAAGGTATCCTTCTTGGTTACTCTCTGAATAGAAAATCTTATAGAGTTTACAATAAAAGAACCAAACTAGTTGAAGAAAGCATTCATGTTATTTTTTATGAAAGCTATGATTTTTCTTTGAGTGAAAGTTTTGCAGACTTGAATTTGAACAAGCATGAATCAGAGGAAGAGGCTGAGAATTCACTAGGATTCAAGAAAGGCTCAGAAGAGAACATAAGACATTTTCAAGACCTTGAAAATGGTGCTCAAGGCCTTGAAAATAAGCCTCAAAGCCTTGAAAAAGATGATCAGAAGGATGCAAGTGACAGAGCCACTACTTCAAGACCAGAGAAGATCTATGGAGAACCTGAACCATGGTCTCCAAGAAAGAGATTCAAATATCTCTCATCTCATCCAGTTGACAATATCATTTCATATCCAACAACTGGTACAAAAACTAGATCACAATTGAAGAACTTATGTGCTTTTAATGCTTTTATCTCTCTTGTAGAACCAAAAACTGTGAAAGAAGCATTACAAGAAGCAGAATGGATCATTGCTATGCAAAGTGAACTCAATGAGTTTGAAAGGAATAGGGTGTGGAACCAGGTTCCTCAACCTACAAACCAATCTGTCATTGGTACCAGATGGGTGTTCAGGAATTAGTTGGATGAAAGTGGCAAAGTGATCAGAAACAAAGCAAGGTTAGTTTCTCAAGGTTAGAATCAAGAAGAAGACATTATTTATGAGGAAACCGTTGCTCCAGTTTCCAGGTTAGAAGCAATTAGAATTTTACTTGCATTGCATCTTACAAAAACATGAAATTATTTCAAATGGATGTGAAGTGTGCTTTCTTGAATGGCTACTTACAAGAAGAAGTTTATGTAGCACAACCTCCTGGTTTTGAAAATAAAAATTTTCCAGTCATGTCTACAAACTTGACAAAGCTCTTTATGGTTTAAATAAAGCTGCATGAGCTTGGTATGAAAGATTGTCAGAGTTTTTGCTTGAAAATGATTTCAAAAGAGGTCTAGTAGACAAGACTCCTTTCATAAAGACTCAGGAGAAAGATTTGCTTGTAGTTCAGATCTATGTTGATGACATCTTGTTTGGAGCTACTAATGATCAATTGTGCAGAGAATTATCAAGTCTTATGAGCAGGGAATTTGAAATGAGCATGATGGGAGAGCTGAACATCTTCCTAGGACTTCAAATACATCAGTTGAAGAAGGGAATCTTTCTACATGAAAGAAAAATACACAAGACACTTGCTAATTAAATATAACATGGCTCAATGTAAGGAAGCCAAGACTCCTATGAGTTCTACATTGTCCTTAGACAAGGATGAATCTGGTAAGAGTGTCAATGTGAACGAGTTTAGAGGTATGATTGGATCATTACTCTATCTCACAGAAAGCAGACCAAATATCATGTTCAGTGTATGTATGTCTGCTAGATTTCAAGAAGATCCAAAAGAATCACACTTAACTGTTGTGAAGAGAATATTCAGATATCTCAATGGTACCAAAGACTTAGGGCTTTGGTATCCAAGACATTCTAACTTCTCATTGCTTGGATTTTCATATGCTGACTTTGTAAGTTAAAAAATTGATAGGAAAAGTACTTCAGGAAATTGCTAATTTATTGGATCATCCTTGATCAGTTGGCACTCCAAGAAACAAAATTCATTTTCTCTATCAACATTCTAAGTACTATGGATTGCTCAACAGCTAAGAGACCTTGGATTTGATTTCAGGAGCATACCTATCAAGTATGATAGCACAAGTGCAATTTTAATTACAAAGAATCCAGTTCAACATTCTAGAACCAAGCACATTGATGTCAGACACCATTTCATCAGAGATCATGCTGAGAAAGGTGATATTGTTCTTGAATTTTTTGCTACTAATATGAAAATTATATATATCTTCACTAAACCATTAGCAGATGAAAGATTTTCAGCTTTAAGATTGGAATTGGGAATGCTAAATATAGATGCATTGGTTTAGGGGGAGCATCAGGTAAGAAAGGTAAGCTGTATGTGTTTTCAAAGGTTTGAACTGATTTTCAAAGCCTTGAAAATCACTTCAAAGCTATAATTTTTATCTGTGGCAATGTTACAGCGTTTCAAGACCTTGAAAACCTTTTCAAAGCCTTGAAAATAAGTCTGTTATACTAATAGTCAATAAACATGGATCTTTCTGTATTAGGTGATATCTCTGTAGATATTTACTTAATATAGCCCCTACCTTTTTCAAAAATTTGTTTTAGCCAAAAACAGTATTAGAATATTTATTTTCCAACGGCATAAAAGATTTGAATTCTCTCTGATTATTGCAAATATTTTTGAGATCCGAGAGATATTCTAGTTTCCTTTTGAAACTCAAACTCTCTCAGTATTTATCTTCTTCTCTTCTCCTCTCTCCGTATCACTCTTAACTCTCTCTATTCTTCTCCCAAACCCTAATGAGCACAAGGAGAGCCTAAGACAGAATCAAGATGGCAAGAGGATCAAAACCTAGTTCAGAGAAGAAAAGAAAGGCAGCAGTGGATGAAGTTCAAGTGATCAGTGAAGACTCTGATTCAAAGAGCTATAGTGATGAAGAACAAGAGTCTTCACCACCCAAGAAGATAGTTAAAAAGGACCAATTTCCAGCAAAGAAGAAATAGGCTACGGTATCCACTCAAGAAAAGAAGAAGGGAATCCATATTGGAAGCCCTAAGAGAGACAAGAAAAAGTCAGTTACAGAAGTCAAAGGAAAAGGAAAATAAATCCTCATTCAAGACTCCGACTCAGACACTACCTCAGGATCCTATGGAGTGTACTCCATATCCAACAAAGGGAAACATGATAAGGCCGTCCCCAATCTTTAAAAGCTTCAAAAACAGGAAAGAAGGATCACAAAACTGTTTCTTCTCAACAGAAAAGGTTGTCTGAAGAAGTTGAAGCATGGGAAGAAAGACTTGGAAGGACTCACATTCTTATTCAATAGTGTTATTGAGAAGATCAGCTCCTTCATTGAGGAACTAGATGTGGTTTCACAAGATGTTCAAGCCAACAATGGAGACAGTGAGAAAGAAGAAGGAGATCAAGATGGAGATGAAGACCCAACCCCTTAATCTTTCATACTCTTTCTTCCCCATTCTCTTTCTCATAAGTGTTTAAATTTCTCTTTTCAAAATTTTCCAAACATTGATCCAACATCTTCTCTCTTTTTAATGAAAGTAAAAAAAGGGGGAGAAATTCTAGGTGTTTTAGGTTTTATTCTTAGGTGTTATTTGCTATTTGCTGAGCTATTTACTTTCTGTTGGTAATATGAATTAGTTTGATCTTTTTGGAATTACTGTGTTATTATAAATTGTGAACTAACCAGTATTTTTTTGCAGAGACTAAGGATCAAACATAATTTGGTTTTGTCTTTCATCAAGGGGGAGATTGTAAGATCAGGTTGTGCAAGGATTGAAATAGTTTGACTATTTCAAGGCCTTGAACCAGCTTTCAAAGCCTTGAATCAGTTCTCATTTAGCTATTTTCAAGGCCTTGAAACTGGATTCAAAGCCTTGAAACTGCTTAACCTGTATGAACATTCTCAGGGGGAGTTTTCTGCAAACTCTCTGAGTTGATTCCCTCTGTATCCTTCATATGTTTGATTTATAGTTATTTGATGATGAAAGACAAAGTATCCTAACTCGTTTGAACATAGTATTTCATCTATTTGACTTTGCTTTTGCATGATATTTTATTTCCTAAAGTGTGCAGATATTGTTTCCTAATCTGACTTTTGCAGGGAAGGAAATAATAAAGAAGATGAATCTGTGTTTGATCTGATGACTTGACATCTTCTCAATATATTCAAATACAAGATCACAACATTATCTCTGAAGATTGTGATAACTTAACCGTTGGAGAAGATTGTCAAAGGGTTAAAGTCTGTTGCCTACAAAACAGGAAGTTTGTTGCTGAAAATATGGAAAGATTTGCAGAGCTGTTTGAAGTTTAATTAGAGCTCAATTCTGAAGCAACAAGACAAAACATTCAACGGGCAAAAAGAGAGAAAGAGTTCTGGATTGACAAAGCATCAAATAATTTCATCATTCTTCCAACCCATTCACAGAAGATCACTGCACTTTTCTTTGCAATTGCTACACACTAAGTGCTCTTCTGTATTCTTCTTTATTGGTAGATCATTTCTGTAATTCTTCTATCTCCATTCTCAAGGATTGTTCAAAGTGAACAATAGAAAATTCTTAGTTAATAAGTTAGCTAGAGCAGATACAAGATAGGTTAGTGAGAACCACAAGCTGTAACAGAGTAAGGCAACTCTCTCTGCTTGAGATCTAAGGCTTAGGTTTTGATTAATAAGAATTGAGTTGAAAATCCTGCAGGGATCTAATTCCTGAGGTAGAGACGTAGGTTTGCAGCACACAAAACTATCTGTTTTTCAAGGGTTTGAACTTGTTTTCACGGCCTTGAAAAAGGCTTACTTGCTTTGTACAAAATGCATTTCTTCCAAAGGCTTGAACTTGTTTTCAAGGCCTTGAACTTCACTAGTTTTCACAAGATCTTATCTTCCTAGCAAGTTTTGCAAAAAGTTGGCATATTCTATTCAACCCCCCCTACTAGAGTATTTTAGCTGCGCTACTACCTACACACTCACAATTTCAAGGAGAATGCCGTACATGAGAAGCTGTAAAAATGACATGTGCATGGATCCATTCGGGTTGTTCTCGGATCTCGATTGGGCTAACAGTTTCGCATGGGGGACTTACTTGTGGAAATATTCCCTTGGTATGGAGAAGTAGAAGCCTTGGGAAATGACATAGGATTATGATCGTCGTCGGAAGTATAACATGACTTTCTTCCCACACATCTTTCTTGCATGGATTTGCGAGGCCATACCGGAGCTGGGTGACATGGTGGGGAAGAAGAAGGAAGGTGCACTGATACGGCCGAGGGTGGCTAACTGGGAGTGGAGAAATGGTAATTCAACCTTAGAAGAAGCAGCCATATATTGGAAATCTGTCAAGAAAGTCTATCCAACTCTCCTACCAACGGAGCAAGATAAGAACTATCCCTATTGGGAAAGCTTCATTGAGCACCAACGTAGTAACCCTGGCAAGCCTCTTTTCCCACGGTGGACTGCGGTCTTTCAAGAAAAGACTTTGATATTAGATGATCAACATGAGACTCGTGTTTTCGAACCTACCTACAACTTTGGTAAGGTACCGACGGAAGATGGCGTTCAAGTGAAAGTAGATGACGTTGAATTGGAAGTAGGTGATGTTGATGTGGAGGCTAGTAAGAAGTGGAAGAATAAGGGAAAGAATGTCGCTGCGGCTGGCCCACAAAGGAAGAAGAAGAATGCACCACAATCTGGTGATGCTGATCCGATGAGGAAGAAGCGGAAGACTATTCTCATTGATGAATCTGAATCAGAAGAAGAACAAGGGGGAACATAAACAATTAGAGAAGCCTTTATCCCCCATGCGGAAGTGCTTGATCAGCATATGATGCAAATCCTGCACCTGAGGTCCCTAGAGCTTCTCTTCAAGCCGGGGACTTTGAATCATTCAAGCAAGATTTGTTTTCCCTGGTTCGGGGGGAGTTCAAGGCAATGAACGACAAAATCGACAAGTTTGGCGAACGATTAGACGGCGTCGAGAACGAAATGAAATACTTGCGAAAGTTGGTTGAAAATCAAGGCACTGTATTATTGAAGACAACCTCGGACAATCAGGGCATGACAGTTTAGAAGTGGGACAAAATTGGAAAAATGTCACACGTTACAGGAACTCTGGTGACGGAAGTGTGGAAGGTTGAAAAAGGAATACCCGATGAGACATAAACTGAGTATATTAGACCTCCCGGCCAGGTATACTTACAAGTGTGATTGGTATTCAACTAAGTATGTTTTTAATTTTAACATGTTCCTAATGTTTATGTAATATTCTTGTTAGTATGCAGATCTCGAAGCTACCCGTTGATCCAACCAACCCGAGCCAAACGAGCATGCAGCAACAGAGCAAACAGAAGCAGGGGGATTCGAGTCAAACGAGCATGCAGCAACAGAGAAAACAAAAGCAGGGGGATTCGACCCAAAAGAAGATGGGTCCAATCAAATTGTGCTTGCAGCGGCAGATGAAAGAAATTCTCGGGGTTTAGGGCAAAAAAAATCAGCATCCGTCGAGTCATAACTTACCCGCGAAGAAGGGGGATCTCAACAAGCAGGGCCATCAAGTTTCCCAGAAGCAGGGGGATCCCAGCAAGCAGTTGAAGAACTGAGTGATCCTAAACTTGAAAGTTGGTTTGATGCAGATTACTCAACCCTTGCAGAAGAGGGAGGCGAAGAAGAAGGAGGCGTAGAAGAAGAGGAAGAAGTGGTGTTGCCAAAATTAAAGTTTCATGTACTTGAAGATTGGATACCGTTCTTCGAGGCTCCAGAGCATAGAGAACAAGAAGAGTGCTGGACTCCTCAGTCAACGTACACTTATGATAAGCTAAGTTTGTATGACAAGATACATGGTCGTGAAAAGTTGTTTATTATTCGAGAAGGTGGGGTAACAGTAATGTGGCGGCGTGATCGCGCAAGAATTGAGTGGGAGAGAACCAAGTATGCGGCTTCACTTGCTGAAGAAGGAATTACCCCTGTGAAGCTTTTATATAGTGTGTCTACCAGAGTACCATCTTTCAACCTTATGATTGTAGGGTTTTGATTCATGGATGCGCAACGGAAACATAAACAATCATAAACCATGAAAAACCCTCCAAGGATCACAAGTCAAGATACATAACGATGGTAAGAGAAGAAATCAATAACACACCTTAGGGTTTCTCCTTTGATGACTTCAAACGCGAATTGTGTCACGTTCTCCATAGGTCCTTTACGTAAAACGAGACCAACAAAGGAGGTCTCGGCCTCCTTGTGGCCGACGGGGATGGGCGGCGGCGAGGGAGGGGCGACGACTCCTCTCTTGCTTGCTTGCTCTCTCCTTTTGTTCTCTCCCACTCAAGTTATGATCAATAAGATCATAAGTGTGGGAAGGAAGGAAGGAGTGTCCTTTATATAGTCCAACAAATCCTTTCCAACTACCTAAAGGACCTATTCTTGTCCTACTAGAATTCAATTTAGTCCCTTCCTTGCAAATTAGTCCCTACTAAGTTTGCAAGGTATTGCAAAGTGATCCTTCTAATTAATTAATCCTATTAATTAATTCCCAAATCTAGTTAAACTCTATATAGTGTGTGACCCCATAGGTTCTATCTAGTTGGTAGCAACAATTTGCTAATATGGAGCGGTTTCTAGCAAAACACCCATTCTAGCCAACTAATAGAATAGTCATCTTGACAAATCTTGTACAAGTAATTGTCTCATCCCTTTGTCTCTAAATCCGGATTGGAAACGAGACATACAAGTCACACTCGTATATCCAATCCACAGTTTCTCGATCCATGAGAATAGCCTTATTCGTGCAAATAACATCAATATCCCATATTTATTTATTTGAGTCTGGCCAGACATTCTATAAGCACTATCCCTCGAGTGGCCTAGGATATTTCTCCTGTTATGTTGGAGGGACAAATTCTATCTACGTCCACTACGATCTCTAAGCTTTCTTCTTATTGTATCCGATACACGCCTTTATAACTACCAAGTTACGGTGTAGCGTTTAACGCTACCAAATCACAATAATCCACAACTAGAATATCTAGCGACTTCAAGTCTAAGGATGACAATACCATTGCACCACGAGAAGCACTTGTGACTTAACATAACGTGTATGTAGCCTTCTCGAATATGGTTCAATCCAGTGCGTCATTACCCTTAATGCACACCTATGTGTTGGATCATGATATCTCCATATCAATCCAACCCCATACTAGTCTATAGATGATTGTCCCATTAATCATTATACTGGACTAGGGATATTTATTATAAACAACACAATTGTAAATCTAAGGACTTCATTATATTAAATATCCAATAAATAATAAATAAATTTTCTAGCCACAAATAAATTCATACTAAACTAGATTGCCTCTAGGGCATTCTAACAGTCTCCCAATTGCACTAGAGCCAATCTAGCGCATCTCGTATGCCCATACTCCTAGTGTGACCTTCATGCTTCCACTGCGCAAGCGGCTTTGTAAGCGGGTCTGACAAATTCTCATCTGTAGGAATCTTGCAAATCCGAACGTCTCCTTCGATAATATATCGAATCAGATGAAACTTCATGAGTACATGCTTGGATTTCTTGTGCGACCTGGGTTCCTTCGATTGCGCGATCGCCCCAGTGTTTTCACAGTACAACTCAACTTGATCCGCAATGCTAGGAACCACACCAAGTTCAGAAACAAACTTTCTGATCCAAACAACTTCCTTTGCTGCGCCATTTGCAGCAATGTACTCAGCCTCTGTTGTAGAATCAGCCACCGTCTCTTGCTTGGAACTTTTCCAGCTCACCGCTGCTCCATTCAGGCAAAACAAATATCCCGACTGTGATCTAAAGTCATCTCTGTCAGTTTGGAAGCTTGCATCAGTTTAACCCCTTACACGCAATTCTTTCTCACCGCCGAATATCAAGAAGGCATCCTTAGTTCTTATCAAGTACTTTAGGATGTTCTTGACTGCAATCCAGTGACTCTCACCTGGATTGGATTGGTATCTGCTTGTCATACTTAAGGCATATGACACATCTGGTCTAGTACATAACATGGCGTACATGATAGATCCTATGGACGAGGCATAGGGAATTCTACTCATGCGTTCCTTCTCAATCTCATTGGAAGGACAACCACTCCTCGAAAGAGTGATTCCATGTGACATGGGCAAGAATCCCTTCTTGGAATCTTGCATGTTGAACCGTTTCAACACCTTGTCAATATATGTACTTTGACTTAGGCCTAGCAGTCTCTTAGATCTATCTCTTTAGATCTTTATACCGAGTACATAGGCTGCTTCCCCTAAGTCCTTCATTGAGAAACACTTACCTAGCCAATCTTTAACAGACTGCAACATGGGAACGTCGTTTCCAATGAGTGGTATGTCATCCACATACAAGACCAGAAAAGCTACAGAGCTCCCACTAACCTTCTTGTAGACACAAGACTCATCTTCGTTTCTGATGAAGCCAAACTCTTTGACTACTTCATCAAAACGTCGATTCCAACTTATAGAAGCTTGCTTCAATCCATAGATGGATCGTTGCAGCTTACAGACTTTGTTGGCTTGCTTTGGATCTTCAAAACCCTCCGGCTGTATCATATACACGTCCTCGAGGAGATTCCCCTAAAGGAATGCTGTTTTGACATCCATCTGCCAAATCTCATAGTCATGGTATGCTGCAATCGCAAGTAGGATTCAGATGGATTTGGTCATAGTGACTGGTGAAAAGGTTTCATCATAGTCAATACCATGAATCTATCTAAATCCTTTAGCCACCAATCGGCCCTCATAGGTAATCACATTACCATCCATGTCGATCTTCTTCTTGAAGACCCACTTGCACCCTATGGGTCGCGCCCCTTCGGGTGGTTCCACCAAAGTCCATACTTTGTTGGTATACATGGACTCCATCTCGGATCTCATGGCTTCTAGCCACTTCTGAGAGTCTGGGCCTTTTATAGCCTCTTCATAGGTAGTAGGATCATCATCTATGAGCATCGTGTCACCGGAATCCGTCACGAGAATTCCATACCTCTCGGGTGGCGCACTCTACTAGATCTACGAAGCTCTTGTGCTACCTGAACAGGCTGCTCCACAACTGTTTGTGGTTCCTGTTCATGTTCCATAATCGGTTCAGTGATTTGTGACTCTTGAATCTCTTCAAGTTCTACAGTCCTCCCACTTGCTTCTTTAGAGACAAACTCTCTTTCTAGAAACACGTCGGTCCGAGCAACAAACACTTTGTTCTCGGTTGGATTGTTGAAGTAGTAACCCTTATTTTCCTTCGGGTACCCCACAAACTTACACTTATCCGATTTTGGCCCTAGCTTGTCTGATTGTAAACATTTTACATAGACATCGCATCCCCAAATCCTCATGAACGACAGTGTGGGACGCCTCCCACTCCACATCTCATGTGGTGTCTTCATGACTGATTTAGATGGAACACGGTTAATGGTGAAAGCTGCACTTAATAGAGCGTGGCCCCAAAACCATAATGGAAGATCGGTTTGACACATCATAGATCGAACCATATTCAATAGGGTTCGATTCCTCCTCTCAGACACGCCATTCCATTGTGGCGTTCCGGGTGGAGTGAGTTGGGACACGATCCCACACTCTCTAAGATAGTCGTCAAACTCTTGGCTCAAGTATTCTCCTCCACGATCCGATCGTAGAGCCTTGATACTTTTGCCAAGTTGCTTCTCTACTTCATTCTTGAATTCTTTGAACACTTCAAAGGACTCGGATTTGGCCCTCATGAGGTACACAAATCCATATCTACTGTAATAATCAGTAAATGTAATGAAGTAGACGTAACCACCCCTGGCAGTCGTGGAAAATGGCCCACACACATCAGTATGTATGAGCGCCAATTGCTCACTATTCCTCTCACCTTTCTTATTGAAAGGGGACTTTGTCATTTTTCCCAATAAACAAGCCTCACATGTCTCATATGATTCAAAATCAAATGAGTCTATTAGTCCATCCTTATGGAGTCTGGATACACGTTTCTCGTTTATGTGGCCTAAACGACAGTGCCATAAGTAAGCAGGATTTAAATCATTTATTTTAATCCGCTTGGTATTAATGTTGTAGACAGGATTGCTTAGATCAAGGACATACAGTCCATTAAATAATTGCGCACTAAAATAGTGAATATTATTCAAATAAAAGGAACAACAATTGTTCTTTATTGAAATAATAAAACCTTCCTTGTCCAAACAAGAAATAGAAATAATGTTTCTGATCATAGCAGGCACAAAATATCAATTATTTAATTCTAAAACTAATCCTGAAGGCAGAGATAGCTCGCACACGCCCACGGCCAACGCAGGAACTTTTGCTCCATTCCCAATGCGCAGATCTATCTCCCCTTTAGCCAATCTTCTACTTCTCTTTAGATCCTACACATTTTGAAAAATGTGAGATCCACATCCAGTATCTAATACCCATGATGTAGAGACAGTTAAATTGAAATCAACAACAAAAATACCTGGTGGTGGTGGAATCACTATTCCAAGCCTCTTGTCCTCCAGATATTTTGGGCAGTTCCTCCTCCAGTGTCCAGGCTGACTGCAGTAGTGACACTCACCTTTAGTCACACCTTTGGCAATGCCACCAACAGGCTTAAGGGGAGGTTCCTTGGACTTGTCAACTGACTTGCCTTTGCCCTTGGAGGATGAGGCAAACCTTTTGCCCTTTCCTTTCTGCACCATCATAATGGCCTTGCCCTTATCCTTGTTGATGCTTTGTTCAGCTGTCCTCAACATATTGATCAAATCTGGCAGTGGTTTCACAATCTCGTTCATGTTATATTTCATGATGAACTGTCCATAACTCTCGGGAACCCTAGTCGGGCGAGATTCTCCAAGTATCCGATCATACGGAGTACATGGGGTCCCACCGGGTTCACTTCTGCCAGATGACACTTGAACAATGCCTTAGAGACCTCATACCTCTCAACCCTTGCCTGCTCTTGGAAGAGCTGCTTCAGATGCTCGTTCATATCGACATCATTCATGTTTTCGTGTTGCTTCTGAAGCTCAAAAGTCATGGTGCATAGCATAAGGCAGGCGACATCATTAGCATCATCAACACGCTTTTGATACGCCTTTAGGGCTGCAGGTGTTTGGTTCTCTGGACCTGCTGGAACATGCTCCTCTATTGCGTACAATTTCTTCTCTTGCTTGAGAACAATTCTCAAGTTTCTGTACCAATCAAGGAAGTTGGTTCCAGAGAGCTTATCCTTCTCAAGGACAGATCGTAGCGAATGTTGTGAACTCGATGAGTTGTTTGCCATTTGGAATTCTACAAAAGGAAAATACGCAAGTTTTAGTATTTGTGAATTTTTGACTATATTCAATAATGGCTAGTTTATCAAATATAGCTCCCACTATTTTTCTACGGATTAATAACCCTCAAGATATTAATGCGGAAAATATCCTTATATTTTCTAGTGGGCCAAGATCCATGTTTCATCTCCTTATGAGCTTGATTCGGCAAGTCACCCATAATTTGACTACTTTAGGTAGGAACAATTCCAATTGCATCCCTTATGCAACTCTTGGCTCAATTGGGCAAATAACTCCTTATTTATCCATCCTTATGGATAATCCCAATTGATTGCCTCTAGGTTTCTTAATCATATTAATAGCCCAGTTGTGTTCAACCTCTTATTTAAACAGTTGCACATTACTAGCTTGTGCCATCGCATTCCATCATTGTGAACCAAGTCGCCATGCTTTGGCTATAAATCATGATGATAATGAGTGTTTAAATAACGAGAAGGCAAGAACACAATATTTTAATTTTGAGGGATTTGAAATTCAATTTTAATTGTTTTGTTGATCAATATCAACTAAATAGATCCGGGTTGTTTAATTATCTCATTATCCTAATTGCATGCATCATCCATACACCAACCACAAAATAATAAGACAATAAAATAAACAACCACAAAACAAAAAATAAAACGTGATGTGGATATGGCCTTTTCTAGACTAAGATAATTCCAAGCCAATGGAATTATCTATGAACCCTAAAAGCAAACACATCTCCATGCGTCTTCATCTTTTGGTCCATCCTTCATATTCATGTGGAATGCTCCATGCTCCATCTTTTATGGCTTCTTTTGGCTTTCGGCTTCCTTTCTTCAATCTTGGCTAACAATCTACTCTATCTAGCACTAGCTAACAACTATACTAAATAAAATAAATCTCACAAGTTGAGAAAAAAATGGCTCGCAGGCCATAAAATCCTAATTAATTATTACAATTAATTGATCAGCTAGCAGGCCGTAAACCAAACCACAAAAATTAAACATCCACAACAAACCACATCATAAGGCCATATCCAATCACCATGCGGTTTGCACATAAACAGTTAAAATCCACTTTTAACGCGCTTGGTCAATTTTAATTGATTTTAGGATTTTCTAGGGTTAAATCAGTCCATGGGGCCCAACAATTCTAATTGCCCGGGCCCAAAAGAGAATCGAAAAGGCCTTGGGCCGGCTGACCCCTAGCCCACCGGCTAGGCCGCGGGCTAGGGCTGCCCCGGCCCCTAGGCCGAGCCTTGCTTGGGCGGCAAGCAGGGAGGGGCGGTCCCTAGGGGGGCCGAACCTCCTTTGGGAGTTGTTTCCAAAACAACTCCCTTGCTTGGTGCCCAAGTTTGGTTGTTTCCTTGTATGGGTAGAACTCCTTCTTCCCAAAGGATGCCCAAACCCTAGATCTAAGATCCTAAAATTTCTCAAACTCACTAATTCATGCATCCAATGCAAAAACTAGATCCTGTTATGATAGATTATTGACAAATTGCATCACATGCTTGATTTGTCTTGTTTTACGCAATAAACAAAAATTTTAAGGTGTAAAACTATCAAAAACGTAACACATAAACCACGTTTATGCTCTAAGACCTGTGGCTCTGATACCACTGCAGGGTTTTGATTCATGGATGCGCAACGGTAACATAAACAATCATAAACCATGCAAAACCCTCCAAGGATCACAAGTCAAGAGACATAACGATGGTAAAAGAAGAAATCAATAACACACCTTATGGTTTCTCCTTTGATGACTTCAAACGCGAATATTGTCACGTTCTCTATAGTTGATCCATGCCTAGAGTTGAATTCTAGATCTTCCAATCCTTGGTGCTAGCCCGGAAAGAGGAAGAGGAAGAAGAATCACGCAAAACAAGACCAACAAAGGAGGTCTCGGCCTCCTTGTGGCCGACGGGGAGGGGCGGCGGCGAGGGAGGGGCGGCGGCTCCTCTCTTGCTTTCTTGGTCTCTCCTTTTGTTCTCTCCCACTCAAGTTATGATCAATAAGATAATAAGTGTGGTAATTAAGGAAGGAGTGTCCTTTATATAGTCCAACAAATCCTTGCCAACTACCTAAAGGACCTATTCTAGTCCTACTAGAATTCAATTTAGTCCCTTCCTTGCAAATTAGTCCCTACTAAGTTTGCAAGGTATTGTAAATTGATCATTCTAATTAATTAATCCTATTAATTAATTCCCAAATCTAGTTCAACTCTATATAGCGTGTGACCCCATAGGTTCTATCTAGTTGGTAGCAACAATTTGCTAATATGGAGCAGTTTCTAGCAAAACATCTATGCTAGCCAACTAATAGAATAGTCATCTTGGCAAACCTTGTACAAGTAATTTTCTCATTCCTTTCTCTCTATATCCGGATTGGAAACGAGACATACAAGTCACACTCGTATATCCAATCCACAGTTTCTCGATCCATGGGAATAGCCTTATTCGTGCAAATAACATCAATATCCCATATTGATTTATTTGAGTCAGGCCAGACATTCTATAAGCACTATCCCTCGAGTGGCCTAGGATATTTGCTCCTGTTATGTGGGAGGAAAAAATTCTATCTACGTCCACTACGATCTCTAAGCTTGCTTCTTATTGTATCCGGTACACGCCTTTATAACTACCAAGTTACGGTGTAGCGTTTAACGCTACCAAAATCACAATAATCCACAACTAGAATATCTAGCGACTTCAAGTCTAAGGATGACAATACCATTGCACCACGAGAAGCACTTGTGACTTAACATAACGTGTATGTAGCCTTCTCGGATATGGTTCAATCCAGTGCGTCATTACCCTTAATGCACACCTATGTGTTGGATCATGATATCTCCATATCAATCCAATCCATACTAGTCTATAGATGATTGTCCCATTAATCATTATACTGGACTAGGGATATTTAAGATAAACAACACACTTTTAAATCTAAGGACTTCATTATATTAAATATCCAATAAATAATAAATGAATTTTCTAGCCACAAATAAATTCGTACTAAACTAGATTGCCTCTAGGGCATCTATTCCAACAATGATGGCCCCCAACCCAGCTCTAATAAAAGCCTTCCGTGCGTTGTTATATGATCCTGAAGAGGAGTGGGCAGGTATATATTGTGTAATTAATATTCTTGGGAGGGAATTCTTTAATTACCTTAAAGCAGATTGTTCTACCATACTTTGGTATCATATGGACGAGATGACGTATGTGATTAGGCGCATGTATTCAAAGAAAGTGCGTGTAGCTAGAACAAATACGGTGATTACTGACTATGGTTGGTACCATGCATTCATGAATAATTCACTCACTTACGAGGAGCTGAAGGAGAGAGTGACCCCATATTGAAGGAAACCAGCCGTATCGGGGAACTGAGCTCGCCAAGGCTAGGAGGTGGTTCATGCCATGGTTTACAAAGAGAATGGGTAAAGTTTCAGGGAATTGGATTGTCATTTACATTAAATTAAAATACATGGAGTTGCAAGTGTACGATCCACATCAGTACTCTGGGTTCAAGCAAAGGGATTTGGAGCGTCTTTGCAGGGATTTCCCTAAGCTTCTCAAGGACTTTGGTGGCTGTAGAGCGAGTCCTGAATTGTTGGAAGTGGAGAAATTGACGAAGAAACATCTATTCAAGACAAGAGAGAAGAGGTTTGTGACCCAAAAAAGGCATTCGACAGCCTGGTATGTAGTTCAAATGATTGAGTGCTTAATTCAGTCAAATCCGATTAGGGGTTGGATAGGTGGGGAAGACAGACTAATCAAAAGAAATATAGATTACTGTAATTTGATTTGGATGACTTCTTTTCACTTCCCTTTTTCACTGTAAAAGGTGTGAGAGTGGACAAAGTAAGCTTCCAATGATATGTATTTTGGTTATGAAATGAAACTTTTGTTTTTTTCAATTGTCTATCGATAACATACTACAAACAACGACTATTGATTACATACTACGAGCAACGACTATCGATTACATACAACGAACAACGACTATCGATTGCATATTACGAACAACAATTATCGATTACAAACAACGTACAACGATTATCGATTACAAACAACGAACAACGACTATCGATAACATACTACGAACAACGACTATCGATTACATACTACGAACAACAATTATCGATTACAAACACTGAACAACGGCTTTCGATTACATACTATGAAAAACGACTTTCGATTACATACTACGAACAACTATTATCGATTACAAACACTGAACAACGGCTATCGATTACATACTACGAGCTTATTAAGGTTCATAAGTGCAAGTTGTTTTTGAGTGTCCTAGTCGATCGCACTTGCTGCATCTGTATGAACCACTTCCCCACGGTTTGAAAATATTTTTTTAGCTGTGGACTTGAATCAGGACTCCTGGTCCCTCCCAGGTGTCACCAATTTCTTCGGAGGCAATGGACGGAGTGCTCTTATATTTGCAGGTAAATTGTCGATGTCCCAATGTATGTGGATGGGAACAGTGCAAATCGTTCCACTATAAGCATTCTTGAAGTATTCTTTTGAGTAAAACGCGCTTGTATGCATGTACATGGTCTCCATGTCGTGTTGCACATCGTAAAGGCCAAGCTTCCTAAGTTCGGATGCAGAAGCACAAGCATGTACGCATCGGAACCACATCTGTTGGTATTCGCCACACGTGCAGGTTCCGATGACATTTTCAGGGCTAAATCCACCACGTAACATTTCAGGTCATGATCTCTTACTTCGTACTCTGTGCTTGTGATGGGACGTACATGCAGCCATTGAGACTTGTTCCAATTCTCCAACATTTTTTCCTCCCGCAACTTAGTCAGAAACATCCTCCCCATATATTCCAATTCGACATTTCTCAAGATGAACCATGCAACCATTGTGTTGCATGAAAATGTGAATAATTGAAGAGGTCTGCCGTTCTGCGCATAAAAAAACATGATTTAATGGACTCCGCATGGTTGGAGCATAATTGCTCGAATCGCGCTGTTTTGCAGAAAGACCTAGCCCACTTCTCCAATCCGGCATCGCAAAAGTAACCTTCAATCGTCATATTCTTCTTGCTATGCACGTGTGGTACCACAATGCCCATGTCCGACAAAGATGTTTCACATTGTGCTTGGTCGAAGGTATGCGCAGCTTTTAAAAAAATATTTAACCCACTTCTTTGTGGGGTAATGCGACAGCCCGTTCGTTTTGTTGATAGAAGTGGACATGGTTGGAAAGGGGGTACACAGCCTTAACTGAATTAATTATCGCTTGGTTCCGATCGGAAACAAAAGTCAAGCCTTGCACGTGTGGCCTTATTTGTTCTAGTTTAGTCAAGAACCATGTCCATGCATCTGTATTCTCCCGTTCCACCAATCCCCACGCGATGGGATAGCAGTGTTGCTCGCTATCAACTATTGTGCACACAACCAACTGAACAGGTTGTTTCTTCATGTGTGCCATATCAATCACACCTACATGTCTCATATACCGTATACCTGCAATATTTGAGCCGAGGGCCATGAAGCAGTATTGAAATACATTATCAGGGCTTACCACAATATCCCACTTCGAACCGGGGTTCAGCTCAGCGGTTAAATGCATGAACGCAGAAAGATCTGCATAATTTTGGGCTCTAGCGCCGGTAATAATACTTTTGGCCTTCTGAATTGCAACCCGCACCGTATGGTACGAGAATTCGGTGCCCATATCTTTCGCGGTAGCCTTAACATCAGTGATTGTGGGTGTCTTTGTGAGATCTTCAAACCGTCCCAGCAATTGCTTCGCTACAACCATGCTAGTGATGTTACAGTGCTTACCGTCACATGTAATTGCGGTAAATGTGTGAATGGGATTGTGTTTCTTAAGTACATAGTTCACAGCTTCTTTTCTCTTGTACGCCCCGACCATCCACTTGCAGTTCCCATCACTACAATGGAGCACAATCGGCACAGCCTCTCGCTTGTGAATGTGTAAAGACCAACCCGACTTTGCAGCAACATTCCTAATAGGCATTAACAGCGCGTCCGGTCCGGCATACAAATCGCCCATCTTCAATTCCAGTTCGTCAGACCTGCCAATACCATCACTGCCACTGCCACCGGCCTGATCAACAAAACGAGTGCGGTCTATCTGCACCGTTTCCAGTGCGAGATTGTTACACACGTTTGGTTCCTCTCTATCAGACATATCATTGTCACTAACGACATTGGTGGAGTTGTCATAAACATCACCTAGTAGACTGAGAGCCATACGATCATCTCCTTATGCGGCAACCAAGGGACGGTCCATGTCGTCAACATAGGCTTTGTAATTTTTGGATACCTTTTTCCAGTTCAGTAACTGAGAGATCTTCATCAGGTTTGACAGTTCTAACACCATTGACAGTAGTATAAAATAGGTTTGGCCCATTCACAATAATAGACCACAGTTCCATGTCCTGATCTATGATGAACATTTCATCAATGCCTTCCAATGCACAAAGTTATCACCAAATGCCCTTCCCTGTGAGAATCCTCCTTCACCTACAAAACTCATTGTCACAAGACTGTTATATCTTTAAACTGTGACCCAAAGCTCTGATACCAATTGAAAGTGTGTAATGCAAGTGTAAACAGGTATATAATACTCTAAAGGGGGGGGGTGAATAGAGTATGCTAGATTTTGCCAAAACACAAGTTTTTGAAACTTCAGTAGATCAAACTGTTGATATCTCAAAGCTTTGAAAAGAATTTGAGAAGCTTAAAGATATAGCAGCAGAGTATAGGGGCTTCAAAGCTTTGAGACTTGGAAAGCGCCAAAGCTTTGAAACTTCCAATATAAACTGTATGTAAAAGCAGTAAAAGTAAATAGCAAGAACACAGAGATTTTACAGAGTTCAGTCACAATTGGACCTAGTCTCTACCTGAGGGATCTAATCCCTCCAGGATTCAAACACAACTCCTTATTAATCACCCAGATTTAGCCCTAGATCTGAAGCCTAAGTGAGCTACCTTACACTTATACAGCTTGTGGTTCCCAACCTATCTAGTTACATGCTACAACGTGTTGAAAGAATAAGAACCTCTTGTTGTTCACTTGAGCAACCAAACTACTAAGTTTAGTGAGATTTTAGATATGAAGAATGAATAATACAATTGAGTACAGGAAGAAGAACTCAGAAAAGATAAGTTTTTTAAAGCCTGGAAGAGTTCTTCTGAAATTGAGTGATCTTCAATCTACTAGAGTTGAATTCCTGAATGATTTGAAGAGCTGTATGAAATTGATCTTCCCAGTTGATTGCCCTCTTCAAAACCACGTCCTATGTGTCTCTTATAATTCTCTGCAATTCAAACTTTAGTAGCTGATCTCAGTCTGCAACTGACTTGAGAGATTTCAGGAACAAAATTCCTAAAATATCTCCTATCTGATAAGCTCCTGCCAATAGCTTAATTTGAATTCATTGATGATCTGTTTATGGACGTTGGAGTGTCCAAAAAACCTGAAAATACTCAGCAAAGAAGATCAAACAAATAACAATACAATCTAGCAAAAAGATCTGCTTGAAACAGCAGCTAACAGTTAATGAGAAAACTATGCTAGAATTGTCTGCTGACAGTTCTGAGTTAACAAGCATATTCAATCTCATGAATATATCAAGTAATTAATATAGAGTGCACAATAATAGACAATAATCAGCATGTATTAAGATCTAAGTATCACTGAATCCATCTGCATACAGAAAGATGGTTAGTAGAACTTAGCAGTAAAGAGTAACTAGTATATCTCAAAGCTTTGAAGCTTTGCCTGTTAACTTCACCAGAATGAGCATTGGATTTTCAATCCAACTTAGTCCTGCAATGATCAACTTAGAACATAGATTGCTGAGTGTAATTATAATACTAAACCATCATCATCAAAACATAATCAAAACCTCCACAAAACGGTTAGATAATTCAGCATATAGGAACTGCTACAGTAACTTAAAGCTTTGAAGCTTTGGTACTTAGCAATTTCTTATGCTTGTGTTTCTGGCTTTTTATCATCAAGGAGCTAAGCTCTCTGCTTGTATTTTCATAACAAAATGTCCATGAGCTTCAGACTTATCAATCAGGAATAACATCGAAACAGTAATAGTATTCGATAATTACAACGAAAGCAATACAACTACTAGTATATAAACAGGAAACACAATACGGTATGGCTATAACGTTGAGATTCCCTACCTCGGTACGACGACTCTGCTAATATAATAATAGAAACTCCACAACCTCCAAGTAATATATCGAGAATAACCTCCGCAACTCTCACTATCTCTTTCCAGTACTTGACTGAAATTTGGAATGAGAATAACTATAACGACAACTTATATTTATAGAGGAGGATGACCAATCACGTCGCGATGAGTCACAGGACATGTGGCATCCATGCAAGGAAGGAATTCCCAGGACGTGAAACGTGTCAAACACATGTCACACATGCACAACGAAGGTGCCACGTAATGACATGCAGCAAGGCCACATGTCGAGTTTCTAGGGTGTTGAGTCGCTTGAGCAGGTCACATGTCAATTTTCTAGGACGCTGACTCGCCTGAGAAGGAAACATGTCTCAAACAGGGATCGTGGAACCTATATGACTAAGCACGACTTTCTTAGCCATTTAGGAAACAAAGTTCATATTTTCTACTTTCTTTATTTTTAGCAAAGCAAGATTCAATTTCTCTTCCTCGTTTCTTTTAAAGAAGGAAAGTTCATTGCGCTTCCTCTTTACTTTTGAAGAAGTAAAGTTCGATTTCTCTTCCTCTTTACTTTTGAAGAAGTGAAGTCCATTTTCTCTTCCTCTTCTCTTTTGAAGAAGTGAAGTTCATTTTCTCTTCCTCTTCTCTTTTGAAGAAGTAAAGTTCATTTTCGCTTCCCCTTCTCTTTTAAAGAAGTAAAGTTCATTTTTTCTTCCTATTTTCTTTTGAAGAAGTTAAGTTCATTTTCTCTTCCTCTTCTCATTTGAAGAAGTAAAGTTCATTTTCTCTTCGTCTTCTCTTTCGTTCATTTTCCCTTGCTCTTCTCTTTTGAAGAAGTAAAGTTCATTTTCTCTTCTTCAATTCTTTTACAAAAGCAAAGTTTATTTTCTCTTCTCTTGTAAAATGATACTAGATTTAGCTAGATAGATCTTTACTCTAACATAATTCAAACTCCGGATAATTTATCTTGCATTGTGTTTAAAGAAATTTTGTCCTCAACATTTAAATCGTGCCTTCATGAGGGAACAGCTGGGGATAATTCTCTCGCATTAGTGATTCGCGTTCCCAAGTCATCTCCTCGACACCACGACGACTCCATAAGACTTTTAGAAAAGGAATTGCTCGTCCTGTAAGAATCTTCTCTTGGTGGTCCAAAACTCGAATATGTGTCTCCTCGAATAATATGTCATCAGATACATCTAAATCCTCAAAGTGCAAGACATGAGATGGATCAGGCTCGCATTTCCCCAACATAGAAACATGGAATACACTATGAACTCCTGAGAGCTGATGTGGCAATGCCAAACAATAAGCAACGTCGCCAACTCTCTCCAGAACCTAAAAAGGGCCAATGAAACGCGGAGATAAATTTCCCTTCTTCCCGAACCGGATTAAACCTCTTCTAGGAATCACTTTCAGGAACATGTGATCACCAAACTCAAAGTACAAAGGTCTACCTTTCTTGTCAGCATAACTTTTCTGACGACTTTGAGCTGTAAGAAGTATCTGTCTTATGAGCTTAATCTTCTCGGTTGTCTCCATGACAAGATCAGGTCCTAGAATAGGAGTGTCTCCAACTTCATCCCAACATTATGGTGATTGTCAAGTTCTACCTTATAATGCCTTATATGGTGCCATCCCAATGCTAGCCTAAAAACTGTTATTGTATGCAAACTCCACAAGAGGTAAATGATCTTCCCAACTACCTTTAAGATCCATGACACAGTCTATCTGATAGTCCTCTCATGTTGACCGTCTGTATGAGGATGAAAAGCTGTGCTAAAACATAACTGCGAACCAAGAGCATGCTGCAAGCTCTGCCAAAATTGTGAAGTGAATCTAGGGTCTCTATCAGAAACAATAGATACCGGAACTCCATGTAAACGAACTATCTCTCTAATATAGAGTCGACTTAAGATATTCAATGAGTCAGTCATACGATTAGGCAAGAAATGAGTTGACTTGGTCAAACGGTCAACAATAACCCAAACAGAGTCATGTCCTCTAGGTGAACTAGGAAACCCAGAAACGAAATCCAAAATAATGTGTTCCCATTTCACTCAGATATAGGCAAAGGCTGTAATAATTCTGCTGGTCTCTGGTGTCCTGCCTTAACCTACTAAAAAGTTAAACATCTAGACACAAACTGGGACACGTCTCTCTTCATTCCGTTCCAAATGTACAGACGACACAAATCACGATACATCTTAGTTCCACCTGGATGCACTGCTAAACGAGAATGATGGAAATCCTTAAGTACTTCTTCTCTTAATTGGTCCACCTTTGGAACACATACCCTTCCTCTAAGCCTTAATATATCATCTGTATGAATGGACCAACCCTCCTTTGCTTTACCCTCTCTACTTGCTTCTTAATTTATTCTGATTCAGAATCCCGCCGTTGAGCCTCAATAACTCTAGTAAGAAGAGTAGGTGTAGCAACTAAGCTTCCCAGAAAACATAAGTCATCCTTCTCCTCTAAACCCAAATCATACTCGTTAATTGAGCTTATCATACGCCATTCTCTGACCAAGATACTTGCAATAATTCCTCCAGACTTCCGACTCAAAGCATCATCAACACTGTTAGTTTTCTGTGGATGATACTCCTGTGTGAAATCATAATCCTCCAAGTACTCCATCCATCTATGTTGCCTCTAATTAAGATCCTTCTGAGTAAATATGTACTTCAGACTCTTATGATCAGAAAATGCTTCAAAACACTCTCCATAAAGATAATGTCTTCAAGTCTTCAAAGCAAAGACAATAGCTGCTAACCCCAAATCATGTGTAGGGTAATTAGCTTCATGAGACTTTAACTGTCGAGATCCATAAGACACAAATTTCCCTAACTGCATCAATACACATCCCAAACCTTCCTTAGAAGCATCGCAATAAACAATATAGCCGAAACCTCTTTCTGGAATCAGTAAGATTGAAGAACTTGTCAATCTCTTCTTCAACTCTTGAAACACTCTCTCACAAGAATCATTCCAAACAAAATTCTCTCCCTTCCAATTCAAGTTTGTCAATGGGCCCGCCAAACGAGAGAAATTCTTTATAAACTTTCGATAATACCCAGCTAGCCCAAGAAAACTTAGAATTTCAAATACAGTCTTTGGTCTCTCCCAATTCATCACTGCCTCAACTTTTCCAGGATCAACAACAACTCTTGATTCATATACTACATGCCTAAGAAAATTCACCTCAGTTAGCCAGAATTCACATTTGATGGCTTTACCATAAAGCTGGTTGTCTCTAAGCAACTGCAATACCAACCTCAAATGCTTTTCATGATCCTCTTCTGATTGGGAATAAATTAAGGTATCATATTTGAACACAATCACAAACTGATTAAGAGAAAGTATAAAAATACGGTTCATCATAAATACGGCTGGTGCATTAGACAACCCAAAAGGCATCACCAAAAACTCATAATGACCATATCTAGTACTAGAGGCGGTATTTGGTATATCTTCTTCTCTCACCCTCAACTGAAGATACCCTCAACAAAGATCAATCTTAGAAAAACACTTACAACCCTTCAACTGGTCAAAGAAGTCATCAATTCTAAGCAAGGGATACTTATTCTTGATTGTAACACGATTTTAAGCTGCCTATAATCAATACACAACCTCAAAGTCCCATCCTTCTTTTTAGCAAATAGCACTGGGGCTCCCCCCGGTGAGTAACTAAGCCTGATATATCCCCGATCTGAGAAGTCTTGGATCGGACCTTATGCTCCCTCATCTCAGCTGGTGCCATACGATACGGTTTAATAGAGATAGGTTGCGTACCAGGTTTCAAGTCAATAAAGAACTCAAATTCCCCGTGACGACGTAGACCAGGTAACTCCTCAGGGAACACGTCACCAAACTCGCTAATGACACGTGGAAAGGAAATGAATTGTCCAGACCCATATGAACCTGATAAACTGGATAAGCACCCATACCGATGATCATGCCACTGAGAGTGTCTCAATGACGAATGGAATACGCCCCTAAAGTTTTCGCTAAACTGGAAGCGAGTACCATCTGGGTTAACTGCCGTCATCCGCTTCTTATGACAATCCAACACAACAAGGTGAGATGACAACTAGTCCATGCCCAAAGTAATGTCAAGGTGAGTTCACTCCCAAAGCAGTATATAGAGGTTCCATAGATAAACCAAGTAATGTAACACATGAAGCAGATATAAAGGAATGTGAAGCACTAGAATCAAAGAAGACATCTACCCATGTATTGTGCAATACAAATGTACCTCGTATCCCTGAGTGATCATACAAGGTTTCTCAATTGGATAAAGTGAAAAATCTCTCCCCCGAGACCCCTGGATTTGCTCACCAACTTTGCCTTTTCCTCGACCATAACTTGTCTGCTGGAACCCTCCAGAAGTTTGTGAAACTTGGGGCCTAATAGATTACTCTACTTCTACAGGACAAAACTGCGACTGCGGGTTCACATTACCCTGCTGAGATCCCCCACCAAGTCCTGTAGTGTACCCACGAGGACACTCACTGCGATGGTGACCTAACTGACCACACCCCCAACATATAACATTCACTTTCTCCTGAATACCACAACTTTGTGGACGGGGATGCTTAAAAGATTGGATTTGGGACTGGGAATAAAACGTCCTCTATCTCTTGTCAGAATCATTCCCCCTTTGGATAGACTGCCTCCCCTTTTGTTGGTAACCTTGGTTTTGACCATTATTCTCCCATAAGACTGTTGAATCTGCCAACTCCCTCTTAGCAACTAAAGCAGACTCCACAACCTCATAATAAGACTCCAAGCACAAAATAGCGATCTTGCCCCAAATAGATGGAATAAGACTCCACTCGAACAGCCTGGCCTATTCGCCATCATCTGAAACCATATTAGGGGAATAGAGAGCAAGCTCAGTAAAATTTGTCTCATACTCCATCATATACATACTACTCTGCTTCAAGTTCAAAAACTTCTGAGCCTTAGTTGCTCGAACAACCTCTGGAAAGAACTTCTTCAAAAACATAGTTTTAAAGGTCCTCCACTTGATAAGTGATATGTCTAGGTTAGACGTAACCAAATACCACCACTGATCACCCTCATCTTCCAACTGAAAAGTTGCTAATCTCACTCTAGTCTCATCTCCCAAGATCCCCATAGCAACGCAAGTCTTCTCAATCTGTCTTAACAAATGCTCCGCTGCAACTGGGTCAGGAATACTTCGAAACACAGGTGGATTCTGCCTCTTGATATCCTTAAGGGCCTTCATAGTATCAGGGTTAGTACCCTGATTAGAAGAACTACTATCTATATTCGTCCCATTTCTCCCGATTGCTGTAGCCATCTACAAAAAAAAAACCATCCAAAACGACACACCTATATACTTATGAGGTAAGATAAGTCAAGCACATAGAACATGTAACACATAAGATTCTTAAACCATTACCCCAAGCCCAAGGTGTCTTGTATACCTAAGATCTGAAACCAAGCTGTCACGCCCGTCGGAGTGAATTTTTTCGAAATAAGTAAATAAAAGAAACCTATCGAACATGAGAGGAACTGAACAACTCAAACATTTATTACCCAAAATAAAATATGTTACGGAGTAGTCAGATTTACTAACGGTTCCAAACCCAACTTTTTTACAAGCAAAACGAGTTGAGACTCGTCTCAAAAGCTACAGATAAACTAGGACTCGAAACTACTACGACAACGCACGGACTGAACCGTCACCACCATCATAAACTGTACCTGCAAGATGTTATGAGTGAGCTTACTGCAAGCTTAGTAGAGAACATCAAGGCAACAGTCCAAGCGCGCATTGTTTCATGATACATGTAACACATCAACATGATATAAAAGTTCAATGTAGTCATGTATATGTCAAGTCATGCATATGCAATTCTTTCATCATTTTATATCTTCATGGAACCTGCAGTGGTCACATGTGCGGTCGCAGTCCGGAGTGATTCGGCCGCTCTCCGCATACGTACTCTCAACTGGGAGCGTAGTGCCCCACCTTCCATCAAGATGGGAATTCTTTTTGCACCAGGCCTCGGATACGTTCAGGGTATTTCACCCAAGGGATGTGAAATCCCTTCTTGCTAACCCCGTCGATTTATATTACCACTTTACTTATTAATTTCTCATGCAAATCATGCATGAACAGTACTATTGACAATATCATCATGCTATCAGCATATCAACAATCCACACAGTTGATAGCATGTATCCAGCATAGTCACAAATATTAACAATATACTAGAATAGTAATTTAAGCAACATATTTGCATGATTCAAATATTCAAATAACAATTTTGGCAGCATCTCCACATGAATCATATATTATTTACAATTTCACAATAATCAGGCATAACATCGACATAGTAATAGCATTTCGATAATTACAAAGAAAGAAGTACAACGAATAGTATATAAACAGGCAACCCAATACGGTAGGGCTATAACGTTGTATTTCCCTACCTCTTTCAGACAAAGCTTCTAATATAATAATTGAACCTCCAAGCAATATATCAAAAATATCTGCAACTCTCACTATCTCTCTCTTGTACTTGACTGACATTTGAAATGATAATAACTATAACGACAAGTTCTAGTTATAGATGAGGGCGACCAATCACGTTGCGATGAGTCACGGGACACGTGGCATCCATGCAAGGAAGGAATTCCCAGGGGCATGGCACGTGTCAGACACATGTCACACATGAACAATGAAGGATCCACAAAATGACATGTAACAGGGCCACATGTCGTGTTTCTAGGGTGTTGAGTCGCTTGAGCAGGACACATGTCAAGTTTCTAGGATGCTGACTCGCCCGAGCAGGACACATGTCTCAAACACAAATCGTGGACCCTATATGACTAAGCACGACTTTCTTAGTCTTTAAGGAAAAAAATTCATCTTTCTTCTTTCTTTACTTTTAGTAAAGTAAGGTTCGATTTCTCTTTCTCTTTTATTTTTAATGAAGTAAAGTTCATTTTCGCTTCCTCTTTACTTTTGAAGAAGTAAGGTTCAATTTCTCTCCCTCTTTACTTTTGAAGATGTGAACTCCATTTTTCCTTCCTCTTTTCTTTTGGATAAATAAAGTTCATTTTCTCTTTCTCTTCTCTGAATAAGTAAAGTTCATTTTCTCTTTGTCTTCTCTTTTCAAGAAGTAAATTTCGTTTTCCCTTGCTCTTCTCTTTTGAAGAAGTAAGTTTATTTTCTCTTCCTCTTCTCTTTTGAATAAGTAAAGTTCATTTTCTCTTCATCGATTCTTTTACAGAAGCAAAGTTTATTTTCTCTTCTCTTGTAAAATGATACAATCTTTAACCAAGATAGATGTTTACTCTAACATAATTTAAATTCCACATAATTTATCTTAAATTGTCTTTTCACTGTAACATTTAGATATTAATTGCAATTGAAAACACATCAATTTATATATGCTAATCTTATTATTACTTAAAACAAAGAAGTAAATCGAGATTTTACACATATTCATTTGAAGATATGAACTTTTATCTGAAGGTACTTGTAACCAAAACACAACACTATTATCCTCCATTGTTTTGGAGGAGAAATCATATAGTTGATTACATTCAAACTACGATATCTTCAGTAGCCAAACTATGTCTCAATATTTAAGTGAATTATCTCAACAACCCAAGATGATGATTACCATCCTTGAAACTATAATTTCTTTGAGGACAGTATAACTACAAGCATATATGAATTCAATTAGGCATATCTCCTTTAGTTAATAAACTGACCAATCATTTGTGGAAAAAAAAACTTTTAAGCACGGATATTTGTTTCATACTTATGGATAGAAATGCAAATCATTTGGACAGAAACCTTAGAAAACTAACTAATTCAAATTGTCTAAAAGGAATGCAACAGAATTTGTTAATTAACTCAACCGTCGCATTAATTATTTAGTTTTCAAATGACATAGGTTACTTCAACAACTTCAACTATCCAAAATGACTTTAAACATTTTTGGTAAAAATATAAATATTTAATGTTACGGCTCAAGGTTTAATCATGATCATTAGCACGCGAAATGTAATGTTATACCAACAAACATTAACCAAAAAATATAGTTAACATAGATTTACAGCAGATAAAAGATTTGACGCACTAGGCACTTTTAAAGAGCATCGTGATAGAAGTTCAAACATCCCGGAGAGTAGTTTTGACATAGTTTATATCATGTTGTCCTTATCGTTCGGAATAATAAGTAGAAATCATAATATGTATGTGTGATATATTTTGGCTAGTAAAAATCTTTACATAGATGTTCTCAATTAACAATCCAACAAAAATATAAGAATTATTATACATTGTAGTGTAAACATGAATCTTTCATTCATGTGATATATTTTGGTCTTAATTGTTATTCGCAAACATGAAATACAAGATACGAGGATTTATAAAATTGTAAGAATCATTATACATTGTAAGATAGCTATGGGCTAATGAACATCCGTATGAGTATGTGCTCACCTAATTTTCCAAGAACCACTTAAGAATGATTGTCCATTTGTAATGCAAGATAAAACTTACATACATATGATACAACAAATTGTAATTCAAGCATGGAAGTGAATACTATAATATATAAATATGATGACATTTGGTCAACGAATCATTACCATAATATACAAGTGTGATAGTACCGTAGAGAAGTGAATGTCATAATCACGTATCTACTATAGCAATACTACAAGACATAGTCAACGTCAATGTGATGATACAAGTGAACAAAATCAATTTAAAGTGTGGTGACTTATGGTCAATGATATTTTGTATGAAGTTGTCATTAACTGCATCCCTATAAAGCACATAAGTATGATTTTCCACTATAAGAGTGAGGGTGACCAGCAATAGTGTGTAAACTATTTCCCACAATAATATGCTCCACTTTGGTGATTATGGAACTTATGTGTTCCGTCACATCTTTCCATCTAACGTATTAAACTACGTAGTCAAGTTTTACATATTGCATTCTATTTTAATATTTTTTCAAAATATTTAGACATAAAATATATAAAAATATGTGGATACATGTAATATACCCCAATTTTAACTTATAAATCAAATGTAAAGGAGAAACAACGCTGTCCACATAGTTTAAAGGCAGATGTTGGTCTTGAGAACCTAATTAAACTGTAAGAGAAAGCAGATAAACGTGTAAACATTTTGAGAACCTCTAAACTTATAAATTCAATATGAAATAGTTTCCTTATTCTCATGTTGGAGAGGTTCATTTTTTGTAAATAGTTATGATACAATATTCTTAGAGCACCATAATTGAATAACATCCTAGAGCACCTAAACCCTAGCTGGATAAAATTTAAAGAACGTAAACATGTCTGGATAAAAGCCTAAAGCGCCCAAACTCGATAACCACCTTAGATAGAAATACAAAGCATCTAGACCGGGGGTATAATTGTCCTTCTCTGTGAGTTGTCTCTTCGACTCCAAAAATATATTGCCACCTATAACAGCTAGTGAAATCACCATTGACGGCAGTTGGGTTCCAAATTCAGTCGTCATTTCAATTTTCAAGTCTCTCACATCATTCTCACTATCTCATTTCTCGACCCTCCAAATCTCCCTCACATCCCAATATTCCAATCTCTCATCTCGTCTCATCCTCTTTTCATATTTTGAACTCCATGGATCTAATCGGTCATCCTCTGTCTCCTTCAAAAATTACAATGGATGTTTGTGATTAACTAAAAAGTAAGTTACAGACAAATTCGATGAAATTCTAGAAGGCATGAAGAAATCGGGCCACATTCTGAAAAAAATATAGGCAACTCTAGCGACCACCGGAGCATATAACGAAGAAGAAATTGGGCCACTTGATGAAAAAACATAGGCAAATCTGGCGACCACTGAACCAGATAACGTGGAAGAAATCCCAGAAGGTATTGAAGAACCGGCAGATAAAACCCTAAGAATCGAAGAAACAATATCGATTTCTAAAGAGATTGAAGCAACACCGGTGGAAAGAAATTCTAAAATTGATGAAACCCAGGAAACCAATGGTGAACTAGCTACAAGTATTCCAACTTCTAAATTTTATCTATGTTTGTTTGTAAGGATTGAACTCAATCGATGATCATATATCACCGAATTTAATAAGAAAAGGTGGGAAAAAGGAAGGCACACATTTAGGGAGCGGGGAAGGTGGGAATGTAGGGGCTGAGAAAGAGAAATCACAGGAAGTTCATAAGAAAAACTCAACCCCAGCCCCGAAATCCCAAAAAGAAAACTGAAGAAGGGAACCGGAAAAGCCATAGACTGAAGAGAAGGCTGAACTTCAACAAGGAATAAGTCAAATGAAAAAAGCAAAAGAAAAAGCAACCCCAACCAACCAAAGGAAGAGGAGAGAAGAAATAATAAAAGGCTATAGTGAAGAAGAGGAAGGAAATAGAACCAAACCCATAAGAGGACATTGACCACATTGAGAAGTGGCTCTTTAACTGTTTATGTGAGTTCCTACCAAATTCATGCTTGCTCATAGTCTTGTATGCAATAAGTTTTTCATATTTTACCAAGTTTGATTCATATCTCACCAATTGGTTCAGTTTTTATCCATGTTATCTCTCTGAGAAATGTTTTTCTTGTATGCTCTATGTTCTTCATAGCTAACCATTTACTTATTCAGTTTATACTATTTACTATCGTGATGAAATTGTTTACTATTCGTTTTATAATGTTGACCAGTTGTTATTGAATTTTATCCGAAGTACATTTCTTCCAAGTGCATTAACACTCTGCCAAAAAATGCTTCTTTCTGGCTCGACATTGTGTACTATTTGATTTTACAATATTTCAAATTTGTTTTTCCAGTGAGAACAGGAAACACAATTACAAATTGCGAAAGGATGGACTGCCAAACAAAATTCAATGGAAATCCATGGTTAGGTAAGGAATGTAATGGATGATTTTGCAAATAAATAGTGGATGGAAGATGCTGAAAGAAAAATTCAAGAAGATGAAGAATCGTTTGATTTAGAAAGCGGTGACAACTTCATATTGGTACCAAGAGCCAATTCAAAACAAATGGCAGATGATGAAAGTGAGAATGACGAGGGTGAAAAGATGCATAAAGCAAAAGCTGCACAAGAAGAAACATTTGCTGGAGCAAGTAGAGAATTCATCCAATATTGTGAGTTCCATAATCTATATTGGTTTTAGTGCAGTTTACACGTTTTATATCTCCTTTCTACATTTATAAATGTTACCTATAGACTTTTTTTCCCCATCTATGGTTTTTTTAATTGCGTATTTTATTCATTTAATCCAAATAAAATTCTTTCCCACATCTGTTTCTTACACATTTTTTTTCTCAAATGTATGGCTTTGTTTATTGCTCATTTTACATATAGCATAACTTCTCCGTCTTTATGTTTTAGTTTTTATATTTTTTTCACACATTACTTTCCTGGTTATATATTTTTTTCATACACTGTTTTCCTGGTTAGGAACTTGTTTAACACTCTCTGGGCTGTAGGATGGAGAGGATGACTTACTACAAGAAGGCTGAGTGTGTCGATTCAATTACAAAAGACATAATAGATAAGATCAGGGAGGATTGGATTTTGATGAATGATGACCAGATGGAACCATACATCAAAGGTGCAGTTGAGGAAAGGCAGAGAAGTAAAATTTCACAAGAGCAAGGTCTTATGCAGGCAAAGCCAAAGAGGGTTTCAGATAAGGCCAGAGTTGAGCAAAGGGTGAAGGTGAGGGAAAATGTGGTAAAAACCGGTCAAAAAGGGAGTGAGAGAAAGGAAATGTGGCAGAGTTACATGTCACTTACCTGGATCAAAGATTAGAACAAGAATATGACTAGTGAGCAGAAGGCTTGCTTTTTAAAGATAGGTCTGGGGGGACTAGACCATTTGGACATTGTGAAAACAAATGAATAGTTCAATGCTTTTATCTATGATGCATACGATCCTTCCACACAATCAGTCTCTTCGCATGGTCGGGAGTACACAATCACAGATGACAAAGTGGGGTGGTTTCTTGGGGTGAGTATCACGGGTGAAGTCCTTGAACCAGAGGAATCGGATGTGAAATCGAAGAATTTAACCCGCGACCTTGACCTCACTATGTGTTCGCTCGAAAATCCCAAGTATAGGATATCGCTACAAGAGTAATCCGGTAAGACCGGAGTCGAATCCAAAAGGAGAGGAGGGTTAAGCATTCGACTTACTAAACTAGAATAGAGAGTAGAAAACGACTAAATAAAGAAATTAAAGGAAATTTCTCAATGGCTTCAAAGCTCGCCAAGAAATCAAATCCACCAAAATCAATTGATGGAGCAAGTTGAGGTTTGAGTTTAAGAACAAAGTAAATGACTACTAGAACTACGATTCAAGATAAGTGAAATGACAAGTAGAGAGGGGATAAGGATCATCGGTTTCTCCAGTGATCAATCATCCTATTAGATTCAAGTCCGGTTCTCAAATCACATGTGTCAATCCACAAGACATGTATATCAAGAAGTGATTGCTCATTGCAATGCAACTCGCGACAAGAGAAGTGTGTAAATCCAACACGTTAATCAAACACTAAAGAGGTTATTCAAATGAGATTTCCAAATTTCAAGTGTTTCAAGCATCAAACATTTGTCAACACACATATGTGTTTTCCACATGAAGGATAAAACAACAAGTGAGATTTGTAAATTCTCACTCAAATCACCTAACCAGTACTCAATTTCTCAAAGTTATGATTTAGGAACTCACTCAAATGCAACTTCAAATCAAACCCGTCAAACTATTTGCACATCTACCTATTCAATGCATCAAATACTTCAACTTGAGAAATCTTAATATTGCACTAAGCATTCAAGTGAACCCAATTCAACCCATTCATCCTGGAAGTTCAACTTGTATCAGTAGGAAGGTTGGGGCACTAGATAGTCTCAAATAACCCAAGAAAATGAATTAGCTAGACATTATAGATTCAAGAGAAGTAGATAAATGAACTTTCTATACTCACAACTTGAATTCAACAATTGTTCATCGATTCATACCCTAATACTTGATTCCAATAAACCAAACTAAGCTAAAAATACCACATTAAGCTAAAATTGATGAACAACTTGACTAGCTAAGCTACTGCTGCTGTGTACTGCAGCAAGAGCACACCAAAACAAAGCAGAAGAACATAGCTCAAGAACAGCTCAAAAACATAGCACTAACAGTGAACGGACAAAGCCAAAATTACTCCAAAACCGAACTGAAAACTCTTCAATTCTATACTCCTCTCTCCCTCTCTTCATCTTTCTCTGTTCATGACCCTTAGAGAGCTCAAGAACAACCCAGAGGAGGGTGAAATCAGAGAGAGAGAGAGGAGAAACAGAGAGATGTCGTTAAGCACTATGTGGAGCCGAAAGTGTGAGAGAGCTTCAAACTTCTTCAATCTTCTGTTATATAGACTTTAGGAATGGATTTCGTACCCTCCAATGCTTCGTCTCCACCGTTGAATTGATCTAAGACCCTCTTATTCGTCGATTCTCATCGTCCTTAAGAACCCTAGGTGATTTGGGGCTTTCTTCGTTCCTTCGTTTTGGGCCGAATTGAGGGTAGTTGTACGTTGATCGTGGACTAGGAAGCAATTTAGGACTGATTTGGATCTGTTTGGTCGCGATTTGGGGCTGGGATGAGCTTCGTCCGAAGCTTCTGCAAGCTTCAATGGAGCTCCTGTGTTCTTCTAGTCGCGAAGGAGAGGGAACGCGTCCTGTAGCTGAGCTGTTTAGGTGTTTTTACACTTTGGCCCCCTAAAGTTGCTGGGGGATTTTAAAATGCCCCCCAACATTCTTTAAATAATTTCATAGGTGACCCCATCTCATATTAAGTGCATAAATATGCCCTCTGATGTAACTTTGGCCTTACGAATTGGTCATTTGACATCTTGAACTTCACTTTTTGGCCTCTATCTTCCCTTGTCTCCTCATTTAAGCTCCCCCTAACTAGCGTCTTGCGTTTTAAACCTCGTCTTCACCTACAAAATGAGAACAAAACCAACAAAACTACTAGAAAGAGCTTAAGTCCAGAAATAGAAATATAATACATAAATTACACATAAAACTAAGTTATCAAGTGTTCAATAACTTAATAAAATATAAATTTAAAGTCGTTAACACTATGTCATGCGCGTCATACTTATGGTCATTGGTTCAATAAATCGGAGAATAAGCATGTCACAGATTAGTGGAAGAGGAGGGCAGTGGTGTTAATTGTGGTATGCCCAACACAAGACAAGGAGATCGAAACACACTAGTTCAGTGTTCATGAATCTTGAGAGGCTAGAAAATGTTAACTAGGCAGGTACTTTGTAGTATACCTATTTTCTTGAAACATAGCTATATTCTAAATCCTTGTCGTCATTGTTTACGACGCAAGATGATGTTAATCAAGACTCCATTGCGAAGATAGGTTTAAGGTTTGCCTAATTTCATAAAGTTGGTCGAGAATATTTTTGATTAAATAAAGCAACCTATTGATAGTATTATCTATGTGGTAATGGTAGAAAATGCTTCCAGTTTTTAGTAGACATACCAAAATGAGAACATGGGATAACTGTGAGAAATCACAAACATTGTTCCTCCTTGTTTCACGTTATCACATAAATAATTTGATGATTTATTTCGTAAAAGTTAACAGAGTTAGCTAGGTTGGATAATAGAAGGTTCACAGTATCTATGGAGTGGTAGCCTCCTAATATGTATAGATTTCTCCACATGGCTTGCATTATCTTCTCTTCACCGAATCGTAAAGAAATTTTATTATTTTTATGAAGATCATTTTTTTAAAACTCTTACTAATTTCAATCCAAATTACGAGAAATTCATATTTTGGTGAAAGAGAAAATAAATTGGTTCAAGTAAAAATAATTGGATTTTGAATATTCATAGTTTTTGGTATAGAAGGGTTTCCTTGCCAATAAAAACAAATATTTTTTTCTCAAAGTTTGGTACTTATTTTGTAAAGTAGCAGTGGTTGTGGAGAAGAATGAAAGAAATTGTGTTTATACATTTATGGGACGACAATTAACTAATTGAGATTGTTGTTGAGTTTAGCTTGATTATACAACTGGTTAATTTAGGTTCTACAAAATTAACTAGTTGGTATAATGGATTATTGGAAAATGAAAAGCTTACATGAGACATCCACGAAGAAATATATGTATATATATAAATAATTCAAAGTAACATTAATTAGTTCTTGTGTCAATTCAAAGCAAACAATTGAATGTTTAGTAGATGAGAAAATTGGACAAGTAAGTGTGCCAAACAGTTAAAGAAGTCCACAATTTTTATTTGCCTAGCTGGTTGAGGTTTGTGGGTAGGATTGAAAGGCCTTGGTGGCTAAGAAATAAATGAAGGTGATAAACTTCACATGATCTTTGTACGTGTAAGATGGAGAAGAAAATATGGCATGGGTTTCGTGTGGGGTGGCTTAGGTGTCACAATGTGATTGCCTAGGCAATCTAGGGCCACGTTTGGAAATTTGTGTTTCTTACGTGCATGGGAAGCTTAGGAGCTAATAAATCCCATGCATGCTTGGTCATGCGGTACCCGCTACCCCTGTCTCGCGCCACGTTTTCGACTCGGGCGAGTCAGCTGCCCGGGGAGCCGACACATGTCCTCCTGCGCGTAGCGACGTTACTCGTCGGTTTCCCCTATAAATACGACCCGACGTTATAGTTAATTTTCATTTCAGATTTCAGTTAAACACTAGAGCGAGGGAGTTATAGCGATTAGCGAAGGGTATTCCCTGGTTATTATTCGGAGGTTATGGAGGTTCTATAATCTTTATATTAGCAGCTTCGTCGGAAAGAGGTAGGGAATCTCAACGTTATGGCCCTAAACGTATTGCGTTACCTGTTTATATGCTAGTCGTTGTACTGCTTAGATATATTCGTTGTAATTATCGAATTCCTATTACTATGTTGATGGTATGCCTCATTATTGTAAAATTGTAAACTGGTACATGATTCACGTGGAGGTGTTATCAAAATTGTTATTTGAGTATTTGAATCATATAGAGATGCTTCTGAAATGACTATTCGAATATATTGTTGATATTCGTGACTATGCTGAATACATGCTATCAATTGTGTTACCTGTTGATATGCTGTTAGCATGATGATATTGTCAATAGTACTGTTCATGCACGACTTTCATGTGAAATTAATAACGAAAGTGGAAAGATAAATGGACGGGGTTAGCAAGAAGGGATTGCACATCCCTTGGTTGAAAGACCCTGAACGCACCCGAGGCCTGGTGGAAAAAGCTCTGCCAGCTTGATGGCAGGTGGGTCACTCCGCTCCCAGTTTAGAGTATGTATGTGGAGGGCGGGTGACTCACTCCGGGCTGCACCGCGCATGTGAGCACCCCAGGTTCCATGAAGATAATAAAACGATGAAATATTTTCATATGAACGACTTCACATACATGTCTATATTGAACTGCGATAGCATGCTAATGTGATACGTGTACCATGAAATAATACATGCTTGGACTGTTGCTTTGATGTTCTCTACTGAGCTTGGAGTAATCTCACCCTAATATTTCACAGGTACAAGTTATAGTGGTGTTGATGGTTCGGTCCCTGAGTTGTTTTAGCTGTCTGCAGTGCTAGCTTGTCTATATCTTTTGAAACGAGTCTCAACTCGTTCTGTTTGTAATATAGTTGGGTTGGGAACTGTTAGTAGCTCTGACTACTCGGTAACATATTTCAGTTTGTGTTATAGAAGTTTAAGTTGTTCAGTTCACCACTTGTTCGATCAGTTCTTTTAATTTTAAAATTCACCCCGGTTTCGGGCGTGACAGCATGGTATCAGAGCTTTGGTATACAAAACACCTCGGGCTTGGGGTAATGGTTTAGGAATCCTATGTGTTATGTGTTCTATGTTCTTGACTTGATCATACCTCATAAATTTATAGGTATGACATTTTAGATGTTTTTGTTGTAGATGGCTACAACAAACTTGGGGAATGGGACGAATGGAGATAGTAGTGCTTCTGTTCTTAATCGGGGTTAGCACCCCGATACTATGAAAGCACTTAAGGAGTTTAAGAGGCAGAATCCACCTGAGCATTGGGTAAGACATATTGAGAAGACTTTCGTTGTTATGGGGATCTTGGGAGATGAGACTAGAGTAAGGTTAGAAAATTTTTGGTTGGAAGATGAGGCTGATCAGTGGTGGTATTTGGCTACCTCTAACCAAGACATATCACTTATCTCGTGGAGGACCTTTAAGACTGTGTTTTTTAAGAAGTTCTTTCCAGATGTGGTTCGGGCAGCTAAGGCTCAGGAGTTTTTGAACTTGAAGCAGGGTAGTATGTCTATAATGCAGTATGAGACAAAATTTACTAAGCTTGCCCGTTATGCGCCTAATATGGTTTCTGAAGATAGCGAGAAGGCTAGGCTGTTCGAGTGGAGTCTTGTTCCATCTATTCGGGGAAAGATCGCTGTATTGCGCTTGGAGTCTTATTATGAGGTTGTGGAGTCTGATTTAGTTGCAGAGAGAGTTGGCAGATTCAAAAGTATTATGGGAGAATAAAGGTCAGAACCGAGGTTATCAACAGAAGGAGAGACAGTCTAACCAAAGGGAGAATGATTTTGGCAAGAGGCAGAGGACGTTTTATTCCCAGTCAAAAAGCCAATCTTTTAGGCCTCCTCGTCCACAAGGTTGTGGTATTCAGGAGAACGAGAATTTCACATGTTGGGGGTGTGGTCAGTCAGGTCACTACCGTAGTGAGTGTCCTCGTGGGTATACTACAGATCTTGGTGGAGGATCTCAACGGGGTAGTGTGAACCAGCAGTTGCAATTTTGTCCTGCACCATCTCAACAGTATGTTAGGCCACCAGTTTCACAGACTTCTGGAGGGTCCTAGCAGACGGGCTATGGTCGAGGTAAAGGGAAAGTTAGTGGGCAGAATCAGGGGTCTCAGGGAAGACATTTTGCGCTTTATCCAGTTGAGGAGCCCTCATATGATCACACTGTGATACGAGGTACATTTTTATTGCATTCCTTTACATCTGCTTCATGTGTTTCATTACTTGGCTTATCTACTGAACCTCTATATGCTGCTTTGGGAGTTAACTCACCTTTAGGTGGGAGGAATCGAGTTGATAAAATTTGTAGAGGGCCGAGTTTGACATCATTTTGGGCATGGACAGGTTTTTTGCTCACTTTGTTGTGTTAGACAGCCATGAAAAGCGGGTGACGGCAGTTACCCAAGATGGTACTCGTTTTCAGTTCACTGGTAACTTTAGATATGTATTGCCTTCGTCATTGAGACACTCTCAAAGGCCTGATCATCAAGATGGGTGGTTATCCAATTTATCAGGCTCAGATGAGTCTGGATAAGTCATTGTCTTGCCTCATTTTGTTAGCGAGTTTGCTGACGTATTTCCCGAGGAGTTACCCGGTTTACCTCCTCACAGGGAAGTAGAGTTCTTTATTGATTTGCATCCTGGTACTCAACCTATCTCTATAACACCTTATCGTATGGCTCTGGCTGAGTTGAAGGAGCTTAAGGTCCAAATCCAAGACTTATCTGATCGGGGGTATATAAGACCTAGTTACTCACCGTGGGGAGCTCCTGTTCTCTTTGCTAAGAAGAAGGATTGGACTTTGAGGTTGTGTATTGATTATAGACAGCTTAACCTTGTCACCATCAAGAATAAGTATATTTTACCCAAAATTGATGATTTGTTTGACCAACTGAAGGGTTCTAAGTGTTTTTCGAAGATTGATATTCGTTCGGGGTACCATCAGTTGAGGGTTAGAGAGGAAGATATACCACAGACTGCATTCAGGACTAGATATGGTCATTATGAGTTTATAGTGCTGCCTTTTAAGTTATCTAATGCACCAGCGGTATTTATGGACTTGATGAACCGCATTTCTAGGCGTTATCTTGATCAGTTTGTGATTGTATTCATAGATGATATCTTAATATATTCTCAGTCGGAAGAGGAGCATGAGAAACATTTGAGGTTGGTATTACAGCTACTTAGAGACAACCAACTTTATGGTAAAGCCAGCAAATGTGAATTATGGCTGACTAAGGTGAAGATTCTTGGACATGTAGTGTCTGAATCTGGAGTTGCTGTTGATCCGAGCAAGGTTGAGGCAGTGATGAATTAAGAGAGGCCAAATACTGTATTTGAGATTCGGAGTTTTCTTAGGCTAGATGGGTATTATCGAAAGTTTATAGAGAATTTCTCTCGTTTAGCAGACCCATTGACTAATTTGACTAGGAAGGGAGTGAAGTTTATTTAGAATGATTCTTGTGAGAAAGTATTTCAAGAGTTGAAGAAGAGATTGACGAGTGCTCCAATCTTAGTGGTTCCAGAAAGAGGTTTGGGCTATACTGTTTATTGTGATGCCTCTAATGAAGGTTCAGGCTGTGTCTTGATGCAGTTGGGAAAAGTTGTGGCTTATGGCTCTCGACAGTTGAAATCTCATGAAGTCAATTATCCTACTCATGACTTGGAGTTAGCAGCTATTGTCTTTGCTTTGAAGACTTGGAGACACTATCTTTATGGCAAATGCTTTGAAGTATTTTATGATCATAAGAGCCTGAAGTACTTATTTACTTAGAAGGATCTTAACATGAGGCAACGTATATGGATGGAGTACTTGGAGGATTATGACTTTACTTTGGAGTATCATCGAGGGAAGGGTAATACTGTTGCTGATGCTTTAAGCCGGAAGTCTCGAGGGAATTATTGCAAGTATTTTGATCCGAGAGTGGCGTATGATAAGCTCAATTAACGAGTATAATTTGAGTTTAGACGAGCAGAATGAATTATGTTTTCTAGGGAGCTTAGTTTCTACATGGACTCTTCTTACTAGATTTATTGAGGCACAACGGCAGGATTCTGAGTCAGAGGAAGTCGGAAAGCAAGTAAGAGAGGGCAATTCAAAGGAGGGTTGGTCAATACATGCAGATGATAGCTTGAGGCTTAGAGGAAGGGTATTCGTTTCAAATATGGACCTGTTGAGAGAAGAATTACTTAAGGAATTCCATCATTCTCGTTTCGCAGTGCATCCTGGTGGAAATAAGATGTATCGTGATTTGTGTCGTCGGTACATTTGGAATGGAATGAAGAGAGACGTGTCTCAATTCGTGTCTAGATGTTTGACTTGTCAGCAAGTTAAGGCAGGACACTAGAGACCGGCATGATTATTACAACCTTTGCCTATAGCTGAGTGGAACTGGAAGCATATTACTATGGATCTTGTGTCTGGGTTGCCTAGATCTCCTAGAGTACATGATTCAATTTGGGTTGTTGTTAACCATTTGACTAAATCGGCTCATTTCCTGCCCATTCGTGTGACTGACTCATTAGACGTCTTGAGTCGATTGTATGTCAAAGAGCTTGTACGCTTACATGGAGTTCCAGTATCTATTGTTTCTTATAGAGACCGTAGATTCACTTCTCATTTTTTGCAGAGCTTGCAACATGCTCTAGTTTCTTAGTTATGTTTTAGTATTGCTTTTCACCCTAAGACGGATGGCCAATCTGAGAGGACTATTCAGATATTGGAAGATATGCTTAGAGCTTGTGTCATGGATCTTAAAGGTAGTTGGGAAGATCATTTACACTTTTCGAGTTTGCTTATAACAACAACTTTCAGTCTAACATTGGGATGGCGCCTTACGAGGCATTGTATGGTAGGCCTTGTCGATCACCATTATGTTCGGCTGAAGTTGGAGACACTCCTATTCTTGGACCTGAGCTTGTTATGGAGACAGCCAAGAAGATTAAGCTCATTAGACAAAGGCTTCTTACAGCACAGAGTCGTCAAAAGAGTTATGCTTATCAAAGGCGCACCTTTGCATTTTGAGGATGGTGATCACATGTTTTTGAAGGTGATGCCTAGGATAGGTTTGATTCAGTTTGGGAAGAAAGGGAAGCTATCACCCCGTTTCATTGTTCCGTTCGAGATTTTGGAGAGAGTTCGTGATGTCGCTTATCGTTTGGCATTGCCACCTCAGCTTTCAGGCGTTCATAGTGTATTTCATGTTTCTATGTAGAGGAAATACGAGCCTAACCCATCTCACGTCTTGCAATTGGAGGATTTAGACGCATCTGATGACGTGGAATTTGAGGAAAAACCCATTCGAGTTCTAGATCACCAAGAGAAGATTCTACGAGGACGAGCAATACCTTCAGTGAAAGTCTTATGGAGTCGTGGTGGTGTCGAGGAGATGAATTGGGAACGTGAATCACTAATACAAGAAATTATCCAGAGTTATTTACCCATGAAGGTACGTCTTAAATTTTGAGGACAAAATTTCCTTTAAGGGGGTAGGGATGTAGTATCTCTGTTTTCTTGAAACATAGTTGTAAGCTCAAAGCAGTTTCAATGTTTCAAATACTTGAAATAGCTAGTCTATTTCAAGGCCTTGAAACAGCTTTCAAATCCTTGAAACTGACTGAGACTTAAGCATGATCTTAGGGGGAGTTTCTTTTTCTGTTTGAACTCCTAAACCCATGTGCTTTATCTATTAGTACTTGATTATGAAAGAAAATGTATTTTGACATGTTAAACACCTTCTAATCTATCTGTTTGAGGTTTTGCAGGGAATCTGTAGTTCCTATTCTGCAGGATTTACTTCCTAACATGAGTTTTGCAGGAAAGGAATTTCTGGGTTGATTTGATTCTGCAATCAATATATTGATCCTAAAACCTTCTCAAAATTTTTATGGAGATGATCAGATCAGTATCCCTGTAGATACTGAGCAACTATCCGTTGGAAGAAGACTGTTAGAGAAGTCAAAGTTGTTGCCTACAAAATAGGAAAGTTTGTTGCTGAAAATCTTGAAGATTTGCAGATCAAATGAGCTGTATATAAGGAGCTCAGTATGAATCATTTCATACAAAAACTAAATGGGAAAAAATATAGAGACACTCTCAAACATATTCAAGGATTGTCAAGCATCAAAGAAGCAGATCAAAATCTCAATCCAACTCTCACAAGAACACTGCACTCTCACAGCAGTTTCATCACTTGTGTTCTTCTGTTCTGAAATTTATTTGTATATATATATTACTCTTTTTTACATTCTCAATGATTGTTCAAGGTGAACAATAGATAATTCTTAGTTAATCAGATAGCTAGAGCAGGTACAAGATAGGTTAGTGAGAACCACAAGGTGCAACCGAGTTAGGTATCTCTCTGTGCTTGAGATCTAGGGCTTAGTTGTTGATTAATAAGAATTGAGTTGAAAATCTTACAGGGAGAAGATACCTGAGGTAGAGAAAGGGTCGAAGTGGATTGAACTCTATATATCTTGTGTCTCTTGCATTTACTTTACAGTTTCATACGTAGTTTATTTGCAGCATTTAAAAAGTTTCATTTCAAGGGAATGAAACTCATTTCAAGGCCTTGAAATAGGCTTATTCTCTTTTTACTAAACTGTTTCCATTCCAAGGGCTTGAAACTCATTTCAAGGCCTTCAATCTCTTTACAAATCTTCTGAAGCCACTACTCTTGCAAAGTTTAGTAAAAGACTGCATACTCTATTCAACCCCCCCCCCCTTCTAGAGTATTGATGCTTCATTTCACCTATTGTACCCCCCTTCATTAGCTATATTCGAAATCCTTATCGTCATTGTTTACTACGCAAGATGATGTTAATCAAGACTCCATTGGGAAGGTAGGTTTAAGGTTCGCCTAATTTCATTAAGTTGGTAGAGAATATTTTTGATTAAATAAAGCAACCTACTGATAGTATTATCTATGTGGTAATGGTAGAAAATGCTTCCAGTTTTTAGTAGAAACACCAAAATGAGAACATGGGATACCCGTGGGAAATCACAAACATTGTTGCTCCTTGTTTCACGTTATCACATAAATAATTTGATGATTTAGTTCGTAAAAGTTAACAGGAGTTAGCTAGTTTGGATAATAGAAGGTTCATAGTATCTATGGAGTGGCAGCCTCCTAATATGTATGGATTTCTCCACATGGCTTGAATTATCTTCTCTTCAGCTAATCTTAAATAATTTTTATTATTTTTATGAAAATCATTTTTGTTAAAACTCTTACTAATTTCAATACAAATCACGAGAAATTTGTATTTTGGTGAAAAAGAAAATAAATTGACTCAAGTAAAAATAATTGGATTTTGAATATTCATAGTTTTTGGTATAGAAGGGTTTCTTTGCAAATAACTTGTTAAAAAAATGTTTTTTCTCAGAGTTTGGTACTTATTTTGTAAAGTAGTAGTGGTTTTGGAGAAGAATGAAAGAAGTTGTGTTTAGACATTTATGGGACGACAATTAACTAATTGAGATTGTTGTTGGGTTAGCTTGATTATACAACTGGTAAATTTAGGTTCCATAAAATTAACTAGTTGGTATAATGGGTTATTGGAAAATGAAAAGCTTCCATGAGACATCCATGAAGAAAAATATATGTATATATGTAAATAATTCGAAGTAACATTAATTAGTTCTTGTGTAAATTCAAAACGAACAATTGACTGTTTAGTAGATGAGAAAATTGGACAAGTAAGTGTGTCAAACAATTAAAGAAGTCCACAGTTTTGATTTGTCTAGCTGGTTGAGGTTTGTGGGTAAGATTGAAACTCCTTGGTGGCTAGGAAATAAATGAAGGGGATAAACTTCACATGATCTTTGTACGTGTAAGATGGAGAAGAAACTGTGGCATGGGTTTCATGTGGGGTGGCTTTGGTGTCACCATGTGATTGCCCTAGGTACTCTAGGGCCACGTATGGAAATTTGGGTTTCTTACGTGCATGGGAAGCTTAGGAGCTAATAAATCCCATGAATGTTTGATCATGCGGTACCCGCTACCCCCCCTCTAGCGACATGTGTTGGACTCGGGCGAGTCAGCTGCCCGGGGAGCTGACACGTGTCCTCCTGCACGTAGCAACGTTACTCGTCGGTTTCCCGTATAAATACGACCCGACGTTATTGTTAATTTTCATTCAAGATTCCAGTCAAACACTAGAGAGAGTTAGAGAGTTTAGCGAAGGGTATTCCCTGGTTATTATTCAGAGGTTCTGGAGGTTGTATAATATTTATATTAGCAGCTTCGTCGGACCGAGGTAGGGAATCTTAACGTTATGGCCCTAAACGTATTGCGAGGCCTGTTTATATGCTAGTCGTTTCTGCTTAGATATATTCATTGTAATAATCGAATTGGTATTACTATGTCGATGTTATGCCTGATTATTGTAAAATTGTAAACTGATACATGATTCATGTGGAGGTGCTGTCAAAATTGTTATTTGAGTATTTGAATCATATAGAGATGCTGCTGAACTGAATATTCAAATATATTCTTGATATCCGTGACTATGCAGAATACATGCTATCAATTTTGTTGATTTTTTATATGTTGTTAGCATAATGATATTGTCAATAGTACTGTTCATACACGATTTGCACGTGAAATTAGTAACAAAAGTGGAAAGATAAATGGACGGGGTTAGCAAGAGGGATTGCACATCCCTTGGGTGAAAGACCCTGAACGCACCCGAGGCCTGGTGTGAAAAGCACTGCCAGCTTGATGGCAGGTGGGGCACTCCGCTCCCATTTGAGAGTACGTATACGGAGGGCGGCTGACTCACTCCGGGCTGCGACTGCGCATGTGAGCACCCGATGTTCCATGAAGATAATAAAACGATGAAAGATTTGCATATGCATGAATTGACATACATGTCTATAATGAACTGCGATAGCATGCCGATGTGATACGTGTGCCATGAAACAATACTGCTTGGACTGTTGCCTTGATGTTCTCTACTGAGCTTGCATTAAGCTCACCCTAATGTTTTACAAGTACAAGTTATAGTGGTGGTGATGGTTCGGTCCCTGAGTTGTTTTAGCTGTTTAGAGTGCTAGCTTATCTATAGCTTTTGAAACGAGTCTCAACTCGTTTTGTTTGTTATATAGTTGGGTTGGGAACCGTTAGTAGCTCTCACTCTCTGTAACATATTTCAGTTTGTTTAATAAAGTTTTAAGTTGTTCAGTTCACCACTTGTTCGATTATTTCCTTTAATTTCACCCCAGTTTTCGGGCGTGACATACTTGGCTAGAGTTCTTGAAAGCTCAGCATACCCTGGTAAATTTGAAGGAGACAATCCAAGGAGCTGGTTTTCTGGTAATACCCGTGTTAATTGTTTTTTTTTTATACTCCACTATCTGATTGCCTATAAATTCTATCCAAATTTCTATGAAATTTATATTTGTCTGTACATATGGTGCACTTGGAGAAATTTGTTTCAAAGCCCCACAATCATCCAAAGGATTGCCACGATGTTAATGAAAGTTCGAGATTGATGTTTTGGGACTCTAACAACCTGAACTCAAGATGGAAATCTGAACAAAAATATAGAAAACAGTAAGATCTGTTTTCTTATAATATTTTTCTATTTTCTTTATATTTCAATCCACGATAGTTTATTTTGTCCATGTGTTTGAACAATGCAGCTGGAGTTGCTTCCACTGTCCCAAAGCACATATCAAGTGAAACCTAATTTTGGTACAAGAAATCAATTGGATGAGTTGATGATGATGGTGAATGCACAAACATATACCGTAGAGAGCGTATTCAACATAGTATGGGTAAAGGTCAAGACATGAAGAAGAGGAAAGTTCTGAAGAGAAGGAAGAACAAAAAGAATCATAGGGAAACATAGAGGAGGAGGAGGAACAAGAAAAATCCGAGGGAAATGCTGAAATTCAGAAAAAAGAGCAACATCTGCAAGGTCAAAGTGCAACGGAAACAACAAGTCCATTGAAAGAAGCAGATGTTTCAGGAAAACATTCTTCAACGGTTTGCAACCCTTCTCATACATTTCTATCTATATGTTTAATTATTGTACAAGTTTCTTATATATTATATCATGTTTGGTTATGCGACTGTAGGCATCATCCAACAAGCCTCCACCCAAGTCTCCAATTTAAGTATCTTCAACCCCCCATCATACCTTATCATGCATCACCCAATGTGGCAGCTCCCCCCCCCCCCCCCCCGTCAGGCCTGCTTATGGATCACTGAAGGTAGAAGCTACTCCCGTGGAAAAAACACAGTCAGTCCAATAAACAGAGGGGTAGGGAGAGGGAGAGGCAGAGAGAATGTCAAGTGGCCAAAGAGAACCGCACAAAGGTAAGGATGCATGGTCAGTTTGATATTATGCTTCCAAGAATGTCGGAAGTCGATGACTGCTTATTGCATTTCTACATGAGCTGTGAGGCTATTCCAGGCATGTCACCTAAGAAAGAACTGAGGACCCCATTTAAAGAGTATGTATCTTTTCTACTTTCTCACTGATCAAACTATCAAACTTATTGTCTACAAATTTTATCTGTGAAACAACAGTGCCTCCCTTGTTGATATATGGAGTGGCTACTATAGCAAGGGATTATTCATGGCAGCTGGAGGCTCCTTGGTTCTTGGGAGATACGGTAAATTAGTTTCATTTGTTCTTAGTTCACAATCTATGTTTTGTTTTTGCACTAAAATGTTTGCATAGATTCTACACGGTTTAAATTTTTAGTCGTCTGGTTATCTAAACTGTTAGCATATGAACGGCTCCATGTCCAACATCCTCTACCTCACGGACAAATGTAGGAATGATGAGAAGAGTAAAACTTGGTTCCTTCCATGCTTGTACGTTGTGAGTAAATAAAACATGGGACTCATTGCACTTACTTTGCTCGTTGGTTGAAATTCTATGTTTCTCATTTATTTAGTGTCATTTTACTACGAAACCATTGGGTCAAAAAATAACAAATTCTCAGATAAGTGAAATATTCTGGGGAGATGATAACTCTGAATAAGAGTTAATTTTCTTATACGAGTCTTTATCGTATTGCGTGCATTCCGAGTAAAATAAGTTACTTTTACACTGAGCTTGTAGAGAATTTGAGTATGTTTAGCTTTGAGAGAATAGTTGATGATTCAGGCGTTTCTCGCATTATTTACGCACATTTTATCATGTTTGATCGCACGAGCTGTTTTGCGTTATTTTGATAGGAAACGTAGCGCCGGAGATCAAGTGGAAAGGACGAACGAGTTTCAGAAAATGCGTGAAGCTTTGGGGAGGAAGAAATTGACAAGAAAAAGCAAGAAGAATTGAAGAGGGAAGCTAAGTGTAGTTTTGACAAGTTTAATTAACTACACTTAGGCCCCATAGAGAAGAGAAGCTCAAATACTTTGTAAAATTCAGAGGAAAAATTTCCAAACCCATTTTTTTGCACGATCAGAGCATCAGATCGCACGACCAAAGTCTGATCGCACAACCTGAGAGGCCTGATTGTGCGATCACCTGTAGCAGAAACATGGGACAAGAAAAACGCCAGTAGATCGAGTGATCTGACAGCCCTGATCGTGTGCGATCTGCTGAAGTACTGGGCACAATTTGGTTCCTCTGAACGCCGTCGTTTTGGGGTTTACTTCCTAACCATACTTGGTGATTAATTAATACACATTGATTATCACTTGGAGGCATTCATTTATCATTCACGGGAGAAAAAATAAGAAGAGCAAGGACACAAAGAGGAGAGCTACGGATTCAAGAACAAGACTTCACCACTAAAGCTTCTCTATATGATTTCTCTTATTCCCTCTCTTTATTAGTAATTATGGATAAATTTATGCTTATTGTGTTAGATACGATGAGTAGCTAAACACCATAGCTAGGCATCTCACACGAGATTCGAGGGTTTATATAGACGATGAGATTTTCTGGATTTTAATCTTTGTGACATGTTTTATGATTTCTTCTATCGAATGATTGTTAGTTTATTGATATCGTCAATGATCTTAGTTTCTTGAAAGGATTAAGGGAATAATTACTAATCATTGAACAAGGGCTCGTTCATAGATGTTAATCATGCCTAATATTTAATTTTTCTCTAATTTAGTTGTTCATATACTGCTTTAAGACTTAGTGGGAATGGAGTAATTAATCGGAACCCCTCTTTAGCTAGCGAATGCGCGACAGTGATTCTAACTAGCTAGGATGAAATATGAACAACAATCTTGAATCACTGAGATCGAAGGAGAAGTGAGTAGGATTGACCAGTGTGGGTAGATTCGGTCTGAATATTGAATTGTTTAGTGAAACAGTGGACCGAGAGAACCCGTTATCATACCACTGAATGACCTTCTAGAATGGATCGGTAAACATAGGTGGACCAACATGACCTTAGGTGAACCGTAACATAGAACGAGATGAGACCGACATGAGATTGTCAGTGTCATTACCCTTCTTTATTAGAACTGTTAACAAGTTACTCAGATAATTCCGAAATCGTCTACAACCCAAGGTGATCTAAGAAATTGTTCCACACCTGATTAAGAATTCTTCTTAATTCATCATTTGATGCTATTACTATCATTGCTCCGCCACTTGTTCAGGGGTGGAAACTCCACAATTTACAATACTTCCTCCGGTTACTTAGTAAATTAAACAAATTTGCTATTTGAAACTTATTACGAGATTTCCCTCGTGGGATTCGACAACCTGAGTACAAAAATACCCATGCTTTATGAAAGTGTGTATAGTAGGGAGAAATGCAGGATCAATAATCTAGAAGGGGGAGAGGGTTGAATAGAGTATGCCAACTTTTGCTAAAACTTGCAAGAGAAGTGGTTTCAAGAGAGTTTGTGAAGAGTAAGTGTAGTTCAAGGCCTTGAATTGAGTTTCAAGCCCTTGGAATAAAAACAGTTTAGTATAAAGAGAATAAGCCTATTTCAACGACTTGAAATTAGTTTCAAACCCTTGATATGAAACTGTTTGAATGCTGCAAATAAACTAAGTATGAAACTGTAAAGTAAATGGAAGAGAAACAAGATACATAGAGTTCAGTCCACTTGGACCTACGTCTCTACCTCAGGGATCTTCTTCCTGTAGGATATTCAACTCAATTCTTATTAATCCACAGCCAAGCCCTAAATCCCAAGCACAGAGAGATGCCTTACTCTGTTACAGCTTGTGGTTCTCACTAACCTATCTAGTACCTGCTCTAGCTATCTGATTAACTAATAATTCTCTATTCTTCACTTGAACAATACTTGAGAATAAGAACTATAAGTATAACAAAATAGATATACAAATGAAGTTCAGAGAAGAAGAACATAGAGTATGAAACAGCTGTGAAAGTGCGGTGTTCTTCTGAGAATTGATTGAGAGGTTGATCTGCTTCTATGTTGATTTGCAATCTTCAGTGTGTCTCTGTTTTTTCCCGTTGAGTTGTCTCTGAATTCTTAAAAATAAGCTCCATTATACAACACACATGATCTGCAGATCTCCCTGCTTTCAGCAACAAACTTTCCTGTTTTGTAGGCAACAACTTTGACTTCTCTAACAGTCTTCTCCAACGGATAGTTGATCAGTATCTTCAGGTATACTGAGCTGATCTTGTTTTTAAATAGGTAGAGAAGCTGTCCTAAGTTTTTGATTGATCACAGGATCAATTCTTCTCAGTATTTCCTTTTCCACAACTCTCAGGTTAGGACATGAATCCTGTAAAATAGGAAACAAAATTTCCCTGCAAAACTGAGTCAAACAGATTGATTAGATGGAGGAAAAACATTTAATAATGCATTGTCTTTCATCATCAAGTGGTAATAGATCAAGCATACGAGATTAGGAGTTCAATCAAGATCAAAAACTCCCCTTGAGAATATGCAGTCGAAGCTCGGTCAGTTTCAAGGATTCGAAAGCTGTTTCAAGGCCTTGAAATAGACTACGTATTTCAAGTTTTTGAAACTTATGAAACTGAGTTGATCTTACAATCTCCCCCTTCATGAAAGACAAAACCTCTGTCTGTTTGATGCTACGTTTCTGCAAAACATACTCATTAGAACGTATCAAAGTATAGCAGTAACACATGATTTTCAAAAGATATCCAACTTATTAAGCAAAAATAGAAAAGTACAAAAATAACAAATAAGTTCAGAAAAACCTAATGACCAAAATACTAGGTCTTCTAAAACAGAAAATAAAAACGCCTAATTTTCTCCCCCTTTTTGACTTTCATCAAAAGGAAAGAGAGGAATGTTGGATCAGTCTTTGGAAAAAAAATTGAAAAGTTGTTTGAAAAGAAGGAACTTTCAAGACTTTGAAGGCGTTTTCAAGGCCTTGAAAATCAGAAGAAAGAGTAGCAAGAATTAAGGGTCAGGTTCTTCATCTCCTTGCTCTTCTTCACCTTCTTCCTCACTGTTCCCATTATCTTCAGTTTCAGCTTGTTCTTCTTGTTAAACTACATCAATTTTCTCAGTTATTGAACTAATTGTCTTGATAACACTATTTAACAAGAAGGTGAGCCCTTCCAAAGCTTTCCTTCCGTTCTTTAGTTTCTTCTTCACATAAACCTTTTTCTTCAGTGCAAAAGAAATTTTGTGATGACCTTTTCTCCCAGCTTTTAAGCTTGACTCTGACTCATTTTCTGGAAGTTCTTTCTCATGTTTTCTCTTCCTGGATACAGAATACACTCCATAGGAATCTGAAGTGGTATCTGAATCCGAGTCCAGAATGTAAATCTCTTTTCCTTTTCTCTTGTCTCCCGTGTCTTCCTTCTTCTTTGTCTTCTTAGGTCTTCCAATCTTGATTCCCTTATGTTTCTCTTGAGTTGCTTCTACTGCCTTCTTCTTCTTGCTTGACACTGGGTCTGATCCTTCTTAGCCTTCTTCTTTGGAGGAGGAGGAGCCATGTCTTCTGCAGTAGGAGTCTGAGAGCTTGAATCTTTACTGATGGTTTGAACTTCTTCCACAGTGGGCTTTCTTTTCTTCTATGCACCAGCCTTTGTCCACCAGCCATTTTTATTCTATCAGAGGCTCTTCTTGTGCTCATTAGGGTTTGAGAGAAGAGTAGATAGGTAGGATAGATATGGAAGAGAGTAAGAGAGCGGAAGATAAATAGTGAAGAGTTTGAGTTTGAAAAGGTAACTAAATCATTTTTATGATCTCAGAAGACTTTAAGTGAACAGAAAAGATTCAAAATATTTGGCTGAAACGAAATTTTGAAAAAAAAGGGGCAATACTGAGCAAATATCTACAAAGATAGCACACAATATGAAAGATCCAGATTTATTGACTAACAGTTATACAGACTGATTTTCAAGGCTTTGGAAAGAATTTCAAGGCCTTGAAAATCTGTTTTACTGAAACACATATACTCAAAGCTTTGAAGAGATTTTCAAGGCTTTGAAAATCAGTGCAAAACTTTGAACCACATAATAACTTACCTGACTTACCTGATACTCCCCCTAAACCAATGCATCTTTGTTTAGCGTGCCTAACTCTAATCTTAGAGTTGAGAACCTTTCATCTGGCAAATGTTTTGTGAAGATATCTGCCAGTTGCATGTTAGTAGTCACAAATTCAAGAACAATATCACCTTTTCCAGCATGATCTCTGACGAAGTGATGTCTATCATCAATGTGCTTTGTTCTTGAATGCTGAACTGTATTCTTTGTAATTGAAATTTCACTTGTATTGTCACACTTGATAGGTATATCTTTAAAATAAAATCCAAGATATCTCATTTGTTGTGCTATCCAAAATACTTGTGAACAGCAAGCTCCAGAAGCTATGTATTCAGCTTCTGCAGTTGACAATGCAACATAATTTTTCTTCTTTGAATGCCAGCTGATCAAGGATGATCTAAGAAATTGACAGCATCCTAATGTACTCTTTCTATCAACTTTATATCCAGCAAAATAAGCATCTGAATAGCCACTCAAAGAGAATTTAGATTGTTTAGGATACCAAAGCCCTATGTCTTTGGTACCATTGAGATATTTGAATATTCTCTTAACAGCAGTCAAGTGTGATTCTTTAGGATCAGCTTGAAATCTAGCACACATGCATACACTAAACATAATATCTGGTCTACTGGCTGTGAGATATAGTAATGATCCAATCATACCTCTATAATCCTTCACATTCACCCTCTTACCAGATTCATTTGTGTCTAAGGATAATATAGAATTCATGGGGGTCTTGATTTCTTTGGACTGAGAAATATTTTATTTGCTCAGCAAGTCTCTTGTGTACTTGCTTTGATGTAGGAATATGCCCTTTCTCATTTGATGTATTTGAAGTCCAAGAAAGAATTGTAATTCTCCCATCAAGCTCATTTCAAATTCCCTGCTCATAAGACTTGAGAATTCCGTGCACAAGAGATCATTAGTAGCTCCGAACAATATATCATCAACATAAATCTGAACTACAAGCATATCTTTCTTATGAGTCTTAATGAAAAGAGTTTTATCTACCTAACCTCTTTTGAAATCATTTTCAACTAGGAATTTTGACAACCTTTCATACCAAGCTCTTGGAGCTTGTTTTAAGCCATAAAAAGCTTTGTCAAGTTTGTAAACATAATTTGGAAACTTGTCATTTTCAAAACCAGGAGGCTGAGCAACATAAACTTCTTCTTGCAAGTATCCATTTAATAAAGCACACTTCACATCCATTTGAAAGAGTTTCATGTTCATGTGATATACAAATGCAAGTAAAATTCTAATTGCTTCTAACCTGGCAACAGGGGAAATAGTTTCTTCATAGTCAATACGTTCTTCTTGATTGTAGCCTTGAGCTACTAATCTAGCTTTGTTCCTGATTACCTTTTCATTTTCATCTAGCTTATTTCTGAATACCCATCTGGTGCCAATGACAGACTGATTTCTTGGTGGAGGAACTAGATTCCAAACCTTGTTCCTTTCAAACTCATTGAATTCACTTTGCATTGCTATGATCCAGTCTGCTTCTTGTAAAGCTTCCTTCACAGTTTTGGATTCTACAAGAGAAAAAAAAAGCATTGAAAGCACAAAGATTTTTCAACTGTGATCTAGTTTGTGTACCATTGGTTAGACCATAAATGATATTGTCAACGGGATGAGATGAGAGATATTTAAATCTCTTTATAAGTGACCTGGGTTCAGGTTATCCAAGTTTTTTTTCCAGTTCTCTGAGAGCTTGAAGCAACAGCTTGATCTGCAGCTTTCTCTTTAGGTTCTGTTTCAAGGCCTTGAAAATTCATTCTTTGATTTTGTTAGGTATCCTTGGAACCTTTTGAGAGTTCTTCTTCAGTATCTGAATCATGCTTGTTCAGATTAAAATCTCCAAAACCATCACTCAAAGAACCATCATAGCTTTCATCAGATACAACATGAATACTTTCTTCTACAAGCCTGGTTCTTTTATTGTAAACTCTATAGATTTTGCTTGTTTGAGAATATCCAAGGAAAATACCTTCATCACTTCTTGGATAAAACTTACCAAGATTGTCCTTACCATTATTGTGAATAAAATATGTGCAGCCAAAAAGCTTGAAGTAAGACATGTTTGCTTTTCTTCCCTTGAATAGTTCATATGGAGTCTTCTTCAGAATAGGTATGATCAAGCACCTGTTCAAAATATAGTTTGCTGTATTCACAGCTTTTTCCCAATAATATTTTGGCAACTTGTTCTCCAGCAACATTGTTCTTGACATGTCTTCAAGAGTCCTGTTCTTTCTTTAAACAACTCCAGTTTTTTGAGGAGTTCTAGGAGTAAAAATTGTGAGAGATACCATGCTTGGAGCAGAGAATATTTAATTCTAATTGATCAAACTCTCTACCATGATCACTTATAATTGAAACAATAGGTAGGTTTTTAAATGTTTTAATTTCTCTACAAAGCTTTGTAAATTCAAAGAGAGCTTCAGATTTAACTTTAAGAAACATAACCAAAGTATATCTAGAGAAATCATCTACAATAACAAGCATTTACTTCTTACCCTGTGAAGTAGGAGTCCTCATATGACCACAGAGATCCATATGCAGTAACTCAATAAGTCTAGTAGTACTTACAAAATTATTTGGTTTGAAAGAGCTTCTGGTTTGCTTGCCTTGGGCACGTGCCTTGCATACTTCTTCATCTTTGAACTTGATGGAAGGTAGACATCTTTCCAAGTTCTTTGAAACCAATTTGTTCAATGTATGCAGACTAATGTGTCCCAACTTCCTGTGCCAAAGCTTTGAATCTTCTTTCAAGGCCTTGAGACACTTCAAGCTATTTCCTGCAAATTTGTTAGTTTGAAAAGTCTAGACATTGTTTGACCTAGAGGCAGTGAGGATGCAATTGCCTGATTTCTCATTTTGCACCACACATTTCTCTTTGTCAAAGATAACCTTATTACCATTATCACAAAGCTGAGATACACTAATCAAGTTAAATTTCAAACCATCAACTAGATACATCAGATGCTTGAAGTGTTGCATTTCCCTTTATCACAAAGCTGAGATACACTAAGCAAGTTAAATTTCAAACCACTAATTTTACGAATACAAAGAATGTTGCATTTCCCTTTTTCACCAAGTGTAATTGATCCTTCAAATTGCTCTCTTCAATTGTGAGAATAAAGATCTCTTTCCACTCATGTGTCTTGAGCAACCACTGTCCATAAACCATTTATGTTCTTTGATCTTGGTGACAACCTGAAAACACCAATCACTGCCTTACCCAGCTGTTAGACCAAGTTTGGAATTTGGATTCATATTCAGGATAAACCATATTGGGTGGTCTGACCCCTTTAGGAAACTAAATTTGTCTAACATGTCCTTTGAGTTGAAAGGGGAATGAGTTCCTCATTATGTGAGGGTTTCTTCTTCTGAAAGGACAAGTCATCTTAACATGACCAACTTTGCTGCAGTAATGGCACTTAGGAGAAGTTTTGTTTTCAGCTTTAACAAATCTGGTATTGTTCTTTCTTGGAAAATTTGGATTGTATCCAATATCAGTTTTGTGAATAGACTTTGAACTTCCTCCAAGAATCAAGTTCAAATTGTGTTCTGAGCCAGCAAGCTTGGTATTGATTGAATCAGATTCCTGAAGTTTCTCAGATAGAGTAGTCTTTTGTTTATCTAATTCATCAACTTGATGTCTCAGATTAACAATGCTATCACTCAGAGATGAGTTATCAGTGAATACTTCCTTGACTTGTGTTTTCAAGGCTTTGAAACTGATTTTCAAGGCCTTGAAATCATTATCAGTTTTCTTCTGAGATATTTCAAGGTTCTGATTCAAGCAAACAAGCTGTAAATTCTCTTTTGCTTGATCATGAACTTTTTCTTTCAAAACTCTAATTTCTTTCAGATAGTTCTCTTCATTTAAAAGCATTGTTCTAAGATGACTTATGTGGGTTTTGAAATCAAACAATTTACCATTACCTCAATGTTCTTTTCAGAACTATCATCCTGCTTGGCCATAAAACATAGGTTTGCATGTTCTTCTTCTGATTCAGAGTCACTTGAAGTTTCTGAATCACTCCATGAAGCAATCATAGCTTTCTTTCTTCTTTCATGATCTTTCTTCTGAAAATTCTTGCTCTTCTTGTGTGGACAGTCTCTGATCAAGTGTCCTGCATCACCACTCTCAAAGAAATTCATGACTTAGGCTTATGTGATGAATATTTACCTTTGTGGTCCTTGTTACTGGAAGATCTATATCTTTCTCTGTTAGAGTCTTTGTTTCCAAAGTTCTTCTTCATTTTGAGAATCCTGGTCAGGGCTTTGGAAATCAAAGCAAATGGATCTTCATCATCATCTTCAGTTTCAAGGATTTGAGATGACTCATTTTCTTTTGCCTTGAGAGCTAGTTTCTTTACATATGAGCTTCACTCATGGTTATTTAATGTGTAAGAATCTTTCCTTGCAGATCATCAAGTTGAAGTGATGAAAGATCTTGTGCTTCTTCTATAGAAGTGATCTTTGGTTCCCATTTTTCCTTTGGTAGACTTCTCAGAATCATTCTAACCTTTTCTAGATCGGAAATGTGTTTTCCCAAAGAATCAAAGTTTTTGACAATGTCAGTGAACCTTTTGAACATGTCACTGATTGATTCATCTGCATTCATCTTGAATAACTCATACTGCCTGAGATAGATGTTGATCTTGGTTTGCTTGACTTGACTAGTTCCTTCAAATGTCACTACAAGCAGATCTCCTAGGCAGTCTTACAGCCTGAAATCATGTTGAATTCATCTGTACTCAAAGCACAATACAAAAGATTAATAACTTTGAAATTTTTAGAGAATTGTTCTAATTCAGAGGTAGAGAGAGTCTTAAGATTTAGGAGTTCTAATCCCATCTTTCTCTGTGTAGAAAGTGTGAGGACCACTCTAATGATAGCCCATAGTTCTATTTCTTGATCAATGACGAACATTTTCATCAAAGCTTTCCAGTGAACAAAATTATCTCCATAGAAGAAAGGAGGTCTGTTAGCAGCTCTTCCCTGTGAGAAACCACCATCACCTGCTATACTCATGATCACAAGATGGTTAAATCTATGCATTGATACAAGCTCTAATACCAATTGAAAGTATGTACAATAGGTAGAAACGCAGAATCAATACTGTAGAAGGGGGTTGAATAGAGTAAGCCAACTTTTGCTAAAACTTGCAAGAGAAGTGGTTTCAAGAGAGTTTGTGAAGAGTAAGTGTAGTTCAATGCCTTGAATTGAGTTTCAAGACCTTGGAATAACAACATTTTAGTATAAAGAGAATAAGTCTATTTCAAGGCCTTGAAATGAGTTTCAAGCCCTTAAAATGAAACTGTTTGAATGCTGCAAATAAAATAAGTATGCAATTGTAAAGTAAATGCAAAAGACACAAGATACATAGAGTTCAGTCCACTTGGACCTACGTATCTAAATCAGGGATCTGATCCCTGTAGGATTTTCAACTCAATTCTTATTAATCCACAGCCAAGCCCTAGATCTCAAGCACGGAGAGATGCCTTACTCTGTTACAGCTTGTGGTTCTCACTAACCTATCTAGTACATGCTCTAGCTATCTGATTAACTAAGAATTATCTATTGTTAACTTGAACAATCCTTGAGAATAAGAACTAGAAGTATAAAAGAATAGATATACAAATGAAGTTCAGAGAAGAAGAACACAGAGTATGAAACAGTTGTAAAAGTGCAGTGTTCTTCTGATAATGGATTGAGAGGTTGATCTTCTTCTATGTTGCTTTGAAAAGTGTGTCTCTGTTTTTTTCTCGTTGAGTTGTCTCTGAATGCTTCAAATTAAGCTCCATTTATACAGCACACATGATCTGCAGATCTCCTTGATTTCAGCAACAAACTTTCCTGTTTTGTAGGCAACAACTTTGACTTCTCTAACAGTTTTCTCCAACGGATAGTTGATCAGTATCTTCAGGGAGCTGATCTTGTTTTTAAATATATAAAGAAGTTGTCATAAGTTTTTGATTGATCACAGGATTAGTTCTTCTCAGTATTTCCTTTTCTGCAAAACTCATGTTAGGACATGAATCCTGTAAAATAGGAAACAAAATTTCCTTGCAAAATTGATTCAAACAGATTGATTAGATGGAGTAAAAGCATGTAATAATTCCTTGTCTTTCATCATCAAGTAGTAATTGATCGAGCATAGGAGATTAGGAGTTCAATCAAGATCAAAAACTCCCCCTGAGAATATGAAGTTGAAGCTCAGTCAATTTCAAGGCCTTAAAATAGACTAGCTATTTCAAGTCTTTGAAACTTATGAAACCTGAGTTGATCTTACACTTTATTATGCGACTAAGCACTTGCGTTTACGCGTTAGTATGCCGGGGTCAAGTTTTGGCATCGTTGTCGGGGACAACGATTAACAATTTTATGTTAGTGATTAGTTTAGTTTGTTTTTTATTTTCTATTTTATTTGATACTTTGATTTCTCATTTATTTATGATTTTTACTTTTCAGGTACCTAGTGCATGCATAGGATCTCAAATAACTTTGTGCCCCTACCTGAATATTGGGAAAGTTTGTTCATAAATCCGGGGAGGAATCTGGGATAGAGCACCATGGGTGAGCAGTTGACCAACACAGCTTAATGAGCGCTTGACTGAACTGACCGCGCGCGTTAATGAATAGACCTACCAGATGACTTACAACAAGTTAGGCCAAGCAGTAGTTTATAATTTTCGGTCGTACACACATGGACACAATCCGACAATTGTAGTGATAGAGGTTCAGGCCGAGCACTTCGACCTCAAGATTGCGACCATTTCAGGAGTACATAAACCACTTTTAGTTTATGAGAAATAGGACGAAGGCCCCCAATGACTTTATTAAGAAGTTCAACGCCCACATCAAGTTGGGATCACCATTATTTTAACTAATTTTTCAAAGCATATGTATCAGGACAAGAAGACAGTTACAGGAGTGGAACAGCATGATTTTTATGCAGCATTGACCCAGATTGCGAATGAAGACATCAGCTATGTGTAGGCACAAGGGCAGCGTCAGAACAGGAACCAATGGAATTACAGGCCTGGCACCAGAGATCATCCAGGCTTCGCGTATGGGGATTAGTCATGGGCTACTTATGCAACTAAATTTCAGCACAGGCCACCCGCGCCAGTCACGCATGATCCACCAACTAGTGTTGTGCCAAATGCTGAGATGTTTGATCTTAGGTATATGATGATGCAAATGGGCAAAAATGTGAACTCGTTCACTTCTCTGGTGGACACATTGACAGCTGATATGCATATAAAAAAACCTAAATTTGGAACTTGGAAGTGTAGGTTGGTCAGACTACGACACATCTTTCTGGTAGAGCACCTTTATCAGCTGATATAGAGAACGTGTGTCAGGTGAACGTCATTACTACTCGTAGTGGAATTGCACTGACTGATCCAACCAACCCGAGCCATGCCAGAGTTTTAGCGTCAAAGGCTAAGGATCATGAGGTCTTTGATTTTGCGAAGACACCTGTCATAGTCCCCCAATAAAAGGGTTGACTCAACTAGCTAATGATATTCTTCATGTGGTAACTTGACTGATTTCTTCTTCCCCAATGATCTTATTTTCCCATTGCGTAGCCGAATGAAGAAAGACAAATCTGAGGAGTATAGGCAGTTTGTATCTATCTTCTCCAACTTTGCATATCAATATGCCTCTGGTTGAGGCAGTCAAGATGATGCCTAAATATGCTAAATTTATGAAGGATGCAGTATTGGGGAACAAATTTGTTGATATTTTTCAGAAGGTTGATTTGACTAAGCATGTTATCTCATGTGTCTTGTATGGGTTACCTTAGAAATAGAAGGATACATGCAACTTTTTTATTGAAGCGACTTTAGGTGGAGCCTACAACGTACATGCCCTTTGTGATTCGGGGGCGAGTGTGAATTTGATGCCTTTGTCGGTATTTCAGAAGTTAGGGGGATCCGCGGCCTACATGGATCGATCTGAAATTTGTAGATAAGTTGTCAAAGCGCGCCTATGGGGTGGTGGAGGATATATTGGTGAATGTTGGGAATTCCAATATCCCATCCAACTTTGTGATCTTGCGATGCATGTGGGAGACATTCCGATTATTCAGGGTAGGCCTTTTTAGGATACCGGTCGGACACTTATAGATGTTGAGAATGGGAAGTTGATCATAAGGATGAACGATGCATGGGAGACCTTCCCGATTTTCAGTACGACATCCCAACAGTCTAAGGGGCCTATTCCAGCAGTTCCACATGCCGTGCATTCAGTGTGCGGGATTCTAGAGCTGACTTGTGAGGATCCACCCGATCCTAAGGGCTAGGTTCATAGAGTTGTGTTGATGATCCAACAGAGGAAGCTATAGGATGAGGCATGTCGTGTTAAGCCACCATTCTAGGTGGAAGAGGTTAAATGGTCAGGTTTTCAACCTTAAGTTACAAGCATTGATTGGGAGACAACCCAATGTAGATTAGGATACTATTTATTTTTGTTTTATTTTAAAGTTCTCTATGTACTAATTTTGAGGGGTGAGAGAGAGTGGACTAATATTTCCAATGAATGTGCAGGAACACGGTTATAGAACGCCGCTCCGGATTCCCTTCTTCATGTGTGTGCTAGGATTGCACAGAACCTGGAAAAAATAGCCTCACAAAAATTATACAGAGAAGAAACAGAGAATTGCTCGAGGTCGGGAGAAATTATAATATTTTTAGTGCCACACGCAGGGAAGATACTATTCATGTCTTAGGCGTGCTTCAGAATCCGAATGCGAGGATTGCAGAAAATTGGCAACAGTCTACTGGACCCTTCTTCTTGCAGTTTTGCGCACACGATGCTGATGTAGGTCCGGACACCCATGTACCACTCATTATCTCTCTGTATCTACTATCTACATTATATCGGAGTAAATCCACTGTCAACTCATTAAGTGCGTAGTTTTTTTAGGAAAATGAAAAATGTAAGTGTGTGTGTGTGTGGGGGGGGGGGGTTGTGTATACTTTCTAGCCTTGTCCTGTCTTGCATAGCCTTCTTATCATGTAGTTTGTGTTGTATTGTTAGTATTTGTGAGTCTGATATGTTTTAAATAATATTGTCGTATTCTGTCAGAGTATTTAATTTTTTTCATTGTTTACACTTTTAATTATTGAGTACCCCCCCCCCCCCACCCAATGTCTTTTGTGGTTAGTCGAGTTCGCCGAGCATATAGAGTTTAGAGAAAAATGAAAAAAAAAATGTAAAATTTAAAATCCTAAAATTTTGAGAATAAGGGCATCCGAAGACCTTGAAACCGAAGAGAGTTGAGTGAAAGATTTTCTAAGAATAGGAAGCGCCCTTGTAGATAAATTTAATTCTTAGTATTTTACTAACCAGTTCACAAAAGGATGTCTCGGGTATTCAGGGAAAAGTTAAAAGTAGATGTTGGGCATAGATTTAGTTCCTATATTGTGCTAGGAGGATTGAGTTCTAAGGTAGTCGAATAGTCTATTTTTGAGTGGAAACTTGTGGTCTCTTTAAATTTGGAGTGAACCTTAATGTTGAGTTGGTTTAATATGGTACACTGCTTCGGCCTACGCGAAGTTGGGGAGTTGACCCCACCATCTTTTATGGCGGTTTCAAGAGCTAACCAAGAAAGCCCAGGCTTAGTTGCTCTAAATGCATGGTTGAATAAAAGAAATAGAGGGAAAAACAAAATGAATCATAATCTTTTCTTGGATCGATACGATAAAAAATCTAATGTGCATCCGTTCACGCAGAGAAGTGGATTCAATCCAATTAGAGTTATTAAGGAAAATAAAAGTCAAGTCGTATAACATGAATTTCTGCCTCCCCTCACTAGAAAATTAGCATTCAAATGCAATCACGGCTAAGAGAATTAAATGTCAAACCGCTTAGCAACGAAAGACTATCGTAGTAACTTAGGATGACCCTTTGAATTGTAGGACGTGCCCATATCTTGGTTTGTTTATGGTGATTGTTTGGGGCCGCCTTAGTGGACTTGTGCGTAAAATCATTCTATCTCATTTTCTGCTGCGGTTGGTGAATTTCGAAAGCAAACTTGTGAAAGCCTAATGATTTCGGTTGAAGATAGTGAGATTGCCCATTCTCTAAAGAAAAAAAAAATACGTGTGTTGTTTAAATTTCTTACATTTTATAGAGCATGTAGATTTGCATGGTAATGTGCGAGTCGTGTGCGTCTTAGGATAGCTAGCAATATGTATGAAATTTGGTGGATTGAAAGATATATGGTGAGGGATTTAATCGAGATTTTGCTCGGGACGCGCAAAAATGGTGTGTGGGGGATTTGATAATCTGAATAAGATTTATATTTCTTAAACGATTCTTTATAGTTTTGTGTGCACTCCAAGTAGAACATGTGAGTTTGACATTGAGATTTTAGAAAATTTTAGTATGTCATGCTTTGAGAGCATAATTGATAATTCGGGCGTTTCTCACATTACTTACGCTTAATTTATCACTTTTGATCGACGTTGTTTTCATGTTTTTTTGACACGAAATGTAGCGCGGGAGATCAAGTGGAAAGGAGGAGCTTTGGAAAATGCACGAAAGCTTTGGAGAAGAAGGAATCAAGAAGAAAAATTAAGAAGAATTGAAGATGGGATCTAACTGTTGATTTGAAAAAATTATTTTAGTACACTTAGGCCCCCAGATAAGGGAAGCTCAAATACTTGGTCCAAACTCGGAGGAAAAAGTGAAACAACTCACTGTTTTGCACGACCTGAGCATTAGACCACACGACCAAAATCAGATCGCACAAACATAGAGGCATGATTGTGCGATCACTTGAAGCAAGAAAATGGGACGAGAAAAACGACAGCAGATCGTACAATCTGCCAGCCCCGATCGTGCGACTTGCTGGAGTACGGGGCGCAATTTGGTTCTTCTAAACGGCATGGTTGTGGGGTTTATCTCCTAACCCTACTTGGTGATTAATTAATATACCTTGATTATAACTTGGAGGCATTCATTAATCATTCACGGGAGAAGAAACAAGAAGAACAAGGAGACGAAAAGGCGAGCTACGGGTTCAAGAACAAGACTTCACCATTGAAGCTTCTCTGTTTGATTTCTCTTCTTCCCTCTTTTTATTATTGATTACAGAGAAACTTATACTTATTGTGTTAGATATGATGAGTAACTAAACACCATAGCTAGGCATCTCACACGAGACCCTAGGGTTTATGTAGACGATTGGATTTTTCAGATTTTAATCTTTGTTTCATGCTTTATGATTTCTTCTATCAAATGATTGTTAGTTTATCGATACTGTTAACGATTTTAGTATATTGAGACGATTAAGAGAAGAAGTAATAATTATGTAACTAGGGTTTTTTCTTAGATGTTAATTATTCTTAATGTTTAATTTCTCTCTAACTCAATTGTTCATATACTGCTTTAGACTTAGTGGAAATGGAGTAAGTAACCGGAACCACTATTTAGCTAGAGAATGTGCAACAGTGATTCTAACTTTCTAGGATGAGTATGAACAACAATCCCGAATCGCCGAGTCCCAAAAGAAGTGAGTATGGGCATATTCTGTAGGAAAATTCAGCTGTTCCGCAAAACAGTGGACCGAAAGGACCAGTTATCATACCAGTAGATGACCTGCTAGAATAGACCGGTAAACGTAGGTGCACCGACAGGAAACTTGGTAAAGCGTAACGTAGAATGACATGGAGATTGTTAGTTCCATTACCTGGCTTAATTAGAATTGAATTATCGTGTTACTAAGATAATCCGAAAATTGTCTACAACCCTAGGTGATCTAAGAGATTGCCTAGTTTTTCAAAAATTGTTTAAGACTTCTTCTTAATTCATCATTTACTGTTAGTACTTTCGTTTCTCAGCCACTTATTTTGGGGGTGGAAACTCCAAAATTACACTACTTCCTCCGGTTCCTTAGTAAATTAAACTGATTTGCTATTTACAACTTATTACGCGATTGTCCTCGTGGGATTTAACAACCTGAGTACGAAAATGGTCACTCTTTATTACGAGACCGTGCGCTTGCGTTTACACGTTAGTACATCTTGGTAAGCAGACTTGGACTTGATGTCAATTGTAAGAAATTTTGTTACATCCTCCTCCAAGCGTCAAAAGCAATTACCATTGTTAACTTGCTTTGTTCTTTTGCACAAATTTATATTCCTTTTCATATCCAGAATTCACATTACCTTCTCATGGTATATCACTTTCTTTAAAAAAAAGTGTACATATTTGATCCATTTTCAGTGTAATTTTACAAACCCGATGTGATTCGTGACAAGCTTGCTCAGATGCACACAAATTTCAACTTGTCCCTGTCAAAATATGATACTTTTTACAGTATCGTATATTGGGATATTGTGTGGACACATCATGACATTCCAAAATAAGTAAAGAAGTAATCTCTACACTCTTATAATCCATTCCATTTCGTTTAAGTTATTATTCACATGATATGTAATGTTTTTTGTTTTTTCAGCTATGATTGTGGAGCATATGTCTGCTTTGACATGGAAAATCTGAGAGAGTTGATCCCCCAACCTGAGATGAATATAAAGATCAATGAAGGTTACCTTACGATATGGATTCCCAATTTAATTGGCCATTCCGTGTAAAACGATCTCAAGGAAGTCCTTTTGGAGGAAATGAACAGCTTCAAAGCTCAGGGAAATAATGAGGAGGAATTAACCAACAAGTGCAGGAAGATACCTACAGTCTATGCAGCTTATTACTTGAGTAGGGTAATCATTCTCATTTGTATTTGGTATTGTGTTTGTTTCGAAAAATTGACTGGCTTCTATTGAATCATTTGGGTGGTGGAGGTTATTGTGGTTGTAACTGAATGTGTAATGGTGAATCTGATTTGAAGATAATAAATTTGTATGCTTTTTTTTAGAGTTTTGACAAGGTTTTATACTTGTTTATAATTTTTATTTGTCTAATTTGCACTTTTATCTCTTATTTTGTCATGTCAGTTTCTCACTCCCAACCACATCCATTGCTTCCTTCCTTGTATTAATCAATCAACTGAGACTTGCATTTTAGTGTTAGAGTATTCAAACATGTCATTATGGACAATTTACTCCCCATTTGTGTCCAACAACCAACCACCTCTTCATTTCTTCTACTTATACACCCGCCCACTCTGGCACAATCAGACATTTACACCTCTCCATCATCTTCTCTTCCTTCAAATATCCTCAGCTTCTCGTTACCAACATGTCATAAATTTTCTTCAACTCCTCCTCCTACCAATTTCGTTGTAACACTGAGTCTCGACCAAGTATTGTAACAGTTGAAGGATACGAGTTATGAGAACAGCAGATCCTCACACAAAGAACCCCGGTGGAGATTTCTTTGGGTGCCCACTACCTAAGGGGTCTCAATGCGGCTACTTCGTACAGGCCGATGGAGAACCTTCATACCTCTGTGAGAAAACAATGCAATGATGGTCCACAATTATTGCAACGGCGTGGCAAATGAAAGATGAAAAATGAAGACATGATAAAGAGACAAAGGATAGCACACAAATGTATCACCGTCCTTGTATTTGTGTTACTTTTCGCAATTCTTGTTCTTTTTTTGGTGAAACTACCGTTGCAAGGTGCGATTGCGTCCATAGCTTATGTATCACAATTTTTGTATTTTTTTTTTTTTTTTTGAGTTTCATTGCTTGCAAATCTTCTTTAATAGCTTAGTTGTTGAGAATTGTTTACGTTTCTATCTAATTCTATTCAGTTTTATCCATTTCGATTATTTTTTCAATTTTTTATTATTTATATCTTCATTTATCTTCATCTTTACAGTTTTATCTATTTCTTTACATTTCTATCCGAGTTTCTGAAGGCAGTCCCCTGCGACCCATTTTTTTGGTCTTTTTATGCTAAACCATAATTACCAGGAAGTAGCTGTTGAGCCGATTTCTTGGGGTGGGACCAAGACGCACGATAGCAGCGGCAATTTAAAGAGGATTTTGAATAGGGGGGGGGGGGGGGTCTGTTGGTAAATGGAATGTGTATTTTTCAAAGTTTTGAGTTTGAGTTTTTGGATACGCTTTTTGCTAGTTTGGAACTGGTTTTAATTTGAAAAATGGTTCGTGGTGCATGTAATTGAGTTCATGGTACATATGGTTGTGGTTGTTGTCGTGGTGATGGCTGTTGGTGGTGATGATGGTGGTGATGTTGGCGGTGATGGCGTTGGTACGACGGTGGAGGTCAATGTGTTCTTAGTGTTCATACTCTTGTGAAAGGACCGCTTTTCCCCTCAATAACAGTTAACTAACGAAACTATGAGTGGCTGCGAGATGGTTATAAATTGGAGGCAATAAGTTGATCATTACCTCAAACAGAAATTGGTTAATAAGAAATTGACCGTTTCTAGAATTCAACTGACAATTAACTCAAATTTCCACCGACAGAAATAGTGTATTTCAAACGTAAGTAAACAAAATATATCATACAATACGGTCCTTGAAAATTGTCATGCAATATGCATGGGTGGATTTGGTTTGTCTTTTTTCCAATTTTCAATGCACTTTATACTTTTTAATCTGTTTCGAACTTTTCTGAAAAGTTTGGTGACTTTTTTTTTGTGCCAATTTTTGAATTCTGTCTTTTAGTTTTATAGAGTAAAACTGAATTTTGAAAAAGTTAAATTTCACAAGTTTTTTTCGACTTTTTTCTTCTTATACAACAAAATGACTAATTTATCCATATATTTTGTTGTATTCAGTATTAACATACTATTCATCAAAACATTCTGCGACAACTAATTTGACCAATCATCATTTAATTAGTAAATATAAAAATTTATTATGATAATTTTCACAAACAAAAAAAATGATTGCATAACAAACTTTTTAACATCATAAATTTCACCAAACACTTTTTCGTCACGATTTTTTTCACAACAACTAAAAAGTCATGCCAAATTCACCCATGATTTCACATCTAGATACATCAATTTTGGTTGGACTCCCATGAAAGTAATCGCGAAAGGAAACTCATGTTGAGTAAAGACATAAAAATAAAAGAGAAAGTAATGCATCTTAAAAAGAAAATATGAACGAAACAGAAAATAGCCAAAAACAAAATAATTGTTGAGAGTGGGCTTTAAACACACGCCCTTTCGGACCAGAACCTTAATAATCTGGCGCCTTCAACTCGGCCATCTCAACCACGGGTTTTTTTTTTCATTAAAGAACGATTCATTTACTTAAAACATGGCTAACAGAAGGAAAACACCAATATTTAAGTTATAGCAAGGTTTTTGCTGTATCCATAAAATTATTATCAGAAAGCTAGCAAAAACAATCTTACCGAATGCTTTATAAAATACCTTTCAGACACTAATTAACTCCTAAATGATGAAGAAGTGAAGGGCAATGCTGATCCAATCATACATAGATCTAAACACATAATATAGCGGAAGATTTATGTGTTATCTCTTCGCCTAAGCTCCTAACGCAACGGAAGATGATCTTTGTGAATGCTTGCCTTTCACGTGCTTCCACCAATGTCTTGCTCCCACCAATCTAGTGCGAATCTCGAGGACGAACACTATGTTCCACCCCACGTACCACCTCCTTGGATGTAGTTGGAGAAAGACTAGGTTCTCTACAATTTGAGAGTGAATCTAGACAGAGTAACTTTACTGTGTCGACTAGCATTATAATATGTAGGAGGCTGCCTCTTTATATAGGCAAATCTTCTCATAGGTTTACACATAAACCCTAGGGTTTGAGCCTTTGCCACTAACACCTCTAGGTTTGTGTATTAGTGCAAGCAATCCCATAAGGTTTTGATAATTGCATTGGGCACCCCACATGGGCGCACCAATTGCTAACATCTCTCACTCGCACAGTGGGTCTGCACAATCAATCTAGTCTCTATCAATCTCCAACTATTTATCATCTACAAAAGAGTATCGTTGTGGCCGTGGCGTGTGACCGGTGAGAGTACCTGCATTTCGGGAGATCCGTACACCAAACTCGTATAGCCAGCGTTGGAAGGCACCCTCTCGGGAGATCCACACACCAAACTCGTATCGCCAGCGCAGGAAGGCACACTTAAAAAGATAACAGTAATAATGCACTCCGTAACTCTCGTATTCCCCAGATTCCTCCAATTATCATCTCGTGAATCATGAGCACCTGCCTTGTCCCGTAGGCCATGCTCCAATGAGTCCACATCTCCTTTATATTTTTATATCCTACATGATCCCATAAGATCTTGTAGGTGGGCCCAATGAAGATAATAAAGAGCGATGCAATGAGAATCTTCCTTACATACATGTGTCACTTAGATTTGGTTCAGCTGCTTTCCCAGCAGTGTCCGGAAGGCCTAATCATCCATAGTCGTAATGTGTCACGCCAAAGTAGCACCACCGACCCGTCTCCTCATCACACAGATGTAAGTGCAAAGGGTATACAGTGTCAATCAACTTTGTATGATCGACGAGGCTGACACGATGAGGAATCCCAGGGACTAATTCTACTCATCACCTCATGGTCACTCATAAGCGTGCGTTATTCAGGGGGAATATGCGCCATAGTGTTTAGACTCTAATCAGAGCGCATGTATTATCCTGTAAGGACCACTATGCAGATGTCAATCCGGTAGCCCTTATGGACACCAGCCCGAGTACTGCGACGTCACACTTTTGTGAACATTAATCAGTGCATCTGGCTTTCTCTATGCAGATTATACATGGCTCGGGGTACTAGCCATGTTCATTGGCCATAACCAGTATCACCTTGGAACTTACTTCCAATGCGACAATTGAGTCCGTCTGACAGGCTACTAAGCTTAAGTGATAGACGTCTAGCTCTTATCATGGGCCTTGTGCCCTGCATGATAGGCATCTCATATAATATCACAGGCTTGTAGCGCTAATTGGGATTATGTCTCATCTTCCGGAACACCCTCCAGGATATTGCGAAGGCGGCCGCTCGTGTGAGTAAGCCGACCTGGTGTCTGCGTGACATACTCTAAGATAGTACATGAAATTTAACATATCACACACGTATCAAACAAAATGCAGCATAAAAACAAAATCCATTCCTAAAATCCAATCAATCAATGTCTCAATCGTATAATCAGTCTGAAATCTAGTACCATTTTCCTAACCCCATATTCGTAATATGACCAGTGAAAGTAGCCTTAAGAATGGGCTTGGTCATAGGATCAACTAACATCTGATTCATATTAGCTACTACTTCCCCAATGAAGTTGTACTTTATCTCAATGTGCTTGGCTTTGCTGTGTTACTTCGGACCTTAGCACAGTCTATGGCCGACATACTGTCACAACGAAGCGTTATTGGTCTTCGTTCGTCAACCTCTCCTAAGCTGACCAGAAATATCTTCAGCCAAACACTCTCATGCGCTGTCGTGGAGTAGGCAATGTATTCTGCTTCCATGGTTGATAAGGCAGTGCAAGTCCGCTTTCTACTGTGCCACGTGATGGCTCCTCCACCCTGTATGAGGACGTAGCTTGAGGTCAATTTACGTGCGTCTAGGTCCCCACCCCAGTCAGCATCACTATAGCCAATGAGCCTTAGCTCTGAGCCTCGATAGCATAGCACGTATCCTGTGAACCTTTGAGATAAAAGAGAATCCTCTTAACAGCCTTCCAGTGTCCAAAATCTGGAACTAAACCGACAGCATAGCATATGTCGGGCCTTGTACACATCATGGCGTACATTAAACTTCTGACAGCACTTGCATAGGGTACTCTGGCCATGTGGTCTTTCTCGTGTTGGGTTTTGGGACATATCTTAAGGCTGAGTTTCTTGCCATGTGCGATAGGAGTCTCGAATGGTTTAGAGTCAGACATTTGGAACCGCTCAAGTATCTTCTTAATGTATGTCTCTTGATACAAACCAAGAAGCCTCTTAGAACGGTTTCTTAGGATCTTTATCCCAAGGATGTAACTTGCCTCACCACTATCCTTCATCGAGAATTGAGAGGATAACCACCCCTTGGTAGTTTCTAGGATTCCCTTATCATTGCTGGCTAGGAGTATGTCATCTACATATAATGACAGTATCATGAACTTCTTTCCAAAACGTTTGACATACACACAGTGGTCCTCATCTACCATTGTGAAGCCATATGCCACAATGTCCTGATGAAACTTCAAACACCACTGTCTTGAGGACTGCTTGAGCCCATATATGGACTTAATCAGTTTGCACACTTTGTGCTCTTGACCTTTCTTCTCAAATCCTTCCGTCTGAGCCATCTAGATATACTCATATATTTATCCATCGAGAAATGAAGTCTTAACATCCATTTGATGTAGTTCCAAGTCCATGCTAGCCCCTATTGCAAGTATGAGGCGAATGGAGGCTATTCTCACAACTGGTGAGAACATCTCCTCATAATTTACACCCTGCTGTCGGGTGTAGCCTTTCGCCACTAGTCGGGCCTTATGCCTCTCACCCTTCCGTCTGCCTTCCTTTTGAACTTGAAAACCCACCTGCTTCCAATGTCCCTACGTCCAGGAGGCAAGTCAACTAAATCACAAACATGATTGGTTTTCATTGACTCTAATTATTCATGTAATGCAATGTTCCATTCTTTCTTGTAAGGTGATGAGAGAGACTCGGAAAATGTCCTAGGTTCATAATATTCTTGCGTGGTGACCATCATGTCCTCCCCTTCGATGTCAAATAGTCAACGGAGTACGCTCCCACGAGCGCTCCTACGCAAGGAGGGTTCTTCTTCAGCATCATCATCATATATGATTGGCTGCTCACTGGGCAAGTCACTCCCACTGTTCTGAAGATCCATATGGACTGTTCCAGGTAGGTCTGTGGAGAACTGAGTGTCATCCAGTGGTTCCTCTTCTTCGTAGAGAATACCATCTCCACGTGCTTTTTCCTGACTAGGAAAATCCCCTTCGATCTACGTCTCGCGATTCCATCTCTGTTAGAATTCCATCCGGCTGTTTCACTATGAATACATAACCCTTTGAGTGCTCTGAGTAACGTATGAAGATGCATTTCTTTCCTCTAGAACCCAATTTCCCATGAACATGGGAAACGTTACGTACATAGGACGCTGACCCCCGTGGCCTAAGGTAACCCAATTCGGGTTACTTTTTGGTCCACATCTCGTAAGGGGTTGTGGATAAAAACTTGGTGGGCTCACGGTTTAGTATGTATGTGGCGGTTATCAATGCATCTCCCCAATATGAGATTGGCAGATTCACATTTGTCATCATACTACGAACCATCTCTAACAGTGTTCTATTCCTTCTTTCCGCTATACCATTTTACTGCGGTGTGAAGGGAATAGTCAACTGCCTCTCTATTCCTTTTGACTCACAGAGTTCCTTAAGATGCTCAGATAGATATTCACGTCCTCGGTCTGTCCTAAGAGCCTTAACTCTTTTGTCCAGTTGGTTCTCTACCTCTTGTAGGAACTTTCTGAAGCAATCTAGCGCCTCATATTTATGTGCCATCAAATACACATAACCAAAACGAGTGTGATCATCTATAAATGTGATGAAATAGCGAGCACCGTGTCTAGCTCTAACATTTAATGGACCGCAAACATCAGAATGAATAAGTTTTAAAGACTAAGTTTCCCTTACTGCTTTACCGAACGGTTTGCGTTTAGCTTTTCCTGCAAGACAAGACTCGCATAGAGGTAATGATATGTTGGACATCTTTCCAAGTAGGCCTGCCTTGGATAGCGTGTTCATCATGTCATGTCATATATGTCCCAATCTAGCATGCCATCTAGTGGCATCAATTTCATCACTAGAAGATGTAATGAATGAACAAGAATCATAAACATCATTAATGCTAGAATCAACAATGTCTAAATAAAATAAACCACGAGAAATGTAACCAGTACCAAACATGAGTTGCCACAAAACAGTTTGGCAAAACAACCCTAAAAAAAACAAGTTTAAATCAAATCCTAAAAGGCTTAGAAACGGAAATCAAGTTCTTGCGCGCATCAGGAGCCTATAAAGTGTCATGAGGAACAAGCATCTTTCCATACTTTATCTTCATGCACACTCTTCTACTGCCCACTGGAACCCGCCTATAATCCATGCACGCGTCGCAGACACATGCTAGGTGCTCGCTTGCACCTGAGTCCAAAACCCACTCATCAGGGGAATCAGAAATAAAAACTTGACTTATATCATAACAGTCCGAGTTTGGATTATGTCATACCTTTCGATCGGTACAATCACGAGCAAAGTGACCCTTCTTATGGCAGTTGAAACACAAGACCCTTTCCATATTTCTAACCTTTCGGCTCTTCTTCCCACCAGCGCCTTTCTTGATCTTGGGTTTTGGGCCCCCAACGGGTTTCTCTTTGCCATTGTCCTTCTTATCTACTTTCCTCCAATTCATGTGGGGCTTTTCCGCCTTGGAATTCGGAGTCTCTGCCATTAATACCTCACCATTGGACTTGGCGACCTCAACTCGCTCAGATTCCAACAGTAGGTGACGTTTGACATCTTCAAGCGTCTTGACATCCGCATTATGGGTCATGTTTTGCTTCATGTGATCCCATGAGCGCGACAGAGATCGCAGTACCGCTTGTACTTGCTCTTCATCAGATAAGTAGCGACCAACTGCAATCAGCTCTCTGATCATGAAGGCCATAGCCTCATATGCTGAGTCATTCTGTGCTCAGGCTTCATGTGATATGAGTCGAATCTGTTTCTCAAGACTCGCAGCTTGGTGATGGAAGTGGATCCATACTTGTTTTTTATCGATTCCCACATCTCCTTTGCAATGAAACAACTTTCGAACTCCCTGATAAGGTCATCTTCCATCATACACAGGAGATTATAGCATGCCTTCCTATCGGCCGCCTCTCACTTATGAAAGGCATCTAGGTGGCGCTCATGATCCTCCAGGGTATCGTCATCACTCATGACGGGTTCGGTCTTTTCTGTCTGGAGATGCTCGGACAAATATATGTCTAACATGTAGTACATAATACGACGACTTCACATATCGTAGTTTTCCCCATTAAGCTTCACAGCTTTAGCAGAATCGGCAATGAGACTAGATGATTTCGACATTACTGAAAATGTGAGACAAAGTGGAAATTAGTTACTAGCTTTTTGTTTAGCTCCTAATTAACATATGACATTGATTAAAATTTAATAGTTCCTCACAAGGACTCCACCAAAACCTATCGTATATCCTACGAATCAATTCTCATCACTTGCGATTTTCTATCAATTTTAATCATGTCCTCATTGAGCTCTTTTGTTTTAGTTCTTTAGCATGCGAGGTTATACAGTTATATCCAACCACACGCAGTTATAACATAAAACAAGCATAAGCATAAATAAATATGCAATGGATGTGGCCCCTAAGGTGCACTCCCACTATGGAGAGTACTTCTTGAGCAAGTCTTGAACTTCATCTCATGCCATTTTTCCTATCTCGAGGACTCCAAGCTTGAGGATTTTTAGCTCGTCTATTTGCTCCATGCACCTTGCGTCATAGCTTTTGGTTTGGCCACCTCTCTTGAAGCTTCTATCTTCAATCTCTACTAACTATCTAATTTCTAATAAGAAGTAACCTCATATAGGCGATTGGATGAGAAGAGAAGACAGTATAGTATATAGAGAAGCATGACACGCAGGTCGTATTTTATTTTATTACAAATTCAAAAGCACAACCAAAATATAAAAAAATATATGCCACATCCATGCATCAAACACATCCATTCAACCCCCAACAGCATGTATGATAACAAAATAAACATACTGAAATTTTATGGAATTTCCATAATTAATCTCTAAATACTGAAAATTAATAAGCAATAATCCAATCCACTAAAAAGATCAAAAATACTCCCAACCACCTAGGCTCTCACCACCTATGGTAGAAGGTAGGGAAAAACGACCTAAGTCTCCAGAAAAAAATTGGGCTCAAAACAATGTGTTTAAGGTCGTCAAACTGTCTCTGGAAGTGTGCTAAACACTAATTAATAAATCTAGAAATTAAAAAAAATTCGTCGCTCCAACAATTATGGAAAAATATCCAAAAAATAGGAAATTCAATTTGGAGTACCTAGGAAAAACCCGGACGAAAAATGACGGCTGGAGGAGGCCGCACGCGCGTGGGCACGTCTGCCTCCGCCACGCGCTGTCGTCGGCCATGTGCCACGACGGCACCTATGCTGACGTCATTCGTTGTGTCACCTGCCACGTCATCTGCCACGTTAGCCGACATGTGGCTGCCACATATCGCCACGTCATCTGCCACATCATCCCTGGCCACATCAGAGGACAGCCGCCAGCCCTTGGGCGCGTGTGGCGCGTGGCCGCGCGTGGTGGCGGCGTCGGTGGCGCGTGAAGCCCACGCACGCTTCCCGTGCTCTGTTCCCGATGAAATTTATTTATGGGATCGTCTTTTCGTCCAGATCCCGATTTTATGTTCAAAATTCAATTTTAACAACTTTGGAAAAACACGTTCTACTGATTGGATCTAACAGTCCAGATTAATACAGTTCCGAATCTTTAAAGGGGCATAACTTTTTCATCGTTAATCCGAATATTACAAATTTTATATTTCTGGAATCCCCGTGAAACACCCTATCCTACCATATAAGATTCTCCTACTAATTCTGAAAATTGAAAAAGTCGATTTTCTACAGTACCTACGGGTTCAGACTACGAGGCACGAAAAACAAGCTATTGGCTCTGATACCAATGAAGGGCAAGGCTGATCTAATCATACATAGATCTAAACACATAATAACGCGTAAGATTTATGTATTACCTCTTCGCCTAAGCTCCTAACGCAACGGAAGATGATCTTTCTGTTTGCTTGCTTTCACGTGCTTCCACCAACGTCGTGCTCCCACCATTCTAGTGTGAATCTCGAGGACGAACACTATGTTCCACCCCACGTACCACCTCCTTGGATGTAGTTGGAGAGAGACTAGGGTTCTCTATAATTTGAGAGTGAATCTAGACAAAGTAACTTTACTGTGTTGACTAGCATTATAATATGTAGGAGGCTGCCTCTTTATATATGCAAAAAATTTCATAGGTTCACACATAAACCCCTAGAGTTTGAGCCTTTGCCACTAACCCCTCTAAGTTTGTGTATTAGTGCAACTAATTTCATAAAATTATGATAATTGCATTGGACACTCCACATGGACGCACCAATTACTAACAAGGAGAATGATTCCGAACTAGTAGAAGTAAACAATAATAACACCAAGCCTTTTCAAGTCTGACCAAAGTCTGAAATTTCTCATAGCCGGGGTATGTCTAAAAAATTTCCTCAAAATACAATTTAATCAAGTCATGTGTACTTGTTTCCCTTCCATTGGTCTGCCACTGTCAATTTTAGACCTTTTTTTTTCCTGACTGATGTATCCAATGACATCGCCAGACCACATGAAATGGTTCTTTTTCGTTTTGTGTTCTACAAGCGCACCGTCTATATTCTTCCTAGAGGTATACAAATCTCTCAACAATTCGTAGTCCCCTTCGGTAAACTTTGACTTGGGCTCTCATGATTCATCCTCGAATGTATCAGTCCGTCCCAGCTCTTTGTTCCTATTTGACTTTTTTGACTTGTATTTGGGTCACTTTGACTGCGTGATTTGAATAACAAAACAATACGATTTTTTGATAATTTTTTTATCATATTATAGAGTAATTTTTACTCTACAATACCATGAAAAAATTATAAAAAATTATATCGGTTTGTTATTTAAATCACCGGGTCAAATTGGCCCAAGAAATAGTGTCAAAAGTTAAATTGGGAACAAAAAGCCGGGACAGACTAGTATGTAATTATCCACTAAAAGTATCTGATTTATCTCCACCATAGTAAGCTATGTCCAAAAATGCAGTGTCGATGTGGAATTAGTGATGATAAATATAAATGAACTCCCACTTTTGCTCGTTGCGTGTACCCCGTGATATTATGTGGTTTCATTGGATTGAATTGATTACCAGCTTTGGACATATACCAAAAAATTCAATGGACAAGGCCCCAAAGCTGAGTGAAAAAATAAGTACTCCCTCCATCCCATCAGATTGGTGAATAAGTTAATCGGGTATTATTTGGGCCTAGCGATTTGGTTAGTCAAACAAAGCAAGTATTTGATAATTCTTGCATTGTCTTGTAGAGACTAGTTTATTCTACAGGACCATGCAAAAATTAGCTAATTCTTGCCTTGTTTGACTAACCAAATCGCTAGGCCCAAATAATACCCGATTAACTTATTCATCAACATGGTGGGACGGAGGGTGTAGGTCACAAAGTACTCTTTTACCTATGGTACCACTCCGTTCCATCTCTAATCGCACAATTTGGACTTCTTCACCCGTAACTGGGTCACTTTGACCCGGTGATTTGGATCGCAAAACGAAACAATTTTTTGACAATTTTTTTATGGTGTTGTAGAATAAGAGCTACTCCATAACACTACAAAAAAAATTAGCTAAAAATTATAAAGTTTTGCTATCCAAATCACCGGATCAAAGTGACCCAGTGAATAGTGATAAAAGTTCAAATGATACAAAAGAGATGGGACAGAGTGGTATATGGCATAACAATAAATGTCAGAATATCAAATCCAACATATAAAGGTGGTGCTCCTACTATGATGAGATTAGTAGTAACAATTTCTCACGAAAACAGAGACAAGTGCACACAGATAAGCCTAACGTCTAACCGAAATGGGTGATAAAACAAGGGCGCTGATTCTTACAGAGCGAGAATTGATCTTTACAGAGCCACTAAAAAAAAGTACACATAGATTGACAAGTTTAATCTTTGTTGTTGTTTGTTATGTAATCATCCACTTTCAGTAATTAACTATTTTAAATTTCCAATGTACACCCACTTTCTCTTTTTTACCATATTCTCTTCCCAAAGATTTTTTACATTCCAAATACTCACATATTTATCATCTTTTCATTACAAAATTAACATTTACGTTCATCATGAATATGCTACATGAACAACATATTCATGTGACAATGACAATCAGGTGCTCCACTGGGAGTATATGATTATTATTTTTCATGGTGTACAAATGGATTGAATTGACACACATAATTATCTACTTCAATTTTTTTCTGAATTTATTGCATATTGCATCCAATAGTTGAATCACAAAAACTAGCAGAGCCAATTAAGATCTCTTGAACCCAAAAATGTAGAGATGTAATAAACGTGACTTTGTTAGGAAAAATAGTACACAGGTCTTTCTCTTTTTTAGACATCTTTTTAGAGGTGATCCAAAAGTATTGATTAAACTCTATCAAGCCACAAAAAATAACAGTTTGAAGGCACAAAAGACTAAAAGATTGTTGCATGACGAAGAAAAAACTAATTAAAATGTAAATACGAAAATGAACAAAACCTAGTAAAAACTCTTATAAACACCACCAAGTACGAAAATTGTTCATTCTGTTGTTACCAACAACACAAAAATAAAAAGTCCACCATATTACTCCTAATAATACCAGAAATTTTAGATCATCTAACATGAGAGAAACATCGTCCACTTTATCTGAAGTCAACAGTAAATAAATCACATTTCCTCGCGAGAATGAGATATCGTCATGTCCAACAAGCAGCTAGTCTTCCTCTTCATGACACCAAAATAGTTGGTAATCTCTGACAAGAACAAGAAAAAAAATAATGAATTATATACCCAAAAAAATGAGCATGGTAAATTTCTACTGAAGCTGCATATTAAAAACATTATTTACCTCAAATCATCGCTCCATAAAATCTGAATCGTGCGAAGGCGTTGTATTAAGGTCCAACATACCTCTCTCATTATTAGAACGACTTGCATTGGTCACATTCATCTCAAACTTTTTTCGGCAAGTTCGACTATTATGGCCAACACCATCACACAAACTACATTTTCGGCTTGCTTCCACATTTCAAATGCCGAGGGATCCCGTCTTGTCGAAGAGCATTTTCTTTTCTTTGATCCCGATGGACGCCCTTTTATGCATTTGAATATTTGGTTCAAAAACAACCAAAGGTGGCGGAGTTATAAGTTGAGAAATACTCCCGAACTTGTTCTCTTTGATTGTGAGGCAAATCTTCATAAGGATCTTTCAAGCCGTGTAGCAACTCACTGAAATTATCCCCAACGGTCACTTGTTCTTCATCAAAAGAAGTAGCATATCTCTTATCAATCCTCCATTGGGAATGAATAATTTCAAGAGGAAGTGTCTTACCTTCTAAACCCATCATCATATGTGCACAAGGAAGTCCCATGCTCGCATTAAAGTTTCCGGTGCATGTTGGTTGCATTGTGCCATGTTTTACCACATCATATTGCTTTAGTAGCTCCTTCATCGCAAACATTGGCACATTTGTAACAAGCTCCTTAAAGAAAGGAATGTCACATTTGTGCATAATCCGGATCCTCTCACTTGAGAGTTGTGCCTTGATCTCTTGGAACTCATTTGCAATCGCGAGACATATGCTACTCTTGACTTGACGAAGATCACCCGTTGACACTTGCAAATAACGTTTGAGCTTTGCATGTGCACCCTCCGCCCTTGAAGAAACACGATTTCCGAAATGAGGAAATTCATCGGTCCATGCCCTTACAAATCGATCTTTAAATGGCAACCATGTACTCCTTATATAACTCAAGATATTTTCCTTGTCTTTGTATAAAGTTTCAAAATTCTCCCACAATTCCTCATAAGAAATTTCATCTCTGGACGATATCACTTGATTCCACAAAACTAGAAATGAATCCCAATCTTCTTTTGTTTGAAATGAAGACTTGAAATGTGCCAAGATATTTTTCTTAATGTGCCATCACACAAAAGATGTGTTGTTGTAGGAAAAACAATTTTGATGGCATTCATAAGAGCCAATTCTCTATTGGAAATAATGACCGAAGGGTGAACATTGGAACCCAACATCTTACTAAACATTTTTAGAGCCCAAACATAATCTTCTTCCTCCTCTTTCTTCAAAAAGGCAAAGCATGAGTAAAATGAAGTGTTGAAGCTTGAAACACCAACTATGTCAAGTAGAGGCATCTTGTATTTGTTGGTCTTATAAGTGCAATCCATCACAAAAGTAGTTGAAAAACTTTTTGACAATTTGATAGAAGATGGATGTGCAAAGAACAAATGTGTCAAATGGCCATCAACGTCATGCACAACATGAAATATAAAATCACCTTGGTGGAGTTCTTCAACTAGTGCTTGGATCATACTACGCCCCGCTAAATCGTCCTTGCGCAATTTAGCTTTCATATTATAGATTGTCCGTGAAACCGCTTGAAGCTTTGGATTCCTTTGCCTCAATGAAGAAATGATTTGACGTGGTGAAACACCGGATTTTGTCCACTCCTCAACACTCTTTATCTCATCTCTTGACAAGCGAAGACGAGAAGGGTGTCCCAACATATCACTCGAGGGTTCATGATTGTGCGAGATATTTTTCACTTCAACCATCCATAATCCATCATCCATTTTTTTGCCTTTAATGTGGAAAGGACAATCTATGAGACGGGTTCCGGTCTTCTTTTGTCTTTTCTCCATAGGAATGTTCCAATTATTACGGTAGCAACCACCTCTATCATAACCAACGTCGACATATCTATCTTTTCTTGAACTCATAATTTTTAAGGCTTATCCTTGCATTGAGAAATATTCATTAAGTGCACTCATAAGCTCCTCGTGAGATTGAAATTTCCTATCAAGTTGACCAAGTATCGCATTTCTCCCATTCTCGACACTTGATTCTTGTCTAACATGGTCACTTTAATCCTCATTAGCACCCTCCATTAGTTCTTCGTTGTCCATGTTATGATTGTCAAATCTATAAGAAAAATACAAAGAAAAATATCACATAATTGTATGATGAAGAATAATATTAAGAAAAATTTAAATTATGAAAAATTAAACGGAACTATGGAAGTAGCATTATTCCTTACCAAATGAACCAACTACATAGTACCCATTCATTCTTTCTTATATACAGATTCTAAAGTTACAAAACGACACATCATCCATTTGTTCACAAAATGTCCATTTTCAGTAATCAAATACCCACAAATTGAACTCACTATTTAAACAAATTAATGGTGAAATTTTAGAACTAAGAAAGAATGAAAAACCTGAGCACTATGGAGCTTATAAGTGGAGTATTAAAATAGACCAATGATCATGAACAGTAATGAATAAGTATCAAAAGTTGTATATGAGATGAGAAGACATACCAATTGCCAAATAGTGATGAACCAAACAAGAACGCCACAGAAGCTCTACAAGAGGAAACAAAAGCAAAACTGCATACTAGTAGTCCTCAAAGAAGAGAAGATAATTATGCAAATTTTTTAGGAATGTAAAAGGTCTTAGAGAGTATGGTAAAAAAGAAAAAGTGGGTGTACATTGAAAATTTAAAATAATTAATTACTGAAAGTGGCTGATTACATAACAAACAACAACAAAAGTTAAATTTGTCAATTCATGTGTACTTTTTTTTAGTGGCTCTGTAAGGATCAATTCCCGCTCTGTAAGAATCAGCTCCCTAAAACAAATGCTATCTAGTAAAGTTCAAATTTTGTGAGTCCGCCACTGATTACGGTATGTATATGACATGGTCATCTTTATATGCATGCTGCTCAATGTTTTACATATATATCAGAACTTACTACTTTAAAAGATGGTGGTAATTATGTTTGTTTCATATCTATATCGGTAACTAGGACGTTCATTTTGCTATACAGGTCAATCATATCAATGATCTTGTGCCAGAAGTAACAAAACATATAGTACAAATCAATGAAAATGCTGTTGTAGTTGTATAATTTCTTATCTAGATAGAGCAAGAAAGTTGCTAATTGGAGGAAAGAAACAGTTGACAGTATTAATTAATACTTATGTTTCCTTTTTTTTTTTTTCCTTGGTCTCACTTTTACCATTAGTCACTTGGTGACTTTGACCATCCATGGTTTGATTAGTAAAACGATGCGATAATTTGGTTAATCTTTTCATTGTGTTGTAGAGTACATTTTAATCTACAACACCATGAAAAAATTATCAAAAAATTACAGTGTTTTGCTATCCAAATTATCGGGTCAACGTGACCCGATTACGGATGAAAACCAAGATAAAAGAGATGAAACGGAGGAAGTGAAACATACATACCACTCCGTTCCACATCTTTTGCACCATTTGAAACGGAGGAAGTATATAGTACGATAATTTTGATTTTGAACCCGAGAACAATAGTAGTATTATACTCCAAGACATATAAACATTGGGACTTGAGATGAGACTGTAGTAAGATGAGATCTCATCCTGCAAAATTGAGAGGTGGCTGGTCGGTTTGAATCCGTATCAAATGTATGTGGCCTTTGTGCTGTCACTTGGGAGTATCCCGCTTTTAAACCACAAAATCCAGAAACTCATCTTGAACCAAAAAGAACATTATTACATTATTATTACCAGTTTTCCTTCTTCCAAATGGACTCTGAGCCCTGCTCCTCACCCCTTTGGGCCCAAAACTCGTCAAAATGTTGCAGCTTCTTTCTTACTAGTATTTGTTGGACCAGAACTAGTATTTATAAGCTAGAAACCATTGCTCACCAGTGGTAAATCTCTCTCTCTCTCTCTCTCTCTCTCTCTCTCTCTCTCTCTCTCTCTCCAGCATGAAGCAAAACTTGAGCCTGGTCCCCATTATGCTGCTACTGATAATTTCCTACTACTCAATAGCATCAACAGCTCGTCTCCACCCTCATCATCGCCAAGGTATAGTGGATGCCAAATCTCATTCAAACACTGTTCTTGTTAGCCATCTCTCTCTGCAGCATATATGACATGACCCACCTACAAAATAATTCTTCCATTATTTGCAGGTAAAGTTCAGCTCCCAAAGCAAATGAACGACAACAATGGAATCAATCATGTAGACCCATCATCACTCAAAGATCAAAATGATGCTCTTTTGATCAATGATCATGTAATTAGAGCTACTATCCACAGTTAATTTCACCCTTTGTTTTCTTTAACTGGGAATTTTCATCATCAGTTGAATCTCATGATTCTTTTTGTTCTTGCTTCTGTCCATGGTCAGGAAATGGAGCTGAAAGCTTATATTTGCGACAAAGAAGACGGTGAAGAAGATTGCAGAGTGAAGAGAAGGATGGTTGAAGAGGCTCACTTGGACTACATTTACACCCAGGGGATTAACAACAACAACTCACAGGGAGTACCTTAACAATCCACCCAAATTACTGCAGCAGCTGCTGCTACTCCTACTACAGATAGTAGTACTATGATGTTTATAGATACTAGATCAATTGTATAATACTCCTATTGAAGACAGTGTTTGCTGTTCCTAATAATTATCATAATAATAAACCAGTTTAAGGGTGTGGTGATGATGATATCTTGTTTATTATTCTTGGTCTGGTCTCAAGGGTCAAGAGACACAACACGAAGAACAAAGTCATCGCTCCGGGAATTGTTTTTCGTGCATAATAGTTGACTATTATCACCATCAAGATTCCTCTGGTCGGTCTCGTCTCGTGTAGTGTTCTGGCTTTATTATTGCTTTCCAGCGCGACCTATTTTGGTTCCTTCCTTCCTTCTTCTTGACTAGTATCAAATTCTACTTTGGAGATGCGATCATCGTTTTAACATGTTCATTGTCTGGACACGACAACTGTTTTGACAACAATTTATGGGACATTGATGCACAAGACTTTGTTTCTTTTCTGTCGACCAGATTTACAATAGCTGGTGTTCACAGATTTACAATACATGTTTTTCCAACAACCTCCAAATATATTCAAATCAAGAAGCACAGTGAGTCTAAAAAGAAAAACTCGAAAGCAAATAATAACCAAAAACAGATAAGAAATCACCAGACTGGGGTAAACAAGACGGACATACCATCTGAGTATACCAACAAAAGTCCTACGCTGCAAGAAACAATAAATTAGGAAGAAAATCAGAAAAGCTACAAAGATCATTAGCATTTGAAAACGAGCAAGTGAAAGCAACAACTTGGACAACTTTGGCCCAAGGGGTTGGTCTTGAGGTGAAGACTGGGGGTCTCCTTGAGTTCTGGCCACCAGGGCTTTCACATGCTCTATCGGGCTTCCTGAATTTAGTTAAGATGCGTGCAAGCTAGCCCTAATACCAGGGTTATTAGCAAAATAACTCCAGATAAGAAAATGACAAAAAAAAAAAAAAAAAAAAAAAAAAAAAAAAAACCCTCAGAAGAATCCATAATAAGCTCCAGTTACCAGTTTCAAGAGAACAAACTTCAGAACATCCAAACAAGTTCGAGAGTTCAAAACACAGTTTTACACCTACTATAATTACGCTCTGACAAAAGATGTTCCAAAACATGAACCAAAGATCTGAAACTATCCAGTTTTACTTTGCGTACACCCAGAATATGATGGGAACCAATCGTCCTCTTTCCCCTTGCTCTTCAAGCTCTCTGTGCATTCATTTCCTGAAAAAAAAAAAAAAAAACAAAAAAAAAAAAAACACACACACACACACACACATTGGCATCCATCATCCACACAGAAAGAACTCATAACGAAAAAAAAAAATGGAGCAAGATGTAAACAGAAGGTAAAAGCGTCAACATATATGTTAGTATCAGGGAAAATTATCAAGACCCAGGCTAAAAATCACCATGCGTGGGGCTGAAATGCAATTAAATTTAAGAATAAAGGTGTGAAGAGAAAAAAAAACACTCTTCTGGTATTCCCCCTAGAGCTGAAAATAACTAAGTTCTCATACAGTATAACATCTAACTCGATCGATATCAAATTTAAATTATTAGTCTAAATTCCTATTATGAACTTATTTGATCTAACTTAACTACTGAGATCTTAATTTACACAAGCAACTACTAGATACTAAATAATCTCGAGTAGAAGTTAATATTGACTTACTGCATTCTCAAAAACGTAAAACATGTGGGGTACATTTGTAAAACTGAAATTTATCTAGGTCAAAAAAAGACTGTTGTTAGAGCATCTCCAACAGAGAGCCTAAACGCCTCCTTCGACCAAATTTAGGCCACTTCTTTCACAAAACCCAGCTCCAACTTGTGCAAAAGCTGGCCTAAAATTAGGCCACGCCTGTGTAATGGAAAAAACTGAAGACTACTATTCGTGGTGAGAAAACATAAAAAAATTACACTTAAATCCAGAACCATCTGATTGTTTAATGATGAAAACTAGAAAGTAACAAAATAGTAATGGTGAAATTTGTCTCAAATGTACACGAGTTTAATGGCATGTTTGGTTTTCCAGACTAATGGTGTTGGACTGGACTAGATTTGCCGGATTGGATTCAAATGGCTGTACTATATTTAATGTTGTCTTTGGTTATGTGCCTTGCTAACTTGGAATTGCTATATGATTACTCCAATCCAGCTAGTACCCTCATCTAGGAGGGTACTAAAACAGGGTAATCGACACAATGTTTTCATTATTTAGTACCGCTATTAAAATAGTTCGGACTAACCAAACAAAATATTATAAATAACTGTATATAACTAGTTAAATGCTAACTAGTAAGGCTAATACCGAAGAAAACAAACATGCCATAAGGGACACAATCACACAACTCATGCACAAAGCATGCACACTTCTCAGCAGTAGTGTTGGGTTTTGTCTCGAATTCCGCAAGACGAATCGGTGTACCCGATGCGTCTGATTTGTCCTCTGAGGAGGTGATCTCTGAAGAGGTGATCTCTGAGGAGGTGATGGTTAGGGCTTGGTGGGCTTTTCCACCTCTATATTAGTATAAATAGAGGTGCTAGCTATTGTTTCTAATTGAGCGAGTTGAGTTGAGTTGAGTTGAGAGAGATTGGTGAGAGATATCTTTGAGCGGATGTGTGAGGTTAGGATTTCATGGTTGTAGGCCATGAGGATGAGAGTACCGCGTCGACGTAGTCCGCGGATTGAGCCGTCTCTCCCCTACGATGTATTCCCTCATTGATATAGTGAAATTCTCCTCCTCCCGTGGATGTAGGCGGTTTGGCCGAACCACGTTAAATTCTTGTGTTGTCGTTTTTTATTCTCCTATATGGCATGTGTTGAGTGTGTGATCGTGTGGCGTATTTTTTGCTTCCGTTGCGGCAGGAATTCGACGAATAATTCCCCAACAAGTAGCAGTAACTGAAATTTGAGTGCGTGGGAGAGAGAGAGGGAGGCGTCAGTCTTAAGATGTTTCAGATGGAATCTCACATCAGGCTTCACTGGAATACAAAAATGAAAAAGCACCAACAAGGTTTGGCATAAGTGGTACACAAGTGCGTATCTAGAGAAGCTTTGTTAGGAGAGGCAAAACCCACTCTCTAGAAGTCAAGGGCATGTCTATGGCTGTTCGTTAGGGGACACCGCCTGGTGCACACACAAAAAAAGATACTGCCAGCAACCGCTGAAGTATCAACTACTACCTCCGTTCTCTATCTATCTTCCACGTTTGACTTTTTCTTCCGTAAGCGGATCACTTCGACCTGGTGATTTGGATAGCAAAACGATGCAATTTTTTAGTAATTTCTTGATGGTGTTGTAGAGTAAAGTTCACTCTACAACACTATGCAAATATTACCAAATTCTTGCATCGTTTTACTAATCAAATCACTGAATCAAAGCGACCCGGTAAATAGTGTGCTTAAACTAAACTAACCTTTTGACGAGTTTCACCTTCTGCTTTGGTGTAGGCATTGCAAAGTAGAATAGTAGGAAAAAAGCAACTTCTCGTGGGAAGTGAAAAAGTTATGAAACGAGATTCCAAGCAAGCTAGATAACCAGCAAATTGCAACTAGATCAATTTTAGGTATGGCAGTTATCCAAAAGGAATAACTGCACAAAGATGCCGAATGTTCCGCTGAAGAGAAAGCTCCATACCTGTTTGACGCTGCCGGCTAATCAAAAATCCTGAACTTGGCTTTTTGACTTGCAACTAGAATGGACAATCATAATTTGAGAGCCCTGCCATGAAGTTTCTGACTTGTCATTGCTCATGGAGATGGCCATGTAACTAGCTCCCTTGAACATCCATTTATCTCTTTCATGGCTATAAACATCTTCAAATATGTCACCACACAGAACACACACGCATTGACTTTCATCAGCAGGAACCATCACTTCATTCCTCTCCATCATGTTGCTAGAAGTTTCCGTAGTAGGCCCGCAACTCAATGACAGTCCAGCTTTCCCAGCAATCCAATCACTTGAGTTCGGATACCATCTCCGCGAAACCTTGTTTGAACTTCCAACTATGAATTCATGCCAATCCAAGTGTCTCTGAAGTTGCGTTAGGCATTTAACTTTAAGACCACAAATAGTGCACCTATGAGGAACGTCATCAAGGAGCTCAGATATCACGCACCGATGCAACTGTCGAATAACATCTGGCTTAAATTCAAACCCTATAAGAGCTTTCATATCTCCTTGCTCGGATTGAGACAAGGCACCAGAGTTCTTACAATCATGTTTTGATAGCTCGTCCAGATCAGGAACTGCCAAATTTGTTGGAATTGAAGAAACAGATGCTAAACCACTTGTGAGAATGCCTGTCCCACTAGGTGGATGACGGATTAGGTAAGAAGGCTGCGCAACTGAGAGAGATGAGCTTGTCCTAGGATCTTCAAAACTCAGGTTGGAAACACTATCAGTAGCAGAATTTGAAGCAAGTGTTCCACTCTGTAGCATAGAAGCTAGCAATCTAATTGTGTCCGATTGCTCCGTAGCTTCCTTAGAACTAAGATTCCCGCGGTGTGATGATGATCTCCCAATCAAACGTGGATCTCCAGATACTCGATGGCGGAGTCGTACGTTTAATGGCCCTGAAAGTTGAGGTTTTCTTGACACTTCTTGATGAGGAAGACACTGAGATGATAGATGAGTTTGATCAACTGAGATGTTCCACGCTCCCTTGTGGTGGGAATAGTTGGCTAGCCAGGATGAGAGAGGTGTGATAGCATTCGTAGAGTGTTGTTGATTTCCCAGCAGTCCTGCAGAACCTGTCACCCTATTAGTCAATGAGCCCAAATTTGAGGTACCAGTACATGAAGATACGGTCTGTGAGTATAATGAAGTCATGATTTGATAACTTGCAATAGTTGAGTATCCATTTAAATAACTAGGAAACCCCTCTGAATTACCGGGCACGATTCTACTGGAGCTTGAACGGATGGATACATTGGCTGAATTCAAATCCGAAGCCGACAGTGATTCTGTCCACCCAAAAGTCCCTCGATCTTTATGTTCTGTGGACCATGAATAAGGTGATGCTTCTTTATCAACCCTGGAATGAGAATCATGAGTGTTTCTTGGTTTCAAAAGAAAATGCTGATGGCCCTGCACATGGGAGTTGGTAGTCAGTTGAGAGACCACATACTTCTGAGCAATCTTTCACACATGGATGAAAAGTTGAAAAATATCAGGTTTAAACTGTTTAATCAAACTATAAAAATAGGCTCTTACCCTTGTTTTTGTACTAATTTAATTTCTAAAAGACCTCATGAAATAGATTACAGGCATAAGAACTATACATCTCTTTCACAAGTCAGATAATTCCCAAGAGCTTACCAGTGCCTCAAGATTGTCAGGCACCCAAGAGTCTGTACGAGAGTTATTGGGTGTATTATGATAGCTAGATCTGGATACATCATCACGCATACACTCCTCTTTAGCAGATTTCATCCAGCTCCAACTTAATCCGCTGCAGCTTCTACTGATTGCTCCATCTCCATGCTTGTCAAAACTTTGCTCCGAATTCCTTTCAACAGCTCTACCGATTCCCAAGCCCGAGTACCTTGGAAGATCAGAACCACAGGCATAGTTCCTCTGTGCTGTTCCAATACTTTCCTCGTGAAAACCATCTCTCGGAGGACATTGTATATTCTGCAGATAGTAGTTCTATTAGACCATTGGAACACATCTTACAGCAGAAATCATGAGCAAACAATTACATACACGCATCTTAAGACGGGGATCTGCCAAAGACCTTCTCGAACTAGTGCCAGCTGTCCTCTCCTTTCTCTTTACTTCGTCCGGTGAACTCAAGAATGTCCCAGAATATTCATTGGCAACCACTTTAGCCTTCATAAGAAAACAAACGAGAGCTAAATTAACTCAAAGACAGTAGATTTCAGACTAATTGTATTTCTATCCTATTCCTGGAGAGGGAATACAACAATGCTGATGGAACTAGAACTAAAAAGAGCTCTAAGCGATGTATCCTTTACTGATTGAGAGGAGCAAAGATCACATAAGACTTTTTACTTTAACTATCCATAGTCAAAGACTAACATACGTGTTAACTACAGCCCCTCTACCTAAGTCTCCAAGTATATTTGGTACCACAGCCAACCATGTTTACAAGGTAGGGCTAGTCATACAGGGGGTGTTTGCATGTGAGGTTTTTTGGTTTTTAGTTTTTTGGAGACGAGTAATTGAGACGAGGAGAGAAAGTATATAATCTCTCTTCTCACCTCAACCTCACAAAAAACCGAACACCCAAAAACCACTCATTTAAACACCTCCATTGTTACGCTATATATGCTTCTTCTACATGAAGCTAGTATACACATCCCATGGAAGCTAAAACCCAGACTTGGACTCCCAGTATGAGTGGCCGCACTATGGATTTAAAACCATGAGGAACTCATCATCTATTAACAACAAAAAACCAACTAAATCTTCTTTGGTAATCAGCTTCCAACTTCAACATATATGAAAACTTTAAAAAAGGAAAACTTAAATTACCCATGGGTTATATAACACCCTGCAGAGTACAACTTTGTTGCTAAATGAAGACAGACAAAAAGCTAAAGCAAACTGAGATGGTAGGCTCTACATACACAAGAACAAAGTTCACATTTTCCCTATTCTTTTTCTTTACTGAGAAACATAAGCCATAACGTCGAAACTTAATACAGCCACAACAATCAAGTAATAAAGGGAATCTCAGCAAGCACATACCACACTTGACTGCTGAAGTTGTTCTATTGCTTCTAGATACTTAGGATTCACATGAATACGGTGAGGTGGACCTTGAAACTGTGAATCTGGACTAATCGTAGATGCTGCAGATGAACCACTGCCAGCAGGTGGAAAACCAAGTTCATCCTCAATTACTTGAAGGGACTGAGGAGGGAACACTCCTTTCCAGGTTGTGAATAGATGCCGCATTCCAGACTGCGTAGAATAATCAACCTGTCTATATGCCTTGCAGAATACCTAAAAAGGACAACTACCAACTGGTAAATAGCTTAACTTCGAACAAATGGAATCAGATGCGGTGCTTAAGGTGAACAACACCACCAACACCATAAAAATGAGAGCAGTACAGCATGTTTTATTTCTTTTTAAATCAGATCTGCTTTAAATAGCTACTAGATGAAACAACAGAAGGCTGCTGTGTCCCTCAAGCTGAAAAGAAAGCTAACAAAATTTTCGTGAAGGGTTATACACTGATAATAAACTAAATGCATAACCAACTCTGACCTCAGGCAATTTGGCTGCAAAGTATTTAATGTAATCCCTTCCGACATTCTTCGCGATACTGTCTAAAAGATATAATGAAGGGAGCTTCTGTTCAGTTGGGACCTGTAAATAAATTTCAGGATCAGAACCACCAGATAAAGGCTACAATAGTTTTAAGGGGAAAACCAAACATAAAAAGTATAAATGCTGATTTTTCACTTTCATAATGGCTTTCCCTAAAAGTCTCGTGATGAAGAAAAAACAGAAAAACAAGCAGATGCAGAAAAAGAATGAACAGCAGGAAGAAACCTTAATGGGAAGGATAATCATGAGGTTAATCATAAGCCACTCACTTACATCATAAGTATCGTGATCGTTTGAAAGCTATGGCTCTCTCGACATTAAATATAGAAAAAGGATCGTTTTGAAACCGAGACTCTGTCGCTCGGCTTCTAACCTTGAAATGAAAACATGGTTGCCATATTTTTTTTAGGTAATAATTTAGTAAGCTGAAAAAGAAATCAAGCTCGTGTACTTATTAGACAGTAGACTCTTGGATTTTGTACTTATTAGACAATAGAGAAGCCGAGATATCAAGACAAGGCTTCAAGCTTTAAGCCGAGTGATAGCATGTCGGCTTCCCAACTTGTTGAGATCTGATTCTATAACGTTTAAACCTCTAGCAGTGGACAGGTTAGCAGCTATTCCAGGTGAATTCACTGACATTCACATAACAATCACATTTTAAGCACTTTGATTTTCATAAACCCACCACTACATTGAAGATAAGTCCAGAAATATTGCTCTTCAACATCATGGTTGGGTATTTTATCTTGAGTTTAAGACGTCTGATTGTCACAAAGACACCGGAACTGCCAGTGAAGGACATCAATATCCTTCTTTCAAGGGGCGAGTACTGCATAATGGGGTTCTTCAATCCCCCAAATACTGAGTACCGATAAGTTGGAACATGATTCAACAGGATTTCCGAGAGAAGAGTGGTTTGGGGTGTCAACCTAGACATCTCAATTAATTTCTGATCCATCAGCAACATTGGAAACCACTGGCAACCCGAGATGTTGTCTCTCTGCGCCCCATAACGTATTTCCTTATGGAAACAAAGAATTCAAGTCTCATCTTCAACATTATAAACCAAGAGACAGAGCATTAGCTAAATGACCCTATTTTCTTAAATAATCTCCAGCGAGTACTAGTTCGGTATTTATGGACAAAATTGCATTTGTATTTTCTTCACTCCTTAAGTTGCATGCAACTTCAAAGTTTCATCAACAGCTAACCATTCACCAGCACTTCTGTTTATACCTAACTTGCCGACCTTGGGTTACACAAGAACTTCTGTTTATACCTAACTTGCATAACTTGAGTTACACAAGAACTCCCTTTCCAAAAAAAAAAAAAAAAAAAAAAAAAAAGAGAGAACAACGGAACTCCCAAATCGTCTACCAACATAATTTAGGAAAGAAAGAAGAAAATGACCTACCTGGGTGCACAGGCTCTAGCAACCACCAGGTATACCAAAAAGGAAATGTGCATGGGACCAAGAGAAAGCAACTCAAAAAAAAAGAGTAAGAATGAGCACTATAGAGAATGTAGGGAATACTTGCTGCTCACCCAATAGAGCTAAATAAAGCAAGCTCATGAGTACGAGTTCCTAATCTAAAAAGGAAACATGGTGCAAAAGGGATTGCAGTATATTAAATGATGCTTCCCTCCGACATGAAAGATAATATGATTAAAATGTTCAATCAAGATCACAGATAAATCTGCAAAGTATTGCTTAAGAGAATTAGACTGATGATGTTTAGAATGATGGAAATAGGACAATAAATACAACTCAATAACAATACCGAATAAATGGCCCAACATTTTGCTGGAAATGTAAGTTAACCATCTTTTGAACTCTCTCAACAGGATTATCTAAATTACAGTCGGGACCAACAAAAAAGGAACTAGAAAAATGCAGTCGTCGGCAATATAACTAGAAAAAGAAAGTTCTTATGAACGTTTTATCAAGGGGAAAATGAAACCCTAGCACAAAAGTGGGTAAGCTTTAGCTTTCAGGGAAACAACTGTAGTTATCTTTGAGAAGCACTGCGACAATGGAAATACGACGTATCAAATTATAGTTTTGTGCAAATTGAAGCATACAACTCGAAGCTATCGACAAAAACATGGACCGTCAGAGATGAGCCTCAATATAGAAAACAGGTTGAGAAACCTGAGAGCCTTAACAAAGGCTTTGCCGGTCATCAAAGAATCAGTGAGTCAAGGATTTCTAACAGGTTTAGAAACCTCAGAGCCTCAGGCCAGAAAAAAGAAACAGAAAACAGCACCTGAGTACGTGTAAATAAGTCAATGCTCTTGTATCTAAAAGTTGGAAACTTTGTGATCTTCTCTGACCGCTCGGCAACCAGTGACAAGTAACAAGTAAGTGTTTACTGCAGAACCGCGACTTGCAACTATAAACACTGGCATACATCAAATATTCAGAAAGCACGGATCACTAATGAATGCCAAGTCAGCACACAGATACCAGAAAGTCAGAAACCACTGAACCTCCATTGATATAACTCCTAGTTACATTAACTAAAATGGTAACCATCAATCTATTACTAAATCAGCTAATCCTAACCCAGTATGGAAGAAGAGTGAAGAAGAGGCTAATCTACAATTCAGCTAACATGTCAGCGAATTTGAAAGCTATGCACTATAAAGCTGGAATCATCACCTCAAGAATATAGGCGCAGATGGTGGCAGTAATGGCTTCGGCAGCTTGTAAGTTCTCTCCGGCAATTATACTCAGGTTCGTAATAATGGGTTTCGAATTGAATGTCAACTCTGCAAGCGCAATTCTGTACTGAGCAACGATTTCTTCGTGCTGTTGATGACTGAAATAAGTTTCTGTCGGCAAAATCCTACTCTCTGAGCCTGATTCTGCAGAAATTGCTTCGCCGGCCGATCTGGGTCTCTTCGCTGCCAACTCGTCCAATCCGTCGAAGGGTCTACGAGCGCTCGCCATTTACACCAACATACAAGCAAAACCCAGAAGAGAACCCCAAATCCTGAACAGTGAATAAACCTAACCCTAGCTTGATTCTCGATTGTGCTACATGGATTTGTCTAGTACAACATAAAGAACAACAATTTATGCATCCGAGATTGATTTTTCAAGGGTTTAATTCAACTGATTGCACAAATCAGAAACTCTGTAACTCGAGTTCATACAAGCAATGAAAAGATGAAGCGTACATAGAGAGATTGATTTTGTTGAAGAAGACGGAAACCCTCTCGAATGAGTACAACTTCAAAGGAAGGGTTTTGCATGATCAGACTTTTGCTACGATGTACACTTGTGAATGCACATCCCAACATGTGTTTGGTGGCTCGAGCGTTATTTTAGAGCGAAATGACATTCGGCATGCTCTGACATTTCAAATTACATCGGGCATGTTCTTTTTTTTTTTTTTTTTTTTTTTTGAAAAATTGTATTTTGTCTTGAAGGCGGGATCTCATGTAGGGGCTTCCAACGCTATACTGTCTTTGGGCATGTTCATAGGGACATCTCAAATTAGAATATAATTTTTTACAGTGTGGCCAATTCTATTGTTCTCGATTACATACTATTTTTCAAAAGAAAAACCGATCGAGATGTGACAGCTTGGTTTAGTTTGTGCTTACTTCGTTCGAACTACGAATCTGCCTTTTTGCTAATTGACTCCGCAGCCCATTTTCCCTTAGGTGAGGGGGATCGAAGTGCATTTTCCTTTAGGCGAGTAGGAACAGGTCCCCTAAATAAAGGGAAGAAAACTATTCCATTATGTCTCTTGTAACTGTTGCTCCTCCTCAATAGATAGATGCCCCCTATCCCTTCTTTCCTCCGATACTCAATGGCCTGCTTTGGGAAGGCTTAATTAAGGGTTTAATTAATTATTTTCCAATAATTAATCCGACCTGTTTGGCAAATCGGATTAATTGTTGCTTATTTTCAACAAACCGGGACCGGGTGCATTACTATCCCGACCCGGGTCAATTTTTTATTAGATATGTGCATTGAATGAATGACCGGTTGTTTACCAACCGGTACCGGTTTGGCCCTAACAGGGACCGGTTGATCACAAACCGGTACCGGTTGGAAGGTGTTCCACCTACAATTCTTGCCTTTAAATACCCCCCATATGTGTTGGTCCTTTTCACTACACGGCGTATTTGTTCCAACTGCTTCAAACCCATTCAGAACTCTCCCACCAATCAGGTAAAGATGAAAAACTTTTGGTGAAGTAGTTAAATGTTTTAGTGAAGTAGTATGAGTGTCAAGTAGTATGTTTTAGTGAAGCAGTTAAACTAATTGAATCGTTTCCTTTTGTGAAGGATGCACGGTGGTCGTGGCTCAACTCTTCGGCCTTGCAATGCTCGGATGAGGGTCATTCAACACCCACGTTGTTGGAACTCGGCTGAATGGGAGACTTTCATCCAGTTGTTGCTTGAACAAAAAGAGTTGGGGAACATGCGAGGGTCGCATTTTAGCAGGGCAACATTCGATCAGATTGCTATTGAAGTGGCAGAACAAACCGGTCGTACCCACACACCGACGCAGTTGCGATTCCAAGCTGACAATCTCCGCGTCGTCTTCTTGCGTTGGGTTAGGGAGCATCGTGCTCGAGTGAATGGCCCTCCACTGGTTGAACCTGCTGTTAACCCGATCCGTCACCCTCGTTATGTGACGGATAATTTGGACGATTTGTGCGATCTCTTTAGTGTTCCGTACCATGGGAGGAATGAGCCAGCTTTCAACCCTGAATTGTGTGCGGATGAACTGGACGTTGCCGTTGACCACCCGTCGGATTCCGATTCTGCCTGAAGTTGTAGTTGGAGAAAATGTTGTATTCCATCGGTCCTTGTAATATGTGACGTATTTTATCTTGTGGAATAAATTATATTCAGTTGTGTGTCATTGGTGTTTGTTTTGTTTTCTTTAAGTTTAGTAATAAAATTTTTATTACAACATTCCAGTAAATTAGACAACCAATCACTAATTGAATCCTAAACAATCTCGTTTAAATAGGATATATTTGCTAATTCTTTACAATTATTAATTTTAGTAAAAGCAATTAAGAAGTCTGAGTGCGTGGAATAATTGTAATTGGTCGATTAACTTATACAATCAATTATAAAAATCTCCTAACACTCACCCTTAACAGTTTAACATGAACCGAAATGAAACAACAAAAAGAAACACCAAAAACCGTTGAAGATGAACCGAAAAGAAATAACAAAAAGTAACAACAAAAAGAGTTGAACATGAATCCGGTCAAAAAAATTATATAAAATACAACCGGTCACTGTTATTGAGGAACCGGTCCCGGTTATCAACCAACCAGTCCCGATTATGAATCAACCGGTCCCGGCCAGCAGACACCCGGCCACGCGCAATAAGTTACTTTTTGACTAAGAAATGCCTTTTAGATGGAATATATTCGACGAATATTTCCTTTTTCACTTTGCAGACGTCTCAGACGAATATATTCGTCGAATATATTCGAAGTAGAGGGTAGTAATAGCCTTTTCAGATGTATTATTTCATCTTTGTGATGAATTGTCAATCAATTTTCTTGCTTGAATGGTCATTCTTATGAGATTTTTTTTCTTTATGCAGATATGTTTTCTTCTTTCTTCTCCTGTTCGTGTATAAAAGAGCTGAAAACGAGTTGCATAGTTGCACTGCAACCCACAGCTGCACCATAACTCACACTTGCTGTATTTTTCTGGAAGCATCATCCTAAGGTATAACTCACTACTGATGAATTGTGTTTGTGTGTGTTATAATTTTTTGTCGTTTAAATTGATTTATTTTCCTCTTGGATAGGAACATGTCTACTTCTCACCGAGGAAACCGAGGTCGAGGCAATGGTAAATCTCCCGTCTCCAATACTTCCCAGTTTCCGGAAGGCGCAGTGTTTGTTGATAGAGTGCACTGGTCACCTGAGCTAGTCGAATGTTTCCTGCAGTTAATAATTGTAGAAAAAACTAAGGGCAATTTTTGTGGAAAAGAACTAGCTAAGACAGCGTACGCAAACATCATATTGGGCTTGTCTGAAAAAATGAACATAGTTTTAACAAAACAGCAAATAAAAAAAAAATTTGTCTTGATGAAAAGAGAGTTCAAGTTATGGGTCCGGATCACCACGAAAGAGACAGGTTTGGGGTGGGACGAGGACAAAGATACGTTCACGATGTCGGACCAAGGGTGGTCAAACCTGGCTGTGGTAAATTACTATCTTCGATCTTACATTTCGATATGATTGTTAACTTGCGAAGTCTAATGTGTTGTGTTTACGAACAGAAAGATCCAGACGCGGTGAAGTGGATGACGAAGGATTAATGCACAGAGCCCTGCAGTACGAGGCTTTTGCAAATATCACCGAGACAGGAGAGTATTCTTGGACTCCATCTGCCGAGGCTTCACCACATGAGCGGTTTGAAGCGAATAGGTATCGTACCCCACCGCGGGAGGAGCGCATTTCTGCTGACTTGGAGGACACCTCTAGTTCCCCAATTAAGGCTCCTAGTGAATGGGATGGGGGTCGGGGTAGCGGTTCTCAAGACAGTAGGAAACGCAGGCGAAGGCAGGTGGGTAGCTCTAGTCTACATGAGGTAATTACCAACCTGACAGAGGCCTTTCAGGCACAGCAAATCACCCATCACCATGGAAATCTGACTGTCACCCACACACACGATCGTGTTGGGCGCACTGTGGACGATTGCCTCGCTGTGGTCGTTACATACCCGGGTATGGGATACGAGACTGACACCTTCACCGAGTGCGTTGACTTCTTTCAGGAGCCACGTAACCGAGACAGTTTCATTGCGGTTGGGAACGACCAAGCACGCTACAATTGGCTTATGAAGCGTTTGGAGAGGGCTAGGAAAGAGTCATAAACTTAATTTAGTTAGTTAATTGTGATCGTGTGTGCTAGAAATCGACATTTCTATTCTTTCCTAGACGCTGCGAGTAAGATGGTTGCGGAGTGGACTGGGCCAACATTTGATGGTGAGACCCATGCACACGTACGCAACAACCAGATGTATTGGCCTGCGTTCAAGGTAGTCTCCACCTATAAATTTAAAGTAATCGTTTTAATGGTCAAATCTAATCCGTATATTTGTGTTCATGATTGTATTGGGGCAATGGATGGCACACACGTGCAGGATCGTGTGGCGGAAGAGGAAAATATTAACTACATTGGAAGGAAGGGTTACGCAACCCAAAACGTGCTTGCTATATGTGATTTCGACATGTTCTTTACATACGTTTCGGCGGGTTGGGAAGGGTGTACGCACGACACACGAATTTTATAAAACGTTTTAAAAAATCCTAACATGGGTTTCCCACTACCACCAACAGGAAAATACTACTTGGTCGACGCTGGATATCCTAACATGCAGGGATTCCTAGCCCCGTATAAGGGTGGGCCTAGGTACCACCTTTCCCATTTTCGCCTAGGAGATGCTCCGCGTAACTCATTTTTGGGGTATGGAAAACTCGTTGGCAGATACTAGAATCAATGACCTCATTTAGTTATGCAGTTCAGGTAACTGTCGTGGGTGTGACCATGGCATTGCACAAATTTGTGAGGCGACACGATCGAAGGGATGCGTGGTTCGAATTTGCTGATAGGTATGGGGCTAGACATCGTCACAGCCATGAAACCCATGTCAATGTTAATGTCGCATCAACGTCCAACATCCGAGTGTACGAACCTTCCATGATGACTGATGATGCCACAATGCTAGCACTGCGTGACGAGATAACATCTGTAATTGTCAGTACCAACGAATGAATGTTGTTACTCTCATTTTTTTGATGCTACTCTGTAATGAAATTATAGCTAAGTATTATTATTATTTTTTATCTCATTTGTTGATTTTTTTTTCCAGCTACAAGTGTGATTTAAGTCAATTAATTATTTAAATATTATAGCTAAGTATTCGTTTTTATCTCATTTGTTGATTTTTTTTTCTAGCTATAATTTTCATTTAAGTCAATTAATTATTTAAATATTATAGCTAAGTAATATATTATTTTTTTATCTCATTATTTGTTGTTTTGTTTCTTCTAGCTACAAGTGTTATTTAAGTCAATTAATTACTTAAATATTATACCTAAGTATCATTATTTTTTTTATCGCATGTATTGATTTTTTTTTCTAGCTACAATTGTCATTTAAGTCAATTAATTATTTAAATATTATAGCTAAGTATTATTTTTTTTTGATCTCATTATTTGTTGTTTTGTTTCTTCTAGCTACAAGTGTCATTTAAGTCAATTATTTATTTAAATATTATAGCTAAGTATCATTATTTTTTTTATCGCATGTATAGATTTTTTTTTCTAGCTAAAATTGTCATTTAAGTCAATTAATTATTTAAATATTATAGCTAAGTATTATTATAATTTTATCTCATGTATTGATTTTTTTTTTGTAGCTATAATTGTCATTTAAGTCAATTAATTATTTAAATATTAAGTAATCTTCACTTAGTTATTGCGACAAACGAAATTTTTAACGATAGTAGTTGTGAATACATAAACAAGAACATTTTATTACAACTACCGAACCGAACATGACTAACTACAACGCGATTAAAAACATGAAATAATACCCTAAAAAATAACGACTACGACCCGATTTTAAGAAATGGAGGACGACAACGTTACGAAACGTGACTAATCTGATATTTCAACATCTGACGACTGCGGAACAGGGGAATCAGAATCAGATGAAAATTGATGAGTTGGTGGTTTGCGACCTGCAAACAAAGCAATCACAGTCTTCTCAATCTTCTTGAAACTGCTCTTCATGTACTTCTTCATTTTTGAAACCTTACGGTCCAATTTATTCACGTTCTCATTGACCTCGGCTAATGTCAGATGTTGCTCCCTCATACTGGTCGATCGTTGCGTGGAAGTGGTCGCAGGTGGGGTAGGACAAGGGGCGTATGAGGTACTACGACGTCTCCCAGAAGATGTTCCAGCGCCACCATCACCCTCATGTCGTGCCAAGAGTCCTCGTATCTGGATTACCGCATTGCGATCAATGGGTTTCTCAGTGGGCTCAACGACGTCGTCAAAAGACGGTTGTACACGGAAGTACGACATTATTGTTGTCCAACAAGCACCATACGGGATGCAATGGTTCTTATTACCACTACCCAAACACCTGAACATTACACGCTGCATAATGTAGGAAAGAGACAATTGACGCTCAACGACACAACAATGAATGACAAACCCCAAAAATGTGTCTACCTCGTCTCCTTTACCTGACCACGGGAATATAGTTTTGGCCAAGAAATGTTTGAGTAGGCGGTACTCGGGCTTGATGTCGGCAGCCTTCAACGCCGTCGGAATGGGATATGCGTGCACGCAGAACGAGCCGTAATAATCCTCCATCGGCACTGCAATATGTTTGTCAATGTCCTCCATTTTGGTGAAAAAAATCTTCTCTCCCTCAGTCGATATGTTTAACGCATCGCCTAGTACATCTTCAGTTAGATGCATGTATGTTCCCTTAAAATACGTAGCGGGCTAACTGGTATCACCCGCATGCACTACCTCCATGTTTGTGAATAGTATTCGGACAAGCATGGGGTACACCCTCGAGTACAGATCAGCCATTGATTCCCAACCCATGCCCACCAAGAAAGTCTTCAGATACCGATCATACTTCTTTTCTAAGTCAATACCCCGACCTGAGAAAACATTTCTCAACGTGAGGTCGTCGTACCTCACTTTTTGAGAATCAGAAAGAAAAGGTGGTGCGCCGGAGATGAGACCTAGAGTAAGATTGTTATGTGGGCGCTCTGGATGGTTTAGAGGAAGGTCGTTGAAAGTTCGGCGAGACGCCATTTAACGGTTGGTAGTGAAGATGAGGTTGAAAGGAATGTGTGAGTTGTGGTGTAAGAGAGGAAGAATTGAGGGTGAGTATTTGTAGGAGTGTGTTGGAAGAGATGAAGGTGGGTTAGAGGCCGGGTGAAGAAGTCACGGGTGGGAGGCCGTGTGAAGAATCACGGGGAAAGAAATTTTTTCGTAATCTGTGTAGTCAGCGCGGATTAAGATGTGGGGAATCTTCGCGGATTCTGTGAGGTCAACCAGCCTATCGGGCAGCGACACGTGGACGGAAAGCACCATTTTTTGACCGACATTAAAGCAGCCGGTCCCGGCCGATGGTATACCCGGTCCCGGTTTAGAGTTAGCCGGTCCCGTTTTCTCTAAAACCGGTACCGGTTGCGTCCAAATTCCCACCAAAATTTCGCGCAAAATCCCGATTTACCCGCCCGGTTATTCACAATTAATCCACACATTAATTAATCCTTCTCAAACCAAGCCAATGTATCAAGATAAACATATACGTAGGATTCGGGGATAAGGAAATGAGCAGGGAGGTTGTGGTGCGAGATGCTTTGTGAGTCTTCATCACCAGGATGACAAGAGAATAGAGCCGGCAAAATGGATACTGACCCGACGACCCGACGCGAACACGACACGAAGTTGGAGGGTTTGGGTTTAGTCATATGGGTTTGGGTCGTAAACGAGTTGACACGATTGAGCACGAAATTTAACGGGTTGGATGTCGGTTGACTCGGAATACCATATAGAACCCGCACAACCCGCAATTTTTAAACAAGTCACCCGTATAAAAATTAAACCCAACATGACATATTATAACACGTATTTGAAACTAGGGCTCGCAATTCGGGTCTACCCGCCAGGTTACGAGTCGGGTCGACCCGTGACGGGTCGTTAGCAGGTTGACCCGACGGTGACCCGGGTCCTTAATTGTGTCTAACTATTGAACGCGAACCCAACCTGTTTATTAATCGGGTAACCCGACATGACCCGGGTAACCCATTTGATAAATGGGTCGTGTCGGGTCACCTGATTTAACCCGACCCGTGACCTGTTCTGCAGAAGAAAAAAAGCTTGGAGGAAGAAGAAACAACAAGCTGAAACGGAGTGGGGAACGACCCCAACCAAAAGGATCGATTGAATCTTCAAATTCAAATGAAATAGTTGAAATTCCATACAACCCACTTACAATTGTGTGTTAAATAGTTAATTTGCATAGTTATATTCAAAACTTAAACTCATAACACTCAGATCTGCAACTAATAGAGGAAGATAGAGGGGTGAGACCGACAGCAAGACGAATTTTCACGAAGACGAGACCAACGGCGAGCTGAAGACTTCACTGAGGCGAGACAACGGCGAGACGCGATCAGCGCGACTTCGAGGGCTTCACTGAGGTGGTATGGTGGGTATTTCACTATGTGTGAGAGAGAGATGGTGAGGGTGCTTTTAGGGCTGTCCGTAGATGAGAGAGATGGGAGTGAGAGAGAGAGATGGTGGCGGAGACCCAAAAACGCAGAGAGAGATTTGTTCTTGCAAGTGTAGACATATTAGGGCTTGAAGATTGACTTTGTGCGGCGGAGAGAGTAACAAATGGGGATTGGGAGTGAAAAAGTTGATTATATACCCCTGGTTAAAACATTAACTGGGGTTGTGCTAGGTTAGGTTAAGTTAGGCTAGATTTTTTTATTTTCTACTTCAGTGAGGTAGTAAAAAATAATTTATGATTCTAAAAGAATATAAATAAAAATAAAACAAAAATAAAAAAAGTGTATCTTATGCTGGTTGTAACGGGCCATATTCGAGTTGAGCGGGTCGACCCTAACCGGACCCGTTTATTTTTGTGTCATTTTCGTGTCGACCCGTTAGTGACCCGTTGCGGGTTCGTGTTGACCCAAACCCGCTAACTTCGTGTCGTTTTCGAGTCGTGTTGTCGTGTCGTGTCGAATATTGCCAGCCCTATTTGAAACATAATAAATTTTTATAATATAGAGCTAATTGGCTATTCGAGCCTGACCCACTTAAATAACTCTATTTTGTCCCTATAAAAGTCTATCGTAGGTCTGCAACTCTTCATTCTCTCACTATCCTTTATTCCCTTTATCACTTCCGATTGTTTGCAAATTGTGACTCAGCTTCAGCTTCATCTACCAACAATATGAACTGTGAAAGTATGGCCACAAGTAAAGCTTCTTTCCCGAGTGGTCATTTTATTTGTCACATGTTTTAATTTGTGTACTCGTATTGTATGTACTTGTTGCTTATATTTCATGGTAAATTTTTTTGTTGTGATTATATAAAATAAACAGATTACTCGATGGGTAACCCGTTTATTATATAGGTCGGGTTAGGGTCTATAGTACTAGACACTCTTAATATATGGTTTGGGTTTGGGTTTGTCATAAATAGGTCTCGACACGAATATGACCCGACACGAACACGACCCGTGACACGAATTGCCACCCCTACGAGAGAATGCCTCTGCACAAGAAGTGTAAGTCGAAGCCATGCTCGCCGGATAAAACTCCCTGGCACTTTTAACCTAAGTAGCTAAATCGCTATAATAATTTACCTCTCTCTTGAAAGAATAGTACTACAACAGAGGAGAAGAGCAGTACAAGAGGTGTTTCACTTCTCAGTAACCACCAACTACATTAATGAGATTATCTCCGTCATCGGAAGCAAATACGATGTAATGGTGAGTTTTTCACACATAAAGTCAATTTAGCACATGATATTCGCAAAATGGGCACAAAGTTTACAACTTTAGCCTTTGACAACCAGATAGTTCTCCATTGGGCCGGCTTGTAATATAATTCTGGGTTCCAAGCCCATAATTTATTGAGAGTCAATTTTCCTTTAAATACAACCATATTCTTAATTTCGTTTCAAAAAGAACTACACTGTTGCTGAAAAATATTCTAATCATTAAAGATATTTTAGTTCCTAAACATAATAATTTTCAAACAATGCAAATTGTTTAAACTTATGGTTGGAGAGAATCAATAATGGGTTAATGTAAAATGCTTGGAATTTCGATGAGCACTTGCTACGGCTTACGAAGTGGAAAATTTTAGAGAACATGGAGGTAGCAAATACAAAGAAATGATTGTTTGGACACATATCAGATGGGCTTCAATCCATCTAATCAGTGAAGAAGTGGGTAAACAGATAGGTTCCGTTCTTCCACCGGTGAAGTGATCAAAACGATGATTCTCTACAAGGAAGTTCAGAAGAACTGATGTATCCGAGCAAAAATTTGCTTGAATTTTGGCGGAGTTCTATAAAAGAGGGATAAATAGAGAAAACATATGGGATCTTGTATAGGTTGGCTTCATATAAGAACTAATTTCCTATATTTTATAATGGTGTGATTTCATTGTTCATGCTCTATCAGGTTCACCGCTTAAAAAATATACGATTGAAAAGACCAATGACAAGGTGATGGAGGATTGACGATGTGCAAGAAACGAGGTGAGAGAAAGAAGACAGGGGGTAATACAAAACAAGATAAATTTTGTCCCCGGTAGAGCTTCCGAAGAGTAGGGATAACGATGGCAAACCAAAAAGACGTGTCAGACAAGCCATGTCAATACATTTCTATTAAGCATCACGAGAAATCGTAAGGATCAGGGAAGAAGATTGTAGACCCTAGTTGATCCCATTAAATCCTGAAATTAAAAGGGAAGGTTGACAAGGCTGAAAAAAGGAAAGGATATCAAATCTTATAGTCAAAATTATCATCAATATTCCTAGTATTGGAGATGTGTTTGGAATGGTAAACAAATAATTAGATGGACATTAATGTAGGTAACTTGAAGAAGTTAAAAGGTACAAACGTAAAAGCCAAAGAACAGAAGAAAAGCACTCGAGGGGCACCCAAGAAAATGAGAAGGGGAGAGGAAGACAATTCTCAGCAGGAGAAAATCTAATGGGAAGGATTTAATAACAATTAATGGGAAAAAGAACATGTAGTCGACCAAGGATGACCCCCCCCCCCTACCCAAAAAATAAGCCCATGACTGATGAAAATGGGAGAGCATCGCCAACCGACGAAAAGTATGAAACATTTAAAAACACCTAGAATTTTCAAAGTCCAATGAGTGCCTGAAGTTGGAATATACGAGGGTTTTGTAACCCTCGTGGCATAGTTTCCCTTTGCAACTTTGTGAATGACAAAATTCTAGTTTTTCCATTCTTATGGAGACTCTAGTAGGAGGATGGAGAAGATTTAAAGGAAAACATTAGGGGTGTAACCGGTCCGGTTTGGGCTCATACTGTAAATCAAACCGAATATATCGGTTTGGTAATTCGCCAAACCAAACTAAGCCGTATGATATGGACAAACCAAAATCAAACCGTATGTATAGCGTCGGTTCCTAATGCTTGAGGGAAATGCCCTTTTGTTCGACCAACCAAACCAAAGTAGCATGTTCCGGAGTTGCAGAGAACATTTTTAATCAGTTTGGATCGTTCGGTTTGAAATAATATGGAATAGTTTTGTTATTTTACTTGACAATCTAATTCACAACAATACTATGGAATAAACTGAATCATCGTGTAATACCAATTTCATGAGAAAAGAAAATACACTATTCAAAACACTCATATGTCAAAACTAGGACACTATTATGCAAAAACATCTCTAAAACTAACAATGCTTCAGCTTCCGCATGTTGAACCAATATCTCAAATTGTCAAAAAGTGAACTGGAATATAAAAACTAGAAAGAAAATATAATAAGCTGTGAGATGAAGACACCAGCTTTACAACATCCTTAACAATGAAGTAGCACCATAAATCTTTCATCATCAATGCAACCCACCATCAACAATGCAGTAGTAGCAGCAGATACTGGAACAACAAAATAGCACCAAGATTAAAGCTTCAGCAAAATAAGAAAGCATGCCTGAAATATAAAACAAGTAACAAATAACAGCCATTAAGTTCATTGATTGATTTGTAAAATTGAAAACCATCTAGGTATGTAAATGATTTTCCTCCTTCCCTTTCTCATGGCCTTCTCCATATGTCTTGTCAACAACTGCAGCGCCATTTCTATTTTCGGGTTCCAGCTCCTTTCGTTTCCGAGGAATATCACTCATCTTCATTAGATTGACAATAAATTGTGAAAATCATAAGAAATCACAAAGACGACATAGTTCTTATGCTTAATCTTTCCAGTTGTCTTACTAATTTGTACTATTAATTATAAGGAACTAGTAACATAGGGTAATATACTGTAACTATACTTTGCATATAAGTATGTGTATTTGAAACCTTCATAATCTAGTAGCATAATTCACACAGCAAAACAGGTATACAAAATACATTCTTTTAATGATTAGTTTGATCACTGAGTGTGTAGCTAGTTTGATTATTAATTGATTTCTAATCGTGTAACCTCTAATGTAAATCTCTAATTGTGTAACCTCTAAAGCAACCTTCTAATTGAATTGTTGGATTGTATAAATATACATGATTATAGAGTTGTTGGATTGTGGGCTAGTATTCACCATCCAACAACTCTATAATCATGTATCTTTCTACAAAATACAATCTTTTTACACTAACATGAGTTGGATCCAACAGATGGAGAAATTGATAAGAAAGAACATGTTACAGAAAACAATCAATAGAAGGTAAAACAACATGTAGAGTAATCGAAGAACAAAGTTTGTGATTTTATGAGCTTGAAGGAACACAATACCGAAATCTGAAGAGAAAATTACTCCTCCGAGTGATCAATCTATACTCCAGTTATCGATTCACCGAATCAAACTCAATAAGTCGCAAAACCATAACGAGGCGTTGAAATCCAACGAGAACACCGACCCCGTTTGTAAGAGTCATCGGACAGGAACTGGGGGGGTTTATAGTGAGATGAGAGCAACGTCTCGGCGAAGATGAGGATTCGTGTATAGATTTTTCGAGAGATACAATTTAAAGCAACCAATGTTTTCATGCAACAACACCCTTGGTGGGTGCGGATTCGTGTATAGATTGATTGGAGTCAATGATTTTGTAGATATCAACTGGACGAAAATCATTCATATATATCATATATATACATATATGTTTCGTAAATTGAATATTTAAGATAATATTATTTAGTAATATGAAGTATACTGCCGTTGGTCAGATATCCGCAGATTTGTCACTTTCCGAACCGGGAACCAAACCGTTTCCATCGGTTTGAAAAAAATTAAAGTGTGCATGAACCAAATATCTTATTAAACCGAACATAACCATTGAGTTCGGGCCGGTTCAGCCGGTTGGCCCGGTGCGGCCTGTAACACCCCCGATTTTCAGAAGAGCCGGAAACCGGTTGGTGCCCTCCGTGCATGGGATTTTACCCTTCCGTACAAGGGGTGGTAACAACAAACATTAAAGGAACATCCAACTACTGATTAGTTACGATAAAAGTTTACAACATTGGTGACTGGTTCCAAACTAGACACCAAGTCTAACAAAATATATTTTACAACAAAAAGACTCTCCGGTTAATTACTAAGTACTAATGCTAGCGAGTGGGAACGAGTCGATAATCCCGCGCGTTACTCCAAACAACCAATCATAAACCTGTGGGGAATTAAAAGAAAACACAAAGACTCAATTTTTCGAGTATCAGTAAAGAATGAGTGAATAAACAACTTAGCATGTAAAACAGAGTGGCTGAGACAAATTGTGGGGTCACAAGTTTAAAATAGTTTAACAGTAACATAATAAAAGTATAAACATCTGAGTAAAAACTTTGAACAATTTTCACAAATATAAGTACGAGTACAAGTGACGGTTATCAGAGTTCTCAAAAGTTACTATTTCCAAACTGAAAGTTATTACGAGTAGTGGATTCGTTTACCGAGATATTCATAAGTGCTCAAACGTTGAATGAAATAAGTCATATTATTATTAAGTCACAGTTGTTGGGTTTTGATGTAGGTTACGCAGCGGAATAATAAAATTAATCTTGCTCAAATCCCACAAAGGATCACAGGCAAGACATCATAACATGATAAGGGCACAGAAGATGTGTACCTTAGTTTGGGAGATCACACGAAGAATGGTGTCTTCGTCTCTATGAAACACATAAAAAAATATTAAAAAAATAAAAGAACAGTTCGGAACAAAGAAATGGCAGAACAAAAGTCGTATGAATTTACAAAGACTCTGTAGATAGAAGATATCAAAGTAGTTTTGTAGGAGCAAGTCAGAAAGGTTGAGAAATAGAACCATCTGATTTGATTCGTTCTCAATAGCCATGAGATGATCATATTAGGGTGATCATTTTGTCGACGGCACCCTAGATGGCTAGAGTTCAGTAGCCGAAAGCATCACTAGCTTATATATCCACACCTTGGATTCTTGATTGGATTTCTTCTCACTGCGATGTGCTAGAAACGGAAGAAGGAGGAATGGATCACGCAAAACGAGGCACTAAGCCAACGCCTCAAGGAGGCCGACGGCAGGAGGGACGGGTTGGGGCGGACGCCTCTTCCTTGTCTCTATCTCTCTCTTGCTTTGTTATGTTCTCTCAAATAATGACTTGTGTAGAGAATTAACAAGCTAGAGTTCCTTTATATAGTAATAACTCTTTAACTACATAAAGGCCCCAATACTAATCATTTCCTTACATGGATTAGTCCACTTGCAAAGTAGTCCTACTAATTTTGTTAATGGTTGCGTTATGATCCTTTTATAGTTAGTCCAACTAATTAATACATATATCCAATTTAATCCATCCGGTGTGTGACCCCGTAGGTTTCTACTTAATTGGTAGTAACTACTTACTAACATGGAGCGGTGTCTAGCAACACTTTCATGCAACCCAACTAATAGAAATAAGTCAGTGATCCCGACAAACCTTGTGCACAATGTTCATGTATTTTCTTATCCCTTTGTCTCCATATCCGGATTGGACACAAGACATAATAGTCACACTCGTATTTTCAATCCATAGTTTCTCGATCGTGGGAATATGCTTACGTGAGCAGATAACATCAATATCTCCATATTGATTTATCTGAGTCTGGCCAGACATTCCTATAAGCACCATCCCTCGAGTGGCCCTTGGATATTTTCTCCCATTATATGGGATGGAGAAATCCTCTCTACGTCACTACGATCTCTAAGCTTGCTTCCTATAATACCCGATAACTATCTTTATAGTTACGCGGTTAAGGTGCAACGTTTGATAATATCAAAGCACGATATTCCACAACTAGAGTATCTAGCGACTTCAAGTCTAAGGATTACAATATCATTAGCACTACGAGAAGCGATTGTGACTTTGACATAATCTAATGCATCCTTCTCAGTGTGGGTCAATCCAATATGCCATTAATCCTAATGCATACCCATGTGTTAGACTCGATATCTCCATATCAATCTACACACATACTAGTCTATAGTTGATCGTCCTATTAATCAATATAATGGACTAGGGTTATTTAAGATAAACAACACATTGTATCTAAGAACTTCATTATATTAAATATCACAATAAATAATAAATGAATGTTATAGCCAAAACATTGTCCATACTAAATATAGATTGCCTCTAGGGCACCTATTCCAACAGTAGTATCCATGAGAGACCATGGTGAATAATAACCGATGATACTGGTCATTAGGGGTTTCTGGTAACCCAGCCTCTCTACAAAGTGTTGTGGATAAGTGTTTCACCAATCACGCTAGTCATCATAGATCACGCATTCAACTAAACCTTAAGTGTCGACACCCCCTTTAAGAGCTTGTCAGAAGGGGTACTAGAAGTTGTACTCCAGCCTACGGCAAAAGGATTCGGGGCACACGGAGTCCCAGGATTTTAGGGAGGAGCCCAAGGATCATGCCCTGAAGTAACATGAAGCAACACGATGTAGGCGTATAGCACTGTCGTAGACCCAACTAGTTCCGGTACTTGCGATTCTTTCACTTTACGTTATTAATGAATTCTGATTTAGTGACATTTGAACAATAAGTTTGACGATTTGAATATGAGTAGTAAAGTGCAGATTTAAATCGAGTAAGGCTCGTTTAGGAAATTCGAAATGAAGTACGACAGTTATTAAGTAAACAAGTATATCATGCGAAAGAGCTAGGCACGCGAGACTAAGCATGTAAACTCACAGGTATATTTTGAGACAGAAAAATAATTCACGTTTTGACACGAAAGAAGACAAGTACGCAACGCTAAGCATGAATACTCACCGTGAGAGTCGAAGATACGCTACAAAATCTTTACTCGTAAACTAGGCCAAGTTCTTCGAAGACAGGCTCTACAAACAAACACAGATAGTCCTAATTACAAGCAAGTTCAATCGACATACGTACGACGATGCACGTGTACTCAAGGTAGTTACAAACCTCTAAACGATTTTATAAATTAGAGAATAAATTTTAATATTATACAATTATTTAATATCCTAATTATGAGCACTAACGTTTACAAGAAATTAGAATTCTCGCTGAATAGCGTAAAAGAATATTCTTATAATTGTAAAATATATATTTCTATTTAAAGAAACTATATCTTAACATTTCACAATCACTATATAATTTTCAAATAATTTATTTTACTATAAGAATAGTAATAACTAATTAAACATATCTATTTATTTGTAAAACGAATAATATCGATATTTGTAAACATTTCTTTTTTTTTTGAGGAATATTTGAAAACATTTCAAAAACTCACTACTTATTTACTTAAAACAAACTCAACATTTATTTAGTATCTAAAACGTTATTATTTAAGGATTATATATTCAAACGTATAAAAATTATATATTTGTTAAGTTATATTTCGCGAAAAATAAATTATAAATATTTAACTTGCAACATATGCTAATTTTTTAAAATATTACATTACAAAAATGTAATAATATTTATTTTTTTAATTTAATTTACAGTTAGTAAAGCTTAAACGATATATAAACAAATTAATTAAAAAATCATAATATTAAATAAAACATGATGTATGAAATACAACTACTCCCCCTAAAGCTTAGAAAAGTATAGAGCAACCCCCACACTTTCTGAAAAAAGACAATTTGATCCCCCTACAAAACGCTCACGGCAAACACATAATACCCACAATCCAAATCGATCCAAACACGACTTTAAGCAATAAAAATTCATTTTGACGATATAAAGTGAAAGAGGAGGTGATTCAGAGTTCACCCACACCAAGAATGACGAAAAGCGGCGGAGAAAAGAGGCAGGTCGAGTTCCCGTCGGCGAGCTCGGCGCCGGCGATCGACGGGGCTGCTCCGATTGCCTTCGGGCTTGGCTTGGAGGCTTCTCGTGTAGAATTTTGGGGTGTTTAGAACGGGAACAATTGGCCTGGATAACTTCTGAGTCGTGGGATCACTTTCAGATTAAAGTATTTCTGGGGTATGCACGAAATCTATGATCGGATAAAACAGAGACTGTATCAAGAACGGATATGGTGTTTGCTATGGATTTCCGAACTCAGATTGTTCTCTCTGTGTTTCTAAATTCGACCAAAACTGACAAATAGAGAGGGAGGCAAGGCGATTAATCTGGCGGTTCTAACCGCGAGATTTTTGTCCGTTTTTCAATGAAAATAAAAATCGTAGACGTTTTTTGTTAAGCAATAAACGTCCAAAATCCAATAGAAATCGACCATCGCCAGGGGCGTTGCCACTTGGACCCCACCAGGACCACCGCCAGGGGCGTTGCCCCTGAAACCCCGTCGGGGACTGCGCCCCCGAACTCCCTCAGTCGTCCGGGAGTTTGTTGTCCAAGACATTAGCATAGTTGTGTGCACGTGTGTACTCCACACATCCTAACGTGTACAATGTATATGCCAATGTCTCTTTTGGTCGTAAGTAAATCCGATTACACAAATGGCCGATGACACTAAAATCACCAAGATCTCGTGCTCCTCGGGTGCTCGGGAACGCGGAGAGAGCGTCGAAACGAGCTAGGTGTCGCTGGGTTCGTCCGGTGAAAAGCTCGGGTCGAGCTTTAATGTTTGCCTGAAAAATGGAGGCGGCGGCGGTTGTGGGTGATTCAGTTGCTGCAACTGCTGGATGCTGCTGATGGAGAAGTCACCGAGAGGGGGAGATGAGAACAGAGGGTTCGAGAGAGGGTGAGGCAGTGGGGTTGAAGGTGGTGGCGGTGGTTATGGCGTCGGGATGGTTTGTGGTGTCTACGGTGGTGGTGGTGGTGCTGGGTTTTTTTGGCAAAACAGAGAGATAGAGTGAGACAAAGAGATGATAGGATGAGACAGAGGTGGAGATGGAAGAGTTAGGGAGGTGGTGTTGGCTTCGGGTGCTTGCTCCCAACGGTGGCAGTGGCGGTGGTTTGACCGCTGCTACCTGCTGCTGCTGCCACCGGTCTTCTTGGGTTTAGAGCGAAAGAGAGATGGAGAGGAAGAGAAGAGAGGGAGCAGAGAGGAAGAGGTGAAGGTGGTGGAAGTGATTGGAGGTGGTGTTGCTGGAAAAGAAAGGAAGAAGTGGAAGAAGAATAGAAATAAGGTACGGGTACACAAAAGAGAAAAAAAAAAGTAAGGTAACAAAAATGTGATGTAAGCATTAGAGTTATTAGGTGTAGTTGGAGCGCGGGGTGAGAAGGTGGTTCGACGCAAAATAGAATATTAAAAAGGATACGAATGTTTAAAATGCGACCAAAATAATAATACACAATGAACCCTAAATTAATACGCGATAAAAATATAAGGCGGAAAAGATTACTACGATAACGAATAAATAAAACAATTGCAACTGAAAAATCAAAACGTTAACTTATAAATAAAATTCGACTGAAAAATATAAATTCGACTGATAGTACTAATTTGAACGCTTAAAAGACAAATACCTGACAAACAATTTCAACATATAAAATATATTTAAACTTTAAAAAGAAACTAGATTAATAATCTACTAATGAATTGAAGTTTGACGGAGAAGTAAAGATACGTTTGATATACTGAAGGAAATTCGGCTGATATTTCACAATAAAATTTAAACATTTAATTTATAGTTTAAATAAAAAATTTGGAATAAAATAATTAGTTAAACTAAAATAAAATTTCATAATATTTAATTAATATGATTTTCTAAAAGATAGATAGATAGATAGATAGATAGATAGATAGATAGATAGATAGATATGACTAAGTTATTATTTAAAATAAAAGAGACTTGTTTAAAAGTAACTTATAATACGCTGGCTTGTCGAAATAAGTATAAATAAATAGTTAATAACTACGCAATCACACACAATATCGGTAATGTCTTATTACGACTAACATAATATCTGATAACAGGTTCTCACAGTATCAAGTAATAAATACGCCATACTTAATTACTAAAATACCCTATGTCAGAATTCGGGTTATTACACAGCCGGTGTTTCTTACACCTCTAGAAAATATGTTTGCAAAATGACACCTTTGTGGATAACGAAGGAAGAAGTTGCGGTCTAAGGCTCATTTGGAATGATGTAGTGGAAGTCACAACTCTTTCTTACTCAAGATTTCACATATATTGTATGGTCAAATTGGCAGTAGATGATACACCGTGAAAACTGATAGGTTTATATGGGGACCCATCACAGAATGAGAGGTACCTCTCATGAAGATTTCTCCCGTGCATCAAGCCAAAAAATAATGTGTTCTTGTGTGTAATGGAGGATTATTAGCATGGATTTGAATATTAAATATAAGGATGTGTTGATATTGTAACACCCATAAAAATTTCCATAACCCTCAATGCAATATCAATAAAGTTTGGGCAAAATTACAAATTATGGAAGGCTTGACTTATAGTTAATAGAAAGTGTTGGGGCTAAACATAATGATTAGAAATAGGCAAAATTGCACCGGAGGTACCCATATTTTGCCAAAACCGGCAAGTGGTATCCAAATTTTCAAATCGTGCACCACGGGTACCAAAATATTCAAAACCGTGCACCGGAGGTACTCAACACTAATGGCTGTTAACTTTCCGTTAACTTTTCATCCAATTGGACGGAAAAGTATAAAAAGACCATTATACTCATTATTTTCACCTCTATTTTTTTTAAATACAATCGCTATTAACGAATCTAAAAAAAAACTTAAAAATAGTAAAATTTTAATTTAATAATTTGATATATGTAAGATAATGCAACATATTTCATCAAATTTACATATTTTTACATCATTTGAAGATATAAAATATGTTTTTATTAACATATATCCGTCAATCTCGAAGTCTTTAACTTTTTTTTAACAAAAATATCAAAATTTCATAATCTCAAAATGGAAAATTAACGAGAGGGTACATGTGAAATTATCAAAGATACTTGTATGTTATTGTTTTATTTAAAAAATATTATGTGAATTTACGAAATTTTGAGAATTTTTTAATTTTCTTTTAAAAAAAGTTAAAAGAATTGAAGATTGACCGATATATGTTAATAATTTTGAGATACTTGTATGTTATTGTTTTACTTAAAAAAAATTGCGAATTTATGAAATTTTGAGATTTTTTTTAAATCGTTAAAAAAAAGTTAAAAGAATTTAAGATTGACGGATATATGTTAATAAAAACAATCTCAAAATTTCATAATTTCACATATATATTTTTTAATAAAACAAAAACATATAAGTATCTTTGATAATTTCACATGTACCCTCCCGTTAATTTTCCATTTTGAGATTTTGAAATTTTGATATTTTTGTTAAAAAAAATTTAAAGGCTTTAAGATTGACGGAAATATGTTAATAAAAACATATTTCATATCTTCAAATGATGTAAAAATATGTAATTTTGATGAAATATATTGCATTATCTTACATATATCAAATTATTAAATTAAAATTTTATTATTTTTTAAGTTTTTTAGATTCGTTCGTAGCAGTTGCATTTAAAAAAAATGGAGGTGAGAATAATTGGGTAAAATAGTCTTTTTATACTTTTCCGTCCAATTGGATGAAAAGTTAACGGAAAGTTAACGGCCGTTAGCGTTGGGTACCTCCGGTGCACGATTTTAAAAATTTGGGTACCCGTGATGCACGATTTGAAAATTTGGGTACCCACTTGCCATTTTTGGCAAAATATGGGTACCTCCGGTGCAATTTTGCCTTAGAAATAAGAAAATCCTAAAATACCCCTAGAGGATCCTAAATTACATATCCTACCCCCTATGTGGCACATTCAAGTTTGGTGCATGACAGTTCACCCATTGAGATGTCACCACCTCAATCAACCCCTTGGTGACACATCATCACCCCTAAGCCTATATATAGGGAGGTTATTTGCCAATTTCCCTCAACAACTCTCCAAGCTCAAGAGAACTTGAAGGAGAATTCCAAATCATCACTTTTCCCTTCCCCATTATTGATTTTCCTGCTATTGCATCTTCACTTCTTCATCTCGAACTAGCTGAGAATGGAAATTAAACTAACTCATTCCTCGTAAATCAGAGTTCGGAAGAACGCCTCAAAAACATCAAACTTTTTTAAAGTTAAATTCATATATACTGTTGTAAATTTTAGTATATGGACAATTCTAGCTTGTTTCTGCAATGATTCAGAACCATTGAACCAAGAATTGAACTCTAAATCAAAGTAAATATTAAGTGTCGAATTCTATGCAGTTTGGGTGATCGAAATCTTCATAGCCTCATAATAAAGTGATAAAATCTTTGTTTATCCATTTCTCTTCCTGTAAATCACTGCATTATGGTCCATACGACATACAGAGCATGATCATCAACCCATAATTCACCTAGATTGACTGAATTTAGGGTTTTTATTCATGAACCATGTTGTTGTTCTTTTCCGGTGACTAGTGTACGATGTTCCACAGCCTATAAATTGATCAGTTCTTGATGGTTTGAGATACCATTTGATCATATGTACTCTCTGTGTAACAAACCATGATCTCGGTTCAGGATTAATGCGATAAACGATAACCAAAAGTAAATCTTTTATTTTTGATAAAATATATTACAACCATACGAGTGCTACAAAACTTGTGGAATAAGTTTGACAAAGAAAAATATCATGATATGATATGCGATCTATTAACTTGAGCTCATTGTCTTTGCCTCTATCCGCGTTCCAATCCCATCCTCCACTAACCAGTGGTGGTCTTGAAATAGCAAACGCAAAAACCACTGCTTGAAAGGAATCAGTGAAAACTGAGTAAATACATAGTGCGACACAAAAAGCTAGGAGTGGGCACACGAGTACAAGTTGAAATAGAACAAGATATTTAAAAAAATAATAAGTAGGTGACATTCAGAATTTTGAAACAATAACCACGAGTAATCAATGGTTTCAACTCGTTTCATTTGGTTGGGGCATATCTAGAGCAACCAACATGATTGATGGAGTAGCCAACTTTCTTTGAACTTCAATTAACCGTTAAGTTTAGTTGATGCATGTCTAGAGCCACTGACATGATCCTTGTAGACAGAGGGATCACAAATAAATCACAAATTGTGCATTTTAGGTTATCAAACCATATTTTCCCCGAGCTTTGTGGGAGACCATACGTTAATCCCCACTCAAAAATTAGCCAAAAGTCCTTAAGTGTCGACACCCCTATACCGTAGGGATCCTTAAAAGTATAAGTGAAACTCTATAGCTCTACAAACCTCTTAGTCGCCATACCTTTGTACATTTAATCTCATCGGTCGAGGATTTGTGAATATTCAAGTTCTATCCAATAATATGAAACATTACTTCAATGGTCGCAGCCATAATTAACAGGAGGGTCGTTTAGCACCTCCGACCGGATAAAAAATAAAAAAAAACTCTGTATATCATCATAAATCTATTACAAGTGTCTTATTTCTTCTTTTTCTTATAACCATATTCGGAATATCAATCTTTCACCAGTAATTTCCAATAGTTCTCAAACTTGATTAATGTATATCTCCACATAACTTTCGAGTATAAATTGTGCTTCTCATACTTTTCCAAATAACAAAATAATCATTTGAAACGTCACACACATACACACATTTTTATAAGTAAGGGTCACACATATGTACTTATAGCTGCGAACTAGAAAAGCAAGGAAGCAATAGCACTCCGACAACAAACGTTCATCCCCACGAAGATTTGGGGTTGCGATGTCTATGTAAAACGTTTACAATCAAACAAGCTCGGACCTAAGTCGGATAAGTGTAAGTTTGTGGGATATCCTAAGGAAACGGAAGGATATTATTTCTAAAATCCAATCGAGAACAAAGTGTTGTTGCTCGGACCGGTGTTTCTAGAAAGAGAGTTGGTATCTAAAAAAGCCAGTTGGAGGACTGTAGAACTTGAAGAAGTTCAAGAACCACTGATCCTACAATGGAACATGAGCAGGAACCATAAGATGTTGTGGTGAAGCCAATTCAAGTAACAGAAGAACTTCGTAGGTTGAGTAGGGTACGTCAGGAGCCAGAGAGGTATGGACTTCTCATGACTGAGCCCGGTGACGTATTGCTCATGGATGATGAGCCTACTACATATGGAAAGGCCATTAAAGTGCCAGACTCTCGAAATTGGCTTGAAGCCATGAGATCCGAAATGGAATCCGCGTATACCAACAAAGTGTGGACTTTGGTGGAACCACCCAAGGGGCTCGGCCCATAGGGTGCAAGTGGGTCTTCAAGAAGAACACCGACATGGATGGTAATGTGATTGCCTATAACGGCCGATTGGTGGCAAAAGGATTCAAACAGATTCATGGTATTGACCATGATGAAACCTTTTTCCCAGATCCATTCGCATCTTAATTGCTATTGCATCTTATCACGATTATGAGATTTGAGAGATGGATGCCAAAACAGCGTTTCTGTATGGAAACCTCCTTGAGGATGTGTTCATGACACAGCTAGGGGGTTTTGAAGATCCAGACCATGCCCATAAAGTGTGTAAGTTGCAGCGTTTCATTTATGGATTAAAGCAAGCTTCTAGGAGTTAGAATATGCGTTTTGATGATGCGGTCAAAGAGTTTAGCTTCATCAAGAACGAAGATGAACCTTGTGTTTACAAGAAGGTTAGTGGGAGCTCTGTTGTGTTTCTGGTCTTGTATGTGGATGACATACTACTCATTGGAAACGATATCCTTGCCTTGCAATCTGTTAAGATTGGCTAGGGAAGTTTTTCTCAATGAAAGACTTAGGGGATGCAGCTTAAATACTAGGTATCAAGATCTATAGTAATATATCAAGGAAGTTGCTCGGCCTAAGTCAAATTACATATATAGACAATGTGTTAAAACGATTCAACATGCACGAATCAAAGAAACGATTCTTGCCCATGTCGCATGGAGTCACCCTTTTTAAGGCTGATTGTCCTTCCAATGAGATTGAAAAGAACCGTATGAGTAAGATCCCATATGCATCGTCTATATCATGTACGCCATGTTATGTATTATGTTGGAATAGGTCCCCTAGAGGCGATCTATATTTAGTATGGACAATGTATTTTGGCTAGAATATTCATTTATTAATTATTGTGATATTTAATATAATGAAGTCCTTAGATACAATGTGTTGTTTATCTTAAATATCCCTAGTCCATTATATGGATTAACAGGACAATCAAATATAGACTAGTATGTGTGTATATTGATATGGAGATATTGTTGGAATAGATGCCCTAGAGGCAATCTAGTTTAGTATGAATTATTTGTGGCTAGAAATTCATTTATTATTTATTGGATATTTAATATAATGAAGTCCTTAGATTTACAATTGTGTTGTTTATCTTAAATATCCCTAGTCCAGTATAATGATTAATGGGACAATCATCTATAGACTAGTATGGGGTTGGATTGATATGGAGATATCACGATCCAACACATAGGTGTGCATTAGGGGTAATGTTGCACTGGATTGACCCATCTCCGAGAAGGCTACATACACGTTATGTTGAGTCACAAGCGCTTCTCGCGGTGCAATGGTATTGTCATCCTTAGACTTGAAGTCACTAGATGTTCTAGTTGTGGATTATTGTGATTTTGGTAGCGTTAAACGCTACACCGTAACTGGGTAGTTATAAAGGCGTGTACTGGATACAATAAGAAGCAAGCTTAGACATCGTAGTGGACGTAGATAGAATTTGTCCCTCCCACATAACGGGAGCAAATATCCTAGGCCACTCGAGGGATAGTGCTTATAGAATGTCTGGCCAGACTCAAATAAATCAATATGGGATATTGATGTTATTTGCACGAATAAGGCTATTCCCATGGATCGAGAAACTATGGATTGGATATACGAGTGTGACTTGTATGTCTCGTGTCCAATCCGGATATAGAGACAAAGGGATGAGACAATTACTTGTACAAAGGTTGTCAAGATGACTATTCTATTAGTTGTTTAGAATGGATGTTTAGCTAGAAACCGCTCCATATTAGCAAATAGTTGCTACCAACTAGATAGAACCTATGGGGTCACACGCTATATAGAGTTGAACTAGATTTGGAAATTAATTAATTGGATTAATTAATTAGAAGGATCACTTTGCAAAACCTTGTAAACTTAGTAGGGACTAATTTGCAAGGAAGGGACTAAATTGAATTCTAGTAGGACTAGAATAAGTCCTTTAGGTAGTTGGCAAGGAGTTGTTGGACTATATAAAGGACCCTCCTTCCTTCCTTCCAAAACTTATGATCATTATTGAACATAACAAAGAGTGGGAGAGAACAAAAGGAAAGAGAGCAAGCAACAAGAGGAGCCGACCGCCCCTCTTGTCGCCGCCCATCCCGTCGGCCACAAAGGAGGCCGAGACCCTCCTTTTGGGTCTCGTTTTGCGTGATTCTTCTTCCTCTTCCTATTACGGGCTAGCACCAAGGACTTGGGATATTCTAGGATCAACTCTAGGCGTGGATCAACCATAGAGAACGTGACACAATTCGCGTTTGAAGTCATCAAAGGAGAACCCTAAGGTGTGTTATTAATTTCTTCCTTTACCATCGTGATGTCTCTTGACTTGTGATCCTTGGAGGGTTTTTCATGGTTTATGATTGTTTGTGTTTCCGTTGCGTATCCATGAATCAAAACCCAACAGTGGTATCAGAGCCACAGGTCGTAGAGCATAAACGTGGTTTATGTGTTACGTTTTAGTTGTTTTACACCTTAATTTGATTGTTTATCGTGTAAAACAAGACAAATCAAGCATGGGATACAATTTGTCAATAATTAATCATAACAAGATCTAATTTTTGCATTAGATGCATGAATTGGTGAGTTTGAGAAATTTTAGGATCTTAGATCTAGGGTTTGGGCATCGTTGGGGAAGAAAGAGTTCTTCCAAAACAAGGAAACAACCAAACTTGGGCACCAAGCAAGGGAGTTGTTTTGGAAACAACTCCCTCAAGGAGGTTCGGCCCCCTAGGGGACCGCCCCCTCTTGCTTGCCGCCCAAGCTTGGCCGCCCTAGGGGCCGGGCGGCCCTAACCCACGACCTAGGCTTGTGGGTTTTGGGCCGGGCCGGCCCTAGGGCCTTGTGGTTCACCTTATTGGGCCCGGGCAATTTGATTGTTGGGCCCATGGACCGTTTTAACCCTAGAAAACCTAAAATTAATTAAAATTGACCAAGCGCGTTAAAATTGGATTTTAACTGTTTATGTACAAATCGCACGGTGATTGGATATGGCCTTAGGATGTGGTTTGATGTGGATGTTTAATTTTGTGGTTTGGTTTTACGGCCTGCGAGCTGATCAATTAATTGTAATAATTAATTAGGGTTTTATGGCCTGCGTGCCATTTTTTTCTCAACTTGTGAGATTTATTTTATTTAGTATAGAAGTTAGCTAGTGCTAGATAAAGTAGATTGTTAGCCAAGATTGAAGAAAAGAAGCCCAAAGCCAAAGAAGCCACAAAAGATGGAGCATGGAGCATGGAGCATTCCACATGACTATGAAGGATGGACCAAAAGATCAAGACGCATGGAGATGTGTTTGCATTAGGGTTCATAGATAATTCCATTGGCTTGGAATTATCTTAGTCTAGAAAAGGCCATATCCACATCACGTTTAATTTATGTTTTGTGGTTGTTTATTTTATTGTCTTATTATTGTGTGGTTGGTGTATGGATGATGCATTCAATTAGGATAATAAGATAATTAGACAACCCGGATCTATTATTTGGAGTTGTACCCAAACTCAAATAGATAGATTAGTTGATATTGATCAACAAAACAATTAAAATTGAATTTAAAATCCCTCAAAATTCAAATATTGTGTTCTTGCCTTCTCGTTATTTAAACACTCATTATCATCATTATTTATCAAGTTCGTGCGTGCCAAAGCATGGCGACTTGGTTCATAATGATGGAATGCGATGGCACATAAAAATGTGCAATTGTTTAAATAAGAGGTTGAACACAACTGGGCTATTAATATGATTAAGAAATCTAGAGGCAATCAATTGGGATTATCCATATGGATGGATAAATAAGGAGTTATTTGCCCAATTGAACCAAGAGTTGCATGTGGGATGTAATTGGAATAGTTCCTACCTAAAGTAGCCAAATTATGGGTGACTTGCCAAAGCAAGCTCATAAGGAGGTGAAACATGGATCTTGGCCCACTAGAAAATATAAGGATATTTTCCGCATTAATATCTTGAGGGTTATTAATCCGTAGAAAAATAGTGGGAGCTATATTTGATAAACTAGCCATTATTGAATATAGTCAAAAATTCACAAATACTAAAACTTGCGTATTTTCCTTTTTGTAGAATTCCAAATGGCAAACAACTCATCGAGTTCACAACATTCCCTACGATCTGTCCTTGAGAAGGACAAGCTCTCTGGAACCAACTTTCTTGATTGGTACAGAAACTTGTAAATTGTTCTCAAGCAAGAGAAGAAACTGTATGCAATAGAAGAGCATGTTCCTGAAGGTCCAGAGAACCAAACACCTGCTGCCCTAAAGGCGTATCAAAAGCGTGTCGATGACGCTAATGATGCGGCCTGCCTTATGCTATGCACCATGACTTCTGAGCTTCAGAAGCAACACGAAAACATGAATGCTGTCGATATGATCGAGCATCTGAAGAAGCTCTTCCAAGAGTAGGCAAGGGTAGAGAGGTATGAGGTCTCTAAGGCACTGTTTAAGTGTCATCTGGCAGGAGGGAACCCGGTGGGACCCCATGTACTCTGTATGATCGGGTACTTGGAGAATCTCGCCCGACTAGAGTTCCCGGTCGGCCAAGAGTTGGCAACCGATCTCGTGTTGCAATCGTTGCCCGAGAGTTATGGATAGTTCATCATGAACTATAACATGAACGAGATCGTAAAACCATTGCCAGATTTACTCAATATGTTGAGGAAGGCTGAACAGAGCATCAACAAGGGTAAGGGCAAGGCCATTATGATGGTACAGAAAGGAAAGGGCAAAAGGTTTGCCTCTTCCTCCAAGGGCAAAGGCAAGTCAGTTGCCAAGTCCAAGGAACCTGCCCTTAAGCCTGTTGGTGGCATTGCCAAAGGTGTGACTAAAGGTGAGTGTCACTACTGCAGTCAGCCTGGACACTGGAGGAGGAACTGCCCAAAATATCTGGAGGACAAGAGGCTTGGAATAGTGATTCCACCACCACCAGGTATTTTTGTTGTAGATGTCAATTTAACTGTCTCTACATCATGGGTATTAGATACTGGATATGGATCTCATATTTGTCGAAATATGCAGGATCTAAATAGAAGTAGAAGATTGGCTAAAGGAGAGGTAGATCTGCGCGTTGGGAATGGAGCAAAGGTTGCTGCGTTGGCCATAGGCGTGTGCGAGCTATCTCTGCCTTCAGGATTAGTTTTAGAATTAAATAATTGCTATTTTGTGCCTGCTATGAGCAGAAATATTATTTCTATTTCTTGTTTGGACAAGGATGGTTTTATTATTTCAATAAAGAACAATTGTTGTTCCTTTTATTTAAATAATATCACTATTTTAGTGCGCAATTATTTAATGGACTTTATGTCCTCTCTAAGCAATCCTGTCTACATCATTAATACCAAGCGGATTAAAATAAATGATTTAAAACCTACTTATTTATGGCACTGTCCTTTAGGCCACATAAATGAGAAACGTGTATCTAGACTCCATAAGAATGGATTACTAGACTCATTTGATTTTGAATCATATGAGACATGTGAGGCTTGTTTATTGGGAAAAATGACTAAGTCCCCTTTCAATAAGAAAGGTGAGAGGACTAGTGAGCAATTGGCGCTCATACATACCGATGTGTGTGGGCCATTTGCCACGCCTGACAGGGGTGGTTATGTCTACTTCATTACATTTACTGATGATTACAGTAGATATGGATTTGTGTAACTTATGAGGGCAAAATCCGAATCCTTTGAAGTGTTCAAAGAATTCAAGAATGAAGTAGAGAAGCAACTTGGAAAAAGTATCAAGGCTCTATGATCGGATCGTGGAGGAGAATACTTGAGCCAAGAGTTTGACGACTATCTTAGAGAGTGTGGGATCGTCTCCCAACTCACTCCACTCGGAACGCCACAATGGAATGGCGTGTCCGAGAGGAGGAATCGGACCCTATTGGATATGGTTTGATCTATGATGTGTCAAACCGATCTTCCATTATCATTTTGGGGCTACGCTCTATTAAGTGCAGCTTTCACCATTAACCGTGTTCCATCTAAATCAGTCATGAAGACACCATATGATATGTGGAGTGGGAGGCGTCCCACACTGTCGTTCATGAGGATTTGGGGTTGCGATGTCTATGTAAAACGTTTACAATCAGACAAGCTAGGGCCGAAATCGGATAAGTGTAAATTTGTGGGGTACCCTAAGGAAACTAAGGGATACTACTTCTACTATCCAACCGAGAACAAAGTGTTTGTTGCTCGGACCGGCGTGTTTCTAGAAAGAGAGTTTGTCTCTAAAGAAGCAAGTGGGAGGAATGTAGAACTTCAAGAGGTTCAAGAACCACAAATCACTGAACCGATTATGGAACATGAACAGAAACCACAAGCAGTTGTGGAGCAACCTGTTCAGGTAACACAAGAGCTTCGTAGATCTAGTAGAGTGCGCCAAGAACCCGAGAGGTATGGACTTCTCGTGACCAATTCCGGTGACACGATGCTCATAGATGATGAGCCTACTACCTATGAGGAGGCCATGAATGGCCCAGACTCTCAGAAGTGGCTAGAAGCCATGAGATCCGAGATGGAATCCATGTATACCAACAAAGTATGGACTTTGGTGGAACCACCCGATGGGGCGCGACCCATAGGGTGCAAGTGGCTCTTCAAGAAGAAGATCGAAATGGATGGTAATGTGATTACCTATAAGGGCTGATTGGTGGCTAAAGGATTCAGACAGATTCATGGTATTGACTATGCTGAAACCTTTTCACCAGTCGCTATGACCAAATCCATCCGAATCCTACTTGCAATTGCAGCATACCATGACTATGAGATTTGGCAGGTGGATGTCAAAACAGCATTCCTTTATGGGAATCTCCTCGAGGACGTGTATATGATACAGCCGGAGGGTTTTGAGGATCCAAAGCAAGCCAACAAATTCTGTAAGTTGTAACGATCCATTTATGGATTGAAGCAAGCTTCTAGGAGTTGGAATCGACGTTTTGATGAAGTGGTCAAAGAGTTTGGCTTCATCAGAAACGAAGATGAGTCTTGTGTCTACAAGAAGGTTAGTGGGAGCTCTGTAGCTTTTCTGGTCTTGTATGTGGATGACATACTACTCATTGGAAACGACGTTCCCATGCTGCAATCTGTTAAAGATTGGCTAGGGAAGTGTTTCTCAATGAAGGACTTAGGAGAAGCAGCCTATGTACTCGGTATAAAGATCTATAGAGATAGATCTAAGAGGTTGCTAGGCCTAAGTCAAAGTACATATATTGACAAGGTGTTGAAAAGGTTCAACATGCAAGATTCCAAGAAGGGATTCTTGCCCATGTCACATGGAATCACTCTTTCGAAGAGTGGTTGTCCTTCCAATGAGATTGAGAAGGAACGCATGAGTAGAATTCCCTATGCCTCGGCCATAGGATCTATCATGTACGCCATGTTATGTACTAGACCAGATGTGTCATATGCCTTGAGTATGACAAGAAGATACCAATCCAATCCGGGTGAGAGTCACTGGATTGCAGTCAAGAACATCCTAAAGTACTTGAGAAGAACTAAGGATGCTTTCTTGATATTTGGCGGTGAGGAAGAGTTGCGTGTAAGGGGTTACACTGATGAAAGCTTCCAAACCGACAGAGATGACTTTAGATCACAGTCAGGATATGTGTTTTGCATGAATGGAGCAGCGGTGAGCTGGAAGAGTTCCAAGCAAGAAACGGTGGCTGATTCTACAACAGAGGCTGAGTACATTGCTGCGAATGGCGCAGCAAAGGAAGCTGTTTGGATCAGAAAGTTTGTTTCTGAACTTGGTGTGGTCCCTAGCATTGCGGATCCAGTCGAGTTGTTTTGTGACAACACTGGGGCGATCGCGCAATCAAAGGAACCAAGATCGCACCAGAAGTCCAAACACGTGCTCAGGAAGTTTCATCTGATTCGAGATATTATCGATAGAGGAGACGTTCGGATATGCAAGATTCCTACAGATGATAATCTGTCAGACCCGCTTACAAATCCGCTCACGCAGTGGAAGCATGAAGGGCACACTAGGAGTATGGGCATACGAGATGCGCCAGATTGGCTCTAGTGCAAGTGGGAGACTGTTGGAATAGATGCCCTAGAGGCAATCTAGTTTAGTATGAATTATTTATGGCTAGAAATTCATTTATTATTTATTGGATATTTAATATAATGAAGTCCTTAGATTTACAATTGTGTTGTTTATCTTAAATATCCCTAGTCCAGTATAATGATTAATGGGACAATCATCTATAGACTAGTATGGGGTTGGATTGATATGGAATATCACGATCCAACACATAGGTGTGCATTAGGGGTAATGTTGCACTGGATTGACCCATCTCCGAGAAGGCTACATACACGTTATGTTGAGTCACAAGCGCTTCTCGCGGTGCAATGGTATTGTCATCCTTAGACTTGAAGTCACTAGATGTTCTAGTTGTGGATTATTGTGATTTTGGTAGCGTTAAACGCTACACCGTAACTGGGTAGTTATAAAGGCGTGTACTGGATACAATAAGAAGCAAGCTTAGACATCGTAGTGGACGTAGATAGAATTTGTCCCTCCCACATAACGGGAGCAAATATCCTAGGCCACTCGAGGGATAGTGCTTATAGAATGTCTGGCCAGACTCAAATAAATCAATATGGGATATTGATGTTATTTGCACGAATAAGGCTATTCCCATGGATCGAGAAACTATGGATTGGATATAAGAGTGTGACTTGTATGTCTCGTGTCCAATCCGGATATAGAGACAAAGGGATGAGACAATTACTTGTACAAAGGTTGTCAAGATGACTATTCTATTAGTTGGCTAGAATGGATGTTTTGCTAGAAACCGCTCCATATTAGCAAATAGTTGCTACCAACTAGATAGAACATATGGGGTCACACGCTATATAGAGTTGAACTAGATTTGGGAATTAATTAGAAGGATCACTTTGCAAAACCTTGCAAACTTAGTAGGGACTAATTTGCAAGGAAGGGACTAAATTGAATTCTAGTAGGACTAGAATAAGTCCTTTAGGTAGTTGGCAAGGAGTTGTTGGACTATATAAATGACCCTCCTTCCTTCCTTCCAAAACTTATGATCATTATTGAACATAACAAAGAGTGGGAGAGAACAAAAGGAGAGAGAGCAAGCAACAAGAGGAGCCGACCGCCCCTCTTGTCGCCGCCCATCCCGTCGGCCACAAAGGAGGCCGAGACCCTCCTTTTGGGTCTCGTTTTGCGTGATTCTTCTTCCTCTTCCTCTTCCGGGCTAGCACCAAGGACTTGGGAGATTCTAGGATCAACTCTAGGCGTGGATCAACCATAGAGAACGTGACACAATTCGCGTTTGAAGTCATCAAAGGAGAACCCTAAGGTGTGTTATTGATTTCTTCCTTTACCATCGTTATGTCTCTTGACTTGTGATCCTTGGAGGGTTTTTCATGGTTTATGATTGTTTGTGTTTCCGTTGCGTATCCATGAATCAAAACCCAACAGATATCAAGTCTAACACATGGGTATGCATTAGGAGTAATGGCATACTGGATTGACCCACAACGAGAAGGATACATTAGATTATGTTAAAGTCACAATTGCTTCTCGTAGTGCTAATACAATTGCGATCCTTAGACTTGAAGTCACTAGATACTCTAGTTGTGGAATATCGTGCTTTGATGTTATCCAACGTTGCGCCTTAACCAGGCAACTATAAAGATAACTATCGGGCATGATATGAAGCAAGCTTAGAGATCGTAGTGATGTAGAGAGGATTTGTCCCTCCCACATAATGGGAGCAAATATCCATGGCCACTCGAGGGATGGTGCTTATTAAATGTCTGGCCAGAATAAGATAAATCAATATGGAGATATTGATGTTATCTTCTTGCATAAGCATATTCCCAGGATCGATGAACTATGGATTGGATATACGAGTGTGACTATTTATGTCTCGTGTCCAATTCGGATATGGAGACAAAGGGATAGTGCAATATGTGATATTGGGCACAAAGGTTTGTCGGGATCACTGACTTATTTCTTTTAGTTGGGTTGCATGAATGTGTTGCTAGACACCGCTCCATGTTAGTAATTAGTTACTACCAACTAAGTAGAAACCTATGAAGACACACGTCTAATAGAGTTGAACTAGATTCGGTATTAATTAATATGATTAATTAATTAGAAGGATCACTTTGCAACACCTTACAAACTTAGTAGGACTAATATGCAAGGAAGGGACTAATAGAACTAGGAAGGGCCTTTATGTAGTTAACAAGAAGTTGTTGGACTATATAAAGGATGCTCTAGCTTCCTTCCCACAACTAATGCTCATAACATAAGTGAGTGGGAGAGAAAGCAAAAGAGAGAGCAAGAGACAAGCTAGGAGGCCGAACCCCCCTAGCCGTCCCCTACCCATCGGACACCAAGAGAGAGGTCGAACCTCTTTTTGGTTCATCGTTGCTTGATTCGTTCTTCCCTCTTCCTCCGGTCCAAGCTAGCCCTTGGAGAAGGAAGATCTAGATCTCACCTCTAGACGTGGATCAACCGTAGAGACGAGGACATAATTTCCGTGTGATCTCCCAAAAAAAATGGTACACATATTCTATGTCCTTCATCATGTTATGAATGTCTCTTCATGTGATCCTTGGTGGGCTTTGAGTAGGAATTAAATTTTATTATTCCCCTGCGTTACCTGCGTCGAAAAACCCAACAGTGGTATCAGAGTCACAGGTCGTAGTGCATGACATGATTTTATGTGTTACGATTTTAATTTATACACCGTATTGTTAATTTTACGCGAAAATGAATTAAATTAGCATAGTAGATGTAAATTGAATATTGTTTCAAGAACAAACAAGACCTGATTTTACATGGGATGTAGGAATTATTGAGTTTGATCACATATGATGTGAATAATTCTGGATCTAAGGCTAGGGTTTGGGCACATGCTTGGAAAAAGAGTTTTTCAAGTATGGAAATAATTAAACTTGGGCATCAAGGCAAAGGGTGTTTTGGAGACAACCCAACAAGGAAGGAATTGTTTTTTGGAGACAATGCCATAGGAGGTGCGGCCCCATGAGGGGACCGCCCTTCTCCCCCTTTCCGCCCAAGTAACACACGGCCCCAAGGGGACGACGCACCCTAGCGCACGGCCTAGGCGTGTGGGCTAGGGGCCGGCCAGCACGGGCCTAGTGTGGTGGTTCCATGGATGGTTCGGCCATACCCTTGGTGAATCTCTTGGACTGTTTTGACCCTAGTATGTCCAAAAAACTAAAATTGAACAAGTGCGTTAAAAATTGGTTTTTAATTGTATTATGTGCTTTGTTGCATGGTGGATGGATATGGCCTAGGTTGTGGATGTTTTATGTTTTGTGGTTTGATTTACGGCATGCGAGCTGATCAAACTAATGTAATAATTAATTAGGTTTTACGGCCTGCGAGTCGTTTTTCTCCTCAACATGTGAGGCTTTATTTATTTATTTATTCTAGATGTTAGGATAGAATTAGAAATATTTATATGATAGCCAAGAGCATGGAGAAGAAGACCGGAGAACCAAGAAGCCAAAAGACGATGAAGACTCCTTACCCTAGGCGAGCGGCTATGGTGGAGCACATAGAGATGAGCTTGTCACTTTAGGGCACATAGATATTATCATTGGCTAGATAATATCTTAGTCTATAAGCCATATCCATGCCACGTTATTTTTCTTTTTGTGGATGTTTATTATTTATGTCTTATTATTTATTTTTGTGTGTATGGCGATACTAGCAAATCATTAACAAGATAATAATAAACAAAGATGGTCTTTTATTGTGGATTGCCCAATCCAAATAAGTAGATAATGTTGATGTGATCAATCAAACGAATAATGACTATTAAATCCCTCAAATAGAATATTGCGTTTTGCCTTCTCTTGCCTAAACACCCTTCATGATCAGGGTCTATTAAAATTCGGGCTTGCCAAAGCAAGGTGATATTAATTCACCATGGTGTGTTGCGGATGACACAAGCTAGTAATGTTTATGTTGAAGTAAGAGGTTGGACGCAACTGGGTAAGAATCAATTGGATTGATGAACCTAGAGGCATGACAATTAGGTGTTATCTAAAGGATAAAGAATAATGAGTTATTCACCTAATTGGACCAATAGTTGCATGGGATGCAACTGGAATGGTTCCTACCTAAATAACCAATTCTTGGGTGACTTGCTAAAAAGGGATCTTGAACCTACTAAAAAATATACATGATATTTTCCGCATTAATGGCGAGGGCTATTAATCCGAGAAAAATAGTGGGAGCTATATTTAATTATCTAGCCATTATTGAATATAGTTAAATTGTTCAAAATACTAAAATTGCACATTTCTCGTTTTGTAGAATTCCATATGGCAAACAAAAACGCATCGACTTCATCCCTGCGATCTGTCCTTGAGAAGGACAAACTGTCTGGAACAAATTTTCTTGACTGTTACAGAAACTTAAGAATTGTCCTTAAGCAAGAAAAGATGTTGTACGTCTTGGACACTCCAATTCCAGCCCCACCCCAGGATGAGTTTGTTCTAGCAGATGTAAGGGCAAACATATTCATGATTCTAATGACGTGACTTGCCTCATGCTCTGCACCATGACTGCTGAGCTTCAGAATCAGCACGAGAACATGGAGGCCTATGATGGTCATACACTTGAAACAATTGTTTCAGGAACAGGCAAGGCATGAGCGATATGAGGTGTCCAAAGCATTGTTCAAGAGTAGTATTGCAGAAGGGAATCCAGTTGGGCCTCATGTACTCCGAATGATCGGGTACATTGAGAACCTCGAGAGACTGGGGTTCCTAATTAGCCAAGATTTGCCTACTGATCTTGTCTTGCAATCGTTTCCTGACAGTTATAATCAGTTCATCATGAACTATAACATGAACGAGATCAGTAAGACTCTGCCAGACTTGTTGAACATGCTTAAGACAGCTGAACAGAGTATCAACAAAGGCAAGGGTAAAGCCATATTGATGGTGCATAAAAGGAAGGGCAAAGGAGTTGCCTCTACTTCCAAAGGAAAGCGCAAGAAAGTTGCAAAATACAAGGAAGCCCTAAAGCCTAGTGGGGGCGTGGCTAAAGGTAAGTGTCACTACTGTAGCCAGCCGGGTCACTAGAGGAGGAATTGCCCTAAATATCTGGAGGATAAGAAGCTTGGAATAGTGATTCCACCACCACCAGGTATTTATGTTATAGACGTCAATCTTTCTATTTCATCATCATGGGTATTGGATACTGGATGTGGTTCTCACATTTGTTGAAATGTGCAGGATTTGAAAAGAAGTTGAAGATTGGCTAAAGGGAAGATAGATCTGCCTTTCGGGAATGGAGCAAGAGTTGCTGCATTAGCTGTATGCGTTTATGAGTTATCTTTACCTTCTAGACTTATTTTAGAATTAGACAATTGCTTTTATGTGCCTGCTATAAGCAGAAATATTATTTCCATTTCTTGTTTGGACGAGAAGGGTTTTTCTATTTCAATATAGGACAAGTGTTGCTCCATTTATTTTGATAGTATGCACTATTGTAGTGCGCATTTGTCTAATGGATTGTATATCCTTTACCTAAATAATCCAATCTATAACATAAATACTAAAAGGATTAAAGCTGATGATTTAAATCCTACATATCTATGACATTGTCGTTTAGGCCATATGAATGAGAAACGCATAGCTAGAATCCATAAAGATGGACTCCTAGACTCATTTGATTTGGAATCATATTGAGACATGCGAATATTGTTTATTAGGAAAAATGACAAAGTCCCCTTTCAATAAGAAAGGTGAGAGGACTAGTGAGTTACTGGCACTCATACATAACGATGTATGTGGGTCGTTCCCCACGCCTGCCAGAGGTGGTTATACCTCCTTCATTACGTTAACTGATGATTTCAGTAGATATGGATTTGTATACCTTTTGAAGGCCAAATCCGAATCTTTTGAATTGTTCAAAGAATTCAAGAATGAAGTAGAGAAGCAACTTGCTAAAAGTATTAAGGCTCTACGATCGGATCGTGGAGGAGAATACTTAAGCCAAGAGTTTGATGAGTATCTTAGAGAGTGTGAGATAGTATCCCATCTCACTCCACCTGGAACACCACAATGGAATGGCGTGTCCGAGAGGAGGAATCGCACACTATTAGACATGGTGCGATCTATGATGTATCAAACGGATCTTCGGATATCGTTTTGGAGACATGCTCTAATGACGGCAACTTTTACCATTAACCATGTTCCATCCAAATCGATCATGAAGACACCATATGAGATATGGAATGGGAAGCGTCCCATAGTGTCGTTTATGAATATTTGGGGCTGCGATGTCTATGTAAGGCGTTTACAAACAGACAAGCTCGGGCCCAAGGCGGATAAGTGTAAATTTGTGGGATATCCTAAGGACACGAAAGGATATTATTTCTAAAATCCCACCGAGAACAAAGTGTTTGTGGCTCGGACCGGCGTGTTTCTAGAAAGAGAGTTTGTCTCTAAAGAAGCAAGTGGGAGGACTGTAGAACTTGAAGAAATTCGAGAACCAAAAATCACTGAACCGATAATGGAACATGAGCAGGAACTGCAAGTTGTTGTGGAAGAACCTGTTCAGGTAACACAGGAACTCCATAGGTCAGGAAGAGTGTGTCATGGATGATGAGCCTGCAACCTGCGGGGAGGCCATGAGAGGACCAGACTCCAAGAAGTGGCTAGAAGCCATGAGATCCGAAATGGATTCCATGTACACCAACAAAGTATGGACTTTGGTGGAACCAACCGAAGGGGCTCGGCCCATAGGGTGCAAATGGTTCTTCAAGAAGAAGACCGAAATGGATGGCAAGATAGTTTCCTATAAGGGGCGATTGGTGGCCAAAGGGTACGAACAGATTCATGGTATTGAATATGATGAGACCTTTTCACCAGCCGCCATGACTAGATCCATTCGAATCCTACTTGCTATTGCAGCATACTACGACTATGAGATTTGGCAAATGGATGTTAAAACTGCGTTCCTTTATGGGAACCTCCTCGAGGATGTGTATATGACACAACCGGAGGGTTTTGAGGATCCGGAGAATGCCAATAAATTCTGTAAGCTGCAAAGATCCATTTATGGATAAAAGCAAGCTTCTAGGAGCTGGAGTCGACGTTTTCATGACGCGGTCAAAGAGTTTGGCTTCATCAAGAAAGAAGATGAGCCTTGTGTTTACAAGAGGGTTAGGGAGCTCTGTAGTGTTTCAAGTCTTGTATGTGGATGACATACTAATCGTTGGAAACAATATTCCTACTTTGCAATCTGTTAAAGATTGGCTGGGAAAGTGTTTCGCAATGAAGGACTTAGGAGATGCAACCTATATACTTGGTATAAAGATCTATAGGGATAGATCTAGAAAGCTGCTCGGCCTAAGTCAAAGTACATATATAGACAAGGTGTTGAAAAGGTTCAACATTCAAGATTCCAAGAAGGGATTCTTGCCCATATCGCATGGAGCCACTCTTTCTAAGAATGACTATCCTTCCAATGAGATTGAGAAGGACCGCATGAGTAGGATACCCTATGCTTCGTCTATAGGATCCATCATGTACGCCATGTTGTGTATTAGACTAGACATATCATACGCGTTGAGTATGTGGAGCAAATATCAGTCCAATCCGGGTGAGATTCACTAGATTGCTGTCAAGAACATCCTGAAGTACTTGAGAAGAATTAAGGATGCGTTCTTGATATTTGGAGGTAAGAAAGAGCTAAGTGTAATTGGTTACACTGATGCAAGCGTTTGTAGTTGTTACTACCAACTAAGTATAAACCTATGGGGTCACACACCTTATGGATTAAACTAGATTTGGATATTAATTAGTTGTACTAATTAATTAAAATAATCAAAATGCAACCATAGACAAAGTTAGTAGGACTAATTTGCAAGGTGGACTAATCCGTGTATGGACATGATTAGTATTGGGGCAAATATGTAGTTACTAAGGAGTTATTAACTATATAAAGGGACTCGTAGCTTATTATTTCCACACAACAGTCATTACTGTGAGAAATAACAAAGCAAGGAGATATAAAGACAAGGAGGGCCGAAACCTACCCGTCCGCCCCCTTCACTGCCGTCGGTCACCTTGCGGCGCACAGCCCCATGCTCGTTTTGCGTGATTTTTCTTCCTCCTCCTTCGCGTAGCTAGAACTAAGACGTGAAGATGATTCCATTATACAATCCTAGGCGTGGATACTCGTAGAGACGTGGAAACCATTCTACGTTGTGATCATTCAGACAAACAAGGTACACAATCGTTTCTCCCTTATCATGTTATGAATGCTTCCCTGCGAACGGTGGAGGGCTTTGATCAGAAATTGATTTATTATTATTCCGCAACGTAACCTGCATCAAAACCCTACAGAAAGTACTAAAGAGCAGCAGAAACTCCCTGGCATGCCTGCAGGCCGCACACGAATCCCTAGGAGGTCGCGCATAGCTAGGGTGGTGGCCAAGTTGAGATTTGCAGGCTCTTTGTTCTTTTATCTAGCTCTTTTGGCAGTTTCAGTCAGTATGTTATTCTTCTTATAAATTTTTTAGGATCTTTTTTCTTATCTTGCAAGTAAGATAGTTTAATTAGGAATGTAATATATCTTTTATGAATTAATATATTCATTGATAACGTTCACAAAAATATATTTTCTATTAATAATCTTTTATGAATTTTATCAGGTTTTTCTTTAAAGTTAATTAGAAAAGTTGCAGTATAAATAAAAAAGAATGTAACTAGTTTATCTTCCTATGGATATTCGGTCATAGTATTATTTACTTCTTTATTAAATTTTGACCTAATATAACTATAGCTATTATTCTTTTTCCAAAAATATTTTTATGAAGAATTGATTGATACTTGATTAAGAATTTTTTCATAAATACTAAAAAGAATAATTTGGCGAATCTGTTCCACAACCTCGGCAAGTTGTGAAACATGTATCTCCAATCACTACAACTCTTTGTTTCTACGATCAGAAATCAAAGATAACTGGAAAAGGTGATCGCGTCTCCAGCTCTCAAGTGTTGTACATTGAGATGTTTCTTCTCTTTCAACCTACCACTTTTTTTCACTATTCACTAGGTCACTTTGACCGGATAATTTGATTAGCAAAACGATACAAGAATTCAGTAATCTTTGCATGGTATTGTACAATAACCGAGTGAATGTGAAAAATTACGGGTTGAAAAATTAAACCAGGACGAAAGAGAAGAAACGTAAGTAATAATTATTTTGGAGATGCCTCAAACTAGGGAAGAGCATGGACCGGGTTGGGCGGGTGTTGGTTGTGTTTCCTACCCAACCCAATGATCTCAAGTCTGTCATATCCATACCCAAACCCAGTTAAGTATTCGACAAACCCAAACCCAATCAAGCCTTTCAACTCAGACTCGGTTCGGCCGGGTTTAGACGGGTTCAAAAGGTTGTAAATCATTCACAAACTTAAGCCTATAAGCATGACATATTTAGCGCTTGGGATGAGTGTGAACTGGTTTTACCGGAAAAAAATCCCGACCCAATAGGTATGTGTTGGAAAATGTTCAACCCAAACTCACCCTTTTGATACCCAAAACCAAACCTAACTTATCGACTCGGCACGTGTCAGACCGGGTTGAACTAGTTGTTAAATATAAAAAAATGTCATAAAATATGATTTGGCTAAAAAAATTCTAAAGATAAGTAAGCATAATTTTTGGAATGGAAAACTTATACGGACTTAAATTTAATTGCGGACGTTGTAACTAATTAAATATGTAACTTTTTTATGTGATTTAAATCGGACCGGAACGATTTTAAACGATTTTGTTAATTCCGTAATTATGATCCATCAAAATTAATTCGGATTTATAATTCTATAATCGTAACCAATCAAGTAACTTAAACGAGTGCTACATTATGACCTGTTTGGAGTGGATCAGTTTTGGGGCGGCCGGTTGTGGTTAAATTTTGCACACCCCTAGCAAGGCTCAAACAATTACTTAATGCTTAAGTGAAGAGGTTCGAAAGATTTGTGGCTACGAATCATAATTAAGACTCCCACTAGCAGCCTAATCCTTCCTCCTATAGGCTACACTTCACTTCACGGAACACACCAGTCAAACAAAATATCAGAGGGCCCATCACGAGGCCCACCTGTGCCTCCGTAGTCCATTTAGCACCACTAGTAACTGCTCGGAAAGTGATAAAAATCATCCCCACCGCCGGACACGGAGGGACACCGAGGAAGTAGTGATAAAAATCATCCCCACCGCCTCTGCAGATTTTTATCGACCACAGTGCCGACAAAACCTATAAAGCCCCACCGTCTCCTTACCACTTCGCCCACCATTTTCTTTTCCAATTTCAGCCACTCTCTCTGCTTCTTCGTTGTCTCTGGAATTTTCACGATGAACCCAAGTGACGAATCCATGTTTTCTTCCTCCAAATCGCCTCCATATTCGTCTCGCCCACCTGGGTCAGCCTCAGATTCCCCATTTCCGCCGCTTCAGTTTCAACCCACTTCGTGGCCCTTCGAATCTCAGCCTTTCCCTTCACCGCCGATGAGCTCGTTCATGGAATGCGAACAGTACCCGGATATGTTGAACTACGAAGGGATTGGGATTGGGGACCAATTCCGGGGGATGACGTCTGCGACGGCGGTAACAGTGGTCCGCGGCGGCGGCGAGGCGGAGAATCAGGAAGTTCCTCGGCCTCTTGAATCTCTCCACGGCGTTCAAATCCCACCATTTCTGTCCAAAACCTTCGATCTGGTCGATGACCCGGATTTAGACCCGATTATATCATGGGGTCGGAGTGGTGAAAGCTTCGTGGTTTGGGATCCTATGGAGTTCGCGAGGCTTATCCTCCCTAGGAATTTCAAGCACAACAATTTCTCAAGTTTTGTCCGGCAACTGAATACTTATGTGGGTATCATTGCATTATTAACACAGCTCGCAATAGCTGGTGTTGTCTGTACGTAGATTCCTCTGTGTTCTTTTTTCCATGTAATTTTCGTTAGGTAGATTCCTGTGTTTTTTCCATGTAATGCTCTTCTTATGTCTTGCTATACCTTTTGTAGTTTGATTATGCGATCCTTCATCACAGTAGTTTCATCCAGTCCATTTCCCCTGTAGAATCTGTTGTAAATTGTAATTGTATATGAACATTCTGTAAGTTGAACTCTGTTGCCTTGTCGAATTGGATTTGTCTCTCTTGGGAAACTTGAACGCTATATTGAGAAAGAGATAAGTTTGACATATAGAAATTGTTGTTCAGATACTGTGGTAATTTTCTTAACTTGTTTTGCAGCTTAAGGAGATGAAAATCACTGAGTTTATTTATGTAGTGTTGTTTCTCTCTATGTACAGTTCTAGTGTAGGAAGGTTTTTGTTTTGTCGAAACTCAAATCCAGTGTCTTCATTGTTGCATTATATTATATCCTGGTTTGTCGTTCTATTATTTAAAGCTTCCGGTCGCCACTTTTGTAACTCAATCAAGATATATTATGTTCGTCATTCTTATTTGTCGAAACATATCTTGGGCTGACATGCTGCCTGGTCATATATTCTCGCCAATGTGAGTATATTCTTCTTCAATGTGAGCAATTGCAGGTAGATGTTTGGATTTCACTGAAACCTTCATTGTTCGAAATCTTATCAAATTCTTTATATTATCTGATTGCTACTTCTGATTTCTGAATGGGATTTGTTTATCAAGTGCATTAGCTTGGTGCAATGTTGTTTCCGATTAACTTACTTTGAGTTGTTTTGGCAAATGGGTTCAGGGTTTCCGCAAAGTTGATACTGACAGGTGGGAGTTTGCGAACAAAGGATTCTTACGAGGGAAGAGGCATTTACTGAAGACCATACAGAGACGCAAAGCACATCAAGCCCCGCTGGTAGGAAGCCAAGCTGGGTATTCAACTGAGTTAGGGAAAGAAGGGCTGGAAGATGATTTGGAAACGTTAAGGAAGGAGAAGGGTTTGATGATGCAGGAAGTAGTTGAGTTGCAGCAGCAGCATCGCGGGACAGTCCAACACATGGAAGTGGTGAATGCAAAGCTCCAAGCAGCAGAGCAGAGGCAAAAACAGATGGTGTCCTTCTTGGCAAAGCTGTTTCAGAACCCTAAATTCGTAGCCCGTCTTCAACTGAAGAAAGAGCAGAGAACTATTGATACTCCGAGAACAATGAAGAAGTTTCTGAAACACCAACATTTGCAAGGTACATCAACATCACACTGTAAAAGTGAGTTGGAGACATTCCTGGACTCCAGTCTAACTGATGATAAAGACATCCCTGACATTCTGTTTACAGATACGGGTTCTGACACAGAAACATTGCAATTTCAGTTGGAGAACACTGCAATTGAAGGAATTCCCCCAGAACATGAACACTGCAATTCAGGTCTGGGAACCGAATATCCTCTTTTTAAAGGTAAGAATGTGATGAGCTCTGAACCAAAGGATGTCCCCGATTATTTTGTTTCTTTCCCAGAGGAGAAGACTTTTCCGGTTCCTGGATTCTCACCTGCAGGAGCTGAAGGCATTATTAAGAAAGAGGATATCATGTGGAGCACAGGTTTTGAATCAGGTGCATGTGTGCCGAGTTCCAGCAGTGATTTCTGGGGAACTTTTGGAAGCTATGACGCGCCGGATTTGGAAGTCACAAGTGGTTTTTCAGATGTTTGGGATTTAGGATCACTGCAGGTTCCGAGAAGCTCAGAAGTTGACAACTGGCCTGCTGTTGATCCTCCAGCTTATGAGATTGAAAGCCAAGATGGTCTTCTGAAGGACGATAGTGCTAGAAATATGGATCCATAGGGCTTGAATCTCTTAGGTCCTAGTTCTAGATGCTAATTTAGTTCAGTGGATTAAGTAGACTGAACAGTTTGTTTCAAATAAATACAGTTGGTTTTCCATTATTGCTTCCGGTTTAATTACTATCATTTTTTTTTCAGTTGCATAATAGTAACAAGTCTCTACGTGGAGGCTTCTGTCGCTAACAGATAGTTTTTTATAAGTTTTCTCCTATGTAGGTTTGCCTGGATGGAGGCAAGACGGAATGCTTTTTTTAAAGCACATTGGTTATATGTTTGCGGCTGTTGTAGCCGCTACTTGCTGGTAAGTACATTATAACTTTGTTTAATTTCCCGATGTTTATTTTCTTTTCGGGTCTGTAGTTTGATAAATTCATACTGCTGATATGAGAATTGTTCTTATTCCATGAGTAATTTAACCGGTTGTCAATTGTTACGAGCAAAAGATAATGAAATGTTGCTGATTCTGAGAAATTACTTAAAAGACCAGGGATTTCTTTTTTGTGCTGATGTGATATCATGACTGGTAGCTTTCTTTTCTTTGTGCTATTTAACCCTCGTCAAGGAGCACGTATTGAGTCTGCCTGCTGTGCTACATGTTTTTTGGCTTGAATTTTCTGAAATAATGTGTTGCCAGATAGTTGCAGATGTTGGAAGAAGAAGAAGAGTTACTGTGTATTATGACATTTTAATTCAGAAGTGTGATCCCGTGCAACTTGGAGGAGGTTTTGTACACTACGGCCTCGTTTGGGTAAGGTACAAAAATGATGGGGACAAGAGTTGTACTGGTATAAGAGGTAGGACATGATTGTACTGGTATAAGGCAGGGTAAAATTGTACTGGTGCTGAGTGATTGGTTAGGGCAGGATATGAGATAGGATAAGCTACATGATATGTGTGTAAATTACCACATTGCCATGCTTGTTTAAAACTTGCTTTTAAAATTATTTTTGTCTTTTGCTGTAGACTGTAAACAACAAATAATATTACATACATTTTGACATGTTAAATATGACAATATTAGTGTAGAGATAATTATAAATCTTAGCTTAAGATATCGTGATGTAAGTCTATTATTCCTTGTTTCATATCATAGGTGTTGTTGCGTCTTGAAATCCTAATTGCCATAGTTTTTGCTTACATATTTACGTATATATGTGTGTGTGTGTATTAGTGTACACACACACACATATATACACACACATATTTATATATACGTATCTACAAATACACACATAAATACATCAATATTTGTATTTTACATACTTATGCATACATATATCTTATATATATACATATATATTTTATATACATATATATACATAAATATATAATATGTATATATATATATATTTATATATGTGTATATATACATATATATTATACATAAATATACATATATGTATATGTATATGCATCTATATATATATATATATTACATATTTCTGTATACATATATTATATGTATTCATATATATACATATACATATGTGTGTGTGTGTGTGTATAAATATGCATATTATACACGTATATATATTACACAACACACACACACACACACACACACACATATATATATATATTACATATATATACATATATAACATATATATATATACTAGCAAATGACTCGTGCCCGTGGGGCACTTATAATATATCACTTGACTTATAATTTTTTTGTAACTTTTAACATACCATTTGTCACTTATTATTTTGTTTATGTTAATAGACGATTAATAATTAATTAGATAAAAACATGTTCTTTTAGATATAAGATACATTTTAAAAACGTTATCCAAGATAAAGCAGGATTTTGAAATAGTTAGTTAGATGAAAGAGAGATTTTAAGATATAACAATATCTTATTATTTTAACTAATTTATCTTTTTAATAATTTCTCTAATAAAAAAGAATTAAAGGTCAACGGATCAAAATGTCTTGAGACATTTCTTAAAATTGAATGGCTAAGATGTTCCCGTTGAATATTTTTTTGAGGGAAACACCTAGTTGATTTATTATATAGATACTAGCAAATGAGCCGTGCCCGTAGGGCACTTATAAATTAAAATGCCACTTATATTTGTTATCTTGAAATAAATTTAGATAATAAATTGATACGAATTTTATTTTTTGAGTAAACAGATTATTACATCACATTTAATGAGATAAACATGATTTTTGAAAATATAAACAATATCTCATTATCTTATTTGATTAAATCGGTAAGACGGAGTTTTTAAAAATATATACAATATCTTGATATCTGATATCCTATAACTGAAATGAATTTATTTTTTTTTGTAGGAAAAATATGTCATTCAAATCAACGTACCAAAATGTCTCAAGACATTTCTAGAGTTTAGATGGCTAGGATCTTCTCATCTAGATTTTTTTGGAGGGAAACACCTAGTTGATTTATTATATAGATATGCACATATAATATATATACAGATATATATATATATTTATATATGGGGGCAATTTTATCATTCCAGAACACCCTCATTATACCCTCATCCCTTATCCTACCTTATACCACCCCCTACGTGGTACAAGGTTGTAGGCAAAAAAATTGAGAATTAAGAAAATCAGATCTGTACCTGCTCCTTATCCTGCACCCAAACACAGGATAAGGAGCAGGGAGTACAGTTTTATCCTTATCCCCCCTCCTCGTACCTTACCCAAACGAGGCCTACAGGGTACCAGATGAGTTTCGGCAAAATAGTAAAGATCATTCGGGCAAGTTGAAGGAGGTTTTGTAGACTACATAATTAACGACTGGTTGTTGAGAGCGGGATTTGCATTCTTCTTCGGCGTACTTCATCCCAGATAGTCAGTTATATTCCCCTGCAATTACTAAGACACTTTTGTACCATCTCCGACGAAATAACCACCGTTGACCCCTCAATGGCCACTATCAACAACTATCGGCCTGCTTTTTCCCACAACTCTACACCACAACTCACTCAAGTGCACATCTTATTTTATTTGTATATGCGCTCACTTTTGGTGGCTAGAGTATACCTTATATTTGTTGTTTCTTTTTTTTTTTTTGGGGGGGGGGGGGGGGGGGGGGGGGGGGGGGGGGGTTGTTTAAGTAGACTGTGCCGGAGGATACCAAGTGAAGAAACTACAATTAGCTTCTTAGATGCATGGTTGCTTTGCTCGCTCGATACAAAGAATGTGTCTTTGCTCTCCTGTTTAGATTCAGGTAGAGGTCATCTAAATCCAGCATTTGCTCTCCTGTTTAGATTCAGGTAGAGGTCATCTAAATCCAGCATTTGCTCTCCTGTTTAGATTCAGGTAGAGGTCATCTAAATCCAGCACGGGTACCAAACAGCTCTCCTCCTGATGGATGATTGCGGCACAAAAATTACCTCCATGAGCCGGCCTGGCTTCAATTGGTTGGTTGAGAAGAAAGAACCTTGAAGTGATTCAAACTTCTAACTAGGAACTTACTAACTGCACACACAAAACATTTCTATGGAACATGTTTGATTATGTAGACAACAACGCTAGCTGTGATGTATCATCACAGAAGACGATTCTGGTATCACAATACCGAAAACCAGATGTTCAACAGGTTGAGAGACAAGATGACTGGCTAAGAGATTTAAACCTAACAGTCCAGAGAGGAACTATTGTCTTCGAAACATGGCGAACTACTTAAAAAACCCAGACAGAAACTACCAGGGACTTGAGTTTCTAACATTGAAAAGACAAAACAGCAGGCTGCCAAAGCCTGTTTCAACAGAATGAAATAAAGCCAATAGTGACTGAAGAATAGCACATCAATTGGATTACTATTATTTTTTGTACACACACTAAAACTACATTCTCATCCTAAATAGGGGTTTTATACACAACCAAAAGCCGATGATTCCTCCTCGTTGCCCTCTTCTTCACTGTCATGTCACTAAATGCAGGTCCTGCTTCTGTTGTGCATACATTTTCGCTCTGCTGGCTGTAACCCACGGTGGTCTAAATGCAAGTCCTGCTTGTTGTGCATACATTTTCGCTCTGCTGGCTGTAACCCACGGTGGTCTTTTCCTCATTCTTCGTTTCGATCCGTTGCCTTACCTTTCGTCTCCTTTAGTCTGCTGGCTGTGAAATGGAGTCTAGCGAGAAGAGGTCTTGGTGCCCTTGACTGCATGTCGAACCCTCTAACACAAACAAAACCTGCAAAAAACAAGTAGTTTACAAGCGTCACAAGGCACATTCTATTATTAAACATAAGTAAATGAAGTAGTTGAGGAAGATGGTGTTCTCAGGGTACCTCTCCAGAAGCAGTACTGAATGCTTTCAGTTGATAGGCCTAAAATGAAGAGGCAATATGTGAATTTTTCCATTCAGATTGCAGATCATACATGACAATGGAAGCATTTACGGCGATTTACCTTTAAAAATTGAGGTCACAGAGGTACCGAAGTACACTGTGCGTCTCGGCAAATTCCAAATCCAAGACCTGGGAACCTCAATTGGTCTGATGCTTGATGCATGATCAGCAAACACCTGTACCCAGGAAAATCATTTGTGCGTCAGAGAATTCGTGCTCAAAAGAAACATCATCTATTAGCCCAAGACATATGTTAGTTATACCTCGTTAACTTGAAAATACGTCCCATTGAGCGGAAAGCTTCCCCTCATTGCTGTTCTACAAGGTACCTGTGAATGACGAAAAGTCATTGTCATTGGTAGGAGTCACATTGACGGTTGAATGAAAGCAGATGGAAAGTGGCGGCATTAGATCAATCCTTACCAGAATGGTTCCACGCACAATTTGAGAGTTTGCTTCTCGGATGCTATTGCATGAGAAACATGTACTATTGTCACAAAGTTCACCAGACTCTTGACTCCTACACCTCTGTTCTGGTGGTTGAATTGAGGTTGGAGTTTCACCTGGAAAGACAAATTTCAATGAATGAACAATTTCTAAGTATTTCTCAGGTAATATGTCCCATGTCTATCTCATTGTCCAAGTCTCGTAATGAAGTATGTAATGCAAAACAAAGAATGAACAGATAGGTGATGGATGATCCAGAAGATCCAGGTGTCCATATAGCAAGGAGGTACTATCATATATCGCTCGTCCGAGAGACAAGCTATTTGTGTATTCCAACTGGTGACTTGGGCTTACCAGGTGTCCATATAGCAAGGAGGTACGAACATGGGTCATCACGATCTCTTCTATCCATCTGCAATATCAACATGAACATATGTTCAGTAAATACACAATTAATCATATAAATACATTAGGAAGGAAGATGTAATAATACTAACCCCTTCCAGTAGAGGATGTGAATCCGGAAGCTCGTAACTGCAAAGTTCGAAGATAAAAACGAACACAAATTACAATTTAGTAAAAATAATTTAGTGCAATGCAATTTGACAAGTACTAAATCCTATTATGTTCAAGTCAAATGGAAACCCTAGAGTCCGAAAATTCAGGTTTCACGCAACTCCATTCATCCAGTTAAATCCAATCTTAGTAAAAAGAATTTAGTGCAATTCAATTTGACAAGTACTAAATCCTATTATGTTCAAGTCAAATGGAAACTCTAGAGTCCGAAAATTCAGGTTTCACGCAACTCCATTCATCCAGTTAAATCCAATCTCATCAAGAAATAAAACAGTCTTCAAGTACTTTTGATGTCCAATTTATATAGGGTTTATTGCAAAAGTGATTGCTTACACTTGATGTTCCGTTCTCAGCCGGCTCACATTTTTTAGTTTGGGCATAGGGATTGAAGCCGCTTCGGGAGTCAGCGCTACTAAAGCCTTGTTCATATCACCCTCCTGAAGCTCCATGTTATGTTGCATGTAGTTCTGTAAATTCTGAGTCAACTCCTCAATATTGAGTTTAATCAAAGGAATTTCATCTGGATCTTCAGCGAAAGCATCCTCAATGTCGCTGTCTAGTACTTGCAGATCTACAGGCTCAGGACTAGCTGGCACTTCGACAATAGGACCAGGTGATGCCGGCACTTCAACAGTAGGAGATGATGTTGATGGCACTTCAACAGTAGAAACTGGCGTTGTCATCACTTCAACAATAAGCTCACGGTTACTATTTTCATTCTGTGCTTGTAACTCATTATCGACTTGTGGAGGTAGAGGTAAAGGCAGAGGGAGCTGCGACGGTGTCGTGACATTTGCCCCGTTCTGATTGGTCGCTTTGTCACCAGATGACGTCACTATACTTTTCTCCACGGGCCCTGGAAGGGAAAGGCGTGCACTGCATCCAAAGTAATGAACAAAACATCAGAAATGCTACTTCATTTCCATGCAGTGTTCAGATAAAATTTGCAACTAAATTTTCATTTTGAAATGATGAGCGGACCTAGCAAATGCACTGGCAAAATGACGACATTCTCCTCTCATGGGACACGCATTGCAATTGGGTTTGCTTTTCGTACAGAAGACCTGAAAAATCCATACACCTGTGAGTCTTGTCACTTTTTATTAACCAATAGTTATTGGCAATGACCTAATATTTTTCCAAGTATGCTATACCTTTCCGAATGTAATCATCTGATAATGCAGCTCATATCTGTCAACGATATCATTATGAATGAGAAGATGAAACATAAAAATCGTGTTATTGTCAGTTCATAGGCATGGATTTCTTCCATGCGTGCTTATATCAATTAAGCTGCTGATGCCAACCAAAAAATGTCGACTTACAATGTTCTTTGGTCAAGCTTGCACAGTCGAGGCCAGAGATATTTCTGAATTGATTCCATCACCGGGTACCTATCGACAGACATAAACATTAGTCTATTTTTTCCTTTTGTATTAGGAGTTAGAATCCGATTGTATGGATACTCACAATTCCAAAAGATGCAACTGAAGCGACTCGGGCAAAGGCTGAAGGGGTACCCATCCTAGTCTAACGGCTATTCGCCCAACATTTGTGTCAACCTTTGTGTAAAATTGAATGTAACTGTTAGCCAAATGGATTTTCATCTTTTGAAGAGATATTATATTCCAAATGGACACTCACCGGGAAAGCAAGATGATGAAGCGTCAAAAGCCGCACACACTCCACACTCTTCAAGCCCAAACCTCTTATGCTCAAAAGATATTCCCTACAATAATAAGAAAACTTAGATTGCTATTTATTCACAACTGATAATCATAACCATAATCGTAGACTTCAGATTTTCTGCGAGCTTACTTTGCTTTATCTGGAGGAACGTCCCTCAACCATTCAAGATCAATTCCATCATGTTCTTCAACCAGACGGTTTAGGAAAGCCTGCATTTTCTCAAAATTATCACATGTAGTTGCATTTTTTGTGTGTGAAAGAGTTCTATATTATAATTTCACGTAAATAAACCCGGTATCCTCTTCTCAACATACCTTGATTCTTTCAGCCAGCATATTATTCATTCCTCTTTCTTTAATGGCGTCAGCAATCTCGTTAACGTTTGCGCACCTTACCGCTTCCCAGTCCAACGAGTCCAATGTGTTGGCCGTTTTTTCTCTTTTACCTTTCGCTTGTGCTTCAACTCTTAAGTTATCCCAGTCAATTGGGTTCACTTTCTGCTTTCCAGTCTTGGAACTTCTCGGTCTGGAAATATCAGATTGCTTTCCATTGATTTCTTGACCTATAGGGTGCCTGTGTTCTGTCAGACTCGACTCTGCCGCATGATGCTCGGCATTTTTCAAGTTTCCGATCAAACTTGTGCTCTCCACGAGTGAAGCATGCCCTACAGATTCCGCTGTTACTTCACTTTGTTCGCTCGGGCTATTTTGTTGGCCTTTCTTCGACAAATCAGAAGATGGACTTGCTTCAGCTAACTGGTCAAAGGATCCAAGACCTAGTACCTCTGAGTGGTCTGTTGTTTGTAAACCACAATTACTGGGAGGCATCATGGGATTTAAGGATGTTGTAGACTTATCGGATGCGTCTTTGACCTGGGGTTTTCCATTTTCTGAAGCTTCTTCGTAGAGTGACACATTTTCAGTTTGGCGACTTTTAAGTCCTCGTAAGGTTTCTGCTCGCAGTAGCTCCATGAACGATGAGCTGGAAACACTGCTGGGGTCGGTGCTTTGAGGAACAGACGAGTCAACAATGGAAACAGACGAATCTTGAGAAGAAAGCATGTCATCTATAACTTTCTCTCCAGTGAAATGTTCCACTGGTTCTGGTTCGGTGGGCTGAGCCATTTCTTTGCCTGCAGTTGATATCTCTACAGTCTCTGGCGACTGGCATTTTGAATTACCAGTTGACCTCACACCGTCACTGACGCTTCCAAGGATTTCGTTGCTATCTTCAGCTTCCTTTTCTGTACTACAATCTCTCTCGTGGATCTCCACAGAAGTCCTCTGATAGTCTAGCTGATCTGGACACTCTTCTGGTTCTTCAACTATTACATTTGGCACTTCAAAGCGAGAGTTCTCGTTGTCAGACTTTAAGGGAAATCTCGCAGCAAGAGACATGAAGGCAGAACTGCAAAAATGGAAGTACAATGAATTCATTTTGAAGTACCAAGTGAGACCAATCTTACATTCCTTATGCATTACCTCGAAAGATGATCAGATACATTTTGTGTGAGAAACACGCCAACCACCGAGTCCACAACTGATCCTTTCCATGGAGAGAAGCGTCTATCTCCTGCAGATATTAGACATGTGTGAACTGAGATGAGATTTTGTAAATTTGAACCACGGTGGTCTCCTTCATTTACGGTTTTTTTAAGAAAGACTGTCTTAGGTATTCAGTCTTTGGTATTCAGGGAGATGCAGGTTTCTGTATATTGATTTCTAGCTACAAAAGATTTACGAAACCATGTTTAACTTTGCAAGAAAATAAATAAAATGGGGGATCCGTCCGTCTATTATGCAACTACTTCGAGAAAACAATTTTTAGTTGATTAGGTGATGTCACAAATATTCTCTACCTTGTTGGCCAGTTACTAAAAATTCGGGAAACCAACTGTTAGCTAGTAGGAAATTAGGAATATCTTTTCTTTTCCTGAAAATAATGGTTCATGAGCAGCAATAAAAGATTTATGAGGCGCTGCACCTTGGACAAGATGCATGCGGGCAATAAAGGAGTCGGCCCGTCCTCGGAACACTCGTCGTTCTTCTTCCCACCATTTGGCTTTATCCTCATCTGTCCCATCAATTCCTTCATTGTTGATATTTTCCAGAAGAAGCCTCCACACTCTAGTAGTTTCATCGTCAAGATCAACTTTCGGTCTTGGTTTTCGTTTCCTGATGGGATCAAATGGACCTTCGAAAGGCACCATAGTTCCATCTTTTTGGTAGAGCACAAGAGCGTTTTGCTCTCCATATCTTATATTATACGGAACAAGTGCTCGTAGATCCTGAAACATGACTCCATTGCTTTCCCGGTTGATATCTAGAAGCTTTAAATACTCTGCAATTTCATCAATACTTGGGATTTTCTTCTGCATGGCATCTGAAATATGATACAAAATGTCAACTAGAAGAATCACTTAAACAGAAAATGATGTACGCGGCAGGTTTTTATACATACCAGTATAGACGGAGGACGGGTTCCTCTTCATACGCTTCTTTGCAGTCATTTTCCTGCGAGGTTCTATTAACATCCCTTCCATGCTTGTTTGAGGGTGACTTGATATTTTATGGACTTGCATTTCACCATATGTTGTAGCTGGTCGGACAGGAGTAGTTGACAGATGCTTAGATGCCTTCCTTGGCTTTCTCTGTTTTTCAACCGGAGCTACATTACATGCAAGAGTTCTCTGTTGACAACTCTGTCCATGCATACCTGGTACACCACCGGTTTGAATGCTCCCAATATTCAACTGCAGTGCAGGGGCTCCACAAATAGATTCTGGAATAGAAACATCTACACATGCATTGCTAGGAGGGCATGCCGTTGCTGCTCTTTCACCATTAACTGCAGGTGTTGCAGTGTTCAAGATGCTAGATGTGGTTGCATTATGTCTTTCCTGAGATCTTTTTCTCTTGTGAAGTATGGGAAAATGGATGCTGTTAATTATAATGTTATCAGATACACCCTCTTGATTTGTGACATTGTATCTGTTCAATGCGTTGGAGAAGCCTCCAGTCACGTTGGTCCTGTTTGGTTCTGTCATGCATGAAGGACCTGTCTTTAACCGCTTTGCCTGTTCTCCTTCTACCAAGCTTGCACTGCTGCTGCAGTTCGAAGAATTTGGACTTCTTGAAACTGTTTGTGAGTCACCATTAGGGACTCTTTCATTTTGCCCACAAGGCTTCCAACTTTCAGGCTTCAAATGAGTTTGGTTGGGGATTGAGGGGCTTGGGGCTTGTGCTTGAGGCATTGATAAGTAATCTTTAAGCACATCTATGTTACGGCGCGTAAGGTCACGAGCGATCCCAACCGGAGTTTTCTCAACTACTGCCTCCATCCCTGGGCCAAGATTCACTACCGATTTTGATATGCCTCGGTCGTAGCTGTTTTCTAAAGAGGATTGTGCATTGCCTCTATGTTGGGTTCCATATAAAGTGAACTCTTCTTGTACCTGGCCTTCAAAATTGAAATTTAATGTTCTCTTGCAGGATCTTTCTGTCTCCTGGGATGCCTTCGGATCACTACTTCCACTTGCTATGTCAGAAACGGGTTTGCTTGGTGTTTTGTTATGGGGATTCTTCCGGACGTACTTCCTTTTACCTGTTGGGTTTTCCTTTGGAGCTGGGGTCTTAGGTGGCTTGGGGTTCTTTTTTGCCTGTCCTTCGATGACGACTTTTGGTCTATGCTTTCTTCTCCTTGGTTTCTGTTGTGGGGTTTTGTTGAGGTCAAAATCGGGGTTTTGGTCCTCATGTAGTCCCGTCAAAACAGCATTACTTGATAAATTCTGTACTTGTTGCTGTTCCTTGTCATGGTGGAGCTGATTGACCTGGTTGGTCATGCTTGCAACTTCATTCCCCACCTCAACAACTCTTTCCTGTGCTGAAATTTGGTTAAAATTTGTGTGTACGCCATTGGCCTGATAGTTCTGTGCTTTCTTTGACTGATCTGGTGTTACAGGTGCAAACTGAGAGGATAAGTTCCCGCCAAAGTTTGTGTCCGTAAATGCTTTTGTGGGTGAGTTGAGATCATACTGGAAAGGAACAGCATTTCCATCTGTAGGTACATAATGCACTATCAGTTCAGAATACGTAAAAAAGATATAATCAGCAAAATGTGAAGCCATCTTTTGTATTTCACACACATGTAGGATCAAGGTTCTATTCAATTTGACATGTAGCTTTAGAGTAGAGCGAATGGGGGACTTTGATAAGACTACAAACTCAATGACACTATTCAAGATATAATTACTCAAAAATGCAAAGGTCTAGTATTCGAGAACGCATCAAGACATTACATACTAGCTCTAAGCAAATGTGAAGTCATATTTTATATTTCACACACATGAAGTATCATAGGTTCTACTATATAAATTCGACACCTACATTATAGAATAGAGTAAATAGGGAGGCTACTATCTGACCTAGACCTCATTGGTTAAGATCGAAGATTGCGAGATATAATAGTTGAAAATGCATCAAGGCATTATACATTAATAAACTTGCTCGAGTTCAATCAAGGCATGCTTTCCCAACGAGCAAAGAAATCTAGTGCAATAGATATCTCACATCTCACAATAGTCAACATACTATAAGAGCATACACAATTACTTCCATCAATATGTTACTAGTTCTTACATAGCAAATATGTTAATTTTGCAATTGAAGACGGAGCTAGTAAACTCACATGAGGCAGCAGCTGGTGCACAACTGCTATTGATCCACGCTTCCGGTCCGCCAAACATATCTCCACCGCCGCCGCTTTCGATATCCCACGAAGTTGTTGCGAACTGGTTACCCCCAAATTGGGAGTCGAAATTGGGAATAACAGGATTGCTCGGTCCAGCTCCATCAGGATCTGCAGAACTAGTCCTCCAAGCAGCAGAATCAGCAAGTGCCATGAGTTCCCCAAAAGCGAAATTCTTCCACCCTTCATAGTCCACAGGAAGCCTATTAGCGACACCTAAACCCCCAGAACCCTCCCAATTGGGAAACCCCTTGTTCATGTCAACTGGATTTGTGAAATCAAATCCATATCCAACTTGATTTCCTTCCACTTGGCCGTAGATCGGCCGCTGCGTTGTCGAATTGGGTTTCACTGGGGTTTGTGGAACCCAAGAACTTGTTTGAGGATTGGGATCTTTCTCTCCTCTGTTCATATCCATTATTTGCAAAATTAAAACCTGACCTCCACCCAACAGTATTACCCCATCATGCTCCTTTTATTGCAATTCACCAAAAACCCAATTCAAAGTTCTTCAAACGAAGATTTGTTTTCTCTTCTACTGCCCACAAAAACAGGTATTGTGACCAATAGATCTCTCAAACACAGACATTATACAATAACCAGTTTCTAAAACACCCTCCCCAATTGAATCAGGCAACCCAAATTCACCCTCATGCAGACAATTTGCTCAGAGGAAAGAAATCAAAAATCGAAACAAAACCAAAAGAAAAAGGGAAAATTGCCCAAATTCAAAGACCCATCTTCAATGACTAACACAATCAAATACACACAAATTGATTAATAGCTCATGGATCAGAGTTACCGGAGGGATGAGAAGTGGGTCAGTGCCGGCGATCTTGTTTCAGTCACTGGGACGGCATATGAAGAGAAGAAATAGAGTTCTTTGCTTTCAGGGAGAGAGAGAAGAGAGAGAAAGTAGGGGAACAAACAAAAACAGTAAGACCAGGGCTTTCGGTTCACATTGTTGTGAGTTTCATTGAATTTGTTAACTTCTTTTCCCGGTAAACCCCATTAAAATAAGGTCAGACTATTCATTTAATCCCAATATTAAATACGATCCAGGGGCATATCAGTCATTTCGAACCACTAAAGAACCGGCGAATAAACCGTTTATGGATGACTCACAACACGTGACTTGACTACAGCCCCAACGCACCTCCACACTTGGACAAACGTAACGGGCGCGTGAGGCTCATCCGCTGCATGGCCACTGACGCCGTCTAGTTACCGTTAATTGTGATAAGGCCACCGATTGCTTCGCTCTTGCCAGCTTTATCGAGAGTTTGGTGACCATTTGGGCACGTGGTTCGGACGCCGTTTGTGGGGTCAGTTAGGTTGTGGTATTCCACGGCTTTTCTGTGGGTGGTGTTTGCAACATCTTTATACGTGTATCTTCTATTCAAAAATTTATTTCCTTAACGAACTTTAACGAACTGAAGAGTTAGTTATGTGATTGTGATGTCCCTACATAACTGCCTCATATCAGTATGAGCCTCTGTTGAGAAAAAGGCATCTCCAATAAAGCTGAGATTATTTATTATTCCAATTGTACTATGTTTCTAGTTGTACCACTCTTTTGTGATACTCTATTTTATTCACCTCCACTGTTATTTACATTCTTCAAACATGTGACTTTATGCATGTAAAGCACCACGTGAAAATTTTAATATATTTTAGATTAGTATCATTTTGTTCTCTCTGTTTGTCCAGTTTAATTTTAAATTTCACTTTGATCGATTAATTTAGTTAATGATATTTATTATTTATGTATATATATATGTACATACATATATATATACAATTTGACTTACAATTATTTTAAAAAATTCTTGAGGTGAAAGAATTAAGGGTGATTTTTATACAAATTATTTGTGTATTCTGTTTGACTCACAATTATTTTAAAATTTCTCGAGGTTGGAGTATTAAACGTGATTTATATACAAATTATGAGTGTGAATCACTAAAATGAAAATGTATCATTGAGGAATTTTCAATATAAAATTTATGGAGATGTTTGATCTATTCGATAAAAGTTTCAGATATAACAATTAAAGGAGACGTTTAGTCTATCCGATATAAGCTTGACTGTCACATACGCGTGTCTGGAATCAGTATACCGATTATAAATCTTGTTTGACCCACATTTACTTATAAATAATTTTCGAGGTGAAAGTATTAAGAGTGATTTATATATAAATATATGGGTGAGAATCACTAAAATAAAAGTGTATCATTGAATGAGTTTTCAGTATAAGAAATAATGGAGTTGTTTGATTTATCTGTTACAAATGTTGTCTCACAAACACGCGGCACACATGATATATAATTACATAGGCTTTCACATATAACAAATAAAGAAGGCGTTTGGTCTATCCGTTATAAGTTTGACTGTCACATACACGTGTCTGCAACCAGTATACCGATTACAAATCTTGTTTGACCCACATTTATTTTAAAAGTTTCTCGAGGTGAAAGTATTAAGAGTGAGTTATATACAAATTAAGGGTGAGAATCACTTAAATGAAAATGTATCATTGAATGAGTTTCAGTATAAAAAATAATGGAAGTGTTTGATTTAGCCGTTACAAAAGTTGTCGTCACAAACACGCACCGCACATGATATATAATTAAATTGGCTTTCAGATATAACAATTAAAGGAGACGTTTAGTCTATCCGATATAAGTTTGACTGTCACATACGCGTGTCTGGAATCAGTATACCGATTATAAATCCTGTTTGACCCACATTTACTTATAAAAAATTTCGAGGTGAAAGATGTAAGAGTGATTTATATATAAATATATGGGTGAGAATCACTTAAATAAAAGTGTATCATTGAATGAGTTTTCAGTATAAGAAATAATGGAGTTGTTTGATTTATCTGTTACAAATGTTGTCTCACAAACACGCGGCACACATGATATATAATAAAATAGGATCTCACATATAAAAAATAAAGAAGGCGTTTGGTCTATCCGTTATAAGTTTGACTGTCACATACACGTGTCTGCAACCAGTATACCGATTACAAATCTTTTTTGACCCACATTTATTTTAAAAGTTTCTCGAGGTGAAAGTATTAAGAGTGAGTTATATACAAATTAAGGGTGAGAATCACTAAAATGAAAATGTATCATTGAATGAGTTTCAGTATAAAAAATAATGGAAGTGTTTGATTTAGCCGTTACAAATGTTGTCGAAACAAACACGCGGCACACATGATATATAATTAAATAGGTTTTCATATATAACAAATAAAGGAGGCATTTAGTTTGTCCTTATAAGTTTAACTGCCACATACACGTGTCTGGACCCAGTATACCGATTATAAATCATGTTTGACCCACATTAACTTTTACAAATTTCTCGAGGTGAAAGATGTAAGAGAGATTTATATACAAATTATGGGTGAGAATCACTGAAATAAAAGTGTATCATTAAATGAGTTTTCAGTATAAGAAATAATGGAGTTGTTTGATTTATCTGTTACAAATGTTGTCTCACAAACACGCGGCACACATGATATATAATTAAATAGGATTTCACATATAACAAATAAAGAAGGCGTTTGGTCTACCCGTTATAAGTTTGACTGTCACATACACGTGTCTGCAACCAGTATACCGATTACAAATCTTTTTTGACCCACATTAATTTTAAAAGTTTCTCGAGGTGAAAGTATTAAGAGTGAGTTATATACAAATTAAGGGTGAGAAACACTGAAATGAAAATGTATATTTGAATGAGTTTCAGTATAAAAAATAATGGAAGTGTTTGATTTAGTCGTTACAAATGTTGTCGAAACAAACACGCGGCACACATGATATATAATTAAATAGGTTTTCACATATAACAAATAAAAGAGGCATTTAGTTTGTCCTTATAAGTTTAACTGCCACATACACGTGTCTGGAACCAGTATACTGATTATAAATCATATTTGACCCACATTAATTTTTACAAATTTCTCGAGGTGAAAGATGTAAGGGAGATTTATATACAAATTATGAGTGAGAATCACTGAAATAAAAATGTGTCATTGAATGAGTTTCAGTATAAGAAATGATGGAGGTGCTTGACTTATCATTTACAAATGATGGTCGTCACAGACACTCGACGCACATGATATATCATTAAATAGGCTTTCACATATAACAAATAAGGAGGCTTTTAGTCTATCCCTTATAAGTTTGATTGTCACATACACGTGTCTGGAACCAGTATACCGATGATTTCACTCTTAGGAGCAAATTTCTTAGATATTTTATTTCCATGTGCCAATAATAAACAAACATCTTGTATTAATCTCAACTCGTACACAGCAAATTATAATATCTATTATTCTTCCAAATATCGAGTCTAAAACTAGGGCCTGGAAAATGGGTATTGACACGACAACACGACACGGACACGAAGTTATAGGGTTTGGGATTAGTCATATGGGTCTGGGTCATAAACGGGTCGACACGATTAGACACGACGCTTAACACTTAGGGTGTGGGTTGACTCACAAAACCCATTTACAACCCGCGTAACCCGCACTTTTTAAACAAGTCACCTATTTAACATTTAAACCCAACACGACACGTTTTTACCCGGTACTTAAAACATAATATATTTTGTTATATATAACCAATATACTAGATATTTGAGCCCAACCCACTGAAATGTTACCCTTTATTCCAATGAAAAGTCTACCGCTGGTCTACAGATCTTCATCCCCTCACGATCCTTTTTGTCTGCCCTTACTCACCTCCGCCCTCCGGGCTCTGGCTTGTTGCAGATTGCAAATTTGCAATTTCAGCTTCATCCTTGCCTTCATGGAAGCCTGAATAAGGGCAACCTTGTATTTTATGTATTTTAATGACCTCGCAGCATTCTGACTGGGTGGGCTTTATGATGATGATCAAGAAATCATAATTGTTGCCGACAAAACTTACTTGGGTTGATTGTTTGTGTAAGTTCTTTATTAAGTAGTAATTTTTTGTGACTATGTGAAATAGATGGGTTACACGATGGGTAACCCGTTTATTATTAGGTCGGGTTAGGGTCCGTAGTACCGGACATGTTTAATATATGGGTTAGGTTCGAGTTTACTCCATATGGATGTTGACACGAATATGACCCGACACGAACACGACCCGTGACACGAATTGCCGCCCCAATCAAAAATGCATTTGACACAAATGAGTGGAGTAAAAATATATCTCTACGGAGAATTGATATTTCTATTGAAACAAAATTTTCAAACTTTTATGAGGATTAACGTCAATTTAACTGTGAGATCGTATTTGTAAAACCCTGAATTTTTTTAGGGGTTTAAGTGCATTAATTCAAAACTTTGGGAGCAGAAGTCTAAGTAAAAGGTTTATTGTTTCCCAGCTGAGTAAAGACTGAATAATGAATATAGGGTGGATGGGGAAGGTGGTGAAATATTCTGAAAGTTGTGGGCAATAAAACGTAATTTATTGAAACTTTGGGGACATTGTGTAAATTTCAAAAAAACAGTATATGTGTAGATACCTTAATCTAGTTGTGCTATCACTCGTCCACGTGAAACTAACAGGTATAACGTATCACTGCTCCGTATACAGTGTATGAGAATATCTATATACTTGCATATCTCTATGGGGGCTGTGAGACAGGTTCATTTCGCATATAACATTTGCATACTCGGGAGTTCAGGGTCTAAGCTGTCTAGAGGCTAGTGTAAGGCTCGTCACCTGCGAGCTATACCTATACTCGCACGCAGCCCTTGTACGTTACTTAGGAGACTTGCGATATGACTGCCTATATATACGGTCGACGGTTTCTCATGCGAGCTAGTTATACAACCGCTCAATGCGGTTATATACCTACTCATAACTGATGTCCTAAGACTAATATATATAGATATATATATGAGGCTCACCTCTGATTGAGGTTCGGATCTTTTATGATTCTAAACCCTATTGCTTTAATGTCTCTCTTCTGAGTTACTCACATGGCTTACTCTCATCCCTTATTCTCTCTTCTGAGTAACGCTTCAGTCTCTTTTACTTTCTTGCACGTTTTACATTTGCGTATTTTCCGGGTTGTTATCTTAGTTTCATGCTATGAATTGAGAGAAATATAGCATGCCTGAGCGTTTGAGTATAAATGTGTAATCCGAGCATTTCTTGTGTAATTCCAAGCTCTTATTATCACATTTGATCTTTCGGTATTTTTTCGTGTTGTGAATTTCAGGAACCATAGGCTCGGTAATGTGCATTGGAGGTGGAATGAACTTCGGAAGGACGAGAAGGCTCAAGAGCATGATGGAGTTGAAGATAGGTGAAGAAAAGACCAAAGAATCAAAGAAAAAGAATGGAATTTTACCAGACTGGTCCTAGGAACAGTAAACTGGTCTTAAGACCAGTCTGTACTTATAATTCTTGGCGAAATCAGCATAAAACCACCCGCTGTTGGTCCTAAGACCAGTCCGACTGGTCCTAAGACCAGTCTGACGCCCAACACACGAAAATACAGGGGTTCAATGCAATTTTTAAGAAATTTTGGGCAAGAAGTGAGGGGAATCACGTACTAAACACCCTAGGGCATAACTCTATGAATGATTGACGTATCTTTGGGGAGAAATAAGACAGCAAGGAGAAGGAGGACGCAAGGAAGAAGAAGAGACGAAGGCCAAGACCTCCAATGATGATCTAGGGTTTAAGTTTTCTTTCATCTTCTTAGATTAGTTTGTTATTTCAATTTTATATAAATCAAATCTTTCCTCCTGTTACCGTATTATAAACTAAATAACTAGATAAATAATCTCAAGTATGTCCTCGTGGGATCTATAACTCGGGGTTTAAATACCACCCCTATATTACTTGACCGTGCACTTGCGTATACACGTAATAAATCGTGTCAGAGGGTAGATGATTATCCTGCATATCCTTAGCCGATTTTCCAATCGTTAATGCCCCTTCCTTTGCTTTGTTGTTAATGAGGTACTTTAGTTTTCTGCACTTTAAGTAGAGTGCATAATCGCACTATGGCACTCATACCATCTCGGGTCGCATGGCAGATACTCTGTAGGGTGCTTTCGAGAGCAGGTAGGACACCATCGCAACCCCATTTTTCGTGCAACTTAATGAGCTGTCAGAGGGGGTAAGGAAGAGGTTGTGGCGGTTCTCTTAGTTGGAACTTTTGGGGAGATCCCGCCTTATAATATTTTGAAGGAGACGCGACCACATTGATTTCGGACTCTCCTTTTCTTTTGACCGCTGTAGCGGTCGAGTTTGAGAGGCTGCCTGTTGAAGGTCTCGTCGCGGACTATTTGGCTTGCACTTTCTTATTCCTTTGATTGTCCACGATGGGCTTAGTGTTCTTGGTTATCTGAATGAGTCTAGAGTATGTGGGGAGGTTGTGGCTGACGAGTAACTGCTTATACTCGATGTGCATCCCTTGCAGACATATTTCTACCAACCATTGTTTCGTGGCATCCTCCACATACTTCAAAGACTTTAGGTGGAAATTTATGATGAACGGGACACCATCCTCGCTGTCTTTCGTGGTCATTCGCGACAAATGAATAGTCGTGACCTTCTCCTCGACCTGGAAGAATTTGGTGTAAAACTTATTGACAAGTCCTCCCATGTTTGTATGGATCTAGGCTCAAGGAGCATGTACCACTTGTACGCAACCTTTCCCGAGGACTTTGGGAATTCGTGCATTCGGAATTTCTTATCCAGCCATAGTATCCAAACAGATCGACAAACCTCATAACGTGCTCGTACGTGTTTCCCGTGAACTCATCAAATTTCTCGAAGGCACGCGCCTTGTACCCTGTGGGATTGGGCATCTCGTAGATTTCCATGGGGCGTAGGCATTCGATGTTGGAAATCGCATCAAGGTTTAGGTTCCGGCTAGCTATGAAGTTGGAAATATTTTGTTCCAGTGCGGCTAGAGTTCGCGCAGACATGCCTGGGGACAGTTCTGTCTGAGAGTTTATTGGAGGCCTTAGAGCATCCAGGCTTGAGATGTGTGGGTCTTAAGGGTGACAAGGTCTGGTTTCCAATGGTTGCGACGATGGGAGTCCCATGTTCCCTGACGACCGAGGAGTCAGAAAAACACCTTCTGAACGGGGTTTGTTTGCCTGGAGAATTTACAGGAACATTGTGAGAGGACGCTCCAACCCTTGGGTGTGGGGGTGGCAGACGAAGAGTGGTGCCGAAGGCTCGTAGCCCCGTTGCAGTATGTATGGTCGAGATTTCGCAGGGAGTTGATCATGCCTCTGGGTGTTTAATAGTGTGTCCTTGTCCATGGATTGTTTTAGTTGAGCAACTTGATTCTGCAAATTTTTGTTTAGGGTTTGAAAAGCTTCCCAAGAGGAAAGTACTGTCGAGATCGATATTATCGGTGTGGCTATGAGATCCTATATGGGTTTTATTGCTGTGTGATTGGTTATATCCCTTTCACGCCGGATTCCTCAAAATGTTTACAAGGAAATGGAGGGGGCACTGTTGTAGACTAATAGATAGTGTTCGTATTATAACCAGTTAGAGCTAACAACCTTATATCAAGTACTCGTATGAATCGTAGGTCAAGGAGAGATAGAGGAAGGGGGTGGAAATAGGCCTTACTGTACTGTTGAAGGGGAGAGACAGCTTGTTGGCAGTAATTTGGTAAATCACAAAGAGAATAATTAGTGTAAATATGAGTAATATGTTGTGAGGTACATAAATGAGTGTCCTATTTATACTAGTCCGACTAGAGCCACCAATGGGAGACATGTGGGCGTACGGACGACCCACGACCCATTATGATGGCGGCGTACCCTAAATCCATGGAGGATTGTCACGGATGACGCCAAACCTAGCCTAAAGAGGACAGCAGAACAAGTCGGCTTCGTTAGTATTGTACTGGTCGCATATGGGGTTGAACCTACACGCAACGGGCTTTTTTCCAGCCTCTAAACACTAGAACCGTTGACTCTTGTGCGAGGTGATAGGCGCGAGGGACCCTCTCTCATTGTCCCTCCAAGTGTGACATGACATGATCCGGTGCTTTTGGAGCGTGGTGCTGAGGACTCGTGTAAACTGCTGATGGGTCCACGTGGCTGTGACCCGATGACTCATTCTTCACTGTCTACAATAATGATCACATATCTTTTAATAATTATTTTACCAGTTAATACTCTTTTACTGATTTAATTATTATAATAATAAAAATAAATTGGATAATTTCAATATAAATGAATATTAAATAGAGTAAACTTGTTTTAATTAAGTATTTTTGTATTTTTGTATTTTACCATATATTGATAATCAGATTTATGCTGATTGAATCTTTTTATTAATAAATATTATTTTTTTTAGTTAATATAGAACAGTTTTTTCCAGCTTAATTGGCAGCTTAATATATTTTTCAAAATTATTTTTTTTGCTTTTTAACATGAGATTTTCTCTTTGAAGTAAATTTATTTATTTAGAATTTGATATCAAATATGAATCTAGTATTTTTGATAAAACTCCTTTTAAATTTAGTTAATTATCTTTAATTAAGAGTTTTACTTTAACTAGTTTTCTAAATGGCTAGACTCATATCAGAATTTCTCTAGAACTCTCTTTTCTACTAAAATAAGTTTCCTCACTCTAAATATGGAGATCTAAGGTTCTGGAGAAAATTAAGAGAGCTGAAAGAGAGAGAGAGTCTTCGGTTCTTCTGCGTGAGAGAGAGATTGTCCTGACTAGGGTTCGGTCAGCAGAAGAGAAGTTGTCGTCCTTTCCTCTTCGCCACGGCCTAGAGAGAGAATTCACTAGGGTTTTTAGTCGTGTGGTACTGGTTCTTCACCCGTGGGCTATTTCTTTTAGCTAGGACTTGTTGATTTCCTCAGTGTTATCATTGTTCTGATTCGGTGTCAGTTACACGTATTCTTGTGACAATTCAACTTCAGGTATTCAAAGTTTGAATTGTATTTTAGAGTTCTTCAGGTTACATCCATTATTTATTGATTCATTCAAGTTCTAGATTATCTTTCTCTTCATTTCTAGAATTTCTATCATTATGTCTTCCTTTGTCTAGATCAACATAGAAGTTACTTGTATTTATTGATCTTATTCGTAAATTTTGATTTTGCATCAAATCTATGTTTTAGAAGATCTCATCTTTATAGACGTCTCGCGGATTCTGAACTCTAGGATATCTTTCATATTATCTATCGTAGAGTCTGTTTTCTCGATCTGTGAAGCGGTATTTGAGCTACGCTGTCTATAGATCGATCTTGTGCTTCAGATCTGATCGTGCATCCCTGTTGGGAAGTGTTTTGTGACTTCTTACCATTGTATAGGTCAAGTTACAAGTTGCCTACAGGTATTGGTTTATGTTTTCTGGTATAGAGTCTGCTACTCATTGCATGTTATTGTTTTCAAGTTTACCAGTATCGTATAGAGTTGTTTACTCTACAAACTCCTTCTACTCTAGTCGAAGTTCGTCTCCTAGTGTGTCTGCTGGTCGGAGTCTGTCTCCTAATGTGTTTGCTATCGGAGTCTGTCTCCTATTGTGTGAGAAAAGACATGTGGCGTCAAAATTGGAGTGTGTCTCCTTTGTGTCCCCAGGTCATTAGCATTGTATAGGTCAAGTTGCAAGTTGCCGGTAGGTCTACGATTCTGTTAGACTGGTCTAGAGTCTGCTACTCATTGCATGTTATTGTTTTCAAGTTTACCTGTATCGTATATAATTGTTTACTCTACAAACTCCTTCTACTCTAGTCGAAGTTCATCTCCTAGTGTGTCTCCTGGTCGGAGCCCGTCTCCTAGTGTGTTTGCTAGTCGGAGTCTATCTCGTAGTGTGTGAGAAAAAACATGCAGCGTCAAAGTCGGAGTGTGTCTCCTTTGTGTTCCCATGTCACTGGTTCGAGTGTGTTTGCTAGTGTGCTGGTTGCCAACTGAATTCAAGTGTGTCTTGGATTGCCTCGTTGGGATGCTAAAGTTGCAGAAGCTAGGCAAGTTAGGTATATCGCTATTTGCTTTGTTATATCTGTATCGGACGCTCTCTTGCTTTATACTTGGCTAGCACTTCTTGGTGCTAGCATGTGGGGGTTTTAGGAAGTGCTAACAGGTGGAGTTTTTATCCTAACTATTCTTCTCAGGTGGAGAACATAGTGAAGGTTTGTCCACGGTAAAAATCTTGTATGTCCTGCATCTTTATTTTTCATATAAATGTTGTGATTGTCTAATTAGCTTTACAATTTAAGCAATCCATGATTAGAATAGATTAGATATTATTACATTGTCAGTTATCTCTTCTATTGTTTGGGGCAAAGACCGATCCAATTAGCTCTACGAAGTAAACTTCCATTTCGTAATTTGCGGGTATAGATAAGTAGACACATTCGTACTCTTGGCTTGTTTATCGTCTACCGACTCTATATCCACTCTCAATTTTAATTGATAATTTCTTTTCCATACATAAATCACTAAAAACTTGTTTTTTTTTCGAGGATCACTAAAAAATGGTTTAAGTAAATCAAACATAAGATATTGTTTATATTTTCAAAAAACCATGTCTTATCTCAATAATTATTTCACCTAATTTTATGTTTACACAAAAAAAAGAATTTAAATTTGTATTCTTTCATTATCAAACATTATTTCAATAAATGGAATATAAATGGAATAGTGTATTTGATAAGTGTCATACGGTGGGTCATTTTCTAGTATCTCGATAGGAGGTATAAGTTCGATATGAGTTTAGTGGAATATATTACCACATTTTTGCCTTGAATCCTGCCTTATATACGGTATCGCTCAAGCACACACTTATAAATGTAGAGTCAACTTGATATCCACCTCTATAAATTCGGCATCAGCTTTACTCGAGAGTTTTGTGCGTTGGCAGATGTCGTCGATGTTTCAAACATTTAGGAGAACAAATGGCTTGCTAATAATTATCAATCAAGATAAAATAACTAAGGATAGACTATATGATACTGCACAAGGATGTACACAAGACCATATGTGTACCATGAAATTTTATGAACTTCCGAAAAAATAAACTTCCAACTGACTGCATATTAACCTTAGTACCGAGTAGTTATATACAATGACAAAAACTCTACTCAAGATGTGTGGATATCGGATGTCTCGATATTTTGTTGACACATAGCAAAGAGAGCAATCAAAGTCTCTTGTACACCATTTCAATTAAATTTTCCCAAAGTGAATGCTGATGAAAATACAAATCCTATATGAAATGTTACAGCCTAAAGGTTCATTTCACTTGCTTTCTGTAACTGGAAGGTAGAAACCCGCTGCTACCAACCACACGTTATTTGCACATTTTTCTTTGACGCCACAAACCTGCATTACGATGCAATGAACCTGTGATCAGACTCAAGAGAAGAATTTCTTTATCCCTGAGCACAAAGCCTTAAGTGCTACTTCAAGTCTCTTCATAACACAATGACTTGTCTCAAGTTTTCGTGAGTAATTAATCTTAAGAAGAAAATCCGGTTCACAGACAAATTTACAGCTTTTGTGCATAGTTACCTGACAGTCAGATAGAAAAACAAAGTGGACCAAAAGGGGACCCGCGAAGAGATTTGCAGGAAGAATAAATTGGGCCACTGAAAAGAGGGGCAATTGGAAAAATGCCATTCTCTGAATTGCAGTTTGAATTCTGCACTTGGCTGAATTGGTATTTGAAAAATGCCATTCTTTTTAAACAGATGCTTACAAGATTCATTAACAAACAAGTGGGGCTACTGGGTGTGACATGGCTGATGCTTACAAGATTCAGTTTTGGTTGCACGACTTAGTTGTGCACTTCATAGACTGGGACGGGCAGATTCATCGTCCCAGTCCTTTCAGACAATACAGGGACGAGCGTCTACTCGTTCCAGTCTCCACACAATATACAACACACATACTGTGACGAGCATACCCAAAACCCTAAACCATAAACCATAAAATCATTACAAAATGTTTTTAAACCTTGTAAAAAATGTTTAGTGTAATTACTAAACCATAAAATCATGTGAGGTGAACTTTTAACCCAAAAATCATGTAATCTTGAACTATTAATCATGTAATCCTAACACTTGGATCATTACCCCTATATCATACAATGAAGTACTACCTTCAAACTAACTTAGGAACCATTACAATGATCACTACAAATGGAGTTCAAACCATGTAAAACACCTGTAATCAATAAACCATGATTTCCAAAATCCTAATTCCAAAAACCCAAGTATTGTAATCCCTTAAACCATAGATCATCTATTCCAAACCCTATAATTGTAGTCAACAAACACTTAAACCAACTAAATACCATCAATATGGTTACTAAAAATGTAATTCAACCATGTAATACCCCTCTAATCAATAAACTATGAATTCATATTTCCTAAATCCATAAACCCCAAGTCTTGTAAGCCCTTAAACCATAGATCATCTATTCTAAACCCTATAATTGTATTCAATAAACACTTAAATCAACTAAATACCATCAATATGGTTACTAAAAATGTAATTGAACCATGTAATACCCCTCTAATCAATAAACCATGAAATCCTAAATCCTAAATCCATAAACCCCAACTCATGTACCCCCTAAACCCTATATCATGCAACCTATATCCTCTTTGTAAGACCTCCAAGACTGAGACGATGGACAGCTCGTCTCGGTTTTGAGATCCAGACGAGGTTGTTGCTCGTCTCAGTATTGGAGGTCTTCCACGTCTTAGTTTTCACTTCATAAACTGGGACGTGCATGTTCACAATACAGGGACGAGTAACTGTTACTCGTCCTTAGGGACGAGTAACCGCTCGTCTTTATTTGTACTCATCGTCGTCCCTGTTTTTTAAAGGTTCTTACTTGCCTTATCTTGCAAGTCACCAGGTGTCACTGTCCCCACACAATGAACAAATGTGACACCAGTAACCCTAATATTGTAAACAGTAAACCCTAAAATGTTACCTATACCCTTAAATCCGTCATAAATAATTTTTTTTCATATAATTTAACTTGATCTTTAAAACCATAAAGTAAAACCTAAAACTACTAAGTACATGGGTATGAAAAATATTATTCACTAATTTTAAACCCCTTAATCATAGATTATCTAACGTAATATTGTAAAACTCAGGAATGCCTCGCAGAGATTATTATTACGTCGTATTTGTGGGTCGTCAAACGGGCATATATACCTCTTGGCCAGCTTGTCAGGAGCAAACGACAGGATATAAGAACGCTTGCTATGTTAAGTATGCAACATACGAAGAGGCTGCAAATGCGTGGTTTGAGAACGAGCAACGCCCGCGTGAAACCGACCGTACCAGACAACGAACTTCGTACGAAGGTCCATCCACTTCTCTAGACGTAGTTGCTCATGCGCCTCAAAAAGCTAACTTGTTCCTTGTTCTCGTGATTGGTTTTGTTGTTGGTTTCGTTAGTTGCTATATAATCCTGTCGTAGGTATGCGTTCGTGTGTTTGTAATTGTTGGTAGTTGTTGCTTGTTCGTCGTTTTCTTATGTAATCAATTAGTACTAATAAAACAAACTTCAAAAACAAAAACCTCATTCAACACCAACAAAAGTTTTATCTCATTACAAGTTCAGTACACGAAGTCCACCTACTTACGCACCATTTTGTCTTTCCTCTTACCATCTCCATCGCAAACCGGAAAGTGAAAAGGAACCATCCAAATTAAAATACAATAATTTTCCTTCATCTTTTTTATCGCCTTCTGGTTCAGTTCAGTCCAACCCCGAATGGGATTACATTCCATAAGGTGTTCCATCATTCTGACGACATAGAAGCCCGATTCTTTCAGCATAGTTGTGGCATATCTCCATTTATCATGGGGCTTGAAGTAGTGCGCCATCTCTAACCCTTTCTTTTTAATTAACAACCTGTTTGGCGCTCTGCATTGACCGGACGCTTTTAGCATCTTAGGGAATTCCATGCGAAGAGCATCTAGGTCCCATTGCTTTTTCCCCATTCCTATCACTGGATCGAAGACTTGAACAACCATATCTTCCACTTCAATGTAAACGAGCAACCAATGTCCTGCCCCTCCCTTAACTGGCATTTTTGAGAACCATGGCATGAGCCACTTACGTGCTTTCGCGATCTCTGTCCCACGGTACGGCCTACTCCCGTCAAAATAAATAGCCAACTCCTTCCGCCGCGGTTCCTCAGTCAAGTTCTTATTCACCCATGTGTGATACCACTTAGCGTCGGTAATGGCGATGTCGGTCCTCGCTTCGCGACATTCCTTCGAGTACAACCGTCTAAGCACATAAGTCATCTCATCCATTTGACCCCATCCCAAAGTACATTTATCCGAAAGTAAATAACGGAAGAATTCTCGTCCCAGTACCTTGCAACCACAGTTTAACCCCTGGTAATCTTGGTATGGATCGTCTAGCCAAGTATAGAATGCTTCACAAAATTCTGGGTCCGGCTTTGTCTTATTCCTCATAGCAAAATCTGGAACACGCACACTAGTGAGCAACTTCTTTGGAATACAACCCTTTTGTGCCAGTGCAACCCCATACGGAGTAGTCTCCCAATCAATTCTAGCACGATTACGGCTAAAGTAACGTTCCTCACCATTCTCATAAATAATTGGCATCTCATCCCGGCCGTATATGTCATGTAACTCATCACATCTCTTATAATCGTAAAGCAATTGGGGAGACCAGCCCTCATCTAATCTTTCCCTTTCAACCGCGTCATACCACCAATCCCACTCCTGAGGTCCAAACTGATCAATGGCAATCGATTCAGGCTCTGGATCTGATTCTTCACGGAGTTCCGAGTAATTAAATTTCATCCATTCCCGTAATTCGTCATCGGTGGCTGAATCCTCATCTTCCTCCAACCCACCTGCTTCTGCTGCCATGGACGGTCCTGCTTCGGTTTCTACGATTGGGGGTGCTTGGACTTGCCTGGACCCCCTTGCTTCTGTTTCTGTTGTGGGGTTAGCCTCAACTGGATTGGAGCCATCGGTTCCTTCTGTTTCAGTGACTGGGGTTGACTCGATTGTCCTGGAACCCCCTCCCGCCGTTCCTCTAACTGTGGTTGGCTCGATTGGACCGGAACCCCCTGTCGCTGGTTCTGTAACTGTGGTTGGCTCGATTGGACTGGACCCCCCTTCTGGGTTGGAATCAATGACAGCTTCTCTTTCTGTATCCTACCAATAGATGAATAGATTTATTAGGTCACAATTACCTTAAATTACATAAGTCAAACACCGTAAATAAGAACAATATGCGTACCTCGCTAAGGTACCGAATGCCGGTCGTTGGATCTACTCGCACTTCTTCCCAAGCGGTGTGCAGGTTTGTTACCATCTTGTGCGTTGCTTGTCCCCAAACACCGAGCTGGTTTAGTCGTTCGATCTCTTTCGTGTCGTGACGGCTGATCTTTTCACGTACACGAGTGAAATCATTCTTACATGCATTTTTTAAGGCAACCAAATCTTCCTCCATCTTACCGACCCTACTGCACATCTCTGTCATTTTCTCACTCAATTGGAGCTGGTTTTCTTTGATAGGAACCAATGCCTCTTCAAAAGCTTTCCGCATTTCCCGCTTCAAGTCTTCTACGTCAACTCCCACAGTTCTCGAAGGTTCGGGTCGACCGGCAGGTGGAGGTGTTGCAGACACCGAAGGTTGGGTCCTCGGTGGAGATGGAGGTGGGGTTGAGGAAATCAGAACTGCACCCTTTCTCCGTCTCGGGACAAGACTAGCATCCTCCTCTTCCTCTTCTTCTTCCTCATCAACAAGAGCAATTTCATTGCGCCTCTCCGTCTTCTTCTTAGTCTTCTTGGACTGTGGGCCAGGCTCGTCCTCGTTAACTGTGTTTTTCTGCTTCTTCTTCTGCGGCCCGGCACCATCATCCTTTCCAACATCTTTCTTCCTCATCCTCTTCTGCGGCTTTTCTGAAGCCACCACCTCTCCCTCAAAGTTGTAGCTGGGTGTGAATTTCCGATTAGAACTCATGTCATCCTCAAGCACTGTCCTCTTCTCGAACAGAGCAGTCCACCTGGGGTGAAGTGGTTGGTCGGGGTGAGTTCTCCGGTACTCAATGAAGCTAATCCAGTAGTGTTGTCTCTTCTCTCCGTTGGGACGAGGGTAGGATTAACAAACTTTATCTCACTCCAGCATTCCGCTGCTTCTTTCAAGCCCAATGCGCATCCTCTCCACGTCCAATTAGCCAAGCGCGGCAACTTCCTTTCCTCACCTGCCCTCGGTTTTCCCAGCTGATCACCAAGGTGGGGTATGGCCTCGCAAATCCATGCCAGAAATATGTGCGGAAAGTACAACATGTTGTACTTCCGACGACCGAGGCCATCCGTACCTTTATTCCAAGCCTCCTGACCCACTTGCTCAGCGAAAAATGGCCACAAGTACTTGGCCCATCCGAATTTGTTTGCCCATTCAAAATCCGAAAGCAGGCCAAACGGTGTCATGGATATTGTGTCCGCATTGGTTTTCACAAACGTCATTCGTCCAATCAGGCATACCATTAGCAGTCTCGCATAATCAAATTTCTCCTCCTCAATCAATTCTTTGATTTTGGGCTTCAGGTCATGCAAAACACTTTCAATCTCAGATACGTTGATGTTGTTACCGAGCTTGTGATTAGGGAAATACTTTGCAGCCCACGAGTATGCATGCTCTTTATCACCAAAACCAGTTGTTTCGTTGAAGCTCAACCCCGAAACTAAACAAAACTCCTGCAATCCAAACCGAACTGGCATGTTGTTTATGTAGAACCAAAACTCAGGATCTTTTTTGTCCGCGTTCATCAAAGCGTGCATGACAAGATTCACAACCATACTAGGAAAGGTAACGTTGCTCGCGCAATGGATGTCCAACAAAAACTTCAGCTGGGGGAGCCTTTCTTCAATCAATTCCCGAACCTCAGGGCAGACGTATTGCAAACTCTGCTTGTACCCTTTCAAGGCTACCCTCGTAGTGATGTTTCCTTTCTCGACTTTAACCTGGCACAATGGAAGCGGTACATCTCCCAACTTCTCGTCGAACTCCGAAACCTTGATTATTTGCTTCTACAATTCAAATTAAACTTTCATTAATAATGTCAGATAAATAATGTAATAATTCAAACTATTTATAATGGTCTGTTACTTAAAAGTTTATAAGTTTTTTACTTATTATAAGTGATACTGAATTTTTTTTTAGGGTACAAGTGTTACTGAATTTTGATGCAGTATAAGTGTGTCACATTTTTTTTTACGTGAAGTGTTGATGTGAGATCCATTACTGTTCAAGTCTATACAGATAAATAATTTTAAGTTGCAGGACTGTTCTAAGTCTGAAATGAAACAATGGGTTTTTTTTCATCTTCTAACTGCTAAGACGAGCAGTATAAACTTGATATACCGAGACGAGCATGACTCTCGTCCCAGTATAAACTGGTCTCTACCGAGACGAGAACATTGCTCGTCCCAGTATAAACTGGTCTTAACCGAGACGAGAGTCATGCTCGTCTCAGTATAAGCTGGCTTATACAGAGAGGAGCGTGGAGTTCTCGTCTCAAGACGAGTAAACTGCTCCTCGGCAGGGTCTTGCTTTATCCTCGTCCCAGTTTTATAGGTTCTCGTCTCAGTATTCATCTCGTGATACTGAGACGAGAACTACTCGTACGAGTTTTAAGATCTAGAACAGGTCATCGTCCGAGTTCTAGATCTGGATCTCGTCCGAGTTCTTAATTTGGTGGAATTATGATCAAATTTGACAGGTAACAACAGGGGGTTTCTAACAACAGATTCAAACTATGAGTTGTTTTCTTTGATTCAAACATCAATTACAAACATGTACATGAAATCATCAAGTAAGTTACAGAATTGAGAAAGGGGGTATTTGAAAAGGCCAACCTCTTCGCCGACGGTGGGTGTCTCACTGGCGACGGGGTTGGGAAGGGGGAGGGCGGCCGGAGCGGAGGAAGAAGAAGAACTAGCGGAAGCCATGGGTGCAGTTGCAGCGAGCGACGGTGAATGACTTGCAGAGAAGAGAGAGAGAGTGAGTTGTAGTTGGAGTGATAGTGAATTCGAGAGGGTGCCCCGGATGATGATGTGTATAGGTTTGTTTAAAAATTTGCCTAATTAAGTGTTAATTTAGTTGATTAAATTGTGTAACCCACGCGTGGGTTACACACGCCAAACATAAGTGAGAGACGGGTATTTTTCAAAGACCAATTCACCAGACGGGTAGGACGCCAATTCTTTCCTGAAAAGAGACGTAACTGATGATTACCGATCTCGTGGAGCCAAGAACCTATATGAATAGATTAGAGGAAGTGACATGCCTCTCAGTTCAAGGACTACTTGTCTGTTTTTCCTAGGGTCTGTCTATATGGTCGAAACTGAAATCTAAGCAGACAGAGGAACAATAGTAGGTATAAATGAAATGTGGATTTGCCGTCCTGAGGATGACGAAAAGGCTCGGTTCACCTTTAAAGCAACAATGCTTTAGCGATTGCAAAGTAACTTGTGACGTAAATTTTATGAATTTGCTTAGCAAAGTTTTACCTCTTGCTGACAACAACTATTCGGCTGTATTTCTTGAAATGATTGTGTAGGTAACCACCAGTGTCCTCATGGCGAAGTCTGATCCTCTAATCTTGCCTCCAGGTCTTTCCACTGCCCTCTATTTCGAGCGTGAAAACCGCAAAAAGGGAAACATTAAGGATTACTATGCAGGTGACTAGATGAAAAAACATGGTCCAAAAGGTGCTTGTATAGAATAACCAACTTTAAACTCACACATACCATATGTTGTCGCTTGGCTTAGCTAAGTAAGTTATATCTCAAATCTGCAATCTAAAGAAACGCATAAGAGGATACTACGTAGATTGGGGAAGGTTCTTCTCAATAGAATTACGACTCAGTATGGTAGCAGTGAGCCTTACCTCCAATAATCTCCAATGTCAGATACGCCATCCCCTCCGAAGCAACTCACCTACAAGATGTTATAAAATAGAAATTTTATTTCTACACAATTCTACACAATAATAGTTCATTGCATATTAGTATTACACAGAAAACATGAATTAATTGAAAAATTAATAGACTCCATCAGTGGCGGAGCTTGGATTTCATTAGTGGGGCGGCACAATTTGTAGGGGGGCACAAACTAAATATGTTTGGGGTGCACACATTCTACTTAATGAAGGGCACAGCTGAAAAAATACAGATATTAGGGGGTATAGTAGTAGTTAAAGAAAATTTTGGGGGTGCACTTGCAAACCCGTGCCCTCACGTGGCTCCGCCACTGGACTCCAGGCAACCGCAATATGAAAAGCAAAGAATCTTAAACTTCTAGAATTAAAACTAAAAATTCCAATTAAAACAAAGGTAAAGTGAACACTTTGACAAACTGGTTACATTTGAAAAGTTCGGACTTGAGCTAGTCACCAACAAAATCAAGACACAGAATTACAATTGGACATTTGAACGGTAAAAGAAATTCCGACCTTCATATCAGCATCATAATTAAATGTCTAAAGTCAATTTTAGCAATCTGGTCTGCAAAGTTGTTTTATAAGTTACATGTGTATTAACTAAATTCATCAAGACATTAATATGTACATCTTTATGACAAATTAGCGTCGGAGTCGACATTGAAATGTCTTTTACATTCTTACATTATTTTCATCTCAGCCATTGGATTGATACACATTAAGGAAAGCCTTTTTGAAATAATGCGGTGTTGGGGTTTTTTGTTATACCGCATAGATAATCATCCGAATAAAGGACCATAACATTTGGGATCCCTCTACCACTTTCCCATCTCTTACATTACTTGTAATAAACAAATCTATTTTTTTTTATAAGTATTAAAAAAATCTAAATTTTATTGAAGTTAACTCTTATGTAAATATTAGTACTATTAGTACCTTTAGGTACGGGTCAGTACCTAGTGTACACACACAAAAGTTTCACGTAAATTAATATGTTACCTTCCTTACCAGAATTTTTGAACTCGTAATTTGCATCTACTTAAGCTAAAAGTCAATCTCGACCCAAGTCTGAACATGGGTACACATTCCTATATTTTAACTCATGGCAGAGGCCAATTCAAGCAAACAAGAACAGAGCATAAAGAGTGAGTGTTTAAACCTTGTCTTCTTCGGGATTCTCAGAATTGAAAGCATCAGATTTTTCCCGAAGTTACTCCTTCAACTTAGCCTTCAAGTCTACTTTGTTTTCATCGGCCTAAAACAAATAAACAGAAAATGCAAGTTATCAAGAAGTGTTTCTCATATAATCACAAGTATACAATGATCAATATTCACCATAAAGCAATAGGTTTTTTTAGTTAGTTTTCTATAAAAGAAAAATAGCTGCCACGAGAACATTAACACAATTTGGACGAGCTGACTCACAGATAATATATCATAAGGAATGGCTAATAAGATAACGAGACCTTATGTCAGTTTCAAGAATCTCGTCTGCTTCAACAATGGCAGCACTAACAATGGCTGAAGAAGGGAATTGTGCAACTTTACGGGGCCTGGAAATTCTTTTTACTGTCAGACAACACAGATTCTTCTAAAATAATATAGCCCAGGTAACAGGGCAGGGCATTCACTTTTAACCATGAAAGAGATACTGACCTGCTGTCCGGACGTGTCTTCTCATACGATGTGGGTAAGGGGCCTGAGGCAAGGCGAGAACGTTGATAACGGGCCACAGGTACAAGAGATTCAGGTTTAACCTGAGGTTCTGCGTAGGATTGCAACTCGGGCGGGTTGGACGGGTTGGCACCCCTGTCCAAGCCCGAGCCCGAGTTCTGTCGAGGCTGCCCAAGCCCAGCCCAGCCCGAGTTAAGAGAATTTCCAGCCCATCCGAGCTCAAATTCGTTTAAATCAATTCGGGTTCGGGCTGAATTCGGGCTAGGACATTAAACTTAATGCATTTTTTAAAACACAAGAAAATTATATTTTTTTATGAAAAAACCAAATAAACTAGTTCAAGAACAAAATAATGATTAAAAAAATCCATAATAATCAATGAAAAGTAGCATATTCATGTAGATGTAGATATGCTACATAATTTTATCAAAATATAATACTATTTAGAAGTGGTGATCATACAAATCGGGCAATTCGGGTTAGCCCGTCGTTTAATATTTGTGCCCAAGCCCAACCCTAATTGCAATTCCGGCTGACAATTTCTGTCCAAGCCCGTCCAAATTACTAAAGCTATGTGTTCGGGCCCTATATTTATAAGATTCCCTTCTTGCTTGCGCCGCCTTCTGGCCTTTTTCACGTTTGACTCCTTCAGCTTGCCTCTGAATAAATAATTTCAGCATGTAAATCTCGTTAATCTTCTGGAACCTAACAAGGGAAAACAATTTACAACATTGAAGGGGACAAACAAACCTGATGTAATCGACCTCTTTTCTGGAATATTTTATCCTCGTACGATCCTACAGCTTGAATGAATTGCTCAACCCTGGTAAGATTTATCTGAAAATGTTGCAAGGTTAACTACAATCCCTAGAGGTAATAAAAAGCCGTACTCATAAAAGGTTAGATGAATACCTTACTTCCGTCCGTCAAATACCCACCTAAAGTCCTCACTTCTTTCTTATATACAGCCATTAGCAGGTTTATTGCACCCTGTACGCAACCCAGAATAAAGGACGACAACATAAGAACACTAAATAAAATGTGGAGACAGTAAAGCAATATCACAAGAACAATTTTTTCCTCATTCAAATATCCATCTCAAGTGTTTTAACAGTTTATGGTCTTGCCACGAAGGTCGATTTAAACAATGATTTCAACAAATTACTAAATGGCGGGGATATTGCATATGACCAAGTAACTGCATAAATGAAACATAAAAAAAAAAAAAGCCTCAAAAAACATGAGCAGCCCCCGATAATAACTGGATATCTGTATATATGGGTCAATCAATAACCAATGATCAGCTTAAGCAACGACAGTAGTTGATTCAAGCTTTGATTACTCAATTCAGACTTCTATAAACTTCTCACCCATCTTGTTCATAGGTCCTTTTATTTTGATTTCCCCAAACTTGTGCCCACCTTTCCAAACTTTCTAGAACTGCACGATCTACTCTCCACTCGATATCCATATTAAAATTTCAACCTAAAAAGAAAGTTGGTGTTCCAAGAAACTCTTTAACAAAAAGGTCAATTGGACAATGCTTTAGTCAAAGAATCATTTGCGGTCGAATCTCAAAACGCTCCCTCATGTTCGGTATCATACAAGTCGAACACGTGACCAAAGTAAATGGGTGGCGGCGAGCATGTGGGTCACATGTGAAAAAACAAAACAACTATCCAGTGGCTCAGATACCATGTTAGAATCCATGGCTTCAATGGAGATCACTCAATACATAGAAAGCAAAAGGAGGGTTACAAAAGCAGTGGTGTTTTCATGTGTCTTACATACTGAGACCATGTACCCTGTTTTGCTAATCAGCTGATTCCCCTCATCTGCGTCAAATTGTATACTTATCAGGTACTATAGCTTTTCTTGTCAGTTTTTGGTACACATTTTATTACTCTTCTTCTTTTTTCCCGGACTTACAATTAGACTGAATGTACTTAGAGCATTGGCTTGCATTTATGCAATTTCTGGAGCTTACGGTAGAGTTGTGAAACCTCAAAATATTCTGGTACGGAAACTCCTTTCTTTCCTGTATTTTTCTTCTCTTACGGCTATTGCATGTCATTTGTCTTTTATGCTTTGTTCTAAATGTCCTGTTTTTATTGTAGCAATATATACTCTTTTTTTGTAGTTGTTCATGCTTGCATCGTATGCTGGTAATCTGCTTAATTGTCCATTCTTGGAAGTCTGAAGTATTAAATTCATTATTATTTTTCCACCACCAACTGCATAACATCAAATATATATGTTTTAGCTACATTACTTGAATAATTTAGCATACAAAGGGACCAGCACATTAAGGCATCAGTATAGGCCTATCTTCAACCAGTAGTAGGCTAAAAATCCATCATTTAGCCTGAAGTTTAAGAACAGACACCTCTTTAAACAATGTAAATTGATGATGATGGTTTAGCATTAACATACCTCACTTTCATTAGGAAACACCTCCTGAATTGCCTTTCTCATTTATTCGGGCGAAGAAACAGCTACACCTTTGGGTACGTTGACTCGAGTTTGGCCATCAACCCAGCGCCCTGATTACACAACAATGATCGCCATCATCAATTAAACAAATTCAACAACGCAGAACACTCTAAAGAATTCAAACAAGCACTCGCACAACTAGTCTATCTACCTATAAACCAATCCAACTCCATGTGAAAATTGCTAATACTCATACATACTGAAATTTAATATGCATTTCTAGGGTGTTAATGATATGAATTCAAGTGCTAGGATTTGAAACATCTGAGTTATCTCCTGAAGGCGAGACATCAAGCAGCTTGTAGCGCAGAGACTCGGCATGAAGCAATAGCAGAGAGACCGCGGTTCTTCACCTTCTCTGCATACAGCTCAACGTTTCCCTCGGGAAACTTGAGCCTCTTCTGCACAACCGAAGTGCGCTCCCTGATCCTCTGCCCCTTTCCACCTATAAATCACAGATCAAAACATTGCAAACCCTAATTCTTCTCCTCCACCGTTCTCTGGATCTCCCCCTCTCTCTACTTACCTACTCGACCGCCACAGTGAAGATAACCGCATAAACTAAGCCTGAAAGAGAGTGAGGAGAGAGGCGTACCTTGAAGTACCAATGAGGCACCACCACAACTGTCTCCTCTCTTTGAGTACAGACCTAAGTCTGCTTGAACTCCGGTGATTCAGATGCACTACAAACAACGACGAGAGAAAAGGGGAGAGACCTATCAGAAACCGATTTTTTGAGGAATCGGTGAGAGAGAGAGCTTACCACATGACGCTGTTGAGGAAATTTTTAGGTTTAGAGGGGAAGGTCCTGTCGTCCTGAACTGCTGGAAGAAATGGTAATTAACACCGGCAAAGAGAGCCTGTCACATTTTTCCGTTCGATTGCAGCCTCTCTGTCGTGGCGGTCAACACACAACCTCCTCGCATCGTTCGTCAACCTAAGCACCACCTCACTCGCATCTGCGAATAGAGCACCAACCCTAGGAGCTCTCAGCCCAAACCAAAGAAAGAGGGTAGAACGTAGGCAAGAAGCTTTCGCCAGAGGCGGTTCAGCGAAGAGAGGGGTATTCCTCTCAACTGGTACAGAAAAAAACTACACACCTTGACCCTCTTCTTACCAGTAATTGCGAGAACCCTTAGGGACAGAAATGTAATTGACCCAACGCACCCGTGTGCTGATGTGTAACCCAGTGAATGGGCCAGCTGTGCAAAGGGTGCCACGCTGTAAGAGGCTTAGCCTCTTTATATTAAGGGTATAAGATATCCCATAAACCTTCTCTTTCACTTCTTTATATTCCAGATCCAAACTGGCCTTGGCCTAGCAGTTCCCTTATATCCCTTTATGTATTCAGTATCGCAACATGTCAGGGAACCATGACCTTTGCTTCTGTACTCCTCTCTGTGGTTCCTCCACCCATATACTGAAATTAACACCAACAGGGACCAAACTTACTTCCTAGAATACAAAGGTCACACAAGTCTGTGCCCACACCATGGTAATAGCGCCATTCAATGGTTCAGAGCTCAAAGGACAAGATGATGGGTAGCATTTTTGACATCTCCTTTAATATTCAGGATAGAAATTAAATACCCAATATTAGCTATGCCTCCAAGCAAAAAAATGTCCTACCAAAATGGGCTTATTTAGGTTTTGGTAGTTGGAGAAACAAATCAATTCAAATCAAATTTCAGTAAAAGTTGGCTGCGGGAAAAAATCCATTACATGAGTACCAGATTTCATTAAAATCAAACAGCGGTGTTTTGTTGTACACTCACCAATGACAAATTGTAGATCATCATGCGTGCATTTAACTAAGCTTCAGTCAAGACCTTTGAGGGCTACCTGTTTAACTTAGCAGCTTTGTAGAACAGTTTTTAGGCAATACAAGTGACAAAACACAAGCAAATGTGCAAGAACAACTAGTCACGTAAATAACCAGAAACAATTTTATTATATCTCCGAGTTCACATGTATAAGACAGCCAGAAACAAGTAATAGCAGAACAAATCAAATTGTGTCTAGGGCTACATTACCCATCATTTTAACCAATGGAACAGGACACTTAGTGACAATGTCAAACCTGGAACGGTTAGAGGCATGACAAAACAAAGACAAGTTCAGCTTTGCAAGCTCTCCAAATGACAACCTTGAGGAGAGAAACCCTTGCCAGTAATAAGGATCCAAATCAAAGAATGCGTCGAAGAAGCTCCGCGTTCCATTCAAATCGAGCTTCAGCAAAGTCTCCATCCCAAAAGAGTAGAATTCCCTCACACACCTCCTCTCCACAGGCCACAATCCATTCCACACTCTATGATGAAGTGGACTGCCTCTGATCATTCTGGTTGAGCCAAGACACTCGGCGATCGCATCAGCAAGGACTGGTACAAGAGCTAGTGTATTTGCCACTGTGTATCCAGTCGAGGGGTGCACTAGACCAGCCGTCCCTCCAATGGCCATCACTGGCTGACCAATCCGAGGCAAAGGTCCTCCCATTGGGATCAAACACTTCTCATCTTCAACCACAGCCCTAACCCTAATCCCCAAATGCCTCAGCCTTGCCACCATTCTCATCTTCACCTCTGCATACGACAGAACTGGCCTGCTAACCAGAGAAGTCTCTTCTAGGAACACAAGGTTGGAATCGAATGGCATTGCGTACAAAAAAGTAGGAAGTTTGGAATTGCTAGATCTCAAACTCGGCTCGTTACCCAGATGAGAATCCCTCCAATCCATCAAAACCATCTTGTCTAAATCAAAAGGGTGACTATCAACTTCAGCTAGAATCCCATGAGCTATTTGGTACCCATTTTTTCTAGGCTTATCATACTCGGTAAAAGTACTGTTGAAACCACTAGCATCAACCACCAAACTGGCTTTGATTTCACTCCCATCACTGCATATAACAGAGGATTCAAATTCTTGGTGGTCCATCTCCCAAACCTTGGCTTTATGGAACTTGACCCCATTGGAGATGCAACCCTCCAACAACTTCATTTTCAATCCCTTCCTGTCGACCCTACCATAAGGACGGTCCAGATACTTAGTTTTCTTTTCATCTAGATTGATACAGGTCATATCCCATGTCTTATCCAAACAATCCTCAAGCCCCAAGCTTTGAAACTCATCAACCCACACTCCATAATTGTTAATCCACATAGAGAGTGGTGAGGGATCAATACAGCATACCTTGATTCCGTACCGTGAGACCCTCTCGGCGAGGCTAAGACCGGCTGGGCCGGCGCCGACGATGACGACATCGAAGCGAGATCGAGAGGAAGGATCGACCCAGTTGAGATCATGATCAGCAATACCTATGGAACCCAAATTCGATTGTGGTTTCAGATCGAGGAAGTTGCCGTATTTGCTGCAATTGATTCTGGGATGAAGTTTTTTAGTGGAAATCGATGAAGGTGGGGATGATGAAATGGGGGAGGGTCTGCGGGGAGTGGCGAGGTGGGGAATTGCTGCAGTTGGAGGCTGCTGCAGCATAAGGAGAGTCGCCATAAGAGAGAATCATGCGGAGAGGATAGAGGATCGAGGAGGTTATATATGGAAGGAGGGTTTGGGAGATACGACAGAGAGGAATCAGAAGTTTATCAGTTGTTTGAAGCGAGTCTGAGATGCTCTTCTTCTACTTCCCACCTACCTGATTTAGCAAACAGGCACCGGAATCTTCTCTGCCGCCAAGACCGTGAAGTTTACGAAACTATAATTGTACACCTGACTTTGAAATGTCCAAAAATATAGGCCAAGAGGAAAGTGCGAAAAATCATTACCAATCCACCGCAAACTTATAGGAGACCGGATTTGGGGAGATTGGACCCGTATTGATGGTAAAATCTGGTAAGACCGTCCTACCCAATTTTAGGTCGATCTTCCATTTCTTTTCTTCGAGTCTTTCGGAGCACAGTGGGGCGATTGTGGGCGCATGTTGCAGAACTAGGGTTCTGTCAAGCTTTGGGATCACAGATTACTTCGTCGGCGAACTTGAAGATGGAAAACTGGTCTGCTTCTTCGCTGGACTTCGGGAGCCTTACCATCGAAAAGATGAGGTAGAAGTCTTCGATTCAGAGTACAGTTTGGCAATAATAAAGGCGAGAGGGCCATGCTTGATCGGGACTTTTCTTAAGCCGGTCAGATTCAATCACTGGTCGATGAAACTTTTGTTCAAAAAAATTTGGCCGGAAAGAGACGAGATTAACATCCATGAAACGGGACTGAATAGATTTGTCTTTCAATTCCCGTCTGTGGAATCCCTGAATACGGTTCTTTTGTGCGGTCCTTGGACGTTTGACGACAACATATTGTTTTTGAAGCCGTGGGAGATAGCAGTCGACACCAAGAATGTTACTTTCGAAACGATAAAGGTGTGGGTGCAGGTAAGCAACTTGCCCCTCTTCCTGCAAACTGAGGAAGATCAACGGAAAGATGTTAAAAGCATGGGTACTGTTATTCATACTGACCCGAAGATCTCTTCGGGTCCAGGAGGTGGGGATTATATGCGCACAAAGGGTTCGTCTTGATATCGATAAGCCGATTAGAAGAGGAAAATACATCGAGGTGTTGGGTAAAAAGGTGTGGCTGGACTACAAGTTCGAACGAATCCCGAGCTTTTTTTGTTGGTGTGGGAGAATAACCCATGACGGGGATGATTGCTTGAAGGTGGACGATGACGTGAAAAAGAAACGCCAACCGGGGTACGGAGATTGGTTGTTCTACCGGCCGCCACCACGGAAAAGATTGGTCGACGCGTTTAAAGAAGACACTCCCACTACAGAAGCGAAGAACCACCCTGAGAAGACCCACATTGACTTGGAGGCTAAGGACAACGAAGGGAAAGAAGACGAGGCTGATGAAGATTGGGGTTTCAGTGAATCAGAAGCTGAGTCTGAGGAATCGATGGATACAGACGGGGAGGAGGACACGCCGAAAATGCCGGATTCAGTGACTATCATTGATAATCCCCTAGTCGAGGGATCAAAATCGGCGGGTTACACTGCAGGAGAGAAAGGAAAATGAGCCATGAAGGACTCAAAGCGTGATTCGTCATGTTCTAAGCTCAAGGTTGATGCAAATCTGAGCCCGAATCAAGCAGCGAAGGCACAGAACATAAGGCAGAGTCAGGGAAGAGGCTCTGGAGATTCAGCTAGGGGAAGAGGCGCTGGAAGAATGAGACGTGGAGGTGGAAATATGGGCAGAGGATTTAGTGGTGTCATTAATCCTCCTTAGGGGTCGACCGAACAGTAAGGATCTAAAGCAAACGTGAAGGCTCATCACAATGCTCATAAGAATCCGACGTTAGTCAAAAATATAGATGAAGTTGCAAGTTTCATCTCTCACACTCAGGTTTTTGCGAAGAAAATTCCGGCACAGGAAGGGGGTGCCTTTAAAACCCCACCTACTATATTGGCTGCGGTTGCGGGGCAGCCCAGCAAGGAGCAATGAGTCTTCTTAGTTGGAACGTACGGGGGCTTGGGAACCCCCGTAGCGTTATCTCTCTTCACAATCTCATGAGCAGACATAAGCCCAATATTGTCTTCTTAATGGAGACGAAACAGTCTGCAAATGAGATGGTACGGATTCGCGATAGAGCGGGATTTCGTAATGGGATTTTCAGTGATTGTGAATATCGTAGAGGGGGTCTAGCTTTGATGTGGGATGACGATGTTGATTTTGCTTTGTCCACTAAGTCAAAGCACTACATCCATGGCTACTTCTCTATTGTTAGTGAAGATAAGCATGGCTATTTGACTGGGTTTTACGGCGACCCAGATAGTAGATACAGAGGTGATTCTTTGTCCCTTTTGGAACGTCTTTGTCCGCATGAGCAGCCTTGGTGTGTGTTCGGTGATTTCAACATGCTCTCGTCTATCTTTGACAAGAAAGGAGGAAGACCAGTCTCATTTGCACCAGACAGAGGGATTTAATGGGGTGATTCATCGATTGCAGCTCAGAGATCTCGGTTTTTCAGGAAGCCGTTATACTTGGTCAAATAACCAAGGCGACGAGATGGCTATTCGAGAGAGAATTGACCGCAGCTTGGTAACGGACAATTGGACGGACATTTTTGGTAGAGGTAGAGTAGAGCATCTTGTTGCGAAAGTCTCGGACCACATTCCGCTCCAAGTTTCATGGCCCTCATGTATTTTGAGAACTGTCAAAGTTAATAGACGCTTTCAATTTAAGAAATGTGGATGCAGGATTCTAGATGTTCTCGATTTTTGATTAACGGTGGAGCAGCTCTAATGCTTTGATGGACCGAAAATTGGGTCGTCTAGCTCCGGCCCTTATTGGTTAGAGCAAGGAAATTTTTGGAAGTGTGAAGAAACAGTTATACCAACTGCATAACAGATTGAAGTTTCTGATGGAAGGGGTTAAAACTGCGTCGGCAGTTGCGGAATCAAGAACTATTCGCCATTCTATCTTACAGCTCCTCCTCAGAGAGGAAGAGATGTGGAAGCAACGCTCACAAGAAGTTTGAATGAAGAAGGGGGACCAAAATACCAGATTTTTCATCGGAAAGCTTCAATCAGACGTAACAGAAACTGTATTGATGGGTTAGAAGATGTGGGGGTAGATGGCAGACTGATCAGATGCATATCACTGCTACTCTGGAGAATTACTTCAGAACTATCTTCACTTCGTTTAATCCTGCCCGAGTTCAGATGGAACCTATGCTAGTGGCAGTTGAGGAAATATTATCACCTCCTCATCGAACTACACTAGAGCAGCCATATACGGTCGTCGAGGTTCGCACGGCCCTCGGTCAGATGCCCCCATCTAAGGCCCCGGGTCATGACGGGTATCCGGCGGTCTTCTTCTAACGCTATTGGAACATTGTAGGGGGAGAAATCGAGCAACTTTGTATCAGAATACTCAATGAAGGAAGAGATATTTCAAAGTATAATCATACACTGATTGCTTTGATTCCAAAGCTTAAACATGTCAGAAAATCTGAAGACTTTAGACCTATTATTCTTTGTTCCACTATTTACAAAATTATTTCTAAGACTATGACTAATCGTCTAAAATTAGCACTGGATTCTATTATTTCAGAAAATCAGTCGACCTTTGTTCCGGGAAGACTGATTTCAGACAACGTTCTCACTGCTTTTGAGTTGTTGCACTCAATGAAGAATCGAAAGAAGGGCAAGGTGGGATTTCTGCCTCTTAATGCGGATATGAGAAAGGCCTACGACATAGTATAATGGATTTTTTACATGCGGTTATGGAAAGAATGGGCTTTGGTTCTCGCTGGATATCACTTGTGAGAATTGTATCTCGACTGTTTCATACAGTATCATCATTAATGGAGAAGTGTGTGGTATTATCAAGTCGGAAAGAGGTTTGTGGCAAGGGTGCCCTCTCTCTCCCTATCTCTTTTTCCTTATTAGTGAAACTTTATCTAGAAGTCTAACATATGTTGTGCAGGGAGGTAGATTAACGGGTCTTAGTGCCTCTCGAGAAGGCCCTAGGGTGTCCCACCTTTTCTTTGCAGACGATAGTATTCTCTTATCAAAGGCTACCCCCCAGGAGATATCAATGCTCAGGAGTATTCTAGAAGAGTATGAAACGGCATCAGGTCAGAAGCTCAATATGCAGAAGTCCGTTGTTAGTTTTTCGGACAATGTCAAAGAAGAGGACAGGGAGGCCTTGGCTGCACAACGTAGAGTTCCGTTGGATGTCCACAGCCCCCCTTCTCTCGTGCGATTCGAATTAGATAAATGTTGACAAGTGAGTCTTAAAGCAAGGATGGCGAAGAAGACGTGATCCCTAAAACTAGTCTCAGGTCAACCTATATACCTATCGGTGAAGCTATAAATAGCCTTTTCTTCCTCTCGTAACTACTCGAGTTGGGTAAATCCCTTCCTTAACAACTATAACTCATAACAACTATCGCTCATTCACTCGCCCCAAGAGGGGTAAGTATGTTTACATAGAATAGGGCTTAAACGGAATCGCAAACCAGTTGAAAAAGTTTTGTTGCGCTTACATATTCGACCAGGTATTCTTCGGCTGTTGAAAGATGTTGTTGCGGTCACGGTGTTGATTATAATATTAAGAATAGAATTTCTTTGACTTGTTTGAATATGTAATTAAACTAGAATACTTGCTTTCGGTATTGGCTTATACCTTAGATCAAGACACATTGTCTGCTGCTTATGCCACCATGACACTTACCTCGGTTTACCCACTCAGATTGGTAGAAGCAAACGGTGGCGTTAAGCCCTCTTCTCGAGAAAGTTTATAAGAAGATGAAGGGATGGAAGGGTAAGTCCCTTTCTACCATTGGCAAGCAGGTGTTGATTAAAGCGGTGGTGGAGGCGATTCCCAACTATACGATGAGCTATTTTTTGTTGCCAAATAAAATTTTTAATGATCTAGAAATAATATTCCGCCAACTTTGGTGGGGTGGTGACGAGCACAAACGCAAAATACATTGGGTGGCTTGGGAAAAGCTGAAGCTCTATCGAGATCAAGGGGGTTTGGGATTTCGTGATTTCCTTGATTTCATAAATCTATGCTTGCGAAGCAAGCTTGGAGATTCATTCGTAAACCCAATTCTCTGGTATGTCGTGTATTCAAGGCAAAGTATTTTCGTGATTCCTCCATTCTTGATGTCAAAGTTAAAACGTCTTCCCAAGTTTCCTATGCTTTTAGGAGTATAATTGCAGGAAGAGATTTGTTGAAAAGCGGGCTTGTGTGGAAAGTTAAAAATGGACAAAACATAAAAATATTCGGGAATAAGTGGCTGAAACGTCCGGATACTTTCAGTCTCATTACTACATGCCCGCCAGGATCTGAAGGAAGAACCGTTAGCGAGCTAATCGATGGAACTACCGGCGGTTGGGATGTTGAGAAGGTGCAGCAAACTTTATGGCCCGTTGACGTAGAAGTGGTTCTATCAGTGCCATGGGATTCAACGGAAACAAGGGACGCGGGTTTATTGGGTTCACGCGAAGGATGGTCGTTATTCCTTGAAAACAGGATACGAGGCTCAACGAAGAATAACAGCTGCAATCCCATCTTCCCCGGGGCTGTTTTCAAACAGAGAATGGCTAAAGAAGTTTGGAAGCTAAAAATTACTAAGAAAATTCTCATGTCGTGCTGGAGAATATGGCATGATTCTGTCCCAGTAGCTTGCAAAATTCGTAACCGGGGTATCAATGTCTCTCCTTACTTCCGGCTATGCAGTGAAGAAATTGAGAAGGTTGATCATCTATTTTGCAAGTGCACCTTTGCGCAACAGGTTTGGTGTTCTATTATGGGTAGTGAGTTGACCAAATATCATCACATGGGGATAAAAGAGTTGATAGTGGAGACTTTCCTGTTGGAAAACAATCAGATCTCTGAGATGGTTGTATGCACCATTTAGGCCATTTGGAAGAACCATAATGAGGTAGTGTTTAGCGATCAAGGAAATACAACCGAAGATGTGGCGAACAGATGCAAAAATTATCTCTACTGGTATAAGGAAGCTTTGCCGAAGGAAAGTTGCATGATATGGGGGTCTGCCCGATGCCAACAAGTAGTAGCTGGGTGCCTCCTCCATTGGTTTACATAAAGGTAAACACGGACGCTAGTTGGAAAGAGTACGGTGTAGCTACGGGGGCAAGAATGGTGATCCGAGATCACTCTGGGTCGTTCTTGGCAGCAAGACAACGCCGTTTTCTGAGGGAGCGTTCCCCTCTCATGGGGGAGCTAACAGCAATTTGCAACGGAAGGCGGGTATGGTTCAGTTATCCTCGAATCAGATTGCATGGTGGCAGTCCAACTCCTACGTGATGGAGTGGCGGGGAATATCAGGGAGCTCAACACTATTTTAGACTCGAAGTAACGAATGCAAGAATGTAGAGATATTATTCCGAAGTTTGCTTCTATTACTTTTGTTCATGTTAGTAGAGAAGGCAACAAGTTTGCCCATTTACTTGCCTCGAAAGCTAGTGACGAGGAAGATATTAGTTACTCTGCCCACCTGCGAGTTTGGGTGAACGATGTTAGTAACTTTGATTTATTGGGGGTGACGTCCCATGAATAGACTACTTCTATTCTCAAAAAATAATCTTGTATTGCATTAACAGAGTTAGAGACGACAGTTTTCTTTTTCTCTCTCTCCCCAATCTCACTATTTCCTTCAACACTGTAAGTCGGGAAAATCAAACATGGGAGACCCTAAATTGAAGAACGGACTTTTTTGACTAGTTCATACGACAAAATATATCACATTCAAGTCGTCCACGATTATTTCAAATATAATATGCAAATTGTAAGGATTAACACCTCACACCTCTGATGTGATTCGAAGTTTCGAACCCAACAAAGTACTATTTAATCGTTAGATTCATACAATGTATTCTTCTTCAATGTGCAATGATTCAAGAATAAAGAGGATATGCCATTGTCTCAAAGCACCATTGATGGTCATAACAATGGTTGTGTAAAGAAAAATCTATTAGCAGATTTATTAACCTTAATCTTAAATCTCATTTTCTTTCTAGATTAGGTGGGTTATAATCTACTAAATTATAGGAAAAAGTGATTATTATGTGATAACATTGGGGAACAGATAATGAGATAGAAGAAAATTGGCAGGGAGATGGTGGAAGAGATAACAATAGTGTTGATGGAGAATGGGAGGTGGAGGAAACAGAGAGAAATTGATTGAGGTAGAAGAAAACGTTTCTCTAACTCCATTTATGCAATATATGGGGTAGATCGTTCTGCCAGACTTTTTTCCTTAATTGTAATTAAATTAATTAATTATTGTCGAATATATGAAGTCTACCCATAATCTGAAACACAAATTCATACAAACAAATAAATCTTTCTAACTCCTCTTCTTTGACCCCCCCCCCCTTCTCTCTCTCTCTCTCTCTCTCTCTCTCTCTCTCTCTCTTGGTGATTTGAAGACGACGAAACTGTCACCCCTAATCTTTCTTTGCCCAATTCCCGACGACGTCCACCCTTTCTTCCGGTCGTCTACCTCGTGTCGGGTACCACCAAACCACCGTTGTCACTCTCCCAAACTCTCTCTCACTCAGTCACTCACTGTCACCATGTCTGGCTCTTCCTCAAGTGGTTGAGGAAATGTGGCGCCCGAAGGATCAAACGAAGAAGACTGGTTGTTTGTCGGTGTAGGCGATGATGAAGCCGCGTTTGAACTTGATGTTGATCTTGGTGGAGTTTTCCGAAACACAGAAAACGTAAAACCATACGAAGAACAACAGGTAAGATAGTGTTTCAATTTGTGTTGTGTAATCGATGTATTGTATGAAATTGAACCTCCAATAGCATGAAAATGAACAAAGTGCACCGTAATTGACATGAAATGGGACCAAATTGGAAAATTGAACAAGATCTGTAAAGTTCAAGCATCGATCTTTCTAGATCAAGGTTCTAAGCCCAAATTACAAGCTCTCTAGCTTTGGAAAATAACCTCAAACTTGCTTTAGGGTTTTGATGCAGGTAACGCAGTGGAAATACAAGAATTTTTCCCTCCATGGATAGCAGGTTAAGCTCTCAAGATGTGATAAAGGAGATGATGTATACCTTGTTGATTTGTGTGATCACTACGTAGAAAGGATACCCACATATCTGCAAGTATCCACACCGTAAGATCTCTAACTGGAACTACCTCTACTGTTTGTGCTAGCAGTGTAGAAGAGTAATCAGGAGCTTGATCTAATCACGCAAGGTGTCAACAATGGAGGAGGAGTAGAAGGGGTTTGGCTCCTTCTTGGTGCCGTTAGGTACTAGGGGGCGGCCTCTTATCTCTCTCTCTTTTCTTGTGCTCAAATTTTTCATCTAATAAAATTAGGGTTTGGACTAGTATTTTATAATTAATAACTCTTTATTAATTACAAAACTGCCCCACTACTAATTAGACCCAACAGTTTAGATAAACTTTCGTTTCAGTCCAATTTGCCATTTAGTCCAACTAAATATGCTTATTATTGCACTTTAATCCTTGATTCTTTTCTTTGTTAATTAGTCCAACTAGTTAACATCTATATCCAGTCTAAGCCTTTTGGTGTGTGACTGTGACCTTGCAGGTTCCTGATTACGTTGGTAGTAATAACTATTATTACAAACATTGAGCGGCATCTAACATTACATCAATGCTACCGAAGTAATAGGAATAATCAGTGATCTGACGAACATTTGTGACCAATGTTATCGTGTTGTCTGCGTCCCTTTGTCACTATATTCGGATTGGACATGAAACTCATATGTCACACTCGTACATCCAATCCATAGTTTCTCGATCATGGGAATAGACTTATCTCAACATATAACAACAATATCACAAATTGATTTATTTGAGTCTGGCCAGACATTTAATAGATGCTACTCATCGAGTGGCCGCAGATATATACTCCCGTTATGTGGGAGGGACAAATCTTGTAGTAGCCCTCATATTTATGTGCATGTTTATGTCGTAAGTGATATTATTACTTTCTAAATATATGTGTTAATATTAAAATTTTATTACTATGCTAGACTTGAAGAAAATATTTTCAAGAATGTTATGTTTGTGCCAACTCGTTAGTTAAAATTAAATGCATAGTTTCCCCAAAACTTTATGTAAACTTGTAATGTTTCCAAACTTCATGTTTTTATGTATCAACCTCTCTATTATTGGATTTTGCATCATTTACCCAACTAACAAGATTACATCATAAAGCTCTCTTTCATCATACAAATGGAGTTCATTATTTTATCTCTATGCTAGCATGATATGAGATTATTTATATGCATTACCAACCCCCACCATCATGTACATGTCTCTCATGCTCTTTCCCATTGCATCTTTCTCATCAAGAACATTCAAGAATGCTCTCTTCTCTCTCTTTAAATACAAATCCCGGTTTTTGGTGTTGACCCTCACAAAACACCCCCAAAACTCCTTTTTCCACCACGCAAATCATGAGAAACTCAAGCCTAAGGTTATACTATGCATTGGGGGAGTCTTTTCTTTCATCTTCCTCAATAATCCAAGCTTATCCAACCTCCAAGAACCCAAGAACAATTCTAGTTACTCTCAAGCTTATATGTAAGCACTCTTTCTTCTTTGTTTGCTCAATTTGTTGATGATTCATGTTCTTGGTATGAAATTGCTTGATCTTGAGTTGCATGTGTGATTTGATATATGAATGATAACTTTTGAACTTGATTTTCCTAATTTCCAAGCATGCTTCATCATTCTCATGGCTAGATCATCAAATTGGTACTTGAATGTTGCATATTTCATGAAACCCACATTTGAACATACATGCATGTCATCAAAATCAAGTTTGTTGCTAGAATCATGTAAGAAGATGATGTGGGTAGTGATATGTGTGTTATTTAGACCTTGTGCTAGTTTAATTTCAGAATTTTGTTGAATGATTCTTGCATGCAACAAGTTTTTCAAGTATAGAAGACCATGAAGTTCATGTTTTAAGCCTATTTTCACGAAATTGAGAAAAATAGTTAAACATTTCAGAAAATTATGAGATATTTACAGTTTGTGTATTTGTATGTGATATTTGTACAGTAAAAATTTCAGAGCCATTGGACTTGTATTTAATTTTTAATCGGCAAAAACTTGGGCTGTTTTAACACTCTGTCCAACCCAGACCAGAGAGGTTTTTCATTGATTTCATGTACTTATTCTACTCCAATAGTTACAAAATTTTGATATGTTGTTCACAGAGGTGTTCTTTACTTCCAGTTAAAATTTCATAATTTTTGGAATTACTATGAATATTTTATGAATTTATTATCAATACCGCTTTTCAGCCTCTGTTTTATACCTAAACAGCTCTGAAAGTTAATGTTTAAAAATACTTAGAAGTTTTTATAAATTTTGATATTTTTATATGTTAGGTTTAAACTCTTTATCTATGTTATGTAAAAATTTGAGGTCCAAATAATTACTTTGTGTCACCTATGAATTTTGTACTAGCGATGGTTACACTTATCTTATAAGCATGAAAGAAGTTTATCAAGTTATTAAAGCTAGTTTATGCAATTTACCTTTTAGTTCATTATATGTTATATTGCTCTTATGTGCTGCATTTTACATTGCATATGCATCTAATAATATGTTTAATACAATACAAGTATATGGATGTGTGAGAAATTTGTTTATCTTGCATTGATAAGACTAGTATCATTTTGCTAAGTGATTTAGGCATGTCTATGTTTGGAATAATTTCATGCTAAGTGCTTATGTGCTATGTTCGGAATGATTTTGTGGTAAGTGATTATATGTATGCTTTGTAGCGTTCTTTGCTATTTACGTGACAACGGAGTTGATGATCGTTTGCTTAAAGATGAATGAATTTGGAATAAGGAATGTTAAATAAATGGATTAAGCTCGCAAGGTGAGTTACCCTACCTCCCGAAGTTTGTACCGAGCCTCAAGTTTCTTAAAAGCTTATGTATGTTCATGTTGTCCCTATTATTATGTATGTATGTTTTCCTACTCAAATGAAATGTTTGTGCCCCGTGGATGCTAATAAATAAAATAAATGAACGTTTCATAAGATAAAACACGCTTTCAGAAAGGCCACGGTTACCGTAGTGAAACCCCCTGTCGGGTATAGGCAGGCTACGGCCCTTTTGCCGGGGCAATATAAAACGGCACGCGTCGCCTCACGAGCCGTCGCGATGGACATGTCCCTACGTTATGTTAAGTCACGAAGGTTACACGGGCCATAAGATAAGAAAATAAGCAAGTATGTTCAAGTACGTTATGGTCTCCACGTGAGACGAATTAAGCAAGGTTCCTACTTGGAACAATATGATTTCACACGACTCAAGTTATGCTTTACGTTATGCTTTCTCTATGATACAAGTTACGCTTTATGAATGTCATGATCTTTCAAGTTTCACAAGTATATGTATGTATGACTATGCCTTATGTTCATGTCGCTCCATGGGAAAGTTAGCCTCTTTTAGTTTTTCAAACCTACGGAGGGGCGTAGATGTAACTCACTGAGCTAGTTGAGCTCACTCTTTCAATTTTAATGTTTTTCAGATTTTAATAACATGTAAGAAGAAAGAAGTAGCATGGAGTTAAGTTCATATGTGATTACGTGCTTGATGACGCTTATGTGCTTAGATGCCGAGTATATCCTAGCCGACTTGGAGTTACTATGAAATACAAGTTGTTGTTTTTTTGGTTTAAGAATGTATAAGTTATGTAATTATGTATATAAGACTTTGTATGAGCCTTGTATGATACCTAGAACCTTTCCCGAGTTATGCTTTGTTACGATACGAGTCGAGATGGCTAAATGACATTGAATTTTTATGTTCCAACTTTCTTTTCTTACAATTCAAATTATTTATCAAGACGACCCAAAGTTATTTGTTATTTACGCTTCCGCAAAGTTATTTTTATTAGAAACTTTTATCACGACTTTTATAAATTACTTATTTAGCCTCTCGACGAGTCAAGTCCGCACCGGCATGTCGCGCCCTCCTCTCGTTAACGCAAAGTTTTATTAATCGCTAATCGGGGTCGGCGGGAGGGGGATGCGACAAATCCTATCTACGTCACTACCTTCTATCAGCTTGCTTCATATCATGTCCAATTACCACTTTATAGTTACCGAGTCACGGTGAGACGTTTAATGATATCAAAACATGATAATTCACAACTAGAGTATCTAGTGACTTCAAGTCAAAGGACCACAACACCACTGTCACTCGATAAGCACTTGTGACAATCACATAACTCTCATGTAGCCTTCTCGTGGTGGGTCTATCCAGTATGACGTTACTCCTAATGCATACCCATGTGTTAGACTTGATATCTCTATATCAATCTACCCACATACTAGTCTCTATGCATAGTGATCGTCCTGATAACCGTTATACTTGACTAGGGATAATTCAAGATAACAACAATTTTAATCTAAGGACTTCATTATCTTAATATCTCCATATATAATGAATATTCTATCCAAAATATTTTTCATACTGAAATATATTTTCTCTAGGGCATCTACACCAACAGTATCCCACTTGCACTAGAGCCAATCTGGTACATCTCGTATGCATATCGATCTAGTGTGGCCCTCGTGCTTACGCTGAGCAAGGGGTTTAGTAAGTGGATCTGAAAGATTATCATCTATTGGTATCTTGCATATCTTCACATCTCCTCTATCAACAATTTCTCGAATAAGATGGAATCTCTCGAGTATGTATTTGGATTTCTGGTGTGACCTGGGTTCCTTGGCCTGTGTGATCGCTCTAGTGTTTTCACAATACAACGCAATAGGATCCACTATGCTAGGAACCATACCTCGTTCAGTGACGAGCTTCTTAATCCAAACAGCTTCTTTTGACACACTTGATGCAGCAATGTACTCAAATTATGTTGTAGAATCAGAAACTGTCTCTTGCTTAGAAATCTTCCTGCTTGCAGCTCCACCATTAAGGCAAACCACATCACCCGAATGCGATCTGTAATCATCCTTGTCGGTTTGGAAGCTTGCGTCAGTGTAACCCTTTACACTAAGTTCTTCCTCTCCTCCATATCAAGAATGCATCCTTAGTCATTCTCAGTTACTTAAGGATATTCTTGACAGCAATTCAGTGACTCTCACCCGGATTGGATTGATATCTGCTTGTCATACTCAAAGCATATGACACATTTGGTCTGGTACATAACACGGCGTACATGATAGATCCACTAGTTGATGCATATGGGATCGTAATCATACGGTCATTCTCAATCTGATTGGACGGGTAGTCAGCCTTCGTAAGGGTGACTCCATGTGACATGGAAAATAATCTTTTCTTTGACTCTTGCATGTTGAACCGTTTCAGCACCTTGTCAATACATGTACTTTGACTTAGGTCGAGCGACCTCCTTGATCTATCCCTATAGATATTTATACGAAGTATATAAGCCGCATCCCCTAAGTCTTTCATTGAGAAGCAATTCCCTAACCAATCTTTAACAGATTGCAAGTTCGGGATATCGTTTCCAATGAGTAGTATGTCATCCACATACAAGAACAGAATACTACAGAGTTCCCACTAACCTTCTTGTAGACACAAGGTTCATCTTCGTTTTTAATGAAGCTTGCTTCGATCCATAAATGGACCGCTGCAACTTACAGACCTTGTTGGCATGATCTGGATCCTCAAAACCCTCTGGATGTGTCATGTACACATCCTCAAGGAGGTTTCCATACAGAAACGCTGTTTTGACATCCATCTGCCAAATCTCATAGTCGTGATAAGATGCAATAGCAAGTAAGATACGAATGGATTTGGTGATCGCAATTGGGGAAAAGGTTTCATCATAGTCAATACCATGAATCTGTCTGAATCTTTTTGCCATCAATCGAACATTATAGGAAATCACATTTCCATCCATGTCGGTCTTCTTCTCGAAGACCCACTTGCCCCCTATGGGTCGAGCCCCTTCAGGTGGTTCCAGCAAAGTCCATACTTTGTTGGTATACATGGATTCTATTTCGGATCTCATGGCTTCTAGCCACTTCTGAGAGTCAGGCCCTTTTATGGACTCTTCATAGGTATTAGGCTCATCATCATGCATGAGTGAAACGTCACCGGGCTCAGTCACGAGAAGTCCATACCTCTCTGGCACCTGACGTATCCTACTCGACCTACGAAGTTCTTGTGTTACTTGTGCAGGTTGCTCCACAACATCTTATGGTTCCTGCTCATGTTCTATTGTTTGATCAGTGGTTGGTGGTTCCTTAACCTCTTCAAGTTCTACATTCCTCCCATTGGCTTATTTAGAGACAAATTCTCTTTCTAGAAACACATCGGTACGAGCAAAAAACACTTTGTTCTCGGTTGGATTGTAGAAATAATGTCCTTTTGTTTCCTTAGTATATCCACCAAATTTACACTTATCCGACTTGGGTCTGAGCTTATCTGATTGTAAACGCTTTACATAGACCTCGCAACCCCAAATATTTATAAAAGACACTATGGGATGCCTGCCAGTCCATATCTCATATGGCATCTTCATGACTGATTTGGATGGAACACGGTTAAGGGTGAAAATAGATGTTAATAGTGCATGGCCCTCAAACGATATCGGAAGATCTGTTTGAGTCATCATAGATCGCACCATGTCTAACAGAGTGGATTCCTCCTTTTGGATACGCCATTCCATTGTGGTGTTCCGGTTGGAGTGAGTTGGGATTAGATCCCACACTCTCTAAGATAGTTGTCAAACTCTTGACTCAAGTATTCTCCTCCACGATCCGATTGTATAGACTTTATACTCTTTCCAATTCTTTTCTCTACCTTATTCTTGAAGTCTTTAAACCTTTCAAAGTATTCGAATTTTTTCTTCATAAAATACACAAATCCATATATAATGAAGTCATCATTGAATGTGATGAAGTAAAGATATCCTCCTCTTGCTGGCGTGGCGAATGGTCTACATACATCAGTATGTATGAGTGCCGATAGTTCACTTGTCCTCTCACATTTCTTCTTGAAAGGGTACTTTGTCATTTTTCCCATAAACAAGCTTCACATCTCTCATATGATTCATAATCAAATGAGTATAAGATTTCATCCTTATGGAGTCTAGATATGCGTTTTTCGTTTATATGGCCTAAACGACAGTACCATAGGTAGGTAGAATTTAAATTGTTAGATTTACTCTTAGTATTTATGTTATAGATTGAAATAATTAGATCAAGGATATACAATCCATTAGACAAGAGTGCATTACAATAATGCATATTATCAAAATAAATGGAGCAACACTTTTACTTTATTGTGACAGAAAAACCCTTCTCTTCCAAACAAGAAATGGAAATAATGTTTCTATTCATAGAAGGCACATAAAAACAATTGTCTAATTCTAAAATAAGTCATGAAGGTAAAGATAACTCATAAACGCCTATGGCCAATGCAGCAACTCTTGCTCCATTCCCCACGCGCAAGTCTATCTCCCATTTAGCCAGTCTTCTTCTTCTCTTTAGATCTTGTACATTTCGAAAAAATGTGAGATCCACATCCGGTATCCAATACCCAAGAAGAAGAGATAGACGAATTGACATCTATAACAAAAATACCTGTTGTTGGAATTACTATTCCAAGCTTCTTGTCTTCCAGATATTTAGGGAAATTCCTCTTTCAGTGGTCAATCTGACTACAATAGTGACATGGACCTTTAGAACTCCACCGGTAGGCTTCAAGGCAACTTCCTTAGGTTTTGCAACTATCATGCTCTTCCTTTTAGAGTTCCAATGAACTTTCTTGTTCTTCCATTTATTGACCATCAGTATGGCCTTGCCTTTACCTTTGTTAATGCTCTCTTCAGCGGTCCTTAACATATGAAGAAAGTCTGGAAGAGTTTTGTTGATCTCATTCATATTGTAGTTCATGATGAACTGACTGTAACTTTCCGGAAACAATTGCAGGATGATATCAGTGGAAAACTCTTGGCTCAATGGAAACCTCAACGTGTTGAGATTGTAAATGTAACCAATCATACAGAGTACATGAGGTCCCACTAGGCTTATCTCTGGCAGGCTGCACTTCAACGGTGCCTTTGATACTTCATACCGCTAACGCCTTGCCTGCTCTTGGAAGAGTTTTTTCAAATGTATGATCATATCATACGCCTCCATGTTCTAATGTTGCTTATGAAGCTCAGAGTTCATGGTACAAAGCATTAGGCAAGTCACATAAGTAGAGCCATCAGCGATCTTCTGATGTTCTTTCCTTATGGCAGCTATAGCATTAGCAGGTGGTGCTTCTGGAACAGGTTGCCCTAGAATTTACAACTTCTTTTCTTCCTTGAGAACAATTCTCAAGTTCATGTACGAGTATAGGAAATTGTTTCCAGACAACTTGTCCTTCTCAAGGACCGATCGTAGTGGTACAAAACATTAGGTCATGGTACAAAGCATTAGGTCCTTCTTTCCATATCATACGCCTCCATGTTCTCATGTTGCTTCTGAAGCTCAGAGGTCATGTTACAAAGCATTATGCAAGTCACATAAGTAGAGTCATCAGCGATCTTCTGGAACAGGTTTCTCTAGAATGTACAGCTTCTTTTCTTGCTTGAGAACAATTCTCAAGTTCCTGTACTAGCATAGGAAATTGTTTCCAGACAGCTTGTCCTTCTGAAGGACCGATCGTAGTGGTACAAAGCATTAGGTCATGGTACAAATCATTAGGTCCTTCTATTCACATCATACGCATCCATGTTCTCATGTTGCTTCCGAAGCTCAGAGATCATGGTACAAAGCATTAGGTAAGTCACATAAGTAGAGTCATCAGCGATCTTCTAATGTTCTTTCCTTATGGAAGCTATAACATTAGCAGGTGGTGCTTCTGGAACAGGTTGCTCTTGAATGTATAGCTTCTTTTCTTGCTTGAGAACAATTCTCAAGTTTCTGTACTAGTATAGGAAATTATGTCCAGACAGCTTGTCCTTCTCAAGGACCGATCGTAGTGAAAGAGTCGATGTTTGATTGTTTGCCACTGGAATTCTACAAAATGAGAAATATATAATTTTAGTATTTTTGAGCAATAAATTACATTTACAAATGACTAGATTATTAAATATAGCTCCCACTATTTTTCTCGGATTAATATCCATCACCATTAATGCGGAAAATATCAATACTTACTAGTGGGCCAAGATCCATATTTCACTTCCTCTTGAGCTTGCTTTGGCAAGTCACCCAAAAGTTAGTTATTTACGTAGGATCACCTTCAAATTGCATCCTATGCAATTCTTGGTTCAATTGGGCAAATAACTCATTTTTTATCTATCTCAAAGATAATCCTAATTGCCTTGCCTCTAACCTTTCAATCCTATTGAAGTACCTTAGTTGCGTTCAACCTCTCACTTCAAACAGTCGCACATTACTTGCTTGTGCTGTCGCGTCACATCATGATGAATTAAGTCGCCTTGCTCTGGCAAGCATGAACTTAATCGACCTTGATCATGATGAGTGTTTAAGAAAGAGAAGGCAAAACACAATATTTCATTGGAGGGGATTTCTTGTCAATTTTAATTTTGCTGATCATATCAACTGATCTACTTATTTGGATTGGGCAATCCCAAAGAAAATATCCAAATGTTATTATTATTATCTTGCTACTTATTGAATGCATCATCCATACATCAAAAATAATAAAAGACAATTAATAACAAATAATAAATAAAACGTGGTATGGATGTGCCCCCTAAAACTAAGATATTCCGAAGTCAATGAGAATATCTATAAGTCCTAAAGTAGCAAGCTCATCTCCATATGCCAATAAATAAAACGTGGTATGGATGTGCCCCCTAAAACTAAGATATTCCGAAGTCAATGAGAATATCTATAACTCCTAAAGTAGCAAGCTCATCTCCATATGCCTTCATATTTAGTCCATACATCATAGCTTGTGGTTCTTCATCGTCTTGTGGTTTCTTTAGACTTTGATCTTCTTCTTGGTGCCTTGACTGTATCTATCTGTCTATCTAATTCTAGCTAGCATCTACAAACTAAATAGAGGAACCTCACAAGCGAGGGAGAAGACGACACGCATGCCGTAAAATTAATTAATTACATTAACTACAATAAAATCAAAATAAAAACAAACCACAAAAGTAAACATTCACAACCTAGGCCACATCCAAGCATCATGCGATAAAGCACATAATATAGTTAAAATTCAGTTTTAATGGGCTTGGTTAATTTTAGTGAAATTGGGACAGTAGGGTCAAAACGGTCAATGTGGTCAAGCTAGTCACACTAGTCAAACCATAATGACCTACCAAATCGAACCAAAACGGCCAGACCAACCCGCCCGGTCAGACCGGTTGGCTGGCCGAATCGGTAGGGTCGGTCAGGAAGGGTTGGCTCGCGCATGGAGGGGCAGACGGTACTAGCCCGAAACCCTAGGGGTTGTTCGGCCACCTTGGCCGAACCCCTTTGGGTAGAAAAACTAATTTTTTTCTTCCTCCTCCTTGTAGCCGAACCCTATGTGGGACGGAAAATAATTTTTCTTCTCCAACTTTGCCCTAAACCCAAGCTTTATGTCTCCAGTTAATTAATACATCATATTTATACGAAATCAACTAATCTTTACATCATATGTAACATTAGCTCACATTCAAATCGTATCATTATACGAATATAAGATCTACGCGAAAAATAACAAAACAGTGTAAAAACTGATAAAATAGTAACACATAAATCACGTTATGCGCTATGACATGTGGCTCTGATACCACTGAAGGGTTTTGATGCAGGTAACGCAGCGGAAATACAAAAAAAAAAAAAAAAAAAAAAAAAAAAAAAAAAAAAAAAAAAAATCCTGATCAAAGCCCTCCACGAATCGCAGGTTAAGCTCTCATAACGTGATAAAGGAGATGATGTGTACCTTGTTGATTTGTGTGATCACTACGTAGAAAGGATATCCACGTCTCTGCAAGTATCCACACCGTAAGATCTCCAACTTGAACTACCTCTACTGTTTGTGCTAGCAGTGTAGAAGAAGGAAGCAATCAGGAGCTTCATCCAATCAAGCAAGGTGTCAACAATGGTGGAGGAACAGAAGGGGTTCGGCTCCTTCTTGGTGCCGTCGGTACTAGGGGCGACCTCTTCTCTCTCTCTCTCTCTCTCTCTCTCTCTCTCTCTCTCTCTCTCTCTCTCTCTCTCTCTCTCTCTCTCTCTTCTTGTCCTCTAATTTTCATCTAATAAAATTAGGGTTTGAACTTGTCTTTTATAATTAATAAGTCTTTATTAATTACAAAGCTGCCCCACTACTGATTAGACCCAACAGTTTGGATCAACTTTCGTTTCACTCCAATTTGCTATTTAGTCCAACTAAATATGCTTGTTGTTGCACTAAAATCCTTTCTTCTTTTCTTTGTTAATTGGTTCAACTAATTATCATCTACATCCAGTCTAATCATTTTGGTGTGTGACCATGCAGGTTTCTGATTACGTTGTAATAACTATTATTACAAACATTGAGTGGCATCTAGCAATATATCAATGCTACCCAAGTAATAGGAATAGTCAGTGATCTGACAAACTTTTGTGACCAATGTTACCGTGTTGTATGTGTCCCTTTGTCACTATATCTGGATTGGACACGAGACACATATGTCACACTCGTATATCCAATCCATAGTTTCTCGATCCTGGGAATAGACTTATCTGAACAGATAACAACAATATCACATATTGATTTATCTGATTCTGACCAGACATTTAATAAGTGCTACTCATCGAGTGGCCGCGGATATATGCTCCCGTTATGTGTGAGGGACAAATCCTATCTACGTCACTACCATCTCTCAGCTTGCTTCATATCATGTCAAATTACCGCTTTTATAGTTACCCAATTATGGTGAAACATTTAACGATATCAAAGAATGATAATTCACAACTAGAGTATCTAGTGACTTCAAGTCAAAGGACCTCAACACCACTGTCACTACGAGAAGCACTTGTGACAACCACATAACTCCCATGTAGCCTTCTCGTGGTGGGTCTATCCAGTATGACATTACTCCTAATGCATACCCATGTGTTAGACTTGATATTTCCATATCAATCTACCCACATACTAGTCTCTATGCATAGTGATCGTCCTGATAACCATTATACTTGACTCGGGATAATTCAAGATAACAACATTTGTAATCTAATAACTTCATTATATTAATATTTCCATATCTAATGAATATTCTAGCAAAATACTGTTCATACTAAAATAGATTGCCTCTAGGGCATCGACACCAACACTTGCATGATCGCAGCTAGAACTTGCTGGATCGAGCTCGAACTTGCAAGATCAGAACTCGAACTTTCGAGTTCATGTCTCGGTCTTGAAAATTCGAGATCCGATCTAGCAAGTTCGGGATTCCGGTTAGATTTTCAGCATTATCTGTTTGGTTCCATTCGGCCGATGTACGACTTCTATTAATTCACCATAGTACTTGTTAGGCATGTAGAATGAACTTCGATGTTCATAATTGAATTGGAATTGTTATTTCAATTAATTTGTTTAATTTAACAGTCGGACTAATTGTTTTGGGTCATTATTTGTTTTTAGGACTACACAGTTATTCCGTAGGACGATATTCCTCTGCTTCCTCCTACAGTGTACTAGGGTTCTGTCAGGTCCACCAGGCTGACCGTGAAGCCTCCAGTGAACGAAATTTCTAATGTGCAAGGCCATTGCAAGGCTTGCTTTATGACCTACACCCGGGCAAACTCCCCCGCCTTGCATTTTTGGTGGACCATTCGACTGATCTCGACTCCGCGGGCATGGCTGCGATTTTGATATGTCACGGGCTACTCGCCTCTAAGAAGAAGCAGGAGCTCTGGTTCAAAGTCAACAACATGTCGATTCGTTTCTCAAAGGAGTTTGTATTAGTCTCGAGGTTGAACATGAGGAAGTAGTACACGCTTGACCAAGAGCCGCAACATCTTGACAACACGAGTTTCACGGACACCTATTTCTGGGGGGATATTGAGATCTGATCCGATCACGCCAAAAAAATCCTCAGTGCTTTGTATAAACACAAGAAAGCCCATATTCATACAAAGACTCCATATCAAATATCTGAGAGGCACAAGAGGGTCGACTATAATGATCGGTCTTCTGTTGACCGAGTACTTGTACAGTTTACAAAACTCGCGGGCTCTCTCGTGACTTGTGGGCGTCATCGCAGACATGGAGTTCTGCAACAAATTTGATTAGGGCACTGAGGGTCCTGTGACCACCCACTTAACCGCCTCCCTTTTGTGTTTCAGGTATCAATTGATTCATCTATAATTCATTATTTAATGTGGAGGATTCGTTTTAAGGGAGGCTGGGAGGAGGAACTTAATAGTTTAGCTGTGGGGGATTTGTTTTAGCGGGTTTCTTTACATACTATACTTTGGTAAAAAAATATTTTTTTTTTGGAAAAACAGTATTTTTTAAACAATCTAAATACTAATAGAGATAATAGTTTCATGTATAACAATGTTTTGCTGTCAATTTTTGCACGGTTGGATTGTTTTAAATCCAGGAGTCTAACTTCAATGAGTTGTTTTTATCAACTTTTCCCTCTTCCAATCATTTGTGAGTTTTAACTACCGCACACATGTTCGAGCATTCAAAAAATTTGAGCACCTGTAACAAATCTGAATCCAAATGATTTTTTTATTTTTTATAGAAATTACCAAATTCATAGAAGAGCCAACCCCCGACAATCAAACTTGTGGGCATTAGAAATTAACTCAGGACCCACATCCACCAAACCATCAACACTATCTGTCCTAGCCCAGTTTGCAATACAATCAACTAACATATTACATTCTCTTTAGACAAAAAATGAACTCCAGCCCATATCTTGTAGAGTGTGTTTGATGAATCATTTCTACTATTCCACGTATGTTGTAAGGACTGATTTATATTGACGGGAACATTAATGATGGGCTTTTAAATATTTTGTTTGGATGCTAATTGTTTATAGAAAATGGAAAACTTGGGCTTTTGTGTACTACGCAAGATGGGCTTATGCTTTGTGTAGGAATAAACTATGGGCTTATGCTAGTATCCATATCTCTCTCCTCTCTAAACCCTACCCGCAATCACCCACGGCATGGCAATGATGCAACCAGCGAATGACGGTAGCCAATTACAGTTGTTCTCGGTGGATGGACGAATTGTGACTGTGATTGTGCTGCGGAAGCCATGGCGCTGCGATTGTGGCTGGTGGCGACGTGCTTAAGCCGGAACAATGGAGGCATCGCGCGACGGAGATGGGTCAGTGTTTCTCGGCGGTAACAATGTCCCCGTGGGTATGTATAGTGCGGTGAGAGACCGATTGGCAGTGACAGACAACGGCACCACTGGTTAGATCGGCGGCTCATCGGGGTTAGATGTTTTGTCGGTGGTTTTTTGCACGGACATCAGGTGATGAGATGGGATTTCAAATGACACCAGTGTCATTTAGAAACAGAATTATGACTACTTAAATGACGGTTTTTAATGACGATGTATTTTATGACGGTTTTTAATGACGATGTATTTTCTTTCTGACCAAAAGAAATGACGAGGTATTTTCAAAACCAGGTCGAAGTATCCAAACGAGGTGAAATACCTGCTGGGATTTAAAATTCCAATTCTGGCGAAATTCTACCTTTTAATTCCGCATCCAAACAGACCAGTAGAGTTTTCTTTATACCTGAAGCTCTGGTCTTCCATTTCCAATGAGCCAAATCTGGGTTGTTGCAGGCTTTCACAACAGGGATGGCATCAGTCTCCACACAAACCTCATTAGCATTCATCAGTTCCTTTTGGCAAAGTCTTATAACCATCTCCACAGCTTTAAACTCAGCATCCTGCACATCTAAGCCTTCTTCACAGGCTGATGCCATGACTCTTATCTGTCCACATTGATCTCTAACTGCAGCTCCTAGGTCAGCCTTGTTTCCTTTGGCACTAGCATCACAGTTAACTTTCCACATATCTTGTGAAGGAGCAGTCCACCTCAATTCATCCTGTTTTTGCTCTCTATTTGTTTTTCTGTGATCCTTAACAGAGGCTAATTCCCAGTATTGCTGAACAATTTTCCTCTTAGTTCTTTCTATTAATCAATACCATTACTTGGCTCAGCCAAGCTTGGTTTCTACACCACCAGATCTCCTTCATAATGATTGCAGCCAGCACATCTAATTTCATTACCATTAATTATCTCCTTTTTCTCAGAGAACAGATATATATGTATCAGAGTGAATTATAGTTCCAACGGGGGTTATAATACTCTAGTTATATTTAAAAACCGGGATACCAGGCATGAAATAAGGAAGCTAGTACAAATCTAGAGAGTCCTGTCCTGGGAATTAGTCGAGCAGTACACTAATATTATGAAACAAATCAAAAGGAACGACAATGCGAAACGGAAGGGGTACAAGTTACCTGGTATAGTATAAACATGATACCTCCAAATAATCATCCCGTATTAGCGCAATAGATTCACATTATGGTTGCTTGCATGGACAAATTACACGGGCAGAATCTAAACAATAAAACCTTGCGACACAACGAAAGCAGAATAATAAAATTATCCAGAAACCACAAATAGATATCCAAAGCATCACACAAGAATTCATCCACGGAATAGCCAAACATATTGTCTAGAAGGCCAAATTGTTTATCCATAAGCTAATAATTGAAAAGATGCCAAAAAAATGTCCCAGTTTCTGCTGATATTCTGATCACTAGTTTGAACTCCGAAGGCTGCTCTGATTCACGTCCATTCTAACCCTGCCGATTCCCTGTAAACATTCTCTGCATTGAACGACACCAAACCTGTATACAAATATCAGTGTAAGCTGCTGTAAAAATGAGACCCTATCCTGAAATCAGGAATACCTGAACCTGCAACACTAGGGAAATAATGTAAGTTCTCAAAAATCTAAGCGTAATACAACACTGAATGAAAAGATGAGTACCAAGAGTTCCATCATTAGGTTCCCTCACCGTGTTTGAAACTTCACCTAGCAAACGTAGAAACTATCTCTTAACACTATCAAGATGGTGGAAATGGTGGAAAGTAAGTTTTTTTGGCAACACATTTGAGAAAATTGTAAAACCCTGCAAAGAAGGGGGTTAAATTATAAAGTACCCCTGTGTAAGTTCCCACCACGCTGCAGCGGATAGCCCAGTTCTGCTAGAAAACCTAGAATTTAATCTAATAGCAAAGAAAGGGCGGGAGAGGATCTGGTATCACCACAAACAAATGGGTTTTTAAGCAAAAAAAATAAGAGAAGTGGGTACTGGAAGCACGGGCGAAAAATGCTCCTTTGAAACAAAGATGCTTTTCTAAAAAAAAAATGTGAGCTTTGGTAAGTGGATGTACAAGACTAAAAATAAAACTAGTTAAAGAAAACCTAGTAAATTGGAACCTGTACACCACCTGCACAGTGGAAAGTGGCTAGTGAGATGTCATTTTCAAAAGGACTTTTGACCAAAAGGAAGGAACATTCATTTAAAATGTTAAAAAAAAAAAACAGTACTGCTAAACCAAATTAAAATCAAAGCATTGAAACGAACCAGACTGAACTCCGCGGATCAGTAGTCATAGCTCCCATCTTGCTCGTGCTGATGCTCTTGATGAGCCTGACCAAACTGTTCTCCAGCCTCTTCTTCATGACGGTCATTCTTAGCAGGGTCCACCACCTGTTCCTTTTCCCTGTTCCATTGCTCAATCCTTGCTCTTCTCTCTGCACTATTTTCTCTCACCGGACTCCTGTTGTTTCTTCTCTCCCCGGGACTTCTACTTCTTCGTCCCCTTCTTCCTGGACTCCTGCTTCTAGTCCTCCTATCCCTATCCTGGTACCGGTGATCCCGGCCATCGTCTCTTCTACCATACCCTCGACCACCTTGAGGACGATCCTCATAATTACGATACCGCGGTGGACTGCGGCTTTCCCTTCGCCTACTCCTACCAAATAACTCCCTCCTCAACTCTCTATAGAAAGGGGGGAAAATGTGACAACCAATAAGTCTATTATTAAGAAAAATATAAATTTTGAACAGACCGACATATTTACCTACCTGCTAATCTTTTTCAGATGCATGAAATTACAGTAGCCACCTCGATTGCATACATTTTCCTCATACTGTCTGCAAGTAGCTTCACGAAAATCCGTGACTGGAGAGAAGTCAACAATGATTGGACGCCCTGAAACATTGATGGAAGCATATCAGCTCAATTGCCGGACGCACATTGACAGGTCAAAATAATAGCAAAACCTAACTTCGGAATGTAATATTATACATAGTCAAATCTTTTCATATTGGTAATAGGTAACCAGAGACCTTAACTTACAATATTAAACATCAACAATCTTCCAACACAATAGGAATCAGGCAGGTTACTCTAAATTCATATAATAACACACATGCAGAGCCGGAACATATCTTTCATATCACAGATGCTAATACAGAAATTGCAGAGCATTAGAAAAATGGATGATTGGCACAATGACTTATACCGTACGCCACGTGATTTAAAGTCAACATTATTTTCGCAGGTCGAAAGCAAGCGATGAACTCAGAGATGTTGGCACTAAAAGGGTAAATGACAATGTGTACCCTAATATTTAGACATTTAGCCACTGTATAGCATTTTGTTTTGACAAATACCACTATGGAGCCTTTATTGTGACAAACTAAAGGACAGAAACCACCCCTAGACTAACAGAATGGCTGGGAAATGGACTGCCATCCATTTTAAACATAACTGTCCAAGTTCACTCTACCCCACCCCTCCAGTAATGAGTCCCATATACCTCGTACAACCACCACATAACAACCACCGCCACTAAACCATACCTAATCTACATGATACCAACCACCGTCAAACTTGAACTAACTTTGAGAAATCAAAAGCTAATTGAATTCAACCTCACAATTTTACATACTCAACGATAAAGGACTCGTACTATTTTCACCTATAAACCTAACAAGGTGATTCCGCTATTCATAGTTTTAGAAGAAAATAGATATAATGGAGATAAAATAAAACATGAGAGCAATGAGATTGAAGGGGAGTTGAGAAAGAAATATGAAATTGTCCATATTTCACTCAAATCCTTGAATCTAAGCAGGTCTTCATCTACTTTCCTTCTTCCTGCTTGCCTCTCTCTCCAAGCCACCATCATAATCCAGATTCCAATCAACCCTGAAATAATAAGACCCAAATTGGACTTCCCCCCCCCCCCCCCCCCCCCAAAAAAAAACAACCCCGTACCCCTCACCACCACCATCGAGAAAAACAAATCCACTACCAACGTCATTAACATCTTCACCACCGACGACCATCACAACGAGAAAGCCCACCAACAGATTATGATAGAGATATAAAGATCTTGGTTCAAGACGAGAATCACAACAACAAAAAGAGCCCTAAGACCAAATTCAACCTGATTCTGAACAATCCGGCACAATGTGTTCAACTCATTGACGGTTACACCTCGTATGGACAGTGCAAGGGACAAAGAAAAAGAAATTTTGGAGGCAAAATCAGAAAATTTCAACAGATTGAAGATGACCTGAATTTTTCTGAGTGGGGTCTCTCATGACACCAAATCAAAGGGTCCTGTGGGCTTCGACTAGGTTACAAGAGGGACAAAACCGATTTAGGTGGTTGGGTCTTCAACTAACTGGTGGATGATGGGCGATCAGTGGTCATCATTCTGGACGAACAAGATGGGTCATAAGGTTCATTCATAAAACAGGAATAGTTAATTAAAGAGGCAATTAGTACTTGGCGTACTTCTGTGAGAAGATGTTAACAGCAGGGGTACGCGGTGGCATTTGTAAAAAAACAGAATCACCGAATGACTGTGATAGGGTTTAACTATCGATGTAGCAGTACAATTGGTCCTTTTAATTTAATTCCGTTTGTTATGACACAATTTTAATCTGAAAATCTCCAGATTAAGATAATCTCAGTACAATTGTAGAATTTCCAAAAATAGGGGATTATGCGGCTGAAAATTCAAAAAAAAAAATTTAATGTGTTTTTGACAGTAGCATGATCATAGTTCATTTATGAGTAGGTGTGTATTCAAGAAATTGACGTTATAACTCTTTAAATTTTGTCTAATGGATCAAATTAACAATCTACAATTTCAGCTCATATCAAATGGATTTTGATTTTTAGTTCAGCTGTATTATTCATCCAGAATTATTTCAGCCGATTTTTCAAATTTTCAGCCGGCACCAAGCAGGGCCTTACTACTAACTTTTAATTCTTCTTATTGATAAAAATAAAATAAACTGACCTGACACGTCTTTAAATACTACTTCGATAATCCTGGACCTTTTTCTCTCAAACTTCACGTTCACCACCACCAGTCGCTACCAACTACACTCGTCTACTTCGTCTCTCGCAAGTCTCACCCAACCCATCAGATGCAGTAGCCATGGCCCGCCGGAATGACCAACCACCCTTTCCAGCTCTTGTTCAAAAACTATCTCCAATGCTACATTCCTTTTCAACTCGTCTTTTGGGTTTCAATTCGGATCCCAATTAGACCTCCAAACCAAAGCTAGTGAATTTGCTTTCAGGGGATTAAAGTTCAACTGCGGAGATTGGGGGGCTCATTGTGAGGAGGGTTAGGGCTCAATTAGGGAAGGGTTAGGTGGTTTCTGGGTTCGAATTAGGAGGATTATGATTCCCTTTGTGGTTTTGCAGATTTATTGAGGTGAGTGTTGGTGGATGGTTTGGTGGTCAAAATTCAATTGTGTAAATTATACCCAAATTCATCTTCAACCTCACACTCTAGAACTTAAATTCCATTTCCCAAATTTTCGACTTCGGTTTTACAATTTGGTACCAATCAATTTGGTGTTAATGTTTGTATGTGGATATGGTGTTCGCGAGTTCAACTGACAAAGCAAGGCTGACATGTAGTCATCGGAGCACCAATATTGGAAACAATGTGCTCATAACTCCAAGATACACCATGGGTGTTAATGTTTTTGTTGTAGGTTCAGGCTACCGTGTTCCTTTTGCATCCACTAATCGGAAGGGGTGTTGTACTTGCGTTGACGAATCAAATGATTCTTTGTCCTGAAATTTGTTTTTAAAGTAAATGTCCTCGTACATATTTTATATTTTGTTGTAGTATACTGGTAAGAGAGGGAGTCCAGTGAAAATTTGTTGGCAGACCAGGTAAAGAGGGTGCAATGATTCAGTCAATGCATATTCCACAATTCATGTTGAACGATAATAGTGGAGCTGGAGGAGGGGATGAAGATGTGTCAGTGACGTTATGAGCTATATGCATGTATATTATGTGTGCAGTATCCATCTAGAGGGAGAGTTCCATAAAATTTGCCGTCGGACCAGGCAAAGAGGGTGTTATATGATACAGCCAGTATTGGTGAGAGTTTGAGAGCTGAAGGAGGTGGAGAAGATCTGTCAGTTTAGTAAACCATTCCTGGCAGGGTGATTTCTTACAACTTAGCTAGCAGAAAGGTCAAGGCACCAAAGAACCTGTATGATAAATCTTTATACTTTCAAATGTGATAGATTTACTGCATTTGCATTCATGGAAGGCTTGTGTGCTGTTTGAGCCTACGAGAGGTATTGGATGGTAACCTGTTCCACTATTACCTCAAATTAAAAAAATTGATTGTCTTCAGCTCTTACATATATGAACATGATATTTCCTAACTCCATTCATAGGATCTCGCTTATTGCTGGGAAAATAAAGGTAAAGATTGACAGATTATACGTAATCTATAGTTTCTTTGGATACACTTTAAATGTAGTCGAACATAGGTTGGTATTAGAACTACTTCTTGACAAAATAGATGAACTTAATAATGAACGTATTCATCAGTTTCACGGCAAAATTGCGAAGGACAAAGCCTAGGCACTACTTCGAATCCCATAGAAAGGTGAGTGTGGTAGTGGGTTTGAGACTTTGGGCCGATGGTCCGAACACACACACACACACACACACACACACAGAGAGAGAGAGAGAGAGAGAATAAAATGGGTATGTCAAATTAGACTTCTCATTTTCCAGCCTTTTGACTAACAATACGGGTGTTTCTGTATATACTTTTGGCACAAATCAGGGTGTTCACTGAAGATTGCCATATTACAAGGTTGGAATATTTTATACCCATTCATGATTTGTTTCGCCCAAAAAATAGAAAGGGGCTCAATAATGTTGCAAAAGGTACATTAGTGAATGTCTTCTGTTCTTATTCATTTACTCGAGAAAATAAACAATTATTGAATCGCCTATAGTTATTGTATCTCTTTAGCTTGAACGAGATAGTATTTCTCCAATAACATTAAAAAAAAATTACTACAAGCAGCCAATTTTAAACCAACTATGCTGCCTAACATTGTTGAACCACATACCCCACGGATCTAGCCTCATTTCCAAAGAAGTGTCTAATCTCTTAAAAAAATTAACATCACCATATCATTCAATTTTACAAACATTTAATCGTGAGTGTGGTCTGCCGATGAGCACAGAGGCATACTAAGACTATCTCGGTTAAACAGTAGCCTTTTAAACAAGTTAAAAACCAAGATTTGTAAAAATAAGTTATCAAACTTGCTAAATGAGATATTAAAATTTCTTCACATATGAATATCTCTACAGCTCTATGCTATAAAAGGAGATCACAATCTAGCCATAACAGTCTGTCATAATGAGCTATTTTTACAAAAGTTGTCTTCTAACTGTTATGTGAGATACAGAGAATTGTGTCGGATGGTCTTCAAACATGCTCGCTAATTAAATTATCAGGAGGCTATGTGGTAATTTAATAAAGAACATCATAGATGGCAAAGTCATCTGGCAGGAGGGATACTGTCCTCCTTACGATACACCACACAGACGACATGCACATGCAGAATACGCAAAAGAGTGAGCACTGTGTCTAGATAAAGGTACGTGGAAGCATGTTTTCTATAAAATAATAAATTTAAAAAGAGTTATCTACTAGCCTGCATAAAACCTCCCAGTCAGATTTCGGACCGCATTTGCAGCCTGTTCTTCCTCCCTGAATTGAACATATGCATTACCAACCTGCATAATATAATAAAGAAATCAAATGAGTCGAGATCTGAGAGGTTACAGAAACAATAGAAGTAAATTAAAATTCAAATGCATACCATATGGTCGGCCAAGTTGTCACAGATGTTTAGGCTCTCCAACTCTCCATACTTGCTCAGCTCTTCAAACAGGTCTTCATAAAAGTCCTATTGAGTGGAACATCACGTTAACCCAGATAGATGAAATTTACAGCATTTGAAGCAATTAGAGTTTCAGTAGTAAACGAAAAGTCGAAAATACAACCAAACAGACTTATCACTACAATGGGTTACTAAAACGAACACGGATGCATCGTTATATCTAACCACAGAAAAGCTTATTGAAGGAACTTGAACCCCAGACTTGCAACTTTACACCTCTGTAACTCTATCTTCTAGAACTATAATGAAACCACAGTATAAGAATATCCTTTCTGCATAGCCTAGACATTAGAATAGTTAACAATTCATTTGAATGGCAATTAATCTTATGAACTCTATTAAACCATCTAACTAGCTTGAAAATAGTTTCACTCGCAGTCCAAATAATTCAAATCTCAAATGACCACTTGTAAACTAAAGAAATCAAGAGCTTGCGATCTAGTGGTTCTCTCTAAGAGGAGATGGTATGCTTCCGCAAAAGAAAGCTGCTCTGAACACTAGTATAGACATGGATTAAAGTTGGAGAATGACTAAGTTTTCTGCCTACCATCGTGGATAACAACAAGAACAAATCTACTCTACACAACCATCATGAGTAACTCTTTTAACTTTATTTCTTTGTTTCCATGATAATTTGATATAACTAATTCCTTTCGACTATGCATGTATGTATTAAAAGATTGCCTATCTACATGCGCTACTTTTAAGCCTTCAGCAATTACGTGAACGTTCTTATCTTAAAGACACAAGTCTTCAATGCTGAAGATATCCATGTACCAAATACTATTTTTTTATAGACGTTTAAGCTTTGAAGAGATATTCTATCCCCATCCCAGTCATACTGATGATGATACTATGTGAATAACACCAATCAATTCCTTCAAGTGCATACCATATCATACATGCATAAAAATCACTTCAATTATCAAACAAACATGGGGAAAACGAAGCACATTCTGCTAAAACGTTGAGAGATATGTATAGATCTATAAATAACCAACCTCGAAGTGGCTCTGGATGTTACGGGGATCAAGAGGCTGGCCCTGGGGGTCGATGCCTGGGGTGATCATATCGGGACGCTGGTACATGTTGGAGAGGACGATGGTTGGGCTGATGCTAGGCTTCGTGTGGAGCCTGGAGCACCGATCACCATGCCGGCAAGCACCGATCTTGAAGTAGAAAGGGCAGTTGACTCTGTCCTTCTCCGTTCCGAATATCGACGCCAAGTGCTCCGCCATGGAAACCAATTCAATACAACGCTGTCTCTCTTTCTCTCTCGCTCGCTCGCTCTCTGTGTAGGGCGTAGCCTGATCTAGGGTATTCTTAGCTATCTCTCTCTTGCGGGTGATGATTTAGGGTTTCACAGCCGTGCAATTTATGATGTTCACTCGTTTCCAAGTCCAATGAAGTACCAATTCCGCTAGGACTTGGGATATCTGTTCCCCGGGTATCATGTTATCCACGAGTAATTTTGTTTACCACACTACGCTCCCCAATTACCAAATTATCCTTACGGAGAAAATTTTATAACAACCCCGTTTGGTTTTTTCTTTCATTTTATTTAGGAAAAGCCCCGTATGATTTTATGGATTAGCCGGACTGGACTATATTACATATTTTTATTACCACTGAATTAACTAAAATATAATTAATAATGTGTTTGCTTCCGTGCATTATTATCCCAACTAATACCTTGATGTGAGAGGGGACGAATTTAAGGTATTAAACACATTTTTGTCACTAGTATTGGTATTAAATTTGTTCCAAACAATAAAATACAGTGTTGAATTATAACTCGACTATATCTAGTCAAATCTCAACTAATACTGCTAATCTTAAAAAAAAAAAAAAAAAAAAAAAAAAGAAAAAAACTAAACGGATAGAATTTCAGACCTAATTCCGAATGTAATGTTTTTCAATAGTTTTATATTAGTTGTCAACTAGCATTTAACTCATGAGATGCACGGTGAAATTTTAAATAAAAAAAAATCAGTAGTATTAAAATAATACATGTCTTATGCATTTTTTGACAAAAAAATACCCAAAATAAATTAAGTATCACAGTTTAGAGTTTAGAATATATCGTGCACGTAAACAATGGCGTAATTAAATTTCGGCACTCTCAATTGTGACATGCATTTTTTCACTCGTCAATGAAGTACCAATTCTCGGAGGTATGTGGTAACAACACCCTCAAAATTACCACATCGGATACCCGGGAGGGTGTCACTCAAGAGTGGAATCAAACGAAGGATAATCCAAATAACATTAATTCTAATACATTATTACAAATGTCTCCAAGCCTCAGACACGACTGCGAACTTGTCTAACAGGAGAGAGATATGTTGGACATTTTTAAAGTAAAGAAACTAGTGCTTGAAATCTGGGTGAGTCTCGGTTCCTGCCAAGTCCATGCCTCCAGCCTCTAACATGTGGTAGGCTAGAACAAAAAGGACACCACAGTTTTCAAATAGTCAGCACAAACTGGGTAAGATAACGCACAAGCATGTGAACAGAGTAAGAGACATGTTTTGACAAAAAAGACTTAATATAATAAGCGTAAGAATTTCGCAACGAAAGTCATGTAAAAGTAAAGGCTCTAGTGAAAAATATTCATTTTCATCCACCTTCATTTCTGTAGGAATATATGGAATACAATTTCAATTCTTAATCATGGTCCGAATCAGGCTTACCAAAAGTTGTGTATCATTTTCCAAAAGCTCAAGTTGTTACCAAGTCCAGAAAATCCTGTTTTATAATCGGTTGTAGCGGTGGTAAAGTATGGCAAGGAAATCAGTCGTGAATTTAACAAAATACAACAAATGGGACACGAAAGGAACGAAGGGCACACTAGGCCTGACACATTAACTTACCTTGAACCGAAACAACAAGATTGAGAAGTTAACTCTTAGAAGTTGGCAAATCCTTCGTCTGTGAAGTTCTACACGTGTGAGTGTAAAGTCAAATTCATGACTCATTGAAACATGCACATGCGCTAATCTTATAAACAGTGAAAAGTGACTCGGTTAGGTCTTAGAGGTTGATAGACGTATAACTCGTTCTCTCTTTTAGGTGCGGCGAGACTACCTAGCCACCCCTTCCCCCAAACAACTCATTTCCTCCTAAAATTTATTACAGCTTATTATTTATAAATGTAGAGAGAAATACTTATTCTATTCTTTTTCATGAAAACATAAACTGGAGGTACAATTTCTACGCTTCAAAAATGAAACTGAATCTCTATAATTTATATTGTAATATCCCGTCCCAAATCGGGATATTGTGGATTGATATTGTGAATTAGATGTATATATATGATATGGTTGGGGGATTGTGATATCCTGTCCCACATTGAAAATTTGTGAGTTTCGACATCTGGTATATGATAAACCTTGTGGAATACTACTAGAACCTTCGAGGATTAAGCATTTTTATCTGGTGGTACGAATAAAGAAGTTGATGGGACAGTAATTTACTCGGGTCGTTACAAGTGGTATTAGAGCGAACTGTGGTCCTACAAGGGACCCATGACGGTTTGCCGCCATCTAAGGGGATATGTGGCTGGGCACACTCGACGAGGACGTCGAGCATATAAGGTGGGGGGATTGTAATATCCCGTCCCACATCGAGATATTATGGATTGATATTGTGGATTATATGTATATGTGGTATGGTTGAGGGATTGTAATATCCTGTCCCGCATCGGAGATTTGTGAGTTTGACATCTGGTATATGATAAACCTTGTGGATTACTACTATCACCTTCAAGGCTTGAGCATTTTTATCTGGAGGTACGGATAAAGAAGTTGTTGGTACATTAATCCACCGGCTGGTACACCTTTCTTCTCCTTAAACCCATCATTCTTCTTCTTCTTCACTCTGCTTCTTCTTCTTCTTCTTCAACAGCCCCCGCAACCTGCTCCTCCTCCCTCTTCACCCCTAACAAACACAGCCTCTCCAAACACCTCCAACACCACCACTGTTCCACCACCGAACACCACTTCACCACCCTCCTTCAACCACCAACTCCACCTCCATTATTTCCCTTCACCTATCTCTCACTCCCTATATTCCCTCGACAGCAGTAGCAACAAGCAGCGGCGACATCAACAAGAAGAAACAACAGCAACGGCAAGCAGACCCTGACGCCGCCACCGCCGCTGCAGCTTCTTCTGTTTCTCTCTGTCCCCGTTCACCTCTACCAACGTATCTCTGCTGAGTCTCAGGCGACCACCGGAGCAGGACTTAGCAACTCCACGTCTCTTCCAACAAGATAGAGTTTGTCCCTCCCACATAACGGGAGAAAATATCCACGACCACTCGAGGGATGGTGCTTATAGAGTGTCTGGCCAGAATTAGATTGTAATATCCCGTCTCACATCAAGATATTGTGGATTGATATTATGGATTAGATATATATGGTTGGGGGATTGTAGTCGTCCCACATCGGATATTTGTGAGTTTGACATCTTGTATATAGTATACCTTGTGGATTACTGCTAGCACCATTCTTATCCAGTGATACGGATAAAGAAGTTGTTGGGACAGTAATCTGCTCGGGTTGTTACAAATGGTTTTAGAGCCAAACATGGTCCCGCAAGGGCTCCGTGGCGGTTCGCCGCTAGCCGAGGGGATACGGGACTGGGCACACTCGACGAGGACGTCGAGCATATAAGGTGGGGGGATTGTAATATCCCGTCCACATCGAGATATTATGGATTGATATTGTGGATTATATGTATATGTGGTATGGTTGAGGGATTGTAATATCCTGTCCCGCATCGGAGATTTGTGAGTTTGACATATGGTATATGATAAACCTTGTGGATTACTACTATCACCTTCAAGGCTTAAGCATTTTTATCTGGAGGTACGGATAAAGAAGTTGTTGGTACATTAATCCACCGGCTGGTACACCTTTCTTCTCCTTAAACCCATCACTCTTCTTCTTCTTCACTCTGCTTCTTCTTCTTCTTCTTCAACAGCCCCCGCAACCTGCTCCTCCTCCCTCTTCACCCCTAACAAACACAGCCTCTCCAAACACCTCCAACACCACCACTGTTCCACCACCGAACACCACTTCACCACCTTCCTTCAACCACCAACTCCACCTCCATTATTTCCCTTCATCTATCTCTCACTCCCTCTATTCCCTCGACAGTAGTAGCAACAAGCAGCGGCGACATCAACAAGAAGCAACAACGGCAACGGCAAGCAGACCCCGACGCCGCCACCGCCGCTGCAGCCTCCTCTGTTTCTCTCTGTCCCCGTTCACCTCTACCAACGTATCTCTGCTGAGTCTCAGGCGACCACCGGAGCAGGACTTAGCAACTCCGCGTCTCTTCCATTAAAACCAACGAAAGCTTTGCCTGAAAATCATACCACCTCAAATCTCCACCGTTTCGTCTCGTTTTGGCGTGGTTAACCACTATTCCACATCCCAGTTCATTTTTAACCATCAGAATTGATTTATTGTAGCTTGAATCCGTGATTTGACTGAGATGGGTTGAGGGGAGAACATATTTTTACTGATGTGTTGCTTTAGGGTGTAGTTTTTTTTTACTAAACTTGTTAATTCATTTAGTTGTAGTTGATGAAAGTTTAGGGGAGCTATTTGTCTTTTACAAAGTATTTACCTTAGTGGGGTGTTTGTTATAGATCCTATTAAACTCTGGGCTCTTGTTGTAGTTCAACAAACTATTTTTTATATATATAGTTACATTTTTTTTAATTTAGTTTCGTTTGTTATTAAATAGCTAAGTAAGTTAATATATTATTGATAATAGACCCCTTCGATTTAAGTCAAAAAATGCTCTCTCCTCTCTCTTACCCCTTCTGATTTTCTTCAAGCAGTTAGCCACCACGTACGGCAGTTACCAACCAGAAACTGCTGCAGTTTCCTCTTTTTCGAAGGAAGCTTTGTACTTCGTTGAAGCATTTTCACTGTTTTTTCACATCCATACCTTTTCTTCTGTTTGCTAAATCTTTTCGTAATGGAAGCAGGAACTTCTGAAGAACCTGATGACATGAATTCAGAAGCCAACTTAGCAAATTCAATCTCAAACATTCAACTGACAGAAGATGAAGAGCAAGTTGTGGAATTACCAGAGGATTCCTTCGATGCTGGAATAAAGGATTGCAAAAACTCTATTTTTGGTAAGATCTTTCACAATAGATCTATCAATTTACAAGGTCTACATGCATCCTTATCAAACCTCTGGGATGAACCACAGGGTTTTCAGATAATTCCGCTTGGGAAAAACCTGTTTCAATTCATCTTTGCCAACCATGAAGATCAACCCTGGCTTTTTAATGGGAGCCTCATGGTCATGAAAACTTGGATAGAAGGCCAAAATATGCTTTCTGTAGACTATAATGAAGCAATTCTTGTTTTGCATCTTAAAAGTATGCCTTCTGAATGCTTAACTGTCAAAGTTGGAGAAGGAATTGCTAATGCTTTGGGCATTAACTAACATGTGGAAGTTCCAGAGAAAGCAAGTTGGGATGGCAGATTTATAAGGGTCAAGGTTGGTTTATCAATTAACAAACCTTTACCAAGATGTATTAAAATCAAGAACCCCAGATCTGGTAATCTTATGTGGGTAAACATCAGATATGAGAAACTGCCTTTCCATTGTGAATATTGTGGTTTAATTGGCCATGATGTCAAATACTGTGCTGAACAAAAGAAGAAACAGAGACTTGGTTTTCAGACAATCAACATGTATGGAGGATGGTTAAGAAGTGCTCAGAATCCTTCAAATCCTCTTCACTGTCCTGTTCAGAAACCCAGGTTGAATGAAAGAAGTGACAATGTCTTTTCAGCAACCAAAAAAGCAACAACACCAGTTGTGAATTATTCTGCTGGTATGGGAATTTCAACAGCTACCAACATTTCCAATCATAAAGGTAAGACTGTTATCAAGGTTCAACAAGCAGTGAATTCAGTTATTGGGGATTGCAATGAAGCCCACAAAAAGAAGAGGAAAACTGCTATGATTCATAATCAGCCACTTAGAGAGAATTCTAATTCTCTTCTCATTTGTGACACTGCACACCAATCTAGTGCAGATTTGATGCTATCTGGTTCTACTTCTCCTGGTAAAGACAACAAGAGAAGCAAAAGTGTCGAAAAATTGGAGGATTTGTCTTTCTTTGATGAGATATCGGCGGGGGTTGATGACAACCCTTGCCGGAAACAATGAAAACCTTATGTTGGAATGTACGAGGTTTGGGGAATACTCGTGCATTCCTAGCCCTCAAACACATAGTGAGGGTTGAGGTTCCTCAAATTGTGTTTCTTATTGAAACAAAATTGGATCATAGGAAAGCTTAAAACATTAGAATCAAGCTACAGTACAAGCATGGACTTCATGTGCCAAGACTTGGCCTTTATGGAGGTCTTTCCATTCTTTGGAAAGAGGACATAAATCTTCATGTCCTGAAATATCATAAGCATTTCATTCACTGCAAAGTTTATGATTGTCATGATTCTTCCAAGTGGTTTTACCTCACTTGTTTTTATGGGGATCTTGATACTTCTCTCAGAGGCTTATCTTGGGAACTTTTGAGAAGACTCAAACCCCCAGATCCCTTAACTCCCTAGATAGTTATGGGAGATTTTAATGAGATCACTGGCCATCATGAATACTGGGGCTCTTCATTGAGAATTGAAGTTCAAATGGATAATTTCATAAGTTGCTTAAGACACTGTGGTCTCAATCAACTCCCAACCACTGGAAGCTTTTTCACTTGGGTAAACAATAGACAAGGCAGACCTCATACCAAAGAAAAATTGGATAGGGTACTAACCAATTATTCTTTCCTTGACTTATACAGACATTCTTATGCTGAAGTTCAGGACAACTCTACCAGTGATCACAACCCCATAATGGTTCACTTGCTTTCACAGAAGCAGACACATTTTCAGAAAAGAAGATTCCAGTTTTGCTACAGCTGGATAAAGAATGATGACTGCAGGCAACTAATTGAACAGCAGTGGACTTATGGTAATTCAAGTGACTCTGTAACTTCTTTCAATGGTACTATCAACAATTGGCTACCAAGCTTCATTGCTGGGATAGAAGAAACAGGAGAGATAGGAATAAAGATGTGGATAACTTACAGAAACAACTCTCCTTTCTCAAGGATCAATACCCTGATGAGAGAAATATTCAAAGCATCAAGTGTGTCCAAAGTGAGATTAACAAAGCTCTGCTTACGGAAGAAATGGACTGGAGACAAAAGTCTAAAGCTTTATGGTTAAAGGAAGGTGACAGGAATACTTCTTACTTTCACAGAAAATGCACTGCAAGAAAGAGAAGGAATGAAATTAAGGGTATTTTCGATGCATCTAGAAACTGGAAAACCTAAGATTCAGATATTGTTCAGATTTTCTTGGATTACCTCAAGGGTATTTACCAGAGTGATACCACTTCACAACTGGATGCAGTTCTTCAAGCTATTCCTGCTAAACTTAATCATTCCATGTGTGATTCTCTATTACATCCCTATACTGAAGAAGAGGTAGTGAAAGCTTTGAATCAAATGCATCCTTTGAAAGCTCCTGGGCCAGATGGTATGTCAGATGTGTTTTACCAAACATACTGGGATATTATTGGTAAAGATGTTACAAATTTGATCTTGAAAATTCTAAATGAGTCTGCAGACTTATCTGACATCAATCAAACTTGTATTGCACTAATTCCTAAAGTTTCTTTACCAAGGGAAACTACTGACTTTAGACCTATTGCTTTGTGCAATGTTATTTATAAGTTGCTGTCTAAAGTTCTTGCTAATAGGATGAAACTGGTTCTTCATGATATTATAGATGAATCTCAATGCGCTTTTGTGCCTCACAGACAAATCACTGATAATGTGATCATAGCTTTTGAGACTATCCACTCTATGAAGAAACAAAGCAAAGGTAATGGTTTTTTCTCCCTCAAACTTGATATGTCCAAGGCTTATGACAGAATAGAATGGCACTATTTACAAGGGTGTATGGAAAAGCTTGGTTTTCCTGCCATGTTTACTAAGCTTATTATGAATTGTGTTACCACAGTTAGCTATTATGTGCTAGTTAATGGAGGAAAGACTGATTTTTTCAAACCTACAAGAGGTTTGAGGCAAGGAGACCCTCTATCTCCTTACCTTTTCTTACTTTGCTCTGAAGGTTTCACAAGTTTGATTAACAAAGCAGTTATGGAGGGAAGACTTCAAGGTTTCAGATCTACAGGGTATGGTCCTGTTATTACAAAATTGTTTTTTGCTGATGATTCCATATTTTTGGAAGAGCTATTCCAGAAGAGGCTGTCACTTTGAAGGGTATAATGGATACTTTCTGCAATGCTTCTGTTCAGAGGGTTAATTATGATAAATCAGCTCTAGTTTTTTCTCCCTCAGTCTCAGAAATTGCTAAAGAAGCTTTACAAGAGATTTTCCAGGTTCCTACTGCTAATTGTCTTGAAAAGTATTTGGGTTTGCCTACTGCTATTGGAAGGGAGAAGAAGAGGATTTTCAGCATTCTCAAGGAAAGAATTTGGAAGAAGCTTTCAAGTTGGAAAGAGAAAACCTTAACCCGTGCAGGTAAGGAAGTTCTTTTGAAAGCTATTATTCAAGCTTTACCTGCTTATTACATGTCCTGTTTTTTTATTCCCACTTCTATTCTTAAGGATATTGAAGCCTTAATGGCTAGGTTTTGGTGGGGTAACAACATTGAGAAAAGAAGTTTGCATTGGACTTCTTGGTCTAAATTGTGTTGTTCAAAACAGGAAGAGGGTTAGGTATGAGAGATCTTGAGTATTTTCTCTTTACTGGCTAAACAAGTTTGGAGAGTTCACAATCACCCTAATACTCTTGCTAGCAAGAGTTCTCAAAGCCAAGTACTTTAGAGAAGTCAATATTCTAGATGCTCAAACTGGTTTTACTCCTTCATATGTTTGGAGAAGTCTAGTAAGAGCAAAGGCAATCTTAAAAGGGGGCTGCAGAGTTTTGATTTGCAATGGTGAACAAACTCTCATCTACAAGCACAATTGCATTTTGGATAAGGGGGTAGACCTTCTTACAGTTTACCTACTCTTCCTATTAATGCTACAGTCAGTTGTCTCCTGAATCAGAACAGACAGTGGAATCACAACTTTATTTCTCAACATTTCAACACTGAAGATACTACAGCTATTTTGAAAACTCCTACTTGTAGTAATTTGGTGATAGGTGGTCTTTGTTGGGTTTACACTAAAATGGTGATTACACTGTTAAGACGGGTTATCACAGAGAAGTTCAGAGGAAAAGACAGACAAGTGAAACAAGAACTGCAGGTAATTCAAGTTCAGGTGTTGTGCAAAATGATTGGAAACGAATTTGGAACTTACCAGTTCCTCAAAAGATTAAATTCTTTGTTTGGAGACTATGTTCTAACATTCTCCCTGTAAGAGGCAACCTCATCAAACGTGGTATTCAGGTTCCTAATGAATGTCCTCTTTGTCATTACCCTGCAGAAACACAGATGTATCTGTTCAGAAATTGCAGGTTTTTCAAATTTGTTTGGGACAAAAATAGGTGCTTGATTGACTTATCTGGCATGGCTATAGGTGATAGGAATTGGATCAATACAATCTTGACCTAGAATGATGACAGTGGCCAACTCAAATTCCTAGCTTGCATCTGGATTATTTGGCGTATCAGAAATCAAAAAGTTTTTGAGAACAGGGATTACTCCAACAATCAAATCCTAAATTGGATCGAAGTAATTCAAAGCGACTGGATTTCTATTGAGGAAAAGTTACCTCATCAAAGCACAGAGAAAATACCTTCTATCTGGAATCCTCCACTGGGATCTGTGAAGATTAATGTTGATTTTGCCATTTCGGAGGAACAACGACGAGCTTCTGCTGGTGCGGTGATAAGAAATCATGAAGGTGGCTTTATTTCAGCGATGTCTGTTCCTGTCAATTTGGTCCCTAACTCAGATCTGGGTGAAGCAATGGCTTTGAGGGAAATAGCAAGACTTATGAGAGATGCAGGTTTTGTCTACCACTCTACCATTTTTGAGATTGATTCAATCAATGTTTGCAGATGGATGAAAGACGATTAGAGATGGTTCAACGATTGGGAAAGCATTTTGGCAGAACTTCGGTATCTCATCAAAGATTATTTTGGGGGTGATCTGGTTTATATAGGAAGGAAAGGCAATCAACCGGCGCATTCAATGGCTAGAGACGATTTGGATTACGAAGATGCTCGAATCTACTCGGTTCATCCGCCGGAATTCTTGCAAGTGCACTGAATCAGGATTTGGTGAACATACAGAAGCAGCAGGAAGGTCTTCGGACTTATCCTATCCCCGTCTCTTCATATCATTAGGTTCTGTTTGGTTGTTTGGTTTTTCTTCTTTTTATTTACTTCTTGCTATTTGGGCTAATTTTATTGGGCATGGTCTTTGTCTGTTGTATCAATTTGTGGGTAAGGTTTATGTCCCCCCACTTGTTGTTTTATGGGTTGGAAGCCCAATTCTATTAATATAAGCGGGGTTTATGCCGCCCTACCACAATGGTAGGTTATTTCAAAAAAAAAAAAAAAATAGTTAAGTAAGTTATAATCTAAATAAATAAATGAATAAAATACTTTTGTAATGTAAATACAAATATAAATTCATATGAATTTGGAAATTAGCATTTATTCAAAATTTATAAACTTTTTTGTGAAAAATAATTTAATAAAAATATATTGCTTATATGTATAATTACATAATTGATAACGAATAATATTTTAGACATTAAATAAATGGTAATCTTATTTATTTAAATGAAACGTGAGTTTTTTTAAATAATCATCAATAACAATGTTATCATTTTCACCAACAATTACATTTGTTTAACTAAATACTGTTATTTTTATAGCGAAATAAATTAGTTAAAAAATATATTTTAATTGTGAAAATATAAGAAGTAATCTTCTTAGTTAAAACATAAATCTTTTGCAATAATGATAATTTGTTCTTTTATATTATATAATTAGATTCCAAACTTTTCGTACTATTCTTGTAATCGTAATTAAAGTATTAAATAGTTTTAGTCTCAAAATTTATCCTGTAAATTTTTAAAATCATTTTGGAAACTTTTAACTTATTAGAAACTTAGAATTTAACTATCTAAAAATTAAATTTGGTGGTTATAATTATTTAGAGTTGTTATTTTCATATCCGGTAGATAATATGCATTATCTACTTGCGATACGAACTTGTTTGTGATGATTTTAGAGTCTGTCTTCGACTTACTAGTAGACACGGACGTCGTTTGCGCGTAGTGGATTAGCTAGCACTCCTTGGCTCTCACGCTGAGTCTACATGCTTAGCCTAATATGTCGTTTCTTTCTTCGCGTGAGTTTACATGCTTAGTCTTGTGTGTCTAGTTCTTTCATATGACCTACTTGTTTACTTGTAAATATTATTCTAAATTGCTTAACGTGTCGTACTTGATTTGAATCCAAATTTTACTACTCGTATTAAAAAAAACACTGTTGAAATGTTACTAAGTGAGAATTCATTAACAATGTAAAGTGAAAATATCGCCGGTACAACCCCTAACGACCATAGCCGGAAGCCCAGGGATGTTACTCTGTAGCCGGGATTAAACCCGGATACAAGGAGGTTTAAAGAGCAGAGCTTAACTATACATTCAAAAAACCTTTGAAATACCAAATTTAAAGTTTCGTGCATCAAAACATGGGCAATCTGGCTAACAGAGTTTCTAAGAAATTAAAGTGTGAACTTCTGTTTTATGTGATGAGTCGCGTTCCCATTAATCCAAGCTCCCATCTAGACATGTGGTGCAGAAAACAAAAGGGAACACCACAGTTTCCAAAGTCAGCGGAAATACTGAGTAAGCAACACCCAAGCATGTAAACAGATTATGAGACAATTTGCAAAACAAGAACTATTTGGTAGTAGTTTAATTTAAGCCCAGTGAAATTAAATTTGACCCATATGAGAAATGAGGAGAGATTCAAATTTTGTTTATATTTTCCAAATCATTTCCATTATTCAAATCATAGGATTTCCAAAACCCATGATATTCCATTTTCCATTAAAAACATCCAGTCCAAAAACCAATTGTTAATTTGTTGATACGGGGAAAACCAACCACTTCGCAAGCATCCAGGACCTTAAGTGTCGACACCCCCTTACAGACTTCTTGCGGCCAGAAGAGTGAGTACAAGGAGCTATACGGGGACTTGCAACCGAATTCAATAGAATAAATTGAACGAGAGACTGAAGTCAGCACGCCCGATGCCAATAGTAGCCATAAAACAACCCCCGCACAACTCTTCCACTTTATGTTATCATCGATTATTAGATTATCGTGATGCTTTCAAATAAGCGTTCCAACAAGTTGGAACAAGTATTCAGGTAGCACATATTTCACATAAAATCATTTTGAGAAAAATAGGAAGAAAATCATTCGACACGAAAATGCGGAATAGGCGCTAGGCCTGGCATGTTTACTTACCTCAACTAAACGAAGTTACATCAAATCAGTCGTAATATTCGACGTATCGTTCGTCGAAGAACTCGTTGCCTACAAATTTATAATTTCCTAATTAATACATTGCTAACACACAAACACAACAAACTCCTACTTGTACATGCAAGTGCAACCCCCTATTATTTCCTCAAAATCTAGGGCTGTAAACGAGCCGAGCCGAATCGAATATCTCTTGTTTGGGTTTGGCTCGTTTAACTTGGCGGCTAAACCAGTCGAGCACGAACTAGAGTCGAACAAAAAATTCTTGTTTGAGTTCGGTTCGACAAACTTGTATATCTCTCGAATAAATACGATAAACAATAATTCTTGAATTGAAATATGACGTTGTTATTACCTCAGAAAAAATGTGTAAAACAAATAACATCAAGTATTTGGTATAGAGATATTCTTTATTTGTGTTATTGATAGACTCAAAATATCTAGTTTATATAGTAAAATAATAAAATTTGAAGTAAATAATTATGGTTGATAAATATAGGATTACTTTTTCCAACCCTAACTAAGAGGTCAAACTATTATAAAAGAGATCCTACACGAATTACGCATGATTTAGGAAATTAGTCACAACGAAGACAAAAATTATTTAATATTTCTTCTAACTACATATACATAGTTTTTGAAAAAAAAAACCTACTTATGCATATATATTAATATAATTTGTTCGCAAACACGAACGAACGAACCTCTTGTTCGGCTCGTGTTCGGCTCGTTTAGCAAACAAACACGTTTTCATGTTTGAGTTTGTTTGATTAATAATTTGAATCAAACACGAACGAGCTTTTACCGAACCGAACGCGAGTTGTTCGCGAACGGCTTGGTTCGTTTACAGCCCTACCAAAATGTAACGATAATACTTCTATTATTAAAACATGATTTATAATGACTATGTTTATTACCGCAAGACACAACTGTAGTTATAAAATAAAACTTATAAGATTATCTAAACTATTACTATTAGTATTTAGATAGAGACGAATATTATTTTGCTCCAAAAATAACTATAATTCTCTTAGTAGTTTTCCATAATCCAAACAGTCTTAGTAGAAAAGACATTATAAACTAACTAATTTAATTAAAAAAGAAATAACGAATTTATTTGAAGAAAACTTTCATAAAAACAACCTCTTCTAACCAGTTATAAGCATATAAGAATAAATAAGAAAAATAATTTTAACACCTTTTGAATTTGTACCAACATCTCCCTTACTAGCTTCAGATTGTGCAACCTAGCCCCACAAAGTTTACATTCACTTTCAGTTTAGTTTCTCCCTAACCTTTTTATAATAATAATAATAATAACAACAACAATAACCATAATAAAATTAATAATAAAATAAAACAAAAGAATGAAAGAGAAAGAGAGAGAGAGAGAGAGAGAAGTCAGTGGGTTGTTACCCGACGGAGGAGAAGAGGACGTGGATGAGGGCGACGACCGGTGGTGGCGCTGGGCGGTGGCGAAGACAGACGGTGGTGGCAGACAGAGGGCAGAGGGCGACGGCCGATAGCGAGGACGGCGGACGACGGGGAGGACGGCGCACGGCGGCGACGTGGGCGGCGGACTCGGCTCCGGTCGGGTCTGCTCGTGAACCCGAACGGAGAGAGAGAGAGAGAGAGAGAGAGAGAGAGAGAGAGATGGGTGAGAGATTGAGAGCTTCGAATTGGTGAGTGAGTTGCTCTTGATTTCAGGGGTTTATATAGGCTAGAGGGTGAGAAATCCTGCGAGTGGAAGGAGACCCACGACGAGGATTTCGGTTTTTGGACAAAATTGGATTGCTTGATGCTAAATTATCGAGCTTTTTCAGGTTCGAATCGGATTGGGAGTGAATTGGGACATAAATCAGTGAGTTTTATTGTGACATTTAATGGACTTACTATTCATTATGTTATCGATATGGAGATATGCTAACATGAATGAAGTCCTTAGAATATAAAGGTTATATTCATAAATATCCATAGTCGATTACTACAGTTAATAAGACGACTGTATTGCACCGAGACTAGTATGTGGGTA